>CM056562.1:15921334-16521334 GCA_029721515.1 Synanceia verrucosa | reverse complement strand
CAAATCAGAATTACCACACATGCACATTAAAATATTCCTTCCTTAGGTCATTTCTACATATCTTGCTGAAATCAGCCCACAAATGTGCTTTACAGTGATATAAACATGCAAGCTTGTTGGATATAGTTTCTTTTTTTTTTTTTTTTATTAAACCATGAAAAATGGGTGTACGGCTGTATGAAACATGGGACACAGCAGCAGAATAAAGGCCCCACACATACAAAGACATTTCTGTACAGCATATTCCCCAAAGATGAATAGCTGTTTGGTGGTATGGTCGTGCAGAACAATGAGAAGGATTTCAGGAAAATGGGCTTTGGGGTGGCATTGTACGCATACATTGTGGAGGGCTGAGGGGGGGCGGATCAGCACGCTTGAGCGCATTTAAATTTACACAAACTCTCTAGGAATGACAGTGATAAATGTTACACTCTATTCTACAATATGTTTAATGCATAGGTCTGAGGAGTTAAGTTTTCCCCCTCTGGTACGAGGCTGCTGGTTGTAGTTACCACTATATGTTACATCAGATTCCCTTCCATTAAAATGCCAAGTGGCACAGTGAAGACAGCAGGAGAATATGACACTGAATTTGTTTACCTGTCACCTTCCTCCATCCTTCAATTCTTCAATTTTTCCCCCCCTCCCACCCTCTTGTGTGAACACATCTATGAGTGTGTGTGTGTGTGTGTGTGTGTGAGAGAGGTCAGGTTTGACACATGTTCTGTTTAAATACGAGCAGAAATCTAAAAATACAAACAAAAAAAAATAATTAACCTCTGCGCGCTACCAGAGAATTTTCGGGTGTATTCTGCCTTTGCTGACCAAACCTCAGCAAACACATTATGGTGTCTGTAAGAAAGGGCTGTCAGGACTCTTGGGGGACAAAAAAAAAAAATCTATCCTTATCGCTGAAGAAATTCAACTGTGACTGGCCACATCGTGGTGCATTTCCTGTGCTCTGACTGTCACAAAACAACCAGACCACTGCTGTTGACATACGGAGGAAAAAAAACCTCTGAGCTCACTCCCTCACTTCCTCTCTTTCTCTGTCTCACACACACACACACACACAGAAAGGCACTTGTGTGGATTAGAAGCCAGTATACGTTGGGAGTCTCTGACCTGCGTTTGATCTCCTGTAAGCAGAGTCCGCATGAGTAGCTGAGTGTACCTCTACTGTACGTGCACCACTGTAAGCGCTGATAAGATAGCGTGCAAGCTTGATCTCTCTTAAGGATAAGTGTTTTGGCTCACGGCGCACCTGGATAGACACGGTAACACCTGAGTGGGTGTTTTTTAAAAATGTACTGTATACCAGGGTGCCACAGTATATATATCAGTGAACCAACTGGGGATTACACACACACACACACACACACAAATAAAATACTTTTTATGACCACCCTGTAGGTTTTAGAAAGATGTTTTTCGATCTGTTTAATAAAAAGCTGTGCCATCTTTTGAACACACTGTAGATGATTCAACAGTATTGAAAAATAATGATTACATGAAAATATAAATAATTGAATATCATTACTTTTATACAAAAAAAAGTTATACTGTGCCACCTTTTTAAAATATGTGAAATGTGTGTTAAAAAAATATATATTTGGAGCTGCCGTGGTTTGATGACAATGTTTTTGACTTTTGTGAAAAATGGTTTGCCAGTTACTTAACTCAAGATATCCTTTTGTGAAATGTTATTTTTTTCCAACCACAATATGAGGCTGAAATAAATCCTTGCTGCTCTTTTCCAAATGTTTGTTCTTGTAACACGAGTTTCTACTCATCTGAACAAAACAGTATTACTGGTGAACAAGAGCAGGAGTGGGCGGCTCAAGCGTCACGCAGCCATTATATTCTTTAGGTTTATGACCCATACAATAGTCCGGGCCAAGCGCAGCTCCTTGTGTACCGTAGTAGACCACACTCACTGTAAAGCTTGTAATATGTAAACAAACAAGCCTCAAACTTTCCTTGATTTACAACGTTAGTGGGGTCTTGGCCGGGGATCCTTCACCACCTCCAACAGGCCCGAGCCCAGCCAGCAATTCTAGTCGCAGACAGCTTGAGCACTTTCGATTTTATACCTCAGCAATTTTTATAGCGTCTTTAGCTCTGCACGCACAGACCGCTCGGCATATCCTCTGGAACAAGAGAGCCTGCGAGATGAAAAGGGGAAGAGGCAAATAAAAATAGTGTATATGCGCACAAAAATGAAAAGAAAAAAAACAGACGCTGATGAAGGATGCTAAGCAGCTGGGTCATGTGACTTGTGACTATTCTGTGCTGTGATTGGACCCTCCGATGCGGGATACGGCGCCGTCGTGGCTTCTGATTGAATTGGCTGATGGTACGGCACTGTCTCGGCGCTTCCCGCTCAGATTAAGTAAGGTAGAGTAGCCAAGCCTCTGAGGGTTTTAGCATCTGTGCAAGGTTGCTGTAACTGATACTGTGAAGTTATAATTAAAGGTTCCAACTGAGGGAACCTCGCCTAATGCAGCTCGACACTGCACCTCTCTCCTGCAGGATAAGTGGAGGAGTAATGTGGGAGGCAGGATACAGCAGCTCAAAAACTGCATTTTAAGGAGCTTGTTTGTTCCTGTGCAGATGTGAGTACAGCAGGTCAGCATCTATACATCTCCTCCGCTGCAGGATAAATGTGACCTGTCATTACTTACTACTCGGCTTTGGAAGATATGTACCCCTGCAACCAAAAGCTAGAACTGTAAAAAGCAAAGTGAAACCAAATGAAAGTGCTACTTAGTCGCTATAATTGCATTTCAAAATTATTTCTCTATTCTCTTGATTCGGAGTCCCGATATGCAACTCTGAGTCTACATTTTATCACCCCATGAACAAGGTTAGAGCTTTCGATTGCCACACACGCTGCCTCCCATTTTTCATTTACCTGGCAGAAAATCAGATGCGACAGTTATATTTTTGACAGTGGAGAAAATCTACTCTTTGCCATTAGAGCTAATGTCATGTTTCTGCGCTAATCCCTCATCATTTTTGGGCCTCATTGCCTATTTTTCTCTATGATATTAAGTATTCAAAGCTCATTTACATTCTTATTTTTCAATTTGCTGCTGCAGTAGTTTAATTTATTCCATATAATTTCTTTTTCTGAGAGGGACA
Organism: Synanceia verrucosa; assembly: GCA_029721515.1. Classification (NCBI taxonomy): domain Eukaryota; kingdom Metazoa; phylum Chordata; class Actinopteri; order Perciformes; family Synanceiidae; genus Synanceia; species Synanceia verrucosa. The sequence goes on along the minus strand of CM056562.1, from coordinate 16,518,190 downwards.
TTAATCATTGACTGTACGTTTTAGTGCCTCTGGGATTTTTTTAATCAATAAAATAAAAGGGATAAAAGCCTCAGTGCTGGGCTAGGTTACAAAGACTGTACAGGGGATTTGTTTTTTTTCCATCAGTTCATTCTGTTTTACTGGATCCTTATGTTTGTTCAAATTCAATTATCATTCTAAGCACACCTTATTATTCTGTCTTGTTGATAAATGTGTCCAACTTCATTATCTGTTTTTTTTTTACCATTTAAATATCTATGCATCTCTAGATGTGCTCCCTGGAGAACTTTCTGCAAAAAAAAAAAGTTATTTCTATTGGTCTTTCTCAGTTTTGTTTGTAAAGCAGAGACAAATGCATGTCTCAGAAATAACACTCATATCAATGAGGGCCTCCCTGTAATGCTTCTGGTAGTTCTATATTTCTGGTCTGTTAAGCTGGAGGCCTAACCACTTTCATCCTCTTTCTTCCTCTCTTTTCTTGTTGTTTCTTCATCCTTTCACATTCATTTTATGCTTGGCTATTCCGTAGGCTATCAGTGTATTAATGCCATGGCTTAAGCCAAACAGCCTCTGTGAGATAAGCCTCCGGCTCGTCATGTGGCTGTTCACAGTTCATACTCCGCTTTCCCCCCTTAGTTGGAAACCCCAAATCATTTAATAATATTAATCTGTTTTTTTGTGTGTGTCCCATTTTTGCACTTCTACATTTTCTCTCATCTTTTTTTCATTTCCTCGTGTCTTAGAAGAGTCGTTGCACATCTTCATTAGTTATCGACTTGTTTGAGAGGCTTGACCTTCCGAAGGTGTGAGTGAAGGTGGGGGGTTTGATTGTCGGGGTCTGCAGAAATGGTGGGTGGGGGTCTGTAAACTCTGATACATAATGCTGTGGGCTATAATACTTTGTGCATGGCTGGTTGCAGGCCTGCTAATCACAAGGAAAAGACCCCACTGTCTCACTCCATAAACCTGGCCCAGTAAGAAGACAGCCATGGGGGCACAATGTCACTTGTAAATCCCAAATTAAACTCAACTGCCCAGAGCTCTCCAGCGTAAAAACACCCTCACCTCAATCCCGCCTCCCCATGTCTTCTTCTCTCAGTCTCGCAGCCTGCTTAAAAAAAAAAAAAAAAGACAGAGCGCTGATAGGTGTCCAGGTGTCAACAGTGTCAAGGTTGTGGAGTGGTCAATTTGTCCGCTTGTTGGCCACGTTTGGCTTTATGCATGTATTTCATGCCACAAAGCCTCTGCAGCTACAGGACCTGCAGGCCCATCCCACCCACCACCTCCAACCCTTCGTCCCCACCTGGTGACTTGTGGAATTTTTTGTATACAAAAAAATTATGGCCACAACAAAATAATAACAAAATTCGAAGTAATTTCTGTGTAACCTTTCTTCCAACCCACTCTCTTTATTATTTCACAGATTGCATATAAAGAATTTCTTTATATGCAGAGTGGCTAGTTTGAGCGTGCTATAGGGGAGGGGAAATGGTCTCCTTGAAGGCAATCTGTTCATTAAGATAATGTGTTAGTTCCAATTAAACTAACATTAAAACGGGCCCCATAAAGAGTTGGAGTCAGCGTTTTTTCCCCAACTTGCTCTTTTAATTACATCGTTCCTCTCCTGTCATTAAGGATATTAAAAATTCATTAACAAGAATAGTACCGCGTCACAGCAACAAATCAGAGAGATTTTCATCTCACGTTGTCAAAAGGTTATTGCCATTAGTGATTTCATGTGAAAGGTGTCAAGTTCTCCTCAAGCAGCGTTTCAGGTCCAAGGTGTCAACAGGTTAACGCAGTGGCGAACTGTCGAGTTGTTAAAGCATCGCATTCAAAAGGTGTTTTTAATATGAGGTTTAATGGAGAAAAAAAAGGGAGACATTTAAATGATGAATGAGCTCTGGCAACATAGGGGCTTTATGTGTTGTATTTATCCATTTATTAAATGTACATTTATTTGCGGCGGCATCCAGCGTCCCCTCTAATGTGATTCCATTGCTGGCTGTTATGTTTTCCGTCAGTTATATTTCTCGCTCCTAATTTGTTTTCATCAAATGTGTTTATGGCTAGCTGAAACTGTTTTACAGCTTCACTATCGAACCGTGCTGCTGCTGCTGCAGGAAATGAGTCTGTCCATGAATAACATGAGCTCCGCCAATGTGATCCTGTGTGTGAAAGGAGAGAGACTAAATCTGCATATCTGTCATATCATAAGTGCAGCTTTATCCTTACGCTGCCTCAGAGTTTCCAACAGATATATGAAGCTGACTTTCTAGCATGATGAACACCAGTGCATGAGCAGCCCAGGATAACCCACCTAATGATGAAGATTAAACAGATAGAACAAACATACATGCACATGGGAGCTGCAGCAGGTGTTAATGTGAAAATAATTACGGGTTTGGCATGAAAGTGAAGAATAATTAAATGAATAAATGTAAAACAACAGCTTTGAAATGTTTTGTTGGCACCAAAATGTTTTTGGTGTCCCAAATATTTCCCTTGTGGTATCTGTGAACACCTTCATGCAAATCTGAATCAGTATTAAGAAAATGAAGCAGAACTACACGAGGGAACAATTGACAAAACATTGTGAAGCTGACTATAACACATTTTGACATGCACGTCAAACATGGATTTATAACGGCTGGAAACGCAGACTTTCACTTTCTTTTTGGTAAAAAATCTAACTCTTACAAAATTTGAAATAAATCAGATTCACTTTCCCAACCTCAGTTGGACTGTTTTCGTACTCCATACATCGGTATATCTGCAGAATATAATGCACTGTAATTCATGTATATATCCCAAAAAACAATTTGTATGTAGTCCACATAATTATGAACCATAAAGTATAAAGACCAACAAACACACAGAAACTTTGATTTATCACATAATATCATATAATCAGCATACTTAAATTACACCAATTCCAGAATTACTTTAACCCAAACTACAGCATTTTCCTAAATCTAAATAAGTCATTTTGTTGACTAACCATAACCAAGTTGTTTCCTGTGAAGATGGAAAAAATTTGAAAAGACTAGAGCGTTAACTGAACTGAACTGAACCACATGCATCACATGTTTTGCTGGACATTCGTGAGGAAAAAAAAATAATTGGAAATAACTTTCCATAAGATATGAACTATTGTATAAGAAGTCCCATTCAAATGTAGTCATTCAAAACGAGGACTGGGTTTCATCTGCTATTCAGAAATCTAAATCTAAAACGTTTTTTTGTTCTTTGTAACCATACCAGCTAGTTTTGAACTAATGAGTTTCTAAATCAAGCTGCACCATCATGACATGTCAAAAGTGTCTTAGCAAGTAAAGAGTAGCATGTAAACTGGTTGCTGCAGGATACTTCACACAAACATGAAGCATCCTTGTTTGAGCCATAATGGGATTTTTTGTAGTGTATAAGATTGATTTTGAGTATTTGAAAAGATGGTTTCTTTTTTAGTAATGTTAATTCTTAAGTTTAATAATATATTAATTTATACATGACATCATACAAGACATCACTCTGCTGAGGCACTAAGCCTCTTGAGTGAAGTGTCAGTGCACCGCAGTCTTTGACTGTGACTACACGGATATGAGTTGATCTCCTGTATAGATGTTTTGTACTTTTAATTTGAAAATTTTGATTTAGTAAAATGAGAGTTTTAGGGGAAAAAAATCAAACACGTTGCTGACAACAATTAGTCAACTTATTATATAGTCTGATGTGATAATATTTGTTATTTATAAGTCATATACCTTAAATTAAAGCTTTCAGTTTCAATTTGACACAGAAGAAAAACACATTTAGGTTGACAACTCTCTATCCGGAGGTATGACCAGTGTTTGAACCCTTTCCACATGTACACCTTCACTGAAAGTCGAGAAAAAGAAAAGCATAACATCACCACATTATTAATATTCTATGAGGAGCTGTTGTGTATTCTATCTTGGTGCAGCCACCACTGTATCATGGAGCACTGAAATATTCATATCCTCCTAATTAATTGGCATCAGAGGGGTGCCTTGTTTTGTTTTTCAAGTAGTACAAGAGTGAAGCAAACCACAGATTAGTTGAAACATTCACCACAGCAACGGATTAGTGTATGAAGTTATCAAATAAAAAGAAACTTATCAGGTTAACTGCAAGATAATGAAGGGGTGTAAAAGTGTATCAGTGATAAAAAGAAAGGTCTCTGTATAAAGGTGTTGAATTCTGGACCTGGTATGCATGTTTCCCCCAACCCTAAAATGTACCACAACCACATCACCAACTGCAAGTGTGGTTATTGAATTGCGTTACGTTGCCCAGCAGGGTCCCCATTACTCACTCCAGCTAATCTGTAATGACTGGCTATCATCAACCAGCCAAGCCCAAATGGACTCTCTCATTGATTATACTCAAACTAAAAAAAAAAAAAATCCAGCAGTCCAGCACAACTGATTATGAGAAATCTCCTCACCCCCTTCACTTCTCTCAATATCACTCACTCTGTAATCCCACTTATGTATTTCAGCACACCTCCTCTCCCTCAGAGGAATATGCTATTGATCAGGCTTGTGTGTGTGTGCTATGTATGTTTGAGCGAGTTGTGGACGGACAGCTCTGAGCTTTTACATACCGTCCCCGCTCTTATTGGCTTCGGTCTGGGGACCAACATCCCAGCTGTGTTGGAGATCCATCAACCTTGACAGGTCTATTGTACTAACACTCTTCACAGGCTCTGACCAGCGACTCGCACTAAGATATCACTTTCAATTAGAAAAACATTCATGAGCAGGGATGGAGGTGGATTTGAAATGACTGCTGCTAACAGGAAGCATGCCGGGCTGCTAATTTAAGCCTTTTTTGCATCCCCCGAAAAAAACAAAAAAACAAAAAAAAAAAACAGTTCAACTTCAATTATGACCTTGAATCACCTTCAAATTGCAGCACATTTAAGTCAATAATTCGTTTGTCCACTGTCTCACAGTTTGTTCCTTTTGTCATTTTAACATTCATCTTGTAGTCAGTTCATCCATATGTTGTTCATCCTGTTCAGGTTTGTGCAAGTCCAAAGCCCATCCCAGCATGCACCGGGAAAGACGGTCTGTAAATGTATAAAACATGCTCCAGTTTATTCCACCAGCTTTTCGAGGTAAACCGAATACTTACTATGATACTATACTAAACATGAGTTTGGAATTGAATATGGCTGCCATTATTTCCAGTGTGATGGGTTAGTATTTAATCAAAAACAGGTTAAATTGCCATCACATGTTATTATAGCCACAGATTCCTATTCTGTAGCACCAGAGTGAATGACTGGGTTATCTAAGATTAGATTAGATTAGATGACTTTATTGGTACCCAAAGGTAGATTTGGTTTGCAGTCAAGTGATCTCTGCTCATACAAAACATTTAAACATTTAGGACACACATAACATACAAGCATTTCACACTGAACATAAGACAATACCAAGTGCATCCTATTAAGAGACATGGTGTCACATATGGTGACAGAAATAAAAAATGATAGCAGATTGATAAGATATAAATTAAGATAATTGTGCGATTGATAAATATATAGTAAAATGAGGAAGTATATAAAACAATACAAATTTGCTAAAACAATAAAAACAGGATGTGCTAAGGATGTGCTGGTATCATATTCTTTACACAAATGCTTTGGACCATAGTCATAATCTTGCTTATGGACAAATGAGTGTCTTCCTGAGTGATATTATAGTATATCAGTGCCAATGAATCAAAGAGACAAGCCCACTCCAAAACCAAACAAATAAAACGGGCTCTTGTTGGTCCTTGGAGACTCGAGGATTCTGAATTCCAGAAATGAATGGGTATTTGAATGATTGCCGCTGTGACAGGCTTGCTGTGATAGAATAACACATTCTGTTGAACAAATAGGCCCTTGAGTGCCAGCTGGTCCCAGGGGTCTGTCTATAGCCCCGAGGCTAAGGCTTTCAGAGAGACGGGGTTGCTCACAGCATGGCTATACCCTGACAAACGCTCTGCAATGCTCCCTGTGCGTATGCAGGCATATTGTTAACATGCTGCACTGTACTGTTGCTGTGTGTGTGCATGCTGAATGAATAAATACTGCACGTGGACATAAAAACACAAAGAAGTTAGTGATCCTCTAATATAATTTCACACTGTAGTAGATTCGGTGTCACTTAACACAAATACTATTTCAAAGAACATTTTGCTGCGTCTGTACAGAAAAAAATCTGCTGTCTGTCTGGGACAAAAATCAAAGTCCAAACTGTCCTGGTTTACCTTGTCGCAGTAGTATGTTGGAAAACTCTCCAGTGGGGGTAAAGGCAATGACGCTCAGCGTTGCTCACTGGTGCCTTACGGGACATGTTGCTGGTGTTGTAATGGCATGAATCCTACACTGCAGCCCGGCAGCCCCACACAGCACGCTCTTTGATGATGTCACAGGGTTAGATAGGCGCCATTGTAGATACAGCTTCCAGAGAGCCACTAACACTGTTCTAGCATCTGCTGAAAAAAGCAAAACACCGTCCCAAGTCCCTTTGACACAGTTTTTTTTAAAGGAGAGCTGGACAAAAGCCAGAGTTTCTTCTGTGATATCCTGTTAAGGCTGTTCTGAAGCCAGCCAAGCATGGCCTTCCTTCAGAGAGCTGGGGCAACATCATTCAGCCTTCCTCCCTGTGATCCGAGGAACACAACAAACCCTGTGGTCCACAGCTCAGTGGCCAAGGAAAAAGACCCGTCACACAATGTCTTCTGCCCGTACGAACATTCAGAGGCATGCACATTATGCATCAACCCCATTTGGGGCATGCATGCGCACAGCGAGGAAAAGTTTTATTCTTATAGAAGTTATAACTTTTGCTATTGTTTTCTCTTTTTCGAATGTTATGTGATACTTAATCTTCCTTATTTCAGGTGCTTTATCTCCAACAGTTCATCACCAGTGACAGACCGACCTGTTACCTTGTCATTAGCAACAGTAGCAAAGTCTCACAATGGTGCTCACATTGAGCAAGAATGGAAAACAAAGGTCTTTGTGCATGCACGTTATGACTCCAAGAGACCCTCTGTTTCCACTGAGCTCAATTAGACCAGCGCTATCTCTGTATAATTAACACCCCCGACAGAGTAATCAAACAGAATCTAAATTATTGGCGAGGGTGACGTCTTGAGGAAAGGGGTTTGAATGGTGGGGGGTGGACAGAATACAGAAAGCACATCTCAGGGGCAAACATGATAGAATTACAAAATGAGCAGCTTGCAAACTGTCTCAGCTTTGATGAAGAAACGTTTAATTATCCCCCTGGTGGAAAAGGTCCCCTATTGTCTAAAGCTAATTTGTCCCTTTTGGCTACTTCCCTGCCCCAGAGGCCTGTCTGTCTCAGGTTACCCCTCCTCCTCCTCCTCTCCTCCATTACCAGCCCACTGCCACCCTGGGTATCAGCATCTCCCAGCTCCAAAGACAACCACAACCCTGAGTGAGGTCCAGACAGTATTTTGTTTGTTAAGTGTAGCCCCAAAGATCTAGGCCCTTGGGAAAAGATGAAAGGACGAGTGCCGCCTCCCTCTCAGGGAAAGGATCAAGCAGGTCAATTTCCTCTGACTTTGTCCTGTCTTGGAGTTTGTATTCCCTCAGTCCACAAAGGCCACCATTGGACTAGACCAGAGGCTCGCTCTCTCTCCGCTGCCCCGTCTCTGCCCCCATTTGATTCACAGAATAATAGATAGCAATGCATGCCTCCTAAGCACAACTCCTTTTTTGAAAAAGTGAAACAAGAGATAACACTCCCTAGAAAGGCAGGGGCATCAAAATAGAAACAGATACTGTATAATTCAACACAAAGTTCTCGTGGGACTCTGTGAAAACAAGCATATTTTAGAAGAAACATTTTTTTTGTATCCTGAGACTTTTCTAAAATGCGTAAATGCATTTCACCTCAAATATAGTGAAATTATCAGTGCTGTTCTTTTTTTCCCTCTATTTAGCCCTGAACAATTTCTCATACTTTACAGATAATAAAATTAAATATATTCACATTAGACCTGACATTGGATCCAGTTCACATTCAAATGCAATTTAAAAGGGGGCATACATTTGCATAGTGAATTAAAATTAAGACCTAATTATGCAAATAAATTATCAAATGCGACAGGGGATGGTTTTCAATTCAGTTAATATCTCATTTTGTGAGACAATAGTTACTTGATAGTCCAAACGGCATTGCACCCGTTTTCTCTGCAGAGACACACTACTGGTGTTAAATATTCAGGTAATATTTAATTATAAAAAATATAAGCTCATAAATTACAAGCATTGCTTCTTAAATACACTTCCCTTAGGAATGAAGCTTCCTTTACAAAAACCCCTTGATTCATTTCTCATGAGGCCTTTTGAAACACAAAGCAGTACAATGACCTCATGTGAAGTAATTCAATAATTAATGTGTGTATTTAAATAATATATGAAGCCAATTTTTGAATAAAAATGTTGACATTATTTTATTATTTTTGACTAAAATGCTAATCACTGACAGTAAGTGCTAGGAAATCACTGGATTTACAGTCTTACATTAAACTGTGACTGCCCACATGATGTATTCATGTATAATATTAAAACTTAGAGACTTTTCCACCAGATAAACATACTTGTTTTGTTACGAAATGAAAGTTTCAGTGATTCCATGGCACCAATCGACATTTGTAAGAATTTTAAAGTCGGTTAACGTCTTTCAAATATTAATTATCTCAGAGGAGGAGAAGCGGAAGGCGCAATTCCCAAAAGATCACCGCTCTGATGAACATCATCTGAGACAAAATGAGAAACACTGCAGCCAAAGTGAACAAACAAATCCCCGCCATCACACCCAATCTGACACAGAGCAAGCACAGAGGGTCAGCCCAGATAAGAAGCACTGTACTTTACATGAATGTATAATGGAGGAGCCTTTCTTTGACAAATGATGCCTCCAGCAGGGGTCCTCCCTCATACAGGAGGGAGTCAAGGTGCCCGAGAAAAAATGTTCCGAAATCAATAGTTTTGAGACAAGACACGGTCTTGTTCGTGATTTTTAATAAGCAGCCATTTAAAAAGACACTATTAAAAACCAAAAATGCATCTCTTTGGTAGATGGTTTTTATGTCCGGGACGTCTGTTGGCAGTTTGGCTTAATTAAAAATCTCATAAGGATATGACTTTTAAAGGGATAGCAAAGGGAAAAATATAACTTTCACTCTGGCTGATCCTCCAGATTTCCTTCATGAAATTATGGGAGATGAATAGCAGTGGGTTAATGAACTGGTCAAACTTGACATTTGCCTGAGCATTAATCAAAACAATTATAAACTAGAGCTGAACTGAGATGACAAGAGAAGGATGTTCATTTATGAATTTGCAAGTTGCCCTGATGTTTTTTGTTAGTTATTTTTATTCACTCTCCTCATGATAATTTTCGACAGTCTAGCTCAATAAAAGCTACTTTGCATTGTCTGAATGCACCTCACACAATGCCAATTTATTTGTTCTCTCTCAGAAAGCAATCCTCTTTATCAGAGGCAAACAGGTTCCTCCACTATGACTGATCCACACATCTGAAATAATCTAAATCAGAGAAAAACCTCAAGCTGAATTCACAGCAGAAGATGAAATACATGCAGAACAAAAAAATCCAATGTAAAATTACAATTAATCAAAAACAGTGTTTTCAAGATTCACTTCTCTTCTCACCATCATTCTGACTAATGTCCTATCTCAAACAAAAACAACCAAATATATGAGAACTTTATTCACACAACAAAGATTCTGTTAATTAGTGTTAGCTTCACTGACAGCATCACATCATCCCAGCACCACCTGAAGAAACCTTTGACTATAGACAAAAATATCACATTTTGTTGTGTATTTAAAAAAATAAATGAAAAAAAAACATCAATTAGCCTTCAAAACTAAACATATAATTACATGGCAGAGCATGTTATAAACCTGCTTGTCCACCACAGGACTGCAAATGTCAGAGTCACATTTTGCCTTGTCAAGGTGTGAATATTTCACATGTGTATAAAGGTACAGTACCAACAGAGGTGGGCAAAACCACTAACTTAGGTTTAGGCAACAAAACCACTTAGTTTTGGGTTTAGGTAATGCATCATGGCTGTGCTTAAAATGAGCATGTAAACTAAGTACAAAACATGTAAACAACCTAATGTAAGTACAGAAAACATCACTAGTGGAAGTCGCACTCTGCATCACTCCCTCTGAGTGTAGTATATTTACACAGAAGCATTCACTCTGCAATCAGAAGACACTTTGCGTTGTGCATTATCGTGTCACTGATACACATTTTTGTGCGGGATGGTATTTTATGTGAAAACATACAGACATAATCAAATCAATTTGTACATTCAAACTGCACATGTTGCACTTTTCTGTATATACTGTAGATATTACATACCATTCCATAACCTATACTCATGCACATGTATATTGTTGTTACGTATTCTCGTATATCGTATGATATCATACGAAAAGTAAGGCACAGATTTTCATACATATGTTGAATCATTTTATCATTTATTTACTTATTGCTTTTTATTTCCTTACCTCGTACTTGTGACTTGTGATAATATAGTTGAATCTAATCTAATCTAATACATAAACTCTTTCAGGTCTAATTCCCAGACACAATACACACCCCTGCACACCATGAGAGTATTTTCCTATTTTCAAATATGCAAAGCTCAACTTTCCTTCATGACACGACTAACATCACAGAGCCAGGCAGAGCATGGAGGGGAGGTGGTGGATGAGACAGGTGGAAGGTAATGAAGAGTATCACGGGGTTATTGATGACCCTTCCTTAGCATTGAGGATATTGTTCCAGGGCTTAATCTTTGTCATCAGAGAGAGAAAGAGAGAGAGAGAGAGAGAGAGAGAGAGAGAGCGAGAGAGAGAGGGCAGAGTGTTAGAGGCTGACTGTGTCAACTTTCTCTCTCTCTCTCTCTCTCTCTCTTCCTGTGGGTCAAGTAAACAGCCTTAGTGGGGACAGCTCAGGGGCTGCTGTCTGACCAGCCAGGCTGAAAATGGCCCTTGTCCATTCCTGCCATGTAGCATTTCTTTCCCCAGCTGTTTGTCCTTTGTCATGGACACAGCTTGTAATAAGAAGAGCCAACATATTTATGGAGTGGCCGACCTCGCTGGTACACAGGTCTTTTATCTACCGGGCACAAAACAGCTTTGTTACTCTTTAACAATTCACAAACCCACACAGTGGACGGAGAGGCTCGTTTCTGAAGGGCGCCAAGGAGCGTGCACGTTTTATCGCATGTGGGTTTGTCTGAATGCAAGAAAAGAGAAGAAACACATGCATTTTTTTTTTCTTCGTCAATAACCGCGTTGTGTTTTTTTCCCCTCTTGAAACTGACTCGCCTTTGACCTTGGGGCCAATTAGGGTGTTCATGGCGTGTGGTTTGTTTTGCCGTGTGTGGCGGCCGTCCACTCAGCAACATTTATGAGTGATTAGTTAAGCTTCGTCTGAGCTCTATGAGGAACCTGCAAGGAGTGACAAAGCAACATTCAGACAGATCCAGTAAGGGGAGTCCAAGGTTGGCTTAGGAGTGATCTTTGGTAGGAGAAGAAAAGAATGATGAAACGAACAAAGAAGTCCTTTGACACATCTAGTGTGTGTGTGTTTTCAAGAGGCATGCAGGGGATTCCTATTTAAGTAGTCAGCGGTAGGTTAACAAGATACACTGAGACGACAAACAGTGAAGAAGTACTCAGATCTTTCACTGAAGCAAAGTACAAATACTCAGTTACAAATAGAAGTCCTGCATTTATCATCCAACTTCAGTGAAAGTATAGAAGTATTATATACTTGAGTAATTATCATTGTTAATACTAATGCATCAACACATATTGCTGCTTAAGATGGAGCCGGCTACTTTAGAAAAAGTTTGTCCACTGGTTTCCCAACTAAGGGTCAGGTCCCTCTTTAGGGTCACCAGATAAATGGAAAGAATTAAAAAAAAAATTCTGATACATTAATCTGTTTTGAATTTCAACCTCTGGATATTACACCAGTACAGAAAACACTGTCTTGCACAACAGTCTCATTTTTATTGGACCCGTCCACCGTAAGCAGTGTCTCTCCCTTTATATTTGAGGCGACTTACTGAATACAGCCTATTTATGTGGATGCATTTATGTTAGAGTCACAACAGACTATGGGGCATTCATATATTTTTTCAGTATATCAGTATGGTAGTATAATACAGCCTTCATAAATGTAGTGGAATAAGGTAATAATATGGAAAAAAACTCCACTAAAGTACCTCAAAATCTGACTGACAGTTTTTGAGTAAACCCTAGTTCATTGCAAACCTACAGAACTGAGCTGCCTAGATGTTTCTCCTTGGACAAAACACATTGAGGCATTGTGTTTAATGGTTGAATGATGTTTCCCTTTTCATTTGCTAATAGGATGCAAGCTTACTGATGCCAAAAAAAACATCATTTGATACATTACCTCATATCTTTACATTACACTTGATGTGAGTGACATCTCAATTCCAGTACTTTTATCAAGGTTAAAGAGTGAGAATGTGACCTCTTTAATCAATTAATAGTTCACGTCACATAATGGCAGTGGTGTCTAATGAATACTGTTAAATAGCCTAAATGCATTTTAATCCTCTCCATCATAGCATGATTACAAAGGACGGGTATATCAAGTGGTCCTTTCATTTGGTTAACATGATCAAATTGACTCCTGTGTCATGAGAGATGACACCAGTAGTAATTAATTTCTCCATTAAGGGTGGCCGATGTGACAGCCATGCAAACAGAGCGGAGCGACGGGGAGGACACGATAACTTCAGCAAACTGAGACAACCCAACTGCCGAGGAGGAGCAACGGGTAATCACATTATCCGTCTGCGGGGAAAGCATTGTTCATTAAAAGAAAACAACATGGGCTACATTGTCTGTCGCTGCATCATCAGCATATTTGCGGATGCGGCAGATTTCATTGTGGCTATGCATTTACATATAGTAATGAACTTTTTAAAATTCATTCCAAATTAGTCAAGTGAGCTATTACAGCCTTTGGGTGTTTGCACCAGGGGCCTCACTTGCTTGTAGTTTCTATATTTTTCTTTTCTTATCTCATCAACTACTGAGCAAATGAAACAAAGTGATTTTATTATATGAAGACAGAGGTGTTATAATGAGGTGTTTATTTAGATGTGCAGTAGAGGAAAGGATCAGGGGGCACAAACTGATTGAATTCAACACAAATCTCTCTTTCAGGGGTTAATACACAATGATAGAATTAAGACCCTTTCACACTGTACGAAAAACCCGGGTCGACCCGTGTTGCCCCGGGTTTTTCGTGCAGTGTGAAAGGGTCGATGCGGCATTTTGAAGCAGGTCAAACGACCCTCTAGTTGATCTCCAGAGACTGATCTCTGAAGGGCAGAGATTTTATTAAGGGCAGAGATTTTATTCAATCAAACAAATCAAACGTGTAGCAACATTATCTTTAATAGGAGCACATACGTGAGTCCTTCGTCATTTTCGGGAAATCCAACCGATTGGAGAATCCCAGTATGACCTACGCAACCGTGTTTATATACAGCTTGTACAGCGATCTGACACACCTTTTTTATTGATCATGGCAGTAAGTACTAGTATTAGTATTAGTATTAGTACTGTGCTGGATTTGTACACTTTGCAAAAGGGACAAATTGTAACACACTAAAAAACAACGTTAACACGTGACTCGCTCATGTCCATACTGTCCATTGTTTACCTCGCAGTGTTACGGCACACTTAAATCTATAATGATGACGTTGTCAATGCAATGATGTATGGGAGGGAGGAAAAAACAGGCACGCAGCTCTAACAGCTGGAGGTCAGACCCGAGTCAGCTGGCACTGCAAAAGCGTCCTAATGCCGAGCCGAGGCAGGTCGACCCAGGTTAGAAAAATCCCATGTCTACCCGCTAATTTCAGTGTGAAAGCAGTATTATATAGCGATACAAGACAGAATATTTTTTTTTCCAAACAACACTATCTGAATATGAGTGACTTTTAATCTTTTTAGTACACTACCTTCACAACCTGTCTGCCCCCCATAATGCATAGCATGTGTGGCGATAATACAGCTTGTTAAATAACCTGCATATTTATCAATGAATGTGTGTTAAATGAGAAGCTGCCTCTGGGTGTGTGTGTGCCTGCAAGCTGTCTGGTCGCCTACGGGGGTTTTGATAAAAAGTGAAACCAACAGTTTCTCTTCCAGCAGCGAGACCTCGGGGGCTTCTCCCAGAGAGGGGCCGATTGTCCAGCATTTTCACCACAATGCTGCCATATGGAGAACAGAAGGATCAGCCACTGGCTCCCCGCCAGAGCAAAGGCAAACACCAATCCACATATGCATAGAAGTGGTCATTTAGAGCCACCATGTTTTACCATAACAACAGATGAAACACAGGAGTCATTTTGTTTCCTCTAAGAGGCATTGTTCCCAAGGCTCACCGCCTCTTAAGCCGGCTCCATATGAGGCAGGATAAACTTAGGGGCCCAGGCCCGGGTGTAAATAACAAAGAAAACCTCTCTTACATGCCTCCTAAATCCTATCGATAGATGAAAAGGAAGGAAAAAAAAACACTCCATTTCCTCATCTCCTGGAAATGAGCTTAACACGACACAAATGAATTTATTTAAGTGGCTGTCTTTAGTGTGTGTGTGTGTGTGTGTTTGTGTGTGCGTGTTCTGAGGCACTATGTATTAAAACTGATGTGAATAAATGTATGAAGTGCACCAGTTGTTTTATAATTTTGAATATTAATCTGCAGTAATCACCAACATGTATTCATATGAGGGGGCTTTAGCAGCAATTATGCTTGCAGCTGTCACAGTGGTCACAAACTAAATTCAAATAAAAAAAGAGTGTAGTCAAATACGATTAACTGATATGTTTAAGAATTGTTTCCAGATGATTTTTAATTGGACATCATTGTCCTAAAGGCTGAGTCTGTCGAAACTGTGTTTACTTTCACACAGGATATGACGTGAGTTCACATGGTTTCATTTCTGCATAGATAGAGGCCGCTTACAAATGTCATCTTCATTTTTTTAAGCAGAATTTTTTATATAAACAATATGTCTGTTAATAATCTAAACTGAGAAGTGAGAACTTCATAGTCAAAATAATTTGCAGCTGTTTCTAAAACTAAGCTAAATGCAGACTGATACTACACGTTTTATACTGAACTGACTGGACAACACTTTCTAAAGTTTTCCTTCCAAAACGCCTCAGGATCGAGGTAAAAAACAACTTTTGTGTTAGCAGGTGTCAAGTGTTCTCCTTGTTGTGAGTTTCACCATTTTATCACTGGAAGCAATGAGCCAATCAGCCATTTTGTGCAGGCTTGAAAGCGGTTTAGTGTGTATTTCAAAGCTGGTCAGCCAGTCAGTGAGCTACTTAAGAGCAGCAATATTGTAATAATGACTCACTGATGGGAAGGTAGCAATGGAGCTGAACTTCTTACATTCCTCTGATGCTGCCTGATTATGACTTTAAAAGAATAAATTATTGCGGCAAACAACCTCAGAATCTTAACTCCTTGCTGCAGTGGATATTTGTTTCAGAGGTTACCTTTGCTTTTACTGATGTCTGTTGGGATGACTGACATCATCTCTGGTGGTGATTACATACATCTCAACATAGCTGTAGTGTTAGTAATCATATAGAGTCTATGGCTGACATTCACACAATTCTGTGTGAATAAACAGGAGTACATATCTTTTGGGACAAAATCAACTGTAATTACAACATCACTTCCTGAAAGCCTTCCTTCAGATGTGTCACCATGGCAACCCAAGCAAACCTTATATGACCCTACGATGATTTGTGAGTCTGAACTACACAACTAACAAAGGGAATTTTTTTTTATACTTACACTTCCAATGAAGCATTATTGATGTTACAGTGATTACAATTGCATTGCAGAGTGTGCATTTATGCCTGTAGTGTCCAGTGTTTGCACAACGCAGCATTTCACTGGAAACAGTATTCAACCCAACTTTTGCAGGGGTAACAAAAGTAGACAGAGTTACGTACAGTTGTCCCTGTTTATCCTTTTACTATTAATAAAATAATAATAAAATACCAAACCCTGACGTCTTCTATTAAGCATATTTTCTACGTACAATATACCTATTAATCAGTTGAATGGATTGATTGTCTGGCCTTGACAATAGAAAAGGATGTTGTTATGGTCAGAAACAGACAAGGGTGATTTTCTCCTTCTGTAAGTTCAACCTTGATTCTTAATGTAAGGCGATCATAGTAAATCATGGCTACAGAGGCCACCAGCCAAGTTTACTGGATAAGAAGCGGACGACTGCAAACTTAGTGGAAGTGTTTGTTGGGGGGGGCATGCTAATGCACTGTGTTTAAGCCTCAACCAATCTCAGTGAAATATTATACAGAGTTTTAATATCCAGAGGGTGTCGGGCTGGAGCGAGACGCAGTCAGCTGCTTCAGTATAACCAAATGTTACAGTATAAAACAGCGTGTCGCGCCGCTATTTGACATGGTGGAATGAGATTAGATGGAATTCATTTCTAAGTGAGGGGAAATTACAAGCCTATTGGCATCCCCCACACACACGACAGCAAGGCTCTGCTCACCCCTACCAGTGGCCCAACAATGGAGGGGTAGTCGGGCATGAACAGTGACATGAACAGGGAATGACCCCACCAACCACGTCCGTAGCCACCTTCAGTGCGGCGGGAGGAAGTTGTGTTATTTTAAAGGTCGGATCAGTCTGAGATCGCACAAGCATGTGTCTGCTGCTTTGATACTAAGCAACACTGCAGACACATTAGAATAACCTCTTAAACAGGGAAATAACAATGGCTTGACTCATTGAATAAAACTAAAAGTTTGAGGTCGATACACGAGTAAACAATGTGGTGAAGTAGTTTTATAAACCTCTTCACAATGAAACCAAACAATACAAACGCCTCCTGCTTAAGACTTTTCTGCTCATTGTTCCTATGGCGCTGTGACCACAGAGAGGCCCTTGACATTCTGATCCTTTAACACTTGTCTCGGGGTTTCCAGCACATCAGGATGACACCTCATGAAAGGGGAACCCCACCTTTGGCTTCTCCAGGAGAACAACACGTGTCAGCGGCCCCCCGCCGGCCCTGTCAGGGGGTGAAGAGGTTAGGCGCTCTGTGCGGTCGCACAGATCTCGGTCTTCTTCGAGACCACCATAATGACTGCTAATTACGCTGCCATCTGTGGGGTGGGCTGTGTTATGTAGACACCTGTTCATTAAGTGGGAGGAAGAAAGTTTTCTCACAGTGCCGCGCTGAATTCACTAGCTTTCCTGCCCCAAAAAATGTTATAAAATTTATTCTGAAGTGGGAAAAAAAAAACTCCCAGCTCACACAAATATCAATAAAACATCCGAGCATACAGAATTGAACCCCTCTGTGCTGCTAATGATTGAGTGAACTTTGTGTGATACCTTTGTGGCTTCAGAAGGCATCACCAAGGTTAACCAGGCCATCGGGCAGCATTAGTAGGAGGGTGTTTGGAGGGGAAGCCGATAAAAAGCTCTCAGATATCTGCTGAGGGGAAGCAGAGGCTGTCAATTCTGTGGCCCTAAGAGGCGATCTGCCATTACTGACTCGCAGACGACTAATGAGAGCCATTCTGTTGCCAGCACCTTGAATAATATGTCAATACTCATTCAGGCTGTGTTGAATGCTACCTGTTTTACTTCCACTTGATGCGATACTGGATCCTCCCTTATTTCTTACAAACATTTAGCAGTTTGTAAACAGTCTAGGTAACTAATCTTGTAATAATTCACATTTCCCATACTGCAGATATCCTCTAAAAGGTTTTAAAGCCGTCTCCTCCTCGAACATCTCCAGACATATTCATCTAAACCCTATCTCTAAGTTCAAGATTTATATGAAGGGATGATTGCTAAGCAACACATATTTCAACATTTTATCTGTTGAGCTTATGACTCCATTTAGCTCAAGATCCTCCGAGAGTGAGCCAGCACAGCAATCATAAAGTGAGGGCCAATTAGGGTGTTGACGGATTGATTTTGGAAGATAAATTTGGGATGTAAAAGGTTGACATAGCTGCTGTGTCTCTTTCACTGCGTGTGTGGCTCCCAATTAAGTGAGGAGAGGCAGTTTTTTCCCCTCTCTCTCTCTCTCTCTCTCTCTCTCTCTCTCTCTCTCTGTCTCTGCAGGATCAGAGTGTCTCCCTGACAGATGAGCCGCTAATGAGAGCAAATCTCACTAAATCCTCAAGAAACATGATGAATTGAATCATGTTCACCCTGTTCATTTGTCGTGTTCACAGATGAGACAAAACGCAGCGTTTATCTAGTCAACAAATAGCAAATGAGTAGGTGGATCCATCATTGTTCATACAATGTCTGGTTTTCTAATATGATATTAAGCCAGGGATTCTTTTGCACATCTTTGTTCGGTTCCTAAAACTGTGTTTTTTATCCTCCTTATCTTGACTTGAAACATAGTATGCAGGTTGAAAGCAGACATATGTTAAGTCCCGAGGCCACAATCTGCCTCCCTAATATTTATAAGACAAATTAGGGCGGCTATCTCTCTCATTATCACACTCTAAACCCTCACCATATGTATCCCTATTATTAGACAACCGGCAGAAGATGTCCTATTTTCAAATTTAAATTACCAAGTCTAACCTTAATTGGTTAGAAACGTTGTTTAGTGGATGGTATCAAAGTCGGGCTTGGGAGAGAATCCGACAGATGGCTTAGTCTTATGACTTGTATTAACACCTTCGAAGTTTAATGAACTGTTAATTGCTTTTCTAATACATAATGGGACCATTGGAATACAAGCGGTAATGCAAACAGATTAGTTTGTAGACAGCAGATAAACATCCGTCCTGTTCAATGTCACCTTTAACTACCTTGAAAAACAAAAGCAAGCTGGAGGACAAAATGAGAGAAAAACAATATCCATTTTAGAGGTGATGGAGGTATTTTAACGGCCCAATCCCTCATTTCCCCCATATAAATGACACATTAATGTGTACAATTGTATATTTAATGAAAACACAACAATCCTTACTTTCAGGTGATTATAAACTAAACATCCATTTCTGTCATAAACATAGTGTCCCTTGAAAAAAAAACATGCATGACTCATGTATTTGTTGTCTGTTGTTGGTTAATCAATAAAGAAGTGATCACAGCTTCCAATCCTCGGTTTTACATTTAAGTGGTGGAGGTGACTCTATCTTTCATCCATATACTGAGCCATTAAAGTGAGTCGATTTAGTGAGAACTGTAACTGAACTGTTGACATTGTGGCAATAAGTGTAAATGCTAAAATATATTTTAACAGTAGAAAGAGTGTAGAAGAGTTATAAAGTTAAAGAAAAGACCAACACCTATCTCAAGTTTGTTAACACTGGTCACACCAGACCAGGTATGACTGTGAAACACCTGAGTATATACGTGTTTAGTTGTTTTAACATTTGTGACAGAATGAATAAGCTATTCAATTTTTTAAATTGTGATCAATCCTGCTTAAAGCCACTTGTTAAACTTAAATTGTTCAGCTACTGGTTTCTTATGTATCTTGTTTGTACAGGTTGTTTACTCTGTGAGAACCATCCAACATTTGGTCATTTGGTCATAAAGTTAACGCATGTCACTTTTATTTCCTTTCATTCTGCTGGCCCTGAGCAGGATCTCTCTGCTCCCTGATAAAATTGCAGGACTCTTTAAAAACTCCTCATTCACTGCAGTAGTTCATCTATCTGCTTTAGCTGTGCTTGTAATACGGTGTGTGCATCGTACCTGAGCGACCATAACTACACTCCTACCTTCGGACGTGGTGCTTTATTAAATTAAGCCGTCTTTAAGGTCAATATACTTCTGTAATGAGTTGTCTCTTTTGATCATCAGAGGTTAGATTGTACTTTGATCCTCACTCCCTTTTAATGCTGTTGGTGTCACAGCTAAACTAACACAAACACTGATGATTTTTTTTTTCCATTTCAGCTAAAGTCAATGCAAGTAATGCTTTGCATGCTTAAAATCCATTTCCATAACTAAGTGTAATTTCCCTTCAGTTTGTTCCTGTTTAATGGGGTGAAGTCTTGTTTGTATGCCTCCCAATGTCACCAGAAAAGTCATTCAAGTGACTGTGTCAAAATCAAATCAAATTAGCATTACTACACTGCCGCTTTACATCAGACTGTTCAAGTAAAAAACATTTTTTGCTCTAGTCAATTTTACATAAAATTTGCTTGTCCTTTTTTGAGCGACTTTGTTGTTTCACTCAAAAATTCTTCGGAGGGCTCTTCATGATGGGATGTGTAAATGACTCGGGGGTAGGTGCGGTGAGTCGGGGGGGTTGATAGCGGAGGAGAGAAAATGACCAACATTGATTTATCCTGGATGTGCTCTTGTCTGGTTGGTGCCGTCAGAACACCTCGCTGCATCCCATTCCCTCCCATTATCTCCCTGCGATCACCGCAGTCCAACGAGTTTCCTACAGGGTCATAAATACTTCCCCCCCAGACCCCATACTGCTTCCACATCATCCTCTAGACGCCGCCTAATGACAGCGAAAGACAGACAATGCATCCTTTCGCTCGTGACTGCCGTTCCTCTCTCTCTGTTCATACACATTTTACAGTGGCTGAAGAACGTATACATACACCAGGAGAGGCCAGCAGCGGTGTGTCCCCCAGACTTTGCATTTAAAATGGTACATTAAAGCAACATGTCTAAAAAATATTACACATGATTGATGTTGGTAATGACAGTGTTTTCTCTGTGTGAAAGTCATATGTGTGTTTTTCTCTACAGTTAAGGTCCCCAAGAAAAGAAAATGTCAGAGCCCCTGAAACAAGCAAAAGAAGATACAAAAAAGGAGGAAAAACAATCATGACAGAAATAATAGTTCAAATACTTCAGTGACGAGTAGGAGACAATCTATCAGGGACAATGAATCAAATTAATTATTTTGACGCGCTGGTCATCCGAATCAATTAGAGAGCTGCACACAATAAGCCACTAGCATAAACAAAGTATTTTCCCCACAAGCCCCCATCAACAGCCTATTAAGAGAGAAAGACACATTCATATGAGACTAAAAAAAACACTGAGACCCATCGGACTCGCTGCTGCTTTGAGGCCAAGTCAAGTGGGCGGTCAACTGTGTCATTGTTTCGCCAATCAATTGTGCGTACAGTAAACCGCAAACAAGTTTTCATTTACTAGTTTATAGAGGGGGCCAGCACATTTCAGACAAAACTAACAACGTCAGAAAAAAAATGGTGAGGGAATACACCTGAGAGGTCATCCACCAGTCAGACTTCCTTCAGTGACAGAACGACATTTTCACTTCAGCTCTAAAAGCAACACAGGCAGTAAACCAACAAGGTGTCTGTTACTCGGTGTCATAATTTAAATTATTTTTCTCAACTGTAAATTATCCACAAACAGCTGCTTTACATAATAAGTTTTCATTCACATAACTTAAGGTCAAAGGTCAAGGGACTACTTTGAGTATAGTCATCCTTGCCAGTATTTCTGGTAACTTTGGAGCATTATTCTGCATCCTGACAAGCTAACATGACCTGTTTGGTGCCCATTCCTTTCCTTCCTTGGTTTACTAGTTTTATATGATACCAGTGTGTTCACTTAAAGAGCTTTAAGAGCCAGTAGTTACAACCTCTGACAGACAAACTAGCAAATACAGTTAATATTTTATATAATAAAAGGTATACACAGGGTAACTGTATATCTGCACACTATTGACAATATTATTAATACTGACTATGCTGTAATGATTTTTACTCTCCACCCCTACTTAAAATGCATATTTGCATAACAACCCGTTTTTTTTTTTAATTGAAAACACTCCAAATGTCTTCTCGCTCCTTATGAACTGTGTTTGGCCCCAGACAATTAATAGACAGCTATGAAGTGCTTCAATTACAAGACTAACTTGAATGAATAATATGACTAAGTTTGTATCACATGACTAACTTTTTCTAATATATTTAAATGTATTTTTTCACCTTTAGAATAATGGCACATTTAGCACAAAAAAGTGAGAATAATTCAAATTTCACAATGATAACATAGGCAACAGTAAGCATGCATGGAGAAAGCCTTTTACGATAAATCTATTACTGAACTACATATGAGCCAGTTTATTCACACAGCCTCACACTGTGTTTGGCAGGTCATATTTAGGGATAGTCAGCTGGCAGAGTGAGTCGGCCACCCACAGATTCCTTGCATTGTAAAGCTGCCTCATGCTCTATTAGTCCCCACAGCTCCAATGTATACATTAGAGATCACAGGGCAAAAATAAGACAGCACTGCCCAACTCTGCGCCATGAAATCAGAACATGATCATCCTTTGGTCTAAACATGAATATTCACGCCACGCTTCAGTTTACATCGTTAGAAACCGTAGTGTGTGTGTGCCAACTCAAGCTTTGATGTGACGCTTTCGAGGGACCCCTCCATTCATGGAGTTGGAGCACATATTGTACACTGTAATATATGACCTCGCAGCATTGAGCATATTCTTTGTGGGGTCTCGCAGACACGCCGTGCACTTGGGAGGGACACGAATGACTGAGCATTGCTCTATTGAGTAAGCCTCCTAATAGAATGGCGTGTTTAGGCCTGTCATTCAATTCAAAGCAGAGGAGCGGCGCGTGATGAGGGGGCTCGGTAAATGAGTATAGCAGGCATAGCTAATGTCTACAAACCTGTGGTGTTTAGCTTGCTGTTAAGGATGACATTAACAGAGACACAGACCCAGGGATGCTGATCAACCCCGAGGTCCTAACACATGGGATGGTGTTTCTGGCTCATTTCCTGCACCATAATCAAGGCTCATGCACCTTTGTACGATGTGTGTGTGTTTATAATATCTGAGAGGTCGCTTTTGTGTAACTAAGATCAACACTAGATGTCAGTTTTCACTTCTGTGTGTCTCTCATCTCCTATCTCTCTCTCTCTCACCCTCTAATGGAGGCAGGAGGGAATCAGCTAATTAAGGATGTAAATGGAAGTGAGGAGTGACAAAGAGCCTGCTTGTAATTCGCATCTAAATTGTCTCTTACCTCAGCAGAAAATTTATCACAGGAGACAATGTCAACTTTTACATGGCGAGAGCCATTTGCATTTTGTTTCGAATTCATTACAAGGGTGGTACCGCAACCATAAGTCGTGAAACAGAGCCCCAGCTACCCTCCCTCTGTTCTGCTGTACCCACCCTGCCCATCGGTACTGGCTACAGAAGATAATCTGGTGGGTTCCTCTTCAGTGGTCACTCAGCAGCAGTGCTGGAGATGCAGGGAGGAAAGGCGGAGCGGCAGGAGTAACAAGGAGAGAGGTGCAGAGAGTTTGTTGGATGTGGAGCATAAAGTGGTCCACCCTCTTGTTTATGTGTGTGTGTTTGTGAGTGTGCATGTATGCAGCAGGAGCCACACCACTCTCCCGAGCGACAGAAACCTTGTTGTGATTTATGCAGCCTGAGATATGAGTGCTGGTTACGCAGTAGCAAGACATCGATCTGACAAAGCAAACCAAACAATAAAGAGGCGAGGAAGATGATGTGCCCAGTGGAGTGGAGAAATGGAGAGTGTACCTATAAGAGCTAATTATCTGAGCACATAATTCTTCAGGTTAAGACAGGGGGAGACGAGAGCCAGCCGAGCCTCAGCTGTCTGAGAAAAAGGCTCGGCTGCACACAATGGGCCCGAGGTCCCAGACCCGTGGTCAAGAATAATTCAGAATGAAATTGTGTATCTGTGCAACTTGTCAATAAGCTAGGCTTAACTAAAATGGGCTGGACCTGGCTTAATCTGTGTGCAGGAAAAGCTATCCCACAAAAATGTTTGTATAGTGTCATCAAACTGGCTTACTTCAAGCATTTTTGTGCAAATATTAGCAACAAAAGGGTGATTATAAATGCAGTTTTTTCAATTAAATTAGTGGATTTCATCAAGTATTGAAGCCAACCCTTGTTTCCATTATTGGACAACATGTAATGATCTCCATTCTCATTTTGCATTTTCTTGTGCTCATAACACAGTTTAGTTTGGTATGAATGGTTGATGATGAATGAATATTTGCAGCATCAATTAAATTCAGTGAAAATGGACAGTTTGATCAGTCATTTCAGCAGCATCTGTAGAGTTCCAGCTAAAAAATTCACAGCCTTGCTCTTCTTCAGTCGAGGACATTATCAAGTCTTGGTCAGAGGTTATATTGTATATAACAGCTACGGCTAGCCCGGCTTTTATCAGCAGTCCATTACAATCACAGAGCGAGTTCAACAATTCATAGTTCAAACGCTGTCTCTTCGACCTCGTATCAGTTCTCTATAAGCCGTGAAAATAATCACGATAATATTTGCAATTATTATTTCCTATCTTGCAAACCCCATTCTCTGCTTCTGTAAGCAGCGATCCTTTAATTAGACACAAAGCACACATGCACAAAGACTGGGGCGGTGGGTGCTCGCTGCCATTAATAATACTATATAAAAGCAAAGCCAGACAGCCTTTGACACTTTTAGTAGTTGGGGAAATGTAATCTGCGTTTGGTGCCAGGAGCGGACTGGGGCCGAGGTTTTGTGTGTGTGTGTGTGTGTGTGTGTAGGATAGAGGGAGTGTAAGTCAATGCAAACAGAGCACTGTGAGTGCATCACTGATGAAGACATTATCTGTGAGTTACACTAGCACACAGAACGGCTGGGAGAAGTGTATGGGAACCATAAGACAGAGAAAGTGACAGACAAAATGGGCATTTGCTGTTGCCAAAGTCTAGTCTACTGATGTGTACATTATTAGTGTGTGAATTAAAGAGGAAATTCAAACTTAAGTGTTAATAACAACTGTTGTGTTACAGCTCTAGAATTGACGCATTGTGTTGATGGTTTTGTTTTGGCGCCACAGTGCCTCCATGTGTGTCTTTTTGTTTTATATGGTGTTGTGTTATATTGCAGCATTTTGTGTTGGGCATGAGAGGACGGAGCAGAGGATGAGGTTCCATTTAGTGGCACCCTTGGCACCCATCTAACCTTGGCATACTGCTGGGCATGCTCCACTGGCCCTGAACATGCTGAGGTTTGAATCCAGAAATGCCTTTGTGCAGCTCAGGCCACCAGAGGAGAGGTGGGAGGCTCCATTAATATATCCCCAACTGTATCGCATCAGTCAGGACTTCACAGCTAAACCCACAGATCACCTCCACCAGTATATCTGCAATGCCTGAGGAGCATATGCTTCGAAATAGGACTCATCTTCAAGAGTAAGTAGGTACAAAAGGCCAATGGCGTGTATTAAAATTTCACCAATTTGGAGAATCAGTTACAGTACGTTCAGTTCACGCAAGGTCAATTTGTGTCGTTGTTTTCCTGTTTGTGTGTTTGTTTGTTTAATATAATCCATGAATTCTAATTCTGGCAGCACAGAACGGCCACATTAGCCAGGCATGGCAGTCTGGGACAGCATCCAGCTGGAAGCACGCACAGGATGCCACTTTCCCGCAACAAAATTGCCGTCACTGGCGAGAGCTAAATGGTTCCTCGTTTCCAAAATGGTCAATAAAAAAGGGAGAAAAGTTGGGAAGCAAAAATCCAATATTTAAAAGTAAATCTTTGGACTTGCAGTTTCTACCCCCTCAATAGTCGTAATTATATTTTGATTTGTAGATTGGCTTTCAAGGGTTTTTATCTCACCTGTGCCAGAAGTTACTGATAAGACAGAGGAGGGTTTTATGTTATATTCCCATTGGAATGTTGGAGATACAATAATTTTTAAATCTTACTTCACGATTCATCTTTTCCTCCCTCCTGTTGTTTTTTTTTTTTTGGCTGGCTGGTTAGCGGGTTGGATGGGTGTCTGAGCGTTGGTGTCTGCGGGAGGAAACGTCTGGGTGAGGGCTGAGTTCAGGAAAAGTGCATCATTGTGTGTGTGTGTGTGCGTCTGTGGTGTCTTATTTTTAACATGGCGGTCACCCAACCTGGCCTAGTGTGGTGAGGGGGACACATATTAGGCAAAACACACATAAACATGACAAAAACACGTCAAAGCAACACACACACACACACACACACATAAAGCCACAACATCAACAAAATGTGAATGAAGCTCTGAATGCATTTCATTAGCTCTTTGGTTGTGAGCCCTTTTCAACCCATAAACAGGAAACAGGAAAGCCAAATGAACATAAAAACTGCTGTCACATCACAGCGGTGCCTTTAAAATCGCCTCTCCTCTCCTGCTGTTAGCCAACATGCTGCAGAAGCGTGGAAGCTAAATATTTGATCCTCTTGCCTTCATTGGCCTTTGCTGTGTACAGCCACCTTTCTCTCACACTTTCATCACAATCCCATTTCCCCCCACAGCTTGAGAGCCCCCTCTGTAACTCTACCCTCACTTCACCATTCTGGCCTGCCTATGATGGATGGCCGCACCTCAGGTCCCCTCAGCCTGTCCATCAAGCCCTGCGATTAAAACACTTGGAATGACCAACATCTTTCTCCCCAACCCCCCTCCGGCCTTCAACCCCTTGTCCCCCATGCCACCCCTCCACTCTCAGGCCACCACCACTGCAGCCCTCTGCCCCCTCACCTTTCTCACCCTCCTCTCCCACTTCAACTACCCCCAGAAACCCACAATCCATCTTGTGGAGAAAAAACATCATTTATTCTGTACTTCCCAGATAATTTACTTTTTCTCTCCGTCTTTTTCGTTCCTCTTCCCACCCTACCCCCCACCCCCCCTTTCTACAGGAATTCTCCATTTCCCTATAAAATGAAAATTCATCTGGAATTACATCTTATGTCATCATTATGTTTATTAAGCGTGGATGATGTATATGAGGAGCTGCGGCGTGCCGCTGAGTGCTTAATGATGCATAAGATTAAGCCGAGCCTCTCAGCTGTGCTGAGACTCCCCTCTGCTTCCCAGGCTGCAGACACACGCTGGGGGAACAGGCTCCAAACGGCCATCAGGTGAACAGGGGAAGAGGGAAAGCCTACATCCTCTTTGTGTGTCAGCAGAGAGACAGAGGAAAAGTGTGGAGTTGGTGCACAAGAGTTGCTGATAGGGGAGGATCAGAGAGTTGGCAACAACTTCACAGAGAGAAGAAGTCCTTGTGGTGTTTGTATCGGTTTGCTGGGTGCAGTCAAAGTGAATATCTGAAGTTCTGTCCACACATAGTAACTACTACAGTCATTTTCTGTAATGATCACAGGCTTCTTCCCGTTACCTCCTCCCATGGCTCCCTTTGTGATCTTACGTCATGCACACAAAGACACACAACTAGAGGATTTGTTCCCGGCCTCCTTCTAGCCGAGCAGCAGAAGCACCAGCAGTCTATGACAAAAACATTATCCTTCTGGTGCTAAACAATCCAATAAACCTCTCCACGGGGAAGAACTTAACCTCTCCTCTCCTCTGATGCTGGCTTCCAGATCACGTGACTGCTGCCATAGTAAATTCAAATCATTAGTCTTCTCACTCCGCCATCACACAGGGAAGGGAGGGGAAAAAAGTGTGCCTCTATTAGTAATGGAGACCTCGTCAGAGACCTTCCTCTGAGAGCCCTGCCTTCCCAATTCCCACAGGAAAAATCTCCAGCAAAAAACTAATTCTACTTTTAATAATCTGTCATCAGGACCAGAGGCAGTCATAAATTATGTGGGGAGCATGTGCGAGAGTGGGCCACGAGGGGGATCTCTTAGGGGGGAAGGGATCAAAGCCTGAGTTTGACAAACTTTGCTGTAGATAAATAATAACTTACAAACAGAATTAGTTGTAAAGTCACGGTTGAGCACCCTGCCAAGCAGTTTCTCTAGCAGTCTATGCAGGATGAAGAATTTACAGACACACCTGTCATTAGCACCCCCCCTCCACCCACACACACACACACACACGCACACACACACACACCTTCCTCCTCACATCCTCCATCCTCTCTTTTCATTCTTTTCCTCCACTGTCTTCACATTCCTGACAGATGCCTTTTTTTGCTTTTTCTCCACTAGCAAACACTGTTTGTTTTACTCCTCCTGGTTTCAAGGCTCAAAAGGAGGACAATTCTGTGGAGCAGGTTAAGAGGCAGTATTAATATGGTATAGTAGGGAAAATGGCCTTTTCCTCCATCCTTAAGTAAATAAACACAAATACCCAATCGGCCTCTTGCACACACATCAGAGTACTAACAGAAAATGGAGCAAGGATTTACCCAGAGAAGCTGATGAGACACACCATCGGTTGGGATGATTGGTTTCTGGGCATTTGTGTTCGCACTGCGTGAGTGTGTCTTTACGTGGAAATGTCCATAAACTGTAGGTGCGTTATGTTTTGTGTATGTGCATCTGTGCGATGCAGAGTCGGCGAGTGAAACAGCCAGCATGGGAAGAAAGGGCTATGAGCCGTGGGGTTGTTCTCTCACTGTTTCCATGTCAATATTTGCCGGAACGATCTACATGCATCATTATTGACACCCTCTATCAAACCGCGGCTAAAGGCCCATCTCCATCAGGTGACAGAGACCAGTCAGGTGATGGAGTCAGCCAACCAAGAGGGAAGGAACTGGCTGAAATAAGACAGGCATGTTCCCACAAGTCTGTGTCAAATCTCTATTGATTTAATCATCAACAGACACTCTTGTGGCTTACACAGCATGAGGTCACCTGATGTGGTGCAATAGCTAACTTCTTTAACCTCCAGAGGGGAGACATTTGCGATGATAAATATTTGACTATGCTGCATGGCATGTTTCAGATTTAGATTTAGAAGTTGTATTTTATTGCTGTTGTGATTAAAATAATAAAACTGGCAGTATTCTATGTTTATTTATTTGTCAACGAATCATGACCAAATCATGACCAAGGCCAACGATGACTAGTATTGCCCGTGACATGCTGTATTCCAATACCCAGACTACATACTATTTGGTATTCCAGAAAAAGTATGTGTTTTGCCACGTACATTGCAGTACCTTTAGTACTGCCCTCACGCGGTATGCAAACAATTGGGACATATGTCCCTGTCATAAGGTTTGACCTTGAACTTTGACTCTCTTGCTCACATATCCACTGCACGGAGGACTCAACCTGATGTAGTGAGGCCCCCTGGTATTTTCATGTCTTATATTCATTTTGCATTTCACATACTACGTGTTGGGAAATCTTTTTTCTGGCACACTAAATAGTATGGTAGCATTATTGGAATGCACAGTTTATTCTTCCATGCCAAAGACTTCCATTTTTGTTTAGGAACCATCCAAACACATTAATGAGCCCCACGAATTATACTGATCTTTCCTCACAAACATGAGCATTGTGGTTTATTCTGAATCCCACGTGTACAGTCCTGTTGTCATAAAAGCTCATTATCACACTAAATATGTGTTAATGCACAGCAGAAAATAGTCCCCATTAAATGCATCTTCAATTAAAATGGTTAAGTTTGTAATCAACTACAGTGTCCAGCTGTTTTTGGAATTTAATACTGTAAGCCCTATGTAAATATGAAGCTTTGTGAACAATATATAGACATTTCAGATAAATAAGATGTACTTGAGGTAAGTTTGAGGTCAGAAAACAGGAAAAAACCCATCCCAAAAACAAATATGCAACTGTAAGGTTTTCAAAATGAAAAATATTTATATTTCCACACAGCGAACATCAGGGCTCTCACATTTTGACGAATTTTGATGAAATTAGCAAGGATTGTGTTGGCTAAATTTCACATGCAGTCTTGACAAACTGTTGTGAAAAACCGATATTCCCCAAGATGAGCTCTCATTGTTTTCCTTTTGTACAAGTAATTTCTTAATTCAGTAGGCTACAAAATCAAATGATGAGATAATAAGGCACTCCCGTTGCAGTATTCATCCTTTTCTCTGTAATGTTGCAGTCAGATCACCCTTATCTTACCCAGATAGATCAGGGCTATTTTCTGATTAGCTGATGTATAGCAGTATGTTATTTTTTTGATTGTATGGAGCGTGCTAAGCGCTCAGTGAGCTCTGCGATGTCAAACACATCTTGCTACACATCCCATTGCACATATAGCAGTGTAACTTGTGGCAGGTGAGAGTGTGAAAGGGGTAAATTGTGTGTGTCACTGAATGGTGAGATTTGAAAGCCATGGGTCATGTTAGCTCGCCTCAGTGCTGCTCAATGCTAACGTGCTAGCTGCCTGGCTGCAATTTCCTGAACGGAGGCGAGTCTCATCTCTGTGTCTCATTGAGACTCTGTTCATAAAATCCAATCCACAGTTTCCAGCCAGCTAGCAGACCAACCGGGAGGAATCACTTATCAGTTATTTCGGCAGACAACACTAAAGGACAGATATACCTCATGGATCGTAAATTTCTGCAGGTTGGATCAGAAATTTCCAATCCGTGAATTACGTTGGTGTCGGAACCTGATACGGATACTGGATCAGATCGGCCCCATCCCTCAACAGAATGGGGAAGAAATAAGAATAAACACATTTTATGTATGTGTTATTTCACCGGACTTGTTGACAATGATGAATATATGAAATAACAGCAGCCTTATCCTTTAATGAAGAAAGCATATCAATGAGCTATTGAAAACAGCAACAACAAAGTGGTTTATGCTAACTACCACCCTAAACACTCCCAGTGCTTCTGTCTCATTGAGCACAGCATAAAGAACTCACCTCAAGCGTGTCCCGTGAAAAACCCTGAGAAAATGCATACATGCAGTACTGGGATTTCAACCCTGCAAAGTCAAGTGCTCAATTTTCCCTCCGTTCTCCGGCGATACCAAAGAAGCTCAATCATACCGGGACAGTAATATGTATCAAGGACAGCTCACTCACTCTCAATTGCAGCTCAGTCTAACTGGGACCACGGGTAAAGCAGAAACTGGGTTCTCAATTCAAATGGGAGAGCGAGTAGGCCAGCCGGACTCTCCCAGCACGTCTCAAGGCTGATAGATTACCTACTGCACTAAGGACAAAGGGAATGAAGATGACTACTCTGCCAAAGCTGGCTACAGATGAGACATGCACGGCTGAATGACCATGGTACACCTCACCCATTTGTCTATGTGTTCAAGCTTTGCACTGCGTATGACAAAAGAGTCCACAAGCCATACTATTGACATATAGTCTCGCCTTTATATCAGGGAA
The DNA here is from genome assembly GCA_029721515.1 of Synanceia verrucosa. NCBI lineage: Eukaryota > Metazoa > Chordata > Actinopteri > Perciformes > Synanceiidae > Synanceia > Synanceia verrucosa. The sequence goes on along the minus strand of CM056562.1, from coordinate 16,486,938 downwards.
TATCTTGTTCAAACTTTCATTTTGAGTTAGATTTGGAGCATGTTAGAACATCCATCAACTGGATTGGCCACTTAATGTTCCATACATGCTGCTATTTATTACACAAAATGCACCAGGAGGGTATAAATCCAAATTAATGTCGGTCAACTTTGTCTCAAAAGTAAAACAATAAATCAAGTAAGAAGACTGTGCAACATTTGTTATGACCTTATCTAGGTAGAAACTTAAATATATGTATATAATAACAGTCTAGTTCGTATTAGGAAATATATTCTTTTGGGTTTTTTTGTTTGACATTGGAAGCTTTATTCGGTGCATAACGGCATATAATTCTGCGAGCCAGCTATTTTTTTTTGCACTGAGTACATGATGTGCCATCCTCAGAGATTAACCTAGATGTTCTTGAGGCCAGGTTCACTTGTATCTGAGCCACAGTCGTATATTACAATGCAGCTGAGGTGGCAGTGGCAGTAACTCATTCTTTTCTATTCTATTGTGCCTCTGCATATTCCACAAAGCTCCCGCTGCTCTGCACTTAGAAGGTCACCTCTTTCATCAGCTATTCTATTTGCATTCCAAATCGTACGTACATGAAAAATGTGCCACTGAGTTTTTCGCCGTGGCCCTTCGAAAGGCAGATTAGATAGAATTTGCCATACAAACCTTATGCACGCTAACCTTTGCAGATGGCCCCACTATTGTGGAGAAATGGATTGCCTAATAAACCATATCATCCAACATATTTGCCGCTTGGCTGACCAAATAGAGGCTGTGTTTTTTGAGCAAATTCCCTTTGTCAAATTTGTCAGTGCTCACGTCGCCGTTTTAGGTTTGGGTCACAGGGAGGAGGAGGCGGGATCTTTAGTGTATCAGGTTAAAGTGCGGAGCAATTTGGGCTGTTTCTGAAGATGAGACAATTTTTCCACAAGATTTATTTCATCAGAGGGAAATATTTCATGTGCTCTCCATTTGTTTGTTGCATGCGTCCTATTCCATTCTCCCCTCACATACTGCACAGCCTGCACTATGTGTAATATGTTTCAACACTAGTGGACAATACTTATTCCACCTGATTAACTGAGACAAATAAACAGTGTACAGTTTGTAATGATAAGTTAGCACCCTCATTGTCAGCTGCATTATCCTCCACCTTTTCATTTCTCAGTAATACAAACACAAGGTACCGTTTCTGCTGGTCCATCGGCTATTCCAACTGTTGCCTTTATCATTCATCATTGAATTCCAAACATAATTTCACTTATATCTATAATTACTGCTGGGCTGGGTGGCAGCAAAGAAACAATGCTACTTCTAAAACCTTGCAAGGTTTTTCCACTAGAAATCTAATTTTACAGCGGAGCCCTAATTCATCGCTCCCAGAAAAACCTCTTTCATCAAACTTTGCATATGAGCAGCCAAGTGGTGCACAGGCTCTTAACGGCATGCTTTGCCTCCTTTGGTGAGTTGGCCAACCAATCCATCTTCCTGAGTGTGCTCACAGCCGAGGAGTGGGCAACCGATGCTCCCGTCACCGGGCTCCTGCGGGAGATGGATTGGGGCTCAATCGCCCACCTCCGGTCCGGTATCAGCCCAGTGGCACAATCTGGACCTCGACGCTGAGAGCCACGTGGTGGGCCTCACGGGGCTCTATGAGGGGGCCATGAGAAACAGGATGGAGGACGCTGTGTCTCAGTCACTCATGTAGAATCCAGATCCTCTGCTCCACAGGAGACGGAGCTGGACCTCCTGTTTGTCTTCCACAGAACAGAGTGAGGGTGTCCAAGTCATTGCCTGCCTGTGTGGTTGCTAATGCAGGCATTTTGTCTATGACAGAGTGTCACACAATAATGTGATCATCAGCAAAAGAAAAGAAAACTTACTGACACGCTGACTTGTTTAACATATTAAAAGGCAGAAATTGCAATCTGCTGAAGAAATGTGTGACCTCATCTTAAATCATGTCCTTCATTGGCTATTAGTCACTGAACTGTCTGACAGGACAACAAATACAATAAATGATAGCCCTGATTCCTCTTAATCTAATACGCCTCTTAAAATGTACAACCACCCTTAAAACAGCTTGTCCTTCAGCCGGAGGAGGAGTTGTGTTTCATCCCTTCGTATCGTTCATCATGACTGGCTTTAAAACTGAAGTGAAAGCTTCTTTTATTAATCACAAAGAGCTCAAGTCAAGGCTTTGCACTCCATCGCTTGCATCCAATTTACAGCGGCGATAATTCATGCTATGCTAAACATTTCTTGTAAAATGTCACTTTGTGTTTGCAATTAATTTCTAAATTAAGAAGCAAAATCTTTTTGAGTTATGGCGTCAAACCCTTTACCTTGGTCGCTAAACAATGCATCAAGGTGCCGCCTGGCATGATAGAGGCGATAATAAGAATGGGCGATGAGCACTTCACAGACTTGGCAGGTGGTTTCATACAAGAGTAATGCAACAAAAGTGTGGGCAAATTACAGATTATCTGTCTTCTCTGTTGAATTTTGAAACCTTCACTCTCTTCTCCTGCATATTGGCTCTGTCATCACTCTGCCTCCTTCATCTCACCGCTGACCAGGGTGGCCTGGTCCACAGAGTTGCGAGCCATGCTTCCAGGTAGGGAGCTGTGTGTTAGGTTACCTCCTATATGGAGTATCAGGTGTCCCTCATCTAATGCAAGCTATGGGCCCTTGATCAAAAGGAAACTAAAGGGGGGGGGGTCAAAATGAGAGGAAGAGACAGAGAGTTCCTGTGCCCAAATACACCTGTCACATGCCCAAAAAAAAAGTGCATCACCGCTGATGAATCAGACTCTTTTAATTGAAACTTCTGAGCTTTAACTATATCAGAGGTGCGTTGGGATGTTCATTAAAGATGCTGCAATCATTTCATTTTTCCCCTTTGGTTCAAGTTGCCCCATCTCCGCTCCTTCAGTGCCACTGATAGCAACATCCATAACCTGTCCTCTGATATTTCATTCCCATACGGGCGCCATGAACCCAAGATGTAATCGATACACAGACACACAGGCCTCCTGTGTTATTACAAGAGGGACAATGTCTGCTCAGCTTCCCGTGCCGTTACACAGTTCAGGCTTCCAATTAACCTGAGCGGATCCCCATGCCAATCACACAGGGCTTCTATCGACAAGCCGCATGAAAAGAATAATGTTGTTAGGATGATGTAGCTCACGGTAGGAGGGCCGCTTCCCCCCCCTCCACCGCTGACAGGGATGAGTGTTGTAGTCATTTATCACCTCCTCTCTGGTCACTGAGGGGCAAACAAAACGGGGCCATCCGCCTCTCACCCTCCCTTTGCTCCATCAGACCACAATCACAATAAGTTTGATTACAATGATGAATCAACCTGAACTGTTTCACATATCCTAGAATTAAATGGAGCCGATCAGAATCTCGGACAAACTCATGTTGTCTGTACTGTAGATCCATTGTGTAAATAAGATCATTTTACCCTGTATTATTTCTCTTTATCCTGTATTCTTCTTGTTACCATATCTCATATATTTTTTGCGTGATAAACAATTTTCCCAAATCATTCTCATCTTCTCATATTTGCCAAATGGCTCCAAAGAAAAGTCATTGTAGAAGCTGTGTTGTTTTCATGGTATGTTAGATGCATGAATACATCTTAATATAATTCAGAAGTTGGAAATGCAACTGTTTATTTGAGAGTAGTGACACCGTTTTTTGATTTGTTTTGTTTTTTTGTTGTTGTTTTTTTACGAATCCTGCCTGAAAACAGATGTGCTGTAACTGTTGGACTGGGACGGGAGATCAATCCATTCATTTTTCCCCATGTCTACCGAAAGACAACATACAAATTGAGACTGTATCTAAGTTACAATGGCAGCCAAGTGTGGCCTACTAGGATTTCAGGAGTGATTGAGAGTGTGTTCAGATGCTCAGGGCCAAACTCTAAAAGCACTGTTACATTGACAAGGCCGACGCTGAGAAAGAATGCCTCTCTCTACGTTTACTCCCCCTTTCTTGGGCATTGCCGCCACTGGCGACTGTGATATTGATTATTGTGAAGTAAAAATCAGCTCAAGGAGCACGATCATTAAGACAAATGTGGTTCCACTCAATGCCAAACGCACAAAGACCTGAAATTCTCTGAGACTTCTCGGTGTCACACTGCAGAAGATATACCAGTCCTCTATGCCCTGTGGGTCTATGGTGGAACAATAGCATATAACATACCATATACAGTGTCCAAATCTGTCCATTTATGCTGTTTTTACATTAGATATAACACTAAAAGATACACAAGATGAATTAGTGGTTGAAGAAGTATTCAGGACCTAAACTCAAGTAAAAGTAGCAAGACTGCAATTCTACATTGCAAGGAAAAAGTATTATTACCAAAGGTACTTGAAGTATAAAAAGTAAAAGTATTCAGATGCAGAAAATGGCCAATAATCACATATTATGCTAGACCTGACCAGAGGACAGCAGGTCACGTTTTGCCTCATCAGGGCATAAATATTACAAGCATATTGTATATGAAAATAGTAGTAGAACCAGCAGAAGGGCAACAAAACCACACTTAGATTTAGACAACAAAAACACTTTGTTACATTTAGGAAAATCATGTTGGGCTTTGAATGAAAAAGTACACAAACTAAGGGGCAAAGCCCATGGAAACAACCTAACATCAGTACTGAAATGTAACTTACACAACGAAACACTGCCATCCTGCTTGAAAGGTCTGCATCTGTTGGACTCGTCAACCTTTTTACTCCATTTTTACACTTTTTACACTGCGGTCAGAACAGACTACATGACGTTCAAATGACCCGCCTAAAGCCAGAACGCCATTGACAGCTATACTGTAATCGCAGTAACACTGCTTTGTGGTAGCCTGTTCACGTCACCCGTAAGGACTCGTTTGCGGCAGTTGTAGCTCGGGGTAAAAAAAAAAAAAAAAAAAAAAAATAGTTGTGGCTTGGGAGTAAACAGAGGTAAAGCAGCATGGAGGACGTTGTGTTGCATGTGAATGATTTATTATTGCTTAAAACACAATTACTAGCCAAACTGCATAGTAAAATACAGTGCAAACATAGCCGGACTTCCGGTCGCTCTCAAAGTAAGCCTTCAGAATAAAAGCATATAAGGGATTACGCCGCAGAGGAGACAGAGGAGAGCGCAATGGAAAATAAAAACACATCAGAAAAAATACTATATCGGGCTATAAACTTGGCTATACCGGGATATAGAATTTTTTCCATATCGCACAGCCCTAGACGAGACTTTATTTTATTTTATTTATTTATTTATATAAGTACCATTTTACTGGTAGCTTTATCAATAACAATGCATAATAAAAAATATTTTAAAAAATCTATAAAGTAACTAAATATGGTGGAGTATAAATTAAATTGAAAATACTCAATAGTATCTATTTTATTTTAATTAATTTGCATTTTAAGTGCAGTACTTGAGTAAATGCACTTATATGACATGTCATGAGGAGATAGCAGTGATACTGTTATACTGTCAATAACGTATCACAGTTCAGTTCATCTTCAGAAGTATGATGCTCTTGATACAGTTGCCAGTCTTACACCGGCACATTAATGCCTCTTTCCTGTCTGCCATGCTTTAAAAGTGTTAAATTACAGCATCATTTCAGTATATCTATGAGGAACATTTGAAAGAAATACACTACATCAGATGTATATGATTACGAACAGCGACATTCCTAAACTTTACTCATGAATGCGATCAATTTTTCTTGTTTAGCACAGACACGGCTCTGACTTGCGGATGTCACTGTAGATTTAATATGGCCCCATACCTTTAAAACTTTCCATTTGTTATGTTTGGTCAACCCATTAGTTGCCATTTATTATCATTAGTGTGATAGAAGAAGCGTCTTCCTTGCAGAAGCGGGGCTCTACATTTTCACATTAGACAGAGCTCCACTGGTGCATCAGATTAATGTTCCCTTCGCAAAAACAGAAAAGGTAGGTGGAACATCAACTTCAGGAGCAGCGCCTCAACTATTACATTATGCTGTCTGTTTATTTGCTCATTTCCTAGATGGTTGGCTAATTCCTGCCATTTTTCTCATGATGTTTAGAATTATCGTCTCTGGTCTAAGCGCATTTTGAGAGCCAGTAATTGATGTTCTGGCTGTTTGGTGATAATTTAGTGTCAGCCATCACTTAGGTTGCATTTAGCCACAGGTTAAAGTGGGCAAATTAGAACAACTTCATGCATCAGATTTCTGCAAAAAAAAAGCATTTTATAGATTGTAAAAGATTATTTATTGAGGGATATGACTGATTTGATCAGGAATCATGCAGCTTTTTATATTCACCTCATGACTGCTTTCATTTGGTTAGAAAATGAAAAATGCCAGATTCACTTGAACCTCCAGAGAGGACAGTAACTATGAAAAGAGAAAACGAGAAAGAAAAAGTGAATGTTATAACAAGTCCTGAAAAACATTTTGTGACCATGACAGAACCATATCTGTCTTGTCAGAGAGGGCAGGTCTGGATGTGTCCGCCTCCGGTTCATGTCCCTGTCCTGCCCAGCGTGAGTGATAAGTAACAAGGCCCCCAGCAGCAGGACAGGTGTGTCGCTGATTCACTCAGTATTACACCATGATTAATGGTTTTCTTAATGTACTCGTAGCAGTAATAGAAGTCTCTCACGACTAACCTTGCATAAAAATGCAAATGAATAGAGACAAACTGCGGGAAGAAACACAATGGGCAGGGCTAAGCCTGGAAGCCTTGGGAAATGGGTGTGCATATTTCTTTATTTCAGGGAGAACGACTTAAAATTGTAGATTAGCCCTGGTTGTGCTGGAATAATTAAAGATCACAAGTCTTCATGAGAATAATTTGGGGTTTAAGAGGAAGGCCACCAGCTCTCCAGACATGTATAAAACAAGTGACCCCAAGTCTTTTCTATTTTAACAAATACGGCTTTGTTACAATAAACTGGTTACCACTGTATTTTAACCCCCCAGTAAATAATATTCAACCACTGTACCACTGTAATAAATATCTGGATGCTGCTGTGAACGATCTAGTGATAAATACTTCATAATATCTTGGATTTATGGTAAATAGACTCCTCTTTCTAGTTTTCAGACCACTCAAAGCACTTAAGAAAATTCAGATCATTCACACTGATGACACAGGCTGCCATGCAAAATGCCTGCAGATTGTGTACTATAGAGTTTTTATTAATTATATACTCTATATGAACTTTAATAAAGGTGTTACAGTAAAATATGACCCACAGTTCTCAGAAAAATTTAGGTATAAGATGGCAGTATAGTGTACACTTTTACCATTTTTTTTTCTTTCTGTGGAAATATAATTTAAATCCATTGTATAACCACAGTCTTCAGCTGATCATTAACATGGACTAATAAATAGTCCAGAAGTTTACTTGACTGACTACATCATGATTGCTGAGGCAGTCTGTTCATCAGTAACTTTTTTCCCCCTCTTTTATCATCATAAATAATGTTGATTAATTAGCAAGTCAAAATCACTGAGGATAATCCATGTAGAATATATCACTGTCAGCAGAACTGTTGAATATTGCATTTGCACCAGGAGCATTTTAATTACAGAAATCTTAACATATTAATTAGGACTTGGAAGGAACATAGCAAAACTTGGAAAAAATTAATATAAAACAAATAGCTCATCAAACGAGTTGGAAGCTTTTGGTTCTTTCTTATTTGCATCACAAATTCTACGAGTTATTAAAACATGAAAGGTTGCATCTCTGCTTTTTGAGGTACAGATTAAAACAGGACTCTGCAGTCTATGCAAACAACTGATTGGCACTTAATTTTGTGTGTAACTGTTAGGTGTAGCCTAACAGTAATTTAACAGAGGGGGAAAAACAAGATAATAATGACAATAAATACATTAAAACAATAAATGTATAGACAGTGAATAAAACGAGCTATGGACACCGCAGTGAATAAAACATCACCACAGTCTGCAGCTACTAACACACGTTAATAAAAAAACGTTAACTACCATAGAGGAGAGGCTGCAGTGTTGCTAGGCAACGAAGTGGTTATCTTGTTAACATCAGGTGAGTTTAGCGTGGGTTATGGGAGGTACTCACCTGTCTGAACGGCACCGTGAGGTCCTCCACCGATCTGCTCTTTGTCCAACGTGTCCGCTGGTTCACTGTGCGGAATATAACCAGTCCAATCAGCCTCCTTGTCCCAGTATAACCAGTCCACTTGGCTCCCCTGTTCCCACTGTGCTCTTTAAATTCAAACCGCTCTCCCGTCACATCAGGGAATAACAGTGTGAAACAGCCGGAAGTCCTCGCACACCTCAGTGCAGGTAAAAGCTCCTCGGTGAAGGCAGAGCTAACAGGTGAAGCATGTTAGCATTTAGCATGTTAGCCGGACTCCTGTCCAGTTTACAAACATCGTGGACGTGTCGCGTGCTCGCCAGGCTATGACTAATGACTAATTAAGATACTCTAGATACAAATAAAACGCAACCCTGCCGATGAACAGTAATATTATTTCTAACCAATTTATAATCCTTAATTTGACTGTGCATGAAGGGTTAACTCCAGACCGTGAACTCAAACATTAGGTATCATTTCCGGGTGTCTCGTCTGGAGCTCCGCCTCCTATCAGCAACGTGCGCACGTGCACCTTGAGCTGCTCATGTGACTCCTTTATTTAGTCTTTACTTTTTTTAATTACAGCTTTTTCATGTAATTTTTATTTTTATTTTGTGATGGATGTTGTACAACAGCTGTGATAAAGTACTTAAGTAGAGGAAAATACTCTTTTAAAAAATATATATCCAAAAAAGTAACTTTGTTACAGTGAGGAGAAGAAATGTAATTTGTTATTTCCACTCCTGGATAAATTTAATCTGTTATTTCCATATAGGTTCCATCTTTGTACCAGTTACAACCTTCGCTAATGAAAGCAAAGTCATTAGAACCAGACATTATTTACAACAGGGTCTCTAAAATTCACTCTCAGTGAGGGGTTGTTTTGTAGTAGGCTGGAGTTCAGTCGTCATTCAAAGCTCCAAAAGGCATGTTTTACTGCTTTATGAAGCACACTCATATCATCCTTTATAAAGCCAGCAAACCAGCCTTCTAACACAGAAGCCCATCAGAGCCAATCCCATCAGAAGGATGTGGGGCAGAGATGAAATTGGGCTCTTTAACTCCCTGTACCGTAACATGCTAATGCAGGACAATGACTCGCTCATTGCCTGCTATTATGGAATGTACCGGAGGCCCAACATGAGGGCTGTGACAGAAATGATTGTTTGATACATGAAAGTGCAGACTGGGCGTCTTACAACAGCAAGGATCCAACTTTCACTGTCAGGTGTGGTGTTACTGAGGAACATCCACTGAAGTTGGAAATGAAGATTGATGCCTTGCATTGCTGTTATTAATATATTGATGGTGCTGTCAAAAACATTACAAATAACATTTTTTAATCTATATTGATACATTAGCCCAGGTAATTGATGAAAATCCTGTAAAACTCTTTAATTCCCTCCCCTTTCAAGCTATTTGTCTACCATCTGCTCCACTTAGAGCTCCCCTGGGAATGGTCGTGATTGGTTGAAGAAATCACTGGTGATGAGAGTCCTGGGTGCTCACAAGTTGAGTTTAGCCTCTAAGACAGCATCATATTCTGTACAGAATAAATATTTTAGCGAACATTCAGCACGAAACAATAGTTAAGCACAAATTAACACTATATATGAGGTCATTTAAACACTTCAGAACTGTCTTGGGGGGTCAGACATATATTTATGTTAAATATTACACAAAAATATTAATTCTGTGATGTGAGTCTTTATGACTCTGTGGACCTTCTGCATGACATGTATACCATTCCTTTAATTTTGTATTTTAATAAGATAAATCAATAATATAATAAGTGAAAACAATCAACAGGAATCAATATCATGTCACAAGGTACACAAGTAGATTTACTATTATTTCTGTATGATAAAGAGAGTTAAACGGACCTTGATTTCCAGCACCAACTGGTTTGTTGTTAATATTTGGCTTTATTTCAGAGCACCACCTCTGTTGATCACCTGACATTCATTGAGATAAAGCAGATAATGCTGTTCTATCACACCAAGCAAGACATAAATACAGCTATACTCTCTTTTTACTTTCCAAAGTATTGTAAAGGCAATAAGGTTAACACATTTTATATAATTTATTTTATTATATTCACAGTTACATCTCAGAGAGTTGCAATGACAGCTTTGACACTGTATTTCATATCAACCATTTAAATTCAAGAGTAGATGCTACAAAATAAACATTAGATGTAAATTATGTGTGCTTATACTGTAGCATGAGTGAAACGACAAAGTAGGAGGGGGGGGCATTTAATCTCTCCATAATCATGACGGCCGTTAGTGTGAAATGAACTGTAGTCACTCTCCTTGACCAGTTCGCAGTGGTCAGTGGTCCACATCCAGGAGACTAGATTGGATTTATTGCTACTGGGCCAAAGGTAACAAATACACGCAATATAAGGGCGGAGATGGATGTCATTATCTCTGGATGGATTTTGTGTCCATCATGAGGGGCAATCACATGGAATAGATTGATACTGCAAGCAATACTTTTATATTAGGCTTATGTATCTTAACTGGACAATTCACCTGCAAGAAGACAAAACAGGAAGTGGTTGAACAAAGCAGGTCTGCAGACTTTAATCAGAATCACTTCATATTTCATCCTCTGTTCATTCAGGACTTCTCTTTGTTTCGCTCATCGTTTGACTTTAAATGTGATGTAATCAAGAATCAGACGGGTAAAACTGTGACTTCTGTGATTACTCAAGAACCATTATCGCCCAGAGGTTTCACTTGGCTGAGGTGGAAATATCTTCATCTCATCAGCAGGGTCGGCCGAAGGTTCCCAGCAGTCCTCAGAGAGATGAGATGGGGTTATGAGAGGTCATGTAGAACAGCTCGGTGTGACAGCAAACCAGAGGCTGGTCCTCTGTGGATGGAGTCACGTGAAACAAAAGGAAACAAGGAGATGTTACACAAACACAAACCTCTGTGCACCACCGGTGACACATTGTCTGAAGCAGAAAGAATCTGCCACAATTGATGTTCATTAAACACAATAACATGATATAACATGGTGTGTTTTTTTAGAAACTCCTCTAGGAAAGCCTACATATATATTTTAAAGTGTTTGGTAATAGATTTTTAATGTTCATTTGTCTATGCCCCGAAGGCTTGGATCTTTGACATTTCAAATAATTGTTGTTCGAAGGATCATCACCAGGGGAGGGTTGTGAATAGTGTAGGGACGATTTGAGTAAATGACTGTGTCAGCCTGTTTATTTGTAACATGATTGCCTCGGGTGCTGCCGCAGGACCGCTATTAGAGAGTCTGGCCGTCAAGAGATAGAAAGAAAGAGCCCAGTGATCACCCAAAAGTTAGCACTTAATGTGACAACTTATCAGACAAAAGCTCCCCACAGAGAATGTGGAAATGAGAGAAAGGGAGGGAGGGATGACATCATTTGCCACAGACAGACAGAATTACCAGATAATATAATACAACGGATCCATGATGAAGAGGAAGAAGTTGTATTATAATCACAATTATCTGAAGTGGCTGCAGTGTCAAAGATCACATGTCTATACAGAGTCCCATGCATCGCCCCCATATGTTTTAGCATATTGCACAAAGCTGTCCAATCCGTGCTGGCCTGAGGGGAAGCAGGGAGCAGAGGCCTGTATTTAATTAGATGACACTAATACCTCTCGCCTGTGGCACGGCCTCAAGTGTTAGTGGAGGATTTTTTTTTTTTACTGCCTTCTGTGAGGTCCCAGTGGTCCTGAGAGGATGCATGGCACTCATCAAGATGTAAAATCATCAAAGCAACAGGAAGAATTAGGGACAGAAATTAATATAAAAAATAGGGAGTGGACCAACAGGAAGAGTTGAGGATAAATAATGTGTTGAATATTTCTCACTGTCATACCATCATTAGCATTGAAAGCAGTGATCAAATACAAATCACAGACATGGTAGTTACAGAGAAAGCAGGAAAAGGTTTTATCACTCACACTGCTCGTAATTATCTCCTTAAGTGTCCTAGGATAGCTCACCTGAGGTAACAACCACTGAAAATAAAACTCACGATTCGTCTAAACTGGAGGAGCACTAAACACAAAATATTGTGAAATTTGTGTTTGTTGCTGGTAAACTGTGAGGCGCCAGTAACTTCCCTGCAGTCAAGTGCTAATTTTCACACTTAGATAAAGCACTAAAATACATTTAAAGCTCTTCTCCAATAAAAAAATGACATACTGTTCCCTTTGACAATTGAAACCAATGGAAAGACTCCACCAAGGCAGTGAACATGTCGGACAAATGTCCTTGGAAAGCTCCCAGCATCACAGGTCTCCAGGACAACTCAGGCCCGGCTGAAGAATGCTTGTAATCTCCTCTGGTGGGGACGGATCCTGTGGCTCAGGCCGGCTGTGGAGTGGACGGTCCTATTGTTGCCTGAAAACCTCAAAGGAGAGAAGGGAGATAGGAGGGCAGGCGGGAGAAGAAAAAACGGAGAGGAAGAGGGCTCTGGAAACAGTTAAATATAGAGCAGGGATGGATGGATTAACGGTGCGGAGCTGACGGTAGGGAGCAGGTAGCATCTTCCTTTAATCCCCCTCATAAAACTCACTACCCTGTTGTCCTGGAGAAAACTACTGTTTGCTCTGCTAAAATTTCCTGAATATATCGTTGTTTGTTAGAAATCACAGGAGGGTGAATTTGTGTCAAATACTTTGCATGTTCTTATTTACTGAAATAGAAGAATTACTTTATTAATCCCTCAATGGGGAAATTACAGTTTTTATTCATAAATTGCTTTGATATGGAGAGGATGTGACTGCTCTTTCTGTCGTCTCCCAATTGATGAAGGGATGGAGAGGAAGAGTTTTTGAAAAGAGATAGAGCATGTGCTCAGAGGAGGCTGAGGGGGAGGGATCAAGGTTTTTTGGAGATTATGCTAAATCGGGGCCAGTCAGAAGAGGGGGGTGGAGCAGAAGGCCAGACAATGACTGAGGAGGATGCCGCCACTGGCATTTAAATGGGCAAGAGGGTGAGGAGTCCAGAAAAGAAGCGAAAGGAAGAGAAAGAGCGAGAGAAAAAAAAAAACGAGAGAGAGAAAAAGCACAGAGTTTCTCCGGCATGGCAGACACTTTTTTTTTCCTGGCTCCTCAAACAGATGCTGAGGCAGATGGTGGTGAATTAACAGAAGATGGGAAAAGAAGAAATGAGAAAGCCTAAAACGGGCCCATGGAGGGCAGACATTAAAAGATTGTGCATGTTTGTGAGTGTGTGTGTGTGTGTGTGTGTGTGTGTGTGAGAGAGAGAGAGAGAGAGAGAGAGAGAGCACAGGTCCAGGGGAGAGGCTGTTAAACAGTATCTCAGCTGGGAGGACCAAAGAGGACGGGTGGAGGATTCCCAGTCAGAGATGGAGCTCGCGATAATAATCACAGGCGTGAAATTACAATGCTGATATTTGTTGCACCCCAGGGCGTGGTGTGGCGGGGGCCGCTGGAGCTCGGAGGGCCACATATCACAAGAGGCCTTCCGCCGACTGACGGTCATCAATGATCAGAAGAGCGGCCCCTCGCCTACTGGAGGTTCACATCAGTCAGAGACGCTTCACTTGTACAAAAAAAAAAAAAAAAGTTCAACATTTGTGTGATTGATGGTGTTTTTTATTTCACACTAGTTTTGGTTACATTATTTCTGTGTTTAATATGATATTAAATAAAATGAATTAAAATTCTGACACAGAGGGAGGCAATCATGCTCTTTTTATTGTATTTCATTTTTATTGTTTTGAGCTGGACTTGGAAGTGTACACTGATCCACATGGTTGAGACTGGACACACCTGGACTTGATTTGACTGGGCTCAAAATGTCTTCAAATGTAATAAAGGTGAACACTGAATGCGAGTTTGTTTGTTTTTTTTTTTAACCCTGTTGGGTCCATTTGGGGCAGATTACAGTTAAATGATTAAATGTAAATGATTGTGTGTACAAAAAAATACAATGACGGAGGGAGAGCAGGAAGCCACTGCAGTGATATCTGTAGACTAGTTTATATGTAATAGCAGGGGTCCATTTTTACTTTCTGTCAGCTGATGTTATTCACATCCACTGCAACAAGAAATAAACTGGGACCCATTTGTGATTTGTAGGTTTACTGTGAGAAAGAATTTATAGTTGAAATCCAATTCAAAATACGGTTGAAGTTAAAGACAATTTAGCTGAGGCTTACCAAACCCTCATACTGTCGTACAGAGGAGCTGGCATTCCTCCACTGAGAACCGATTTCAGACGGGAGGCGTGAACTCTGTTGAAGTTTGAAATGATTGGATCTGATTTTACCCAATCACTAACGTTTGGTCATGACGTATGTAATGCGCGGCTAGCATTCAGGCTAGACAACTCCTTCGCCACTAACGGAGCTAACTGAAAAATAAGACTTTTCCCCGAACCTCATGGGGAGTAAAGCCAAGACATCTTTGTCAGCAGTAAAACTGGTTTTATCCAACTTCAATAGCTGAATATTTGGGAGCCTAGCCAAAATGGATATGGCTTCCTTCACTTCCGTCTCTGCCGCCATTGCCAAACTACAACCAGCTAGACAACGCAACGCAAACGCTGTGCATTCAACGTTATCATTAACACCCGCCTCCCCCTGTCCCCCACTATTCGCTGATTGGCCAAGATGAAATTCATCCTGAGAAATCAAGTCCAAGGGGATCAAACCCAGATGTAATCTGTAGGGAAATGATAATTGAGCGGAAGATTACGGAGGGCTACAGCCAGGTCAAAAGTGACCAAATTGACTGTGTTGTGTTTCCTTAGTGTAGTTTGCAGTGTAAGCAAAAACACAATGTATCGATGTATTAATGAACTTGTGCTACCTTCTGATAAGTTGTGTGTAAGAGGCAGCACAATGTTGCCTGTTGGCGCCGCATAACAGTAAAATCAGCGGCAGAAAAGGTGGCTGGACGTTCAGCATGAATATCCTCTTGGCCAGGAGCCAAACCCTGACAAGACACATGTGACACCACATCTTCTCCCATCCACTCAGTGAAAGGAGGGTAAAAAAAAGGAAGCTCATTTTCATGTCCATCATCTCCTGCTCTTGCCACCACCCCCTCGTCCGTTACTGGGGTGAAAGTGAAAAGTAGATGTGTTGTCAGGGCAAAACTGATAATGGCAGCGGGACACAGACTGATCCCAATTGGTCTGCTTTCAGCCTCCACCACCCCCACGCTCCCCGCCACTAAAGGGTCCACTGACAGATGGGACGGGGCCACAACGGGACAGAGTGCTGAGTTGGCATAAAAAGGCCCACCGCATAGGCCTTTTTCTTGGCATCGGAGGTCTGCATGAATAGTTTACTGTTGGGTTCATTACTTTGCCTTATCAAATCAACAGCAGAAACTAGAGAACCATTATTTACATGTGAGGGAACACATCAAAGCTTTTGTCGATTTTTAAATTAGCATGCTTGAACTGAAACTTGTCATTTAAGCTTCTCTCCTTGTGATTTCATGTTGGTAAATCATGGCCTTTGACTCATGCAGATATCCCTCATAGCTCCTGATTAGCTTCTTATCAGCGTTGGGAAACATTCAAAGCTGCATTCCAAACTTTGACTGAGTCTGGGACCAGAGCCAGCCGAGCACAGTACCTCTACTCTATCCTAATGTGTTTATTTTCTGCCATTTTGTAAAGTAGCCGGGTGCCCACAGTGCACGGTGGTTATCACTTCACAGGCCCATTTTCATTCAGATAATCTTCACCTCTCAGCAGAGGGACAGATAACTCAGGGGATCTGTCACCAGAAGGAGCGAAAAAAAAGGGAGGGTCATTATAATGTCATCACAAGTTAGCAAAGTCTCAGAGATTGAATATTGTCCTCTGGGGAGCAGATAGAGGACATGAAAAGAAGAGGGACAGTTGTAGAAAGAAAAAGAGACATGTTGACAGACAGGAAGTGAGAAGAAGAAAATACTTGGAAATAATAACACATTACAATAACATACTTATGCAGAGCCATGTTGCTTTGGAACAGGTAATGTGTAAGCTGCCTGTTTAGATTAATACCACAGAGAATAGGCTGGTAAAGATGCACTTTATCTTCTGACTGCTGCTCTATGGCACAATCCCACCAGGGGCTGGAGGGAAATTGCCATTTTTACATTTCTGTATCATTTTCTCCATAAGGAATATGGATAACAGATGAAATATTCAGCCCCATTGTCTGATTTATTCCTTTTATTATCCACAAATATCAGCCCAGCAGTCAAAGGATGCCTCACCTTGTTCGCGGGGGGGCTCTTCCCACTTGGGGCTTGACAGCCTATCATGTCTCCTCGCATAAACAGGTCAGGAATCATGTGAGCACCCCAATATGTTATACTTTAAGGTTTCCACGACACATGACACGACACACTAAACAGAAATCGAAAAATTCCCAGAGGTGTCACTGCATGGCCTCATGTGCAAAAACTACACACATAAGAAGTCAAATAAATGACATTAAATCCGACATAACTCAAACGATGGGATGTGTGTGTGTGTGTGTGTGTGTGAACCCATTGCAGTAAAAGGCCCGCTGTACTGTTGTGACGTCGGTTTGCAAAGCAGGAGAGACACAGATGCCCAGTTACGGCGGCGTCGTAACACAATGAGCCTCATCAGATATTAGTAATTGACCATTAATGAACTCTCCGTGATAGCCCACTGAGGAATACACACAAGGGCCCTGGGGAGTTTGGGGCAACGGGGGGAAAGGGCCTCTCGGCATTAACATGCTCCCAAGGCTACGAGAGGCTTTTAAATGGCCAATCAATAAAGAGCATTAGTTCATCATGCCCTCTGAGGGACCCTGGAGATGTCTGTTGTGTGTGCATTGAAAGGCAGCACAAAAAAGGGGAAAACGTGCAGTCAAGAGGCCTATTCTTTGGGAGTGATGAATGTGAGAAACCAAACAGGAGCTAAATAGAAGGTAATTTGTTATTATCTTATCTGTTGGAGAAGAAATTCACAGCAGCGACCGTGTTTTTACAACACACATTTACCAAAACTCAAGCTGTCCAACTGTGCTGCACTTCCCAAAAAGCCCTTGGTACTTTTTTTTGAAAAAGGCAAGACAACATCAACGTTTTAACTGCACCTGTTAAACCAGGACAAGGGCATCACAAATATCATGTGACATTTACTGTACATATCCCATTAGATAGCTATGAATAAAGCTAGAGACCTGCTCCGCTCCGGGCAGTTTTATTCTTAATTTTCTCATTTGTGTTATATGGCACAATGAAATGGATATCATTACATAGAATAGCACTATCGTACAAATACCATGCTGTGTCCTTGAAGGCGGCATAATAAATGGTTCATCACTGGCGACCAAATGGCAAGACAAATTTATAGCCACTGATCTCTCTCATCATCAGAGCAAAGTACTCAGTAAAATTTCATTGTAACTTCCAGGGAAATAAATAAATTTGCCCCCTGACCTTGAAAATGAAAAAAAAAAAAATCCCACCCATCCATCCAGGTGAAGGGGGGGTGTGCCTCGTCTCTCTTTCAATCACCTCAATACATCTTACCTTTGGTGGCACTGTGTCCATACATAGATAGTAGGCTAAAGATAGGTGTCCCACCTTCACTCGCTCTATACCTCGACCCCCCTGAGGTTTGTGTAGCGTCTCTCTGTCTCCTCTGTCTCTGTTGAGACCCCCCCCCAAAAACCCCCGAGGAGCAACAACAGACAGAGAGAGGAGTGAAGACAGCAGATCAGGAAGGAGGGAGGAAAGAGAGCCTAAAACTGCGTCGAGTGGAGGCGAGAAAGGGCGAGGAATGACAGGAGAGGAATATGCAGAAAGACTGCAGTTTAAATCAAGATAAAAGACAGAAATAGAAACTAATAGAGGGAACAAACCCCTGGACGCTGGCTCTCTCTAATGGAAACACATGGCTGAGGGCTGAGGTGTTGTCAGCAGTCTGCCTGTGCACGTTGACATTCCTGCCTGATAATCTGGCCTGCCATAAAATTAGAATAGCAAATATCCCACTGACAGAGATGCATGTCCTCCCTCTTTTGTGCCACCATAAAAAAAAACTCCTGCCGGTGTCTCCAAACGCCACAAACTTCAATTTAAATTTACAGCCCTGCAAAAAAGGAGAAGTGATCTGCATTCAAAAAATTTAATAACCTATTAAGTTATGACTTCAATTTCATTTTATGAATATTTTCCTTGGGGAGCGCCGCCATCACCGGAGAAAGACAGAAATTTAAAAAAGATAAATAGTGCCATTAATCTATAACATTTCTTTCCCATTATTCTTGAAAATGAGAAGTTATTTTTGCTCATATCGTCACATAATTAGCTCCTTATACTTGACTCACAAGCCAGAAAATGACCATGTTCGAGGAATTTGAAGCCTGTCATATGGCTGGGAATAAAAATCATCATTTGTCTTAATATATTGTCTGTCTGACACAGGGTATTTGAAGCTGATTAGGTTTCAGTAGCTTTTATTAATAACAACTGCTGGATCAGAGGGAGGTAAGTCCTCTAGAGTGAGACGGAGCTGCAGCAGAGGTCAGTAAGTCTCCTTTTGTTTTGAAAGATCGCTGTATTATAAATTCTCAGGCGTCGTTTATAACCCAACGCTGCGCTTTACTGCATAAACTGGTTTTAAGCCACAAAACTATTAAACAAGTCATCACAACTCCACTTTGCAGAGGGTGAATGTGGGAGTGCAGCAGGGTATAATAGCTTTAATCTGTCTGTTGTTTGTCTCATGGGCATTAAACACCATCTTGATATGAGCAAGACTACAGTGCGCACAGGAGGGGGTCCTCATAATATTTAATAGGTCATCAAAGGGAATGGGGGGTAGACGCTGACATTTGCCTGGATAGTTAGGAGAAACCCCAGGAGTTGTCATATGACTCATTACCAGAGCACAGCCGACTTGACAGTCGGTTGCATCATCGTTCAAAGAGACTGGCAGAAAAAAAAATCATAATCCAACACAGAACTCTTCAAGTCACAACGGCCCCATTAACTAGCATGAGATCTTGATTCTTGTTTCCACCCCGAAAATAGAGACTAATCAGTTAATAAAACTCTATTACTGCCGCCTTTGAATGAGACAGTGGCTGCCATCAGTGTGAGTGTGCAGCGGTGCTTCCCACAGATAGACACAGATTGATTTTATTTTTGGCTCTTTCACTCTCAATGCGACGCTGCCTCACCACCTCCTCACCCTCCACCTCAAACCTGGTCAACCTGCAGCCTTACAACCCAAAAGGAGATGAAGAGCCGCAAGACTTCCTATAAAAGAAAAACAAAATGCAATATGGTGACTGTGCCAGCTGCTGTCCTCCCCAGGCCGACTGTACAAGCAGCAGATGTCAGAGGAGAAGAAGCTCATGTGAACGCCTTTGTCTACCTTCATAGCTCTTAGATATATTATAATAGACATTAGCAATACATGTTCATCATGACTAAACAAAACGGACGTTGTTGCTGTAGTGGGAAACTGCACTGTTACAAGATCTTCTCCATTCATAAAAATCTATTGTTCCAATTAACTTAAGCTAGAAAAAGTGGTGATGCTGATTTTAATATTGTCACAAAGAAGACATTGTGTTGTCAAATAATTAAAGAACCAATATAATATTATCACCAAGCAACCAATATCTTTTAAAAACATTATTACCACAGCAACAAATCCGAAGTCACTTGCTAGATCATCACTCAGCTTAGTTAGCTATTAGCCCTAGTTTGGAATTAGGGAAGCATTCAATTTGAGATTGAAATATGTATGTATGTATGTTTGCTCTCAACCATTTAAACTCGATCATTTTAAATGGCCTTGTCGTTAGCTGTCGATTTGGATCTGCAACGATCTGGGTTTGGGCTAGACTGACTGTGTGTTTTGTTTGTATTTGCCTGCATAATCCTTTTGTGTGTATAAAGACCAAAATAAGACATTTATTTTGGATTACTAAATACAACTTCTTGCATTATTGCAATATTGTCCATGTTACGGCCTCAAAAAGTGGCCTCAACTCAATCTTGGCCTGATGGTTCAGCATCATGAAAGGCTGTAGTGTTGTTATTTGTCACCACAAAATAATATTTGCATACCGTTGCTTTAAGCTTTTTTCACAGTTGCATTTTGGAACAGCCTCCTACCTGTAGACATCCCAGTTACAGCCTACATTAAAAAAAATGGAACCTGACCCTGACATTCTTCACATTTCAAGGCAGAAAGTTTTTGTTGTGAAAAAATAAACATGGGCATTTAGAGAGAGAACTCAGCTGTCACACTGAAGACCCCTCAAACTTGGGACAACCCCCACAGCCCTGCACAAAGCAGCGACACCATGGCACTTACATGCCCCTCTCACATCGATTCCCCTCCCGAGGGCCCAAACCAATTTCTCTTGTTTTCAGACGCTCTCCCTGCCTGAACCTGTAGTGGCCATCAAAGACATTCATCCATCCGCCCAGGATGACTATGACTGATCTCGCCACCAAACGATCAATTTGTACCCCTCTCTCTGTCTCCTTCTTTCTCTCGTTTTCTCTTCTCCTTCCCTCTTTGTCTCCTTCACTTCATTCTCTTGCTATTTTGTTGATGTGCAGAATATGATGAAAAACTGAGAGCACGGATCGCTTTGACACCGTGGCGCCTCAGAGTAACAACGCAATCACTACTTGACCTTGGAGAACAACTAATTCACTCGTTCATCTATCTGTATTTTTGACGCATGTAACTTTTCATGTCAGTGAAAGCCTACAAGTCAATCACACAAACATACAATAATAATTCTTTACTTGAAGGGTTTGATTTGTCAGGCCAGCTGATCTTTGACACAATGCTTAGCATCTAGAAAACCCTCAAAACTATGCTGTCAGATAAAGCAGAGTGGCTTCAGTATGCCTGATTTGTTCAGTGGTATATGTCTCTCCTTCATTCATTAAGCTGTAATTGGACATGAATCTCACCCAGGAATGCAGCATCCTCACATTCCTCCAAGGCATGCAAGGTGATGATGACGCTGTTGGAAAGAGCTGTTAATCCATCTTGTAATTGCACCGAGCAGACGGCAGGGTTGGTCGTGTCTGCGAAAAGGCTGCAGAGAAACATTTGTCAGCAGACGTGAACAATAGGAGGCATTATGTTATTTTGGTGCATCTGCATGTGCTACGCAATGCTTTTGTGCACGTGTGTTAAATTTAAGTCAATGGTGTGATTGTGTACATGTGATTCTGGTCTGCGTATGTATGCTGATGCTAATGTTGTCTGTGTGTGTGAGGGTCCTTTTTCCTTGCTATTCACAGACAATTTGTAAGGCCGGCTGTTGAAGCCAGGCCGAAGCCTGCGGAACAGCTGGAGCCCCTCCATGATTGATAAACGCAGCGGCGAGAACTTCATCTCCCCCTCAATGAAGACAAAGGCCCCACAATGCTCAGCCAGTGTGTTACGCCTGCCTGTCGTTAAGTGCGGACCGCGGACCTGCTCCGGTCCTCAGCTGGGGGAGTCGAGGTGCCAAGAGGGAGGTCAGGACCCAAACTAATTACCATTTTATGACAAAACGGTTCTTTTGTCGTCGTTATATAATTGATTTACCTTTCGGGGGGAGATCATTATGAAGTAGCTTTGGGAGGGTGGGATTAAGAGAGGGCAAACAGGGATTAGCTCTATATTATATATGTGATATACACATCCATACAATATGCATGTTTGAAGGATAAATATTTTGAATCTATCTATCTATCTATCTATCTATCTATCTATCTATCTATCTATCATAAATATTTGTCAGTTATTTAAAACAGATATAGCAGATTTTACGTATTGTGAAAAAATCATGGAAGCAGAAAGACAAGTGAGGTTAATTAATAGCGAAACAGTAGAAATCACTGACTCCGTGATCAGATGTATGCCTAGAGCAGCTATGTGCATCAGCATCAATTGTGCATGATTAAAAACATATCACCACATCATATTGATCCTGGCAGCAGATATCAGCTCATAGAGGGACAGGTTTTAACAGAGACACGTTCAGGGGTTCACTGCCTCTGTGTCGTAAACTTTTGCTTAGTTTGTGACCCATGCAGGACCAGGTCAGTGAGTCAGATCGGGGCCAGCTTTGTCAGAGTCGCTGTGTGGTGATAATCATTACATTTGGCTGTGATGAATCCCACCCATGGATCTGTTTCCCATGACTACACATTACACTGAAAGAGTGTGTGTCGGCATTTGTATTTCCAATTTTTTTGAATGAGGTTCGTTGCTTGTTTCTTCAGAGGATCCTAACTCATACATCTATTCAATGCTTTTTCCTGTATAAACCCCTCGTTGCAAAACATTTCATTCTGTGTGAAACAAATGATGCTTTTGCAAACGTGCTCCCAACTTTCTTTGTTTGACTCAGAGAGCAGTGTTGTCTGGGCACATCCATCCTTGACCTACTTAATGGCTGGACTCTGTTGAGGACCCGCCTCACAAATTGAAAAGTTTTCAGTTGGTAAGTGAAATTTATGGCACTGTCTCCGGTCCAGAAAAATTGGGGATTGTTCTATTTTAATTCCAAACTCAATTTCAGACATCTTCTGCGCTGCGACAAAGTGGATTTCTGGCCCATCCATTGCGCCCCATGCTAGTCGTCATTTCAGCTGCCAGGACTCACAATGAATGAGTGAATATTGATGAACACAAAAGATCAGACCATTTTTTCCCTGTTATTGTTGGCGTGGAGGTGGGGAGGGGGAGTGGCACCCTTTGGATCTCCTGGGACTGAGGAACCCCTCTCCATATTCACAACATTCCCTGTAAAGTTCAGAAAGAGATATCAATCTCACTTTGAGGCTCTGGGCCTTCATTTGTTTGTGAGAGATGCGGAGCGCTGCTCAGATGACTGTGCCAATTCTTCAAATCCCACTTACAGTAGGAGTTCTTTCTCTCACACACACACACACACACACCATGCACAGCAGAGCATCTGCCACTTTCCTCTGCATCCCAGGCGTCAGCGTCTTCGACGGTGGAAGTGTGCACCGTGGCACTCGGGGGGTCTTGATTGAGGAAGCAGTCGCAGCTTTGTCGGCAACTGAGAGTTTAGAATAAAAAATACACCATGGCTGTTTGAGCAGAAGTAACATGAGTCTATTTTAGATAAATGGGTTTATTTTTCTTTGTCACATTCTTCGCAGGAAAAGGTGTTTAAGAAAGTGAGGAAGAAAGAACATTATATTCCAGATATTGTATCTGGATTTTTTTTCTCTTAATGAAGGCTTCAAACAATCGACCTCTCAGCTATAATATGCCTGGATACAGTATTTTATATATTGACGCTGATGGTTAGGGCACCAGCTGTAAACACACAGTGAACATAATGCGCATGTGAACCAGGAAGTAGAAAGAGTGTCAAAAACTGCATGGGGAGGTCAGGAGAACTCAACAAACACGTCTGAAACTGTGGCTCAAAAGTAGCTCTGTTGACTAAACCTTACCAGTTAATTCTTTTCCTAAAACCTGGAGGGCTGTTTTGAAAAGACTTTATGCATGTAATGACACATGTTGCTACACATCTGTGGATAAATGCACTGAAAATGCATGGAGGATAACATAATAACTGGTATCCAGTCCTGGATCTTTTAAAGTTTGTGTTATATCGGAAGTCGGGATTTGGAATTAGGAATGATGTCACACCCGAGTTGACGGCGTTCAAGTAAACAATTCGGAAAACCAAGATGGACGCCTCCAATGAAAAGTTTGTTGTGTTTACTCTGTCCGTAGGCAGAAAGCTAATGCAGCAATATGAGGTCCTCAAACACAATTAATAGGCACAAAGAAGACGCAAAGGGTGTGTGTTTGTTCTCCAGTGTAATTATATGCGGGGAAAAAGTTTAACTCTACTGTAGGCTGTAACGTGTAACACTACACAGCGCAAATCCAGGGTGCTGTCATCTTGGATTGAGATGCTGTGGCCAAGTCGGGGTTGGTGAAGAATTTACGATTTTACGAGTCGAAAATCCAACTTTGAGGGGCCTTTCTGTTGATATTTACGATCCGGAACTCGTAAATTACGATTTACGAGGACAACACGAACGCAGCATTTGTTGCACAATCCCCCCCTCTCCCTGATGATCAAAAAATAAAGGCATAAATGTAAAAAGTAAAATAAAATAAAATATATGACTTAGCAAAGAAATATGTCAATTTGAAATGCAAATAAGGATGAAAAATAAAGTAGGTCATTTGAAAATACAATATAAATCTCCACATTGTTCCAGGACCTTCATCATTAAAACTGCAATCATGCCTCAGTGCTTTTCTAACCGTGTTTTGTCTTGTTGCCTATTTGTTATAAGACAGAGGAGGTGCTTGCCCTTATTTGGAGCACTGGTCTGATAATCGTGATCAGAGGTACGAGAGCAATTTGAGGGGAAACATATGTTAGATTGCCACAGTGGAACATTACACTATGCTCTGCATGTAGATGGAAGGTTCTTAGCTGCTGACAGTACAAAGCAAGCAGGGCCAATAATGACTTGAAGAAGGGAAATAATTACATGCATCCCCAGGAATACATCCATTCTTCACCCCAATGAACACAACTCTCTGGGTCTCTAGTGTGTGTATGATGGTGTCGAAACAAATAGATGCTCAGCGGCTGATGATTAATAGCTTTAAGTGTATTTTGGTTTTGTTTCTGACCTCTTTATTACATTGTTCCTACACTCGTTTCTCTCTGCCTGTGTCTCCGTTTTCACCGTCTTTCCACCTCGCTCCTAAAGACACCAGTGTGTCAGGCGTGCAAACCTGGCTGTGGTTTGGTTTTAGCAAGGCAATGGGCCATGCAGGCCTTTTTTCCCCCACAGTGGGCTCCTGAGTGGAGTCTTTGCCCTCACATGTGTTCAGTTGGGCCTGCTTTACCCACACTATTGATTGCAGGTGATGTTCTGGACTCAGTCCAGCTGACCCCGAAAGGGAGTCAGATACATCATTGTCCGGAGAGGAACCTCTGGAGACCAAACAGAAGCAGCAGCAGCACGTGTTAAGCAGTCTGACTTTGTCTGGCCGCAGCAAACGTTTCGGACATGAGCGTTTGGGCCGCTGCTCAGCACGGACCCGTTATTTCAACAGTGAAACAGTGGAGTTTCAGTGGAGACAAACATCCATGCCTCAGCTGTCTGAATGGCCGTCCATGCATCGCACATTCCTCATTTCACCTTTCCCTTCTGCTTGCTAATTATAAGTCTTAATGTGCAATAATGTTAACATTGGGTGTAATTTGTGCAGTGTGTGTCTTTTGTTTCTTACACACCTCACAGCAATTGATGGATATCCAATGAGACGCAGCGGTCCTGCCAAAGGGAGTAGCTCTGCAAGCTTGTGACACATCGCTTAGGCTGGTGGGGGGGGGGAGGAGTACGCCTTAAATTAATTAACATCGGACCTCTTGTAGCTGCTCACTTCTGTAAACAAACATTTTAATACGTGGTAATTAATTAAATCTGCCAAGCTCCTCTGCCCCTCCCATAGATCTCCCTTCATTCTTACTTTCCCCATCTTGTTAAAGAGTTTATTATGTGCCGCTCGAGATGAGGAGTGAATTCACAACTTTGCACACATGCTGCACCATCTCTGCAAGACAAACCATTTCTAAATTAGAGCTGATGTGTCATATAGTAATTCCAGTCTCCTCCAATTCCCACCCAAGAATGCATCTTTCATATACAGTGAAAGACAAAAGGAGCAAATGTTACTTGGCACTTGTGAGGAATGGACCAATAAATGGTACATCGCACTCAGTCCTGCCCTCTTTAATAGCTTCTGGTTCTGGCTGTGAGAGAACAAAAAAGGTACCAAAGCCGTCTTGAGCTACTTTGACCGGCTGTAATGAATAATGTTTGGTCTGACAGACAGTCACAAATGTGTGTGTTTGACATCTAATATACTGTACTTGTCCACTGTGAGTGTGTGTGTGTGTCTTATTTTATGCTTTCAGGAGATACATTGTGTGTTTTTTGTGTGGATTCAGCTAAAAAAAATGTCAGATTTTATGCAGTTCTTTCTCTTTGAATGATGTAAAATACAAACTGTTGGATTAATTGTGCTGCAGGTGCACACTCTCCCCAAATACAGAAATAAAATCAGAGCAACGTTAATGCTATAAATGAGTGGAATCTGTAGGCTGACTGCATTAGAATATAATGTGTGCCAAACATGGATTAAGATTTATTTGGCAAGATTTCTTAGTCAAGATGAATAAATTCAAACACTTCAATAAATCCCTCAAATTATCTACAGTGGATAGTTTTGCATTTATCAGAGATGAGGTAAAAAAAAACAAAAAAAAAACAGATTGCATGAGTTTATGGAAATCCACATCAGCGGGGGGAATGGATGCGGACTCAAGGGGCATCGCTGCACAGGTAAGCTGCTTTTGGAGGGTTCATGTAAATCCTAAAGTCCAAAAGTCAATTACTGGGGCATCTCAAGCGTGTGTTACTGAAAGACTCTGATGTTTTATTGAAGAGAGGCTTTAATTCATCAGGCTTCTCAGCTCCCTTTCATGCAGCCTGGAGAGAGGGAGAGTGAGGCACCTCCTTCAGATGGCCAGTGTCATATATCACACACACATACACACAGAGAATGAACACACACTAATGCCCAAAAACAACTCTCAGGTGGTCTGCTTCACTCCACTGACCAGACCATTACCCCCTACACACACACAGCCCTCTCACTGCAGACCACACTGACTAAACAAGAAACGCTTCTGCTCTTTCTGTGCACAATTAACACTTCAAACAAGCCAGTGACAAATTTTAGTTACACACACAAACACAGAAAGAAAATCTGCCATATTGTAACCACCTAGTTTCGGGGGTCACCTTCCTCGCTGCTTTTCAAGCGCTATCTTTTGATGTAATCCACAGCACCTCAGTAGCTCATTTCCTCACAGCTGGTTTAATGTTTTTTGGGGGGTTTATCTCTTCGCTGTGCCATCCCTATCTGCTGATCACACTGCGTCTCGGTGCTTTATTCCCACTGGAATATTAATAAACAAATACTCTTCTTGGGCTGGCTGCCACAGTCCCATGGTACCACAAACAGATCGAGTCCTCCGTCTCTAATGTCTCCGCAGCTGGAATGAAGGCTCGTGGTGGCGTTGCCCAGAGTGAGGCGAGCAGACAGCTTATTTTTCCACTGTGATTAGCCAAACTGTGTTGCTCATATACAAATGGAAATGGGATGTGCATGAGTGTCCCCTCTCTCCTCACCCTCTCTCTCTCTCCCATCTGTCAAGACAATAGATTTTAATCTTTAATCCATGAGCAGCCATTGACTACTACAGAATTACAAATTACAGATGTTTTACGGCGTGTGTGTGTGTGTGTGTTTTCTGCCCACTGTCTGTCTCCCTGTGCAGGCCCTTCAGCTAGTCTTATGATGTCGACACACAAAGGTGCTCGCACTCGCACCAGGGACTGGGAGGAACACACACACACACACACACACTCACACCCTCGTTCTGTGCCATCATGGTACCATATGACACTGTCATCATTTGGTAATTAAACCCTTGCTGGCTTTAAATATGAAAAGCTGGCAAGAGTTGATGATGATGATACTGGCTGTCGCTCAGCACAGATTTCCAACAAAATGTCCCGACACCAGGCAGGAAACATATTGTCCCGTTGTTTTCTTAGTTTCCTGACAGAGGAAAGAGACACAAACTACTTATGTTTGAAAATTCTTAGACTTTTTGGAGCTATAGTGAGGCTATATATGCAATGGTAAGGGATGTGTGCCCTTCAGCCCTGGTGTACGGTGTGTGATAAATGACGGGCACAGCCAAGTATACAGTGGCCTTCGAGAGGGGGGTGGTTGCCAGGGAGAGTGGGGGGCCATGAAGGGTGAAGCAGGGTGGTTTATTTAATGTTCAGCCCATGAGCAAGTGGGACACTATTTTTAAAAAGGGGAGAGGAGGGGTGGTGAGGGGTTTTGGAGGATGAAGGGTAGAAGTGCAGGTGAGAACTTTAGCTGTCCGTGGAGAGGAGACAGGAAGCGAGGGTTTGAGGGTACACACTTCAACATTAACCTAATGCCACACACACACACACACACACTCCCTCCCTTTCAGCCCTCCTGGCAATCTTGGACAGAGTAGATACCATTGACCAGTCTAATGGACTATGCCATAAGATCTCTCCCCCCTCTCTCCACAGTGCCATGCAACCAAAAGCACTCCTCCTCTCCCTCAATTTTCAATCTGCCTCTCCTGCAGACTCCGGTCATAACCCGTAAATGTGGTGTGCGCCTCTGAGAAGAGCTTAGGTTCCATTACTGACAGCCCACACGGCTTTATGGCCATTTAAGCTCCTCGATTTGGGTTCCTCCCATTCGGATGCTCCTGCAGACCCCCAGTGTGTCGCCTGAGCAGATAGAGGGGAAAAAAACACTTATTAAGATCATTAATGTCGAGATTACCAAGGCAGACGCAGCTCCTACTGCTGGGAATGTCTTTTTAATACTCACTGCAATAAACAGTAACACTGTAAAAACAACACAATAGCGTGTCATTGTGTGTGAGAGTCCAAGTTTGTGAATTAGCATAAATTAAACATTGGCTGTTTCTTGTAGAGTAGGTTTTGAATTATTGTGGAGAACCTTACATATAAATTTACTTTGTTAAAAAAAAAAACTGTGCACCACATATTTGGATAAGTAGTTTATAATTCTACAATCCATATTTATGCATTTACTTCATTCAAATATATGTGTTTTCTGGTCACATGGGTGAAATAATATAGTTTCTATATGTGCACTTTTCATTTAGATATCATGCTTTAAAAAGCAGACAGCACTGAGAGTTGCAGAGTATGCTGCTGTTTTAAATGGCATGAGTAAGTAAGAAAAGGGTCTTTTTAAGCTCTTAGTATCTTCGATATAAAGTGTTCATAATATCCATTACTGGTCCTTGGTCCAGTGGAGGCCTTATTACCATTTCTGAACTTCAAGCACTGTAAAGAGTCTTATGATACAAAATGTTTGTTAAATTGCCGATAGAGAAGCTATAATCTTTTAATGTTGAATTTTATAGCTTTACCACGCTCTGCCGTTCTTGTGGATATTGTAATATTGCATTTTTACTGGTTATTCATCTGTTAATGTTCCAGTTACTAAGTTTTATATGCTCCCTTATACTTTTTTCTGTATTCCCTCACACTGTTAAACACACAGAGAAAGTTTCCTCTGTGAAGTTTACTGTACGTACATCTGACTGGACTAAATCCCTTGAGAGGAGCACTGTGACAAAAGAACTGATGGTCAAAGTGTTTGATAAGAGTAACTGGGTTTAAATGACAAACTTCAATCAACTTCTGAAAATCAATTAATAAGTATTAACTGGATTCTGAATTCCTAATATTATATTCGGTATCCCCCCAACACCACATATCAATGTGTGTGTGAAAGGGACTTGCTGTCATTTTGTACGTTTGCACTTGAACGTCTCATATAGCTCAGTTAACCACACACACACATCTAGTTTTAATAAATCGTCATTAGAACACGGAGCTATAGCCTAGTGTTCATGACGATGGGATGTTTTTTTTTAATATCTAAACTTTTTGCCGATATTTCTGTTACAAAAAATGTCATAAATATTTTAATAATTTCAAACTGAGTTGCAGCTTTTGATTTACTGGCAAATCTGCAAAACCACAAAGCAACTCATGTAAATCATTTTTCATTATTTGATATCAAGTGCTGAAAAATGTCTGTTTAAACGTTGTTTAAAGGTATATACTGACAATATAAACAGCTGCTTGAGGTTTGTTTTCTTTGATTTCTATTTTTTTTTCTCTTCCTTTATCAATACCTAGTTCACTGGAGCACAGGGTGGCTTCTGCTTTTTGTTGTCGCCTAAACCGTTTAGTTTTGGATGATCGGTCAAAGATTCTGACAACCAGCGGGGAGAGGCACGACGCCCAGCCGGGGAGGGAGCGCAGGAGGCCGGACAGATCTGCTGGGCTGCATCGGGGGGACGCACCATTAGACAAGAGCAGAGCCATGCCTCACAGCGCTGTGGAGGTACGGACTCCTGCCTCTGCCTCTCACACTCATGTGGCTGTTTGTTCGCAGACATGTTGGTGGGACAAAACCACGAGGAGGCACCTGCTGGATTTTACCCTTATTTTTTTTTTTTAAAAATCAAACAAACCACACAGTGTATTTTCTGTCATATTATTCACTTTTTTTTACTGCGGAATGTCAGAAATAATAGGTAAATAAATAATATTTTTCATACTGTTGTTATTATTATTATTGTCGTTGTTGTAAATAATTGTTTAATTTTCGATTAAGATTGGAGTAATTGAAGAACATAGATCATAATCTAATTCACCTCTCAATTTTGGGTTTGGATGGGAAGATCAATGGGAAACAGTTGTAATGATCTAATTAATTATGGTAAAATTAAAAGCAAGTACAAAATCAATCTGTGATGGTGTCGAGGATATAGAGTCAAATTGATATCCATCTGCTCCCGTTATATAGCACATGAATAAGCAATCTGAGGACGCAGCTGATATCCTGCAGTTTGCCATAGCCTGTCCATATGGCTCCGGGTGTCAGGAGACACCAAATCATTGCGGGGCATTAAAGTGACTCCCGGTATGATGCGGATGTTTTGACTAATAGAGGAAAAAAATAGATCCAATAACGGAAATGTACACAGAATTAAAACTGCGTAAAAATGAGCTCCCAAATAGAGGAGTTGGGAGAGTTTCCTCGGTGTTTACTTTACTGACACCTGGGAATATTCAGTGAGGTAGAAGAACAATTTTTATTGGCTAAAATTAATACATCTCTCATTAAAATGACACCTCAATAAATCAAAGTGTGTAGACAAATGCCTGCACAGGATTAAACGAGGCTAAACTGGCTTCACACAAGGCTCCTCAACTGGGGTCATCTAAGGAACCTTAGGGGTCCTAAAAATGCTCTAAGTCATCAGCAAAAAAATATAAAATAAATAAATAAAGTTCATTTCGATTTCTGTTTTATTTCACTCTCAAACTGCAACACCCCTCCTTGTCCTGTAAAGACACAATAGTAGGATAAAATATATCGATTGATGAAGTGGACTCAGGTCATATGTTATAAAACGGAAGAAAAGAATTTTGTTTTTTCCTCCGAGGAACTTCATCATCCTCCCCTCCCACCTTGTCTCCTGTCTTTTTACCTCAATATTCATAATAAATACCAAAAAATACTCATTTATTTACTATGTATTATATTATTTTTATTAATAATAATAATAATAATAATAATAATAATAGCCTAATAATAATAATGTTGTGTGCCTTTATTGCTTCATATTTACATTTACAATAAAAATAAATGAGATGGTGTATTTTAAAGGAAGCATAAATCAGGCCTCAAATTTAATATTTATCTATTAAATCAGCTGTGAGTCTTTTTAAATATATATATTATTTGAAGTGTCTGAAATATATTAAGATCATTTGTTTTTATAGTGTGTGAACTGTGCCGAGGCTCTTTATTATAATGCAGGCAACAACAACAAAAAAAAATCGAAACCAATAATCGCATTAGGTGCTCAGTGGCTGAGGTTTTTCTCTTTTTCTTTAAAGAGGGTGAAGTCAGGACTAACAGTTTCTTAATTATCATGCCGTTTGTTTTGCTGGATGCTGTGACACGGTGGACGTCGTACAGCAGCGCAGAGAGGTGTACGGGGGCAAATCGGGGTGTTGTGGGGGGAAATAGCAGCAGCTTTAGGGCAAAAGTGCACTGACGTGTGAAATTACAGCCCATGGTGTTACATATTGTACCAGAAGCTCCCTCGCCAAAATAAAGCAGAAGCAAAGAAAGAAAGAAATAAAATAAAACAAGAGGAATTGTCCTCAAACTTATCCATAGGGCAGCTGGACGCTCGAAGTCAACATGCCACCCCAATACCTGATTATTATAATACTGATTTTTATCATCGTTATCATTATTATTACACTGCTGTGTCTCTAAACAATAAATACGCCAATCCAAGTTAATACAAGCAGTTTTACATAATATCAAATAATTTTGTTGTGAACAAACATAACATTTTCAGATTATTATTTTGGAGAGCTACTTTGGTTAAACAGCAGTCAGTTATCGGCATGTGAAGTTATAAATCAAACTCAAACCAGAAAAAAATAGCACTTAAAAAAAATATGACTCTTTTTTGACTCAGTGTTTTTTTTCTGCTTTTGTTTCCTTGGGATTGAGTTCTTCCGGAAGAGCTTAAGAGCGCATAATGCAGCTACAGTAGCTTTACCCCCCCTAACCTTTGACCTGACCAGCTCCAGCTCCAGCAGCAGCTCCATCAGCTCCATCAGCAGCCATCCTCCCAGCAGCACAGCGGGCTGCTTCAGCCACTGTGTGAGCGCCATCTACAGAGCGATGCTGCACACAGGCGCTCAGTGCATGATGGTGATGATGATGGTGATGATGGTGATGATGATGGCCTACTGACTGACTCTGAGAGCTCACCTCACACACATCCTGACTGAGGATAAATGCAGTCGGCAGCTTTTTTTTTTTTAACTGTGTTTTCCATCATTATGCTGAGTTCACAACATGCAAAGGATGTTTTTGAATGATTTAAGTACAGGAAGCTGGGGTAGGATGCATTGAGAAGCTGCTGGAAAAAACACACTTTTAACAAAAACAACAGTTAAATAAAGAGAAGAAGAATATTTTGTTGTTGTTGCAAATCTATTTCTGTTTCATGTGTGTGAAGAAACACAAAAAAGTGTTTACTTTTTGAACCAGATGCTCACACAGTGTGTTACTGGGGCAAAATGAGATCCACAATATTATTATTTAAAGAAGATTTTTTATTATTATTATTATTTAGTTAATTTCTAATGGTTGTTTTACTACGCCTTGTTTTGGCTCTGATGTGTCACTTTAAAAATGAAGCGCAACCTTCCCATGTGAGTCTTGGTCTGCTCCTGTGTTTCCGTCGGGAGTGCTTCATATGAAAACATTTGAGGAGCGTCGCTTTAAGCAGCACACAGCAGCCTGACAGTGCTTTACCTCTCTCCTAACCCCCCTTTTGCCTTTAATTTCCTTGATTCCTCACCCCCAAAGTCTCATCATTTCCCATTTCGTCTCCCTCCCCTTCCTGGCTGTCGGATGCAGGGACCTCCTCATTTGAGCTGCAGGTTTTTTACGTGGGCGAATCACAAAGTGTTGGAATCTATTGCCTTTGTCTGACAAGTCATCCATCTCTATGCGAGGGGATCTGTGGGATGGAGGTAGGAGGGATGGAGGAAGGGGGGGCCGTGTGGGGGTGGAGGGCTGATCAGTGGGACTGCAGCTTTTAGAAACAGACTCACAAGGAGAGGGGCTTCATTCTCAGCCCAAAGCTTCGCTCAGGCACAGCCCATTCTGGAGGAGAGGGGGACGCACCGCTCTGCACTTCGTCGCCGTGTCCATGTTGTTGTCATCTCCGCCCCCATCTGACTGAAGCGCAGAGCCGCACATCCTCAGCTGTGTCCGTCAGAGGAGAGGGATTGTTGTTTTTTTTCTTCCGGGCGGACCGTGGAGACTCAGCTATCCCTGGTTTTGTTTCCTCATGATGTCCTTTAAACACAAACAGTGACCCGGTTCGAGTCCACGTTGCCTCAGACTGGTGCGCTCTGCACGGTGTGGGTCATGCTCCGCACCTGACAGCCTCCTTCCTCCTGCTGCTCCTCCTCCTCCTCCTTCTGCTTTGAGACTTTTGAGTTCAGGAGGAAAACTTAAGAAGTTGTGTCCACAGCTGCGGACTCTCTTCGGACTGTTGTCTTATTATTATTATCTTTTTTTACACCTTTAAAGCTGCATCACCGAGGCGAAACGGCGACCTCAGTCGATTACCTTTCTTTCCTTTGCTATCCCATGGATATTCACTGCAAAGCAGACCCCTTCTCGGCGATGCACCGTGAGTATTCTGGATTAGTTTACAGGCGACAGCATGACTGCGATGCCACTTAAGTTCCTGCACAAATAACTTCCAAGACTGTGGTCTAATTTATAGGCTAGACAACATGTGTAAATAGACACGTTAAAAGGTGTTTTAATAGCTTGTATATATTTTTCTTATTTAAACTCCGTTAAGGTTCGTTGTGTGCAAAAGGTTCATTAAGATGAACACAGCTCTTAAATATTAAACATATTATATTTATTTTCTTATCGAAAACCGTTGAAAATATTTGCAACATTTTACCAGAAGGTTAATTTAAAAATAGTGATTTTAAATTGCGTTTGGTAATAATTGAAATAAAATAACGCGCAGATATAAGAGATTTGAAACAAGAACATGTCTGATTTTTTTTTAAGAGCACATGGGTTTGGGGAGAGTTTAGTAATATATTTTTATTTGTTGTGAAAATCTGTTGTTATTTAATTAAAATGAGAAAATGTGGGCTGTTTGACTTTAAAGTGACATAATAGAAACTCCTCCAATTTAAATACAAAGCTCTTTTTTATTACCTGTGAAATGACACTTACTTTAGACAGACACGCTGTGTGTAAATAGATGGAAACTTGCCCCTTCATTTGTCCCTCACTTAACATTTAGGTAAGAAGAAGAAAAGTGACGCAGTTGCTCATTTTCCTCACGTTTTCTTTCTCCACGCGATCTGCGTAAAGAAGAGCCGGGCTGCGCGTAAATTATTTATTCCTCCTCATTCGCACCATCCGCGTTTGTAATATGAGTTATCAAAGCTCATTTTAATTATTTACAATAATTGTGCGAGGAAAATTAAACAGGTCGAAACATAATATCCACGACATGTGTTAGGCTGCGGTGGAGGAGGTGCTCCTGGAAAATATCGCCTAACGCCAGCGCGCTGCAGGGAGAAAAGAGTTTTATTTTTGTGGCATCAAAAGAGCCAGTGAGGTGTGTTTAGACTGTATATAAATATATTATATTTGATATTATTTTGTATATATTTGAAAGTAAATCCAGCTTGAATTAGGCTGTTTCAATTTAACATTCTTATTCTTATTCTTATTATTGTTAATAATAACAACAATAATAATAATAATAATAATAATAATAATAATAATAATAATAATAATAATCACTGTTGTTTAAGAATAATGTGGCATCAAATGTTGTTAATATTAAAATATTAATAGGTGTAAGTTTGTATATTACAGCCTATGTGTTCATAAGATTTAACCTTTTAGGCTAATAAAAATAATTAAATTAAATTAAATAAATGTCCAAGTGAGGAGACATCATGTCCTCTCCAGGTGTGTAATGTTATGTCCCCCCCTGTGCTGCTGTTGTGTCCCACGCAGGGCACGGCGGTGTGAACCAGCTTGGTGGGGTGTTTGTGAACGGCAGACCCCTCCCGGACGTGGTGAGGCAGCGGATCGTGGAGCTGGCCCACCAGGGCGTCCGGCCCTGCGACATCTCCAGACAGCTACGGGTCAGTCACGGCTGCGTCAGCAAAATCCTCGGCAGGTAAAAGGGGGGATCCAGCAGCACCACCAGAGCCCTGTGTGTGTCAAACATCAATCTTCTATAGCTCGTATTTGCGCACCCAGCTCTATTTCAGCCTCAGCCATCGGTTATATAGGCAGGTCATTTTTTTCCTTTCTTTCTTCCTCTGTTTTTTTTTTTTTTTTTTTTTTCGC
Source organism: Synanceia verrucosa (assembly GCA_029721515.1). NCBI lineage: Eukaryota > Metazoa > Chordata > Actinopteri > Perciformes > Synanceiidae > Synanceia > Synanceia verrucosa. The sequence goes on along the minus strand of CM056562.1, from coordinate 16,451,121 downwards.
TTGAACACAGCAGTTCTGCGTCCGAGGTTTTCTATCAATCACCTGCAGCCTGGCGAGAGAAAAGCATCATAATCATGAAAGAAATTTTCTACGCAGCTAAAGCATTCACGATAAAAAAAAATATCTGAGAGCAATGTGAGGCTGTGTTAATATTATAGGGCACTGTAGGTAAATATAAAGTGTATAAAGTGGCACGACTTTATTGAAAACTCACTTAGAGGTCGAGCAATTTAAGAAAAACACAAGAAAAACACGGATAAACCTCACATTTGATAATACTTTAGAAAAACACCATACATACACATTTTGCGTTCCTATATTTTTTTCCATCCGTGTAAAAGCTAGCCTACTTCAAACCTGATAAATATATTTTTTTACTTCAGAGCACAAATGCTGTAAGATAATATTTTGAAATATATTTTTTTCAGCTATCAGAAGGCATTTCAGAGGTATTTCATTTCACACACACTGAATGTTTGTCACCAACATTTGCCAATAGGTCATTGGTGGCATGTCGTGCATGCTACTGTATGAGCTCATGGAGACTGAAAGTGAGCTCTGAAACTGTCCTTTTGTTCTGTCCGTCTCACTGCTTATATATTGTGTGATTTTTTTAATTACACTGCTTTTTCTTTATTTATTTTTTTTTAAAACCGCTCTGTTCACCTTCCAGCTGACACCTCATTAGGCCCATATAACAGCACACCTCCACACCAATTAATAGATTAAAGCCGCCATCATATTTGTAGGTAATTTCTTTTTTATTATTATTTGTGTTGCCCTATGTAACTGCAGAAGGTCGGCGGAAATTTGTTTGCACACACAAGATATTTAATCCCATCATTCAGACTGCATTGTTGAATTACACTGCCATCCATTCAGGAACACTGCATCTGTCCCCATGCAGGTACTATGAAACCGGCAGTATTAAACCAGGAGTCATCGGTGGCTCCAAACCAAAGGTCGCAACTCCGAAAGTGGTGGATAAAATTGCTGATTATAAGCGCCAGAATCCGACCATGTTCGCTTGGGAGATAAGGGACCGACTACTGGCTGAGGGCGTCTGCGACAACGACACCGTGCCCAGCGTTTCATCCATCAACAGGTAGGTGGACATTTATTTTTAAATAACTAAAAGCGCACCGAACTGTTGCAAAGCGCGTAAAAATGTCTAGTTTTGTTATTTATTTTGTGCACGCATAAGAAAATGTGTCGAATACAAAAGGATAAGAAAGCAGAAGGGGAAAACTCATGCGTAAAATGGATGAATAAGCTCTGAAATAAGCAGATTTTTATCTTCATATAAGACTGAGGTGTATAGTCAGTCCATCCGGGGTGGTCTCACCGATGCAATTCAATCTCCTGTGCGGCCCTCCACAACACAGCCAGCACGGGAGCTGAGGCAGGGGCCACGAAGAATCACATCTGTCTCGATGAAAACCGATCAATACCGCGTAACCAGATCCAGAGGCGGGAGGGAAATACCCAACAAAGTCGTTCAATACGCGGACCACACTGCGACAGAGGCGGCTGCAGCCTCTTTATTGCCAACCGATTGCTCTGTTTCCCAACACTGAGGTGGATGTGGAGCGACAACACATCACACATTAGAGGGCACATATAGTACAGGTGGACAAGTTTAAATGAACTCAATTATTATAATAAGAACTAGAAAAATATAGAGAATTTAAAAAAAGTCCAGTGTTGATCTCAGGGTAAATGGACTATAAAAGAGTTTCTGTTCCTCTGAAGCAGCTAAAGCAACAGACACCCTACACCCTCACCTTTCCACATGAAGCGGGACAGCAGTGGACAAAGTGTCTTTAGACACAGAGGACGCAGGGTGAAAAGCACCAGTTCATGTGTGCGCAAAGTGGGGAAAAAAAAGCCCCACAGTGCCTGCGAGTGATGAACTTTGGTTAGGAGGCACTGTTCCAGAGAGGTGGTCATCAGCATTACATTTTAATGAGCTGAAGAGAGTCTCATAACACATCCTGATAAAAGCAGGAGATGGACGAGAGAGAGAGACACACACACAGAGAGAGAGAGAGAGAGAGATTATAAAATTGATAAAATTAAGCTGGTTTGGAAATTGTGGTTTCAACAGGTCTTTTTGGCGTTTTTCTATTTGTTCACCTGTTGGTTCTGAAACCAAATAAAATGGGTTTTCTAGAGGAAATGTTTTATGTGTTACTATTAGAAAACGTGTCTGCTTGTTTTGAGCTGCATGGAGCATATTAATAATTAACATCAAGCTTGTAGCTTTTTAATTCTCACATCACAACATAACAATCAGTAGGTTTTACTCTTAAGTTGTGTTCCCAAAAAATGTATATTAGCACAGAGGAAAGGTTGATTTATCTTCCATGATATCAAAAAGACACATTTATCAAGTCTTACCTTAACTTGAGTAACAGTTAAGGGTAATTTTCTGGCTTTTTTTAAATGTGGTTGTTATTGTTCCTAGCTGTTGGTTGTGAAGGGAGGATTGGGAAAGATGAGGAGTGAGGAAGAGGAGTGCAGGAGGAGAAGAGGACCCAGTGGACCCCTGGTGGTCTGTGTGGTTAAGGGGTCTGACCTCTGCTCTGTTCACTAAAGAGGATGTCCTGGCTTTAAACACATTTTTCCTGCATGAATTATTAAAGATTACACAGAGGCTGGGTTGCACTTTGTTTTGCTGCATCAGAGAGGAGTTTCCACCCGCTGCAACATGCCCAGTGGACAGAGACGGTACCCATAAGGTCCTAAGCGGCTCTCAATCATATTGATCCACATTTTAATCTTTCTGTGGGGATTTGCTTTTTTTTTTTTTTACAACACCCAAACACCAAAGTTGTTAATTCACCCATTCAAATTGCTTATTCAATATCAACGACATACTTGAAAGAAAGTCCTTGAATTTATGAGGGCTCCCTGGAGTCATGAGGTCAGATAACTGTTGTGGTGGAGATGTTAGAAATTCAAATAAAATATTGATGTGTGTTTTCTGGAGGAAGCTGCTGCAGCCTTTGTTGCTTGCCTGGAGGAGAGTATGGAGGACACCAGAGATAGTGAGGGGAATGAAAACTGATGTACATTTTTTTTTTTTTTGCCCCCGAGGAAGTTAACCTTAACACCGCTGCCTGATTCAGAAGTGATAGCTCATTGTCGGATGCCACACGCACGTGTGAACGCCTCATCTGCAGTCTGTAAAAGTCTGATTTTTTTTTTGTCACACCTCTCTGGAGTGAGAGGGCTTCTGTGGGATTTCTGTCGGTACACAACGCTGCCTGTTATTCAACAATCTCACACTCATCTGTCAATCAAAAGATTACCATAGTCATGGTTTAATGTAATGCGATCATGTCCCATAACAGCTCGAGTTGAGCTTGTGTAAATCCCACTGTATACTGACGATCCTCAACTTTAGAAATCACACATCTCTACAGCCTCGTCTTTTAGTCATTTTTAAACTTTTCACATTACTGTGATGCTTTTTTATTTATTTCAAAGTGCTCTGCAGACTTAAAACACACCAGATGTGGTGGCAGTCTCAGGCTGGGGCCAATGAGACACTATTGCTTTCCTGTCACATATAATTTATAGATCACCATTTGCATTTGCTGCTTCTCTCTTGCCCATTGGTCGGCAACTTTTCTATCCTGGAGTCCCAATCGATAGGCTCTGATCCTCAGCAAGCCTGAAGGGTTCCCGTGTGCTACACTGAGCAACAAAAAGCCCGAAAAACTACAGCAGACACTGGAGAGGAGACAGAGAATACAGGAGCAAGATTGAAGGTAGAGAGAAGGAAAGACAGAGATGAAGGCGTTGTGAAGTACAGTAAAACGAGAGAGACGCTGGCTGGTGGAGTAGAAATGAGAAAAAGGGGATGAGGCTGGGAGAGAGAGGAGTGAAAGATCAGGTCTGAGGGATGGAGAGAGTAAAGAGAGAGAGCGAGGAGAAAAGAGGGAGATTATTAGAGTTGGCCAGGTAGAGCCAGTGAAGCCGATCATTGAGGTGAATTGATGTGATTTCATGCTTTGTTTGCAAGATCATTCAGAACAAAGTGCAATGAAGACTTTCCCGCCACATCACATCTTACTGGTATGGGGACTTCATCATATTTCTAACCTCAGAATCCAGCTAGATTGAATCCACAATCTCAGGGGGCAGCCTCCCATTCAGCCTCACGCAGCAGCACACAGATTGCCCCTAAAGCCCCAAGATTGGCTATTTGGTGACAAGGGCCTGAATACCAGGATGCAAGCGCGCCCCAAACAGTGAAGCACTTGTACATGCAGGGGTGTAAGTGAGCGCAGTGTCCCGGGGTGGCCAGGAAGGACGGGTGGGGGTGGTGGTGTGAAATCTCCATGCTCTGGAAGCATGTATTGATTGATCCGTGTCTGTTGTTCACTCTACCAGGATTATCCGCACCAAAGTCCAACAGCAATTCCACCCGTCCCCTGACGGATCCGTCACGCCGCTTTCCACGCCGGGCCACACTATAGGTAAGCGCAGGTTACAGCATGAGCCAATCAGGGCTGCTGAATAAACACACCAATGAGACAACACACTAACCCAACTTTCTCCATCAGTGCCCAGCACAGCTTCGCCCCCTGTGACCAGCGCTTCCAACGACCCCGTGGGATCCTACTCCATCAACGGCATTCTGGGTATCCCTCGCTCCAACGGCGAGAAGAGGAAACGAGACGACGGTAAGGGAGAGGCCTCGTCCTTTTAATTCTCCCCATCACTCGTCTGCTGTACTTTTCTCTTTCATTTTCCTCTGTGTGTTGAAGAAGATGGCGTTTATGACAGCGCTGCAGCCAAGTGTGTTTCTGTGTGCTGTCTCCAGTGACTTGTTATGTTGTATATCAGGCAGGGGCGAGTGTTGAGAGAGTGTTGCGATTCAATCAGCCTTTTTTTTTTTTTTTTGATGCCCTGCATTTTACCATACGCCCACAGAGCTGCATCTCAATTTTATACCACATTCAGACGTACTGTAGATATATCCCATATAGCTGTCATACAACTGTAATCCCCCTGGCAAGGCATCAGGGCCTCTGCTCCTCTGCAAACTAACAAAAGGCCGTAAGCGAAGCTCTGCTGATACTATCAGTTAAACACCAGTCACTGTGTATTTTACACTATAAAAATGCATTTTTTTACTGATGTATATTTTACTCTGAAGAGGATTAAATCATTCAGTAATAAAGTCTTTTTGTACAGTAGTCTAGACACTCATCAGGGCCAGAAAATAGACCTAGATATGCTCAAAGATTTAAGTGGAAGCCTATCCGGTCCAAACCAGAATTTCTCATTCCCAGGCAAGGCAATAGAGTGGACACACACTGCCTGAGGGCTAATAGATTATCGGTTTTGCAAACAATTGGCTTTTTTTTAATGCCTATGAATTAACATGTCCCTGGTGGAGGCCTGAACAGGTGTAGGAACAGACCGGTGGAGGCGGGGGGGGGGGCTGTGCAAATGTGCGTTTGTGTGTGTGTGTGTGTGTGTGTGTGTGTGTGTGTGGTAACTGCTTTGAGGTGGTTGATGGGATGAAATGGTTGAAAAATGATCTCAAAGAGCACTCATCAAAACGGGCCACTTCCTTCTTTTATGTTTCTGTCTCTTTAGTTCTCTGGAGTGGCAACCACTTGGATGGAAGGAAAATAGGACATTGTAAGTTGAAGTTAGACAACCTTCTCTTTTGCTTTTGGTCAAATCAGATCACAACACTTTTTCTCTCAATTACTGTTTTGTTTTCTTGCTCTTCCAGGGTTATTATGGGTTCATGAGGACGAGGCAGGGGAAAGGTTTTTTCCAGTAAATAATTGATGAAATTAATTAATTTAAAGTGAGTGTGGAAATTTTCCATGTAATGGCATGCAGTTCGACATACATAAATGCACAGTGTAGCTTATTTAGAATTGTTATCAGGCAAAGATGGCTGTGGATTTTCAACAGCAAGATGCAGTTTATTGTAAACTAAAATTTACTTAATTTTAATGATTAGAAAATTAGTATTTCCTGTTAATTTGCAAGAATCAAGAGTCCTCACTGCTGCCTTTGAGATTAGTTATTCATGGTCATTTTCAATTAGTCACATTTTGATGTGCAAATGTGTTATTTTACATAACAAAGCTGCAAACTACGCCACAGCAGAAAGTTATCTACTTGTTAACTTATCAGAAAAGTCTGTAAATGGATAAGTAAGTTAATAAATACACCAGGACAGCCCTCGTGCTGCAAAGAGTTTTCATGTTGTTTAGAATATTTTTTTTAAAAAATCACTGGACTTTGTTGCATGTCTGTGAACCAGTCGAATATTGTGCCCACACTGTGATAACTTGATCACGATGAACCTGAAGGAAAGCATTGCACGGTTGTCTTACTGCTGGTGTTGTGACAGTGGTGTGGCTGAAGTCAGCGGTTGCCCTTTGAGGAAGAAAAAGGTCCCCATTACTGGAGGGCTGTAGAGATAATGTAGTGTGACATGCGTTATGTACACCGGGCCCCCTGTAAGATGAGCTTCAGGGACATAGGTGCCATAAGAGCCATTAATCTGTCCTTGTCATGTGTTATTGCAAATTAAAAGTAGCATGTTACACTGGACGACTTTGCGTGAAGATGGGAGGAGGTAAAAGGGAGCTAGAGGAGGAAAGAAAAGCGGTTTTATGAGGGGAGGAGGCGAAGAAGGCGGCCTCGATGAGAGTTGAGCAAGAATTAGTTTTGGGATTCGTGCATGCGCAGTATACACACACCTGTGCATGCTTCTGTGTGTGTCTGTCTGTAACTCTGTGGCTTCAGATGCTCCTCACACAGTGAACATAGTGACATTTAAAAGAATTTGCAATTCTGCAGAGAAAAGCTATTAATTCACAAATTAACATCTCCCCCCGTCCCCCTCCCTCTATCTTGGATGTGCAAGCTATCGAAAAGACAAAAGAAATAGCCTTAAGGGGGAAAAGAGAGCGTCTCAGCCCTATCTGTGGAGAGATTGGTTTGCATGTCTGCAAGCAGCGATACCAATTATACCAGTGCTGGGAGAATGCATCTCAATGCGTACCTCCCCCTCTTCCTTTGCCTCCCACCATCATACCCACCCCACCCCGAATCTATCCAAAGCCAGATTTATTTGTGTATCTCATTACAGGAAATGGAATGTTGTTCCTGCCAAATGCATTAATAGTGAAGTAGGGAAATTAGCCTGTTGTACAGCACGATCTCACTCAGTCATTTAAACCTATGGTGGAAGCGGGAGCCAAAAAACGACAGAGAGGATTGGGTGACAACTGCTGTGCGGTTGTCAGATGTGTATTACAGTGATAGAAGGCCATGCTCTCATTAAAAAAAAAAAAAGTTAGGGCCGTCCAGTCGTTTTGATGTAAATGTCACATGAGACATACATATACATACTTTTTTTATTATTACAGATGCAGCGTTATGTAAATTCAGTGTCCTGACCTTGCTGGTGTATGCACACAGGTTGATGTGACCTAACCGTATGCTTCTTGACGTCCTGGATGGAGACCAGTGGAGCTCTGGGGAGGACAGGCAGTAGGGAGCTACAGTGATAAATTAGATGGAGAAAGCAAAGGTCATAACTTGTGATTGTAGCGTGGGTGTGGGATGAGCGTAGAAGGAGCTGATGATTGTGTGAGCGGGGTGGGGGGATATGGCCTAGCAGGCTGTTCATTCATGACATGAAAGAAATGATCGCAGCCATGCAGTCACATCCACCCCGTTCAATAACAGGAGGAAAAAATGAATACAGTTGCTGTTTTGATTTGTTTTTTTGGAGATTGTCCAGTGTGTATCTTTTAACACGTATGACCCATTTGTGGCGTTTGAATCTGTTAGTGTACGGATTTGAACCCGAGCCTATACACTGGTTGGCTAGTCATGCCAGTCCATGACAATGAGTCAATAGAGGATCACTTTAGAAAATAAATGCATCCAGAGCGAGACAGAAATAAATGGAATCATGAGCACCATGATGGCCCTGATGGGGTGTGTGTTAGCGAGAGAAAAGCCCAGGTTTGAGAGGGGCCACAGAGCGTAACATAGAGACAAGAAGCTGTTAGGGCCCCGGCAGTAGAGGAGGACACAAAAGGGTCCACATTGCACATTCCCCCCCCCCCCGCTCTATCTATCTCTTCAACATTTCATTTCTCTTCTCATCATCCCCCTCTTCTTTCTGAGTCTGGACCATGTGCATTCAGCAACATGGCTGCGTGAGACCGCCATGTATAGTTGTAAACAATACACACACACACACACACACACACACATATATATATATATATATATATATATATATATATATATGGAGAGGGAATTCACTCATTGGAGAGGAATCATGTCAGAGAAAAGTCAATTATGGGCAGCGATGCCGAGAATTAATGGAGCGATGCATTACTCAGCTTGAAGAGGGAGAAGAAGGCGAGAGGAAAGAAGGGATACGTTAATTGCATTTCCACAAATACTCACCACACAGGGTGGCAACGCTAAACGGCAGACTGGTCCAGAGGGGAGGTTGGAGATGAAAGCAGTGAGGACAAAGAAAAACAAGAGGTGGGAATGGAGTAATACTAAAAAGGCTAAATATCAGATCACACAATAAGTTATTTCTGTCCTGAAGTATTTTTCTTTTAAAACAAGGGGTTAAAATGATTATTTATACTTAAGTGTCTTCAGTATGTTTTCAAAGATAAAGTATTTTTGTGGTGCAGTAAGCTGCTCTTTAAAGACTTACTGTATGTCAAGATTGTATTGCAATCGTCTCACTGCAATCACATACTTCCATTTGATGAAATAGCAGCTTTTGCAAAGTGAGCAAATAGGACTTTCTGTCCATTTGGCAGACTTTTTTTCTCCATCCACAAACATATCGGGAGCAATTCAGTGTCTTGCTCAAGGACATGAGCACAGAAGTAACCAGGAATTAAATGGCCAACCTTACAACTAAAAACCAACTCTCTACCATTTGATCTGCACTCTTATTAATGTTAGAAATCCACAAGCCGTATCCAAACAGTTGCATGCTTTTATTTATTTATTATCAATTTCTGATTTCGGCCTGCATTTGAGAATTTAAATGTAAGTAAATAAAATAACTAAAGAGAGCATCAAAACCCCTATCGATGTTTCCTCGGTCCTGGTGGTGAGTGCAGACATCAAATAAGCATCAGCGTGGATGCTGACAGTTGGTACACTGGTTGGTGGTGCTAAATCGAATTAATAAAGCTCTTAAACACGCCACAACATAACAGGATCCTAACAGCCATGGCGATGTAGCCTCTCTTTCTCTCTCTCTCCCCCCCCCCCACCTCTCTCCTTCCTTTCCGCTTCAGAGGTTTCATAAATATAGCCAGCTTACAGGGAAGGAGTGCTCACCCTCTGGGTATACCAGTTTGTTTGTGCTCTCAGCTTTTTTTTAAGCATAACTGCATTTAAAAAAAAAAAAAAAAAAGAAAGTCAACAAATGATCCACAATTTGCGATAGCATCATTTCACCTATCAGCAGAGGACTCGCAGCCTCTGATCTAGGAAACCCCCGTGTCATTGATTTACGCAGAGATCCAGGCGGTGTGTAGGAATTCATTTGCCTTTCAAACAAGCCCCCACCTCTACACTGGGCTGAGTTATCTTATCAGAGGGACATGGGAGATGAAAGAAGGACATAAAGTGCCACCGCAGGATGTTAACATCCCCCTTAGAGACAAAGGAAAACAGGCCCGGCTTTCAGTACCATTGTGGTCCGTCTCACAGTAGCTGCTCTCATGCTGGACTGTAAATGAGCGCGTACAAATGGCTGACTTAATTAGAAATGGATTCTTGTTAAAAAAGAAGTTTATCTTCTGTCCTTTGAGACTTTACACTTAAAATGTTCGAACCTATAATGATAAAATGTAGAACTTTTTGACAAAATGAGGTCAAACTGCCTGAGTGTCCATTCAAGCTGATCAAAAACTGGATTTACCAGAAGGTGCATAGCTTTAGGGTTGATGTGTGCATATCACCTTTTTTTATTATCTTGGTTTGTCTCTTCACACGTTGGTGTTAAAACGAAGAGATGCAGTCAGCTGGTGCTGTGGGAGTGATAAGAGAATACCTGCTGAGACACCCAAAGGGTTTGAAGAAACACTGAGAAAATGAAGCCAGTCAATGAGAGACACACACACACACACACCCACACACACACACACACACACACACACACACACACACACACACAGTCTGACAGTCGGGCTTCACACTCCACTTGACACGCTGACTGTCAAAGGATGAATCTGATTTATTGCAGCTATTTTATATGTCAAACATGAATCTCTAATGGTAATTTCTCAAAATAAATGATTTAGTGTTATTTCTATTTAAAGGCCAATTTGGTAATTCTTTGACTACTTAAATTTGAAATATATCCACACATATAGCTACAGAAGGAAAAAAATATGTCTCAAATGAACAAGATTAAAAATTAGGCCACTTTCACTCTAATTTCGACACCATTACTGGTGTAAACAAACCTTTAAAAACACCACAGCATGCTGCTAATATAGATTTAGTGGTTGCTTATTGTTAGGCCCTGTGTTAAAGTGCATGTCAGTCAATTTGCTATTTTTTTTAAATTTCGCTGTTGAGTATTTCGTTTAGTTTTCGATTGCAGAAAGTGTCCTATGATGGGAGTGTGTGTGCTTTTGTAGCCAGTTCAGGAGGCCTGATTTAAAGTGTGAGGGGCTGCTGAGTGTGAGCATGTTCCTCTATAGTGAATGACAAACACTCTTGCTATTGATCGAGCTTGCCTCTTTTCTCAGACCAGCTGATACGAGGTAATTAATGACTCCATTTTCTTCTGTACCATAGACAACAAATCGAGTCTCATACAGCAACACTAATGGTGCGACCCCAACCCTCCACCCAAGGGATCTGTTTGAAGAACAAAAAAAAAAAGCTTGTCCGAAAATATTCGGTTAACTGGAAAAACACACTACGGGAGAAAAAAAACGATTCCTTCATAAATGTTACACAAAGCTAAAAATGCGTTTTTAGCAGGGAAACACACACATACCCTCCTATCTACACACATTCATAGCCAGTTGCAGCCCTCTATTCCATTCTCTCTGTGGATCTATTTCTTGGTGCGAGTCGGGTTCATCCTCTGGCCTCAGCCATTGAAAAAAGGTCAAGCAGCCGAGCAGAATGGCAATAACGCCCCTGAAATGGTACCATCAGTGGAACATGATTGATCAATTGAATTCCATAGCACAGAAAAATGTGGGATTAAGTAGAGTATTATACGCACAATGAGTTGAGGCATGATGTTCATTCCAAGTTCATTTCACCTCCCTCCTCTGCCGGCGGATCAGGCAATCAATAGCGGCCTTGCATATCATATATCACCGCCGGCTCGCCCAGGAGAGAACATAATCTGCTGCAAATTTAGAATGACAGATTTGTATGGGAGCTAAAGCCCTCATCCGCTGTTGGTGGCGGGGTATTGTGGGGAAGGGAGGGTGGAGGGAGAGGCAGGCTGTGGAGTGGAGGTTCCTGGGATGCTGGCTGGAGGTTATAGTTGCGGATTTCTTTTTCTTTTTTCCCCCCTTTCTTTCAGCATTCAGGACTTGATGAGTGAGCTGCTGCAGCGGCGGCAGTGGTGGCGACGGGCTCCCTGGCCGAGTTGATAGGGTCAGAGATCAGGAGAACGAGGGAAGCATAGGCTCATTTGTTTATATAGAGTGCGAGCGAGTGAGGAAATGCATACGCTTGCCCCCTGACGTCCCGGCCCTCATTCGGCCCTGAGTACCGTCCCCACTCTATTCTGTTTTCCAGAGGACAGGCAATATGTGGGTAATATGTTGGGGAGGAAATAGTACAGTTAAATAATGGCCCTCCATTTCCCGCCGGCTGAATGAGAGGCTCTTTGTGTAATCGCCAGCCCTACTTTCTCCTCCTGAAACACACGCTCCCCCTTACAAGTATATATTTGCACTGCAGGTAATCCATCAATTACCATAGACCTATCACATGATGACCGTGCTGATGGTGTCCACGAGGAGAGGGGTGGGGTGGCTGAGAGTGAGTATATGTGTGTGAGGAGTAGACGATGAAGAACAGAGAGGCAGATAAAAGGCAGACATGCTGGTGGGTCTCTCTGAATGTACCACAGCTCCTCGTTCCCTCACTTTCACACCTTTCTGAGCTTTAAAAAATAAGATCCTTGTGCTTATCTCACATTGTTTGCCTGCTGGAATAATATCAAGAAAAAAAAAAAAAACTGACCTGAAGTTGAAACTGTTGTTGAACCCCTTCTTCCTCTCCCTCTTTCTCTAGATGGCTCTGATGGCTCGGGCCCGGGCAGCGATTCTCAGGGCAGCGTGGAGAGTTTAAGGAAGCACCTGCGAGCGGACGCCTTCACCCAGCAGCAGCTGGAGGCCCTGGATCGTGTGTTTGAACGCCCCTCTTACCCCGATGTCTTCCCCACCTCAGAACACATCAAACCTGAACAGGTTCGCCACACTGATTTCTCTCTATATTAATATTCACAGCCTAGAACCATGATCCTGTTTTCTCTCTTTCTGTCTGCCTCATAAAAGTGCACTCAGTGTGCACTGATTTTTAAAATTATATAGAGAATAATCTGGTGTACATGTGAAACTTCTTGCTCCAAGCCACCTATAAGCCTATGTAGCCCATTATGGTGGATAACCTTTATTTACATGCGTTAGACTGTTAAACAACAAGAGACTATTAATTTTCCCATTGGAACTCTATGTGGGTGCCCATGCAGCCTTAGCAGTGCCCTAATTGAGTTCATTTTCATCTCTGCGCGATCACGGGGAATTACAGCGGCGATAAATCAGAGGGACAGCCCCTCAGCCTGCCATACAGCCCCTAATGCAGCTAATTACCAAAGTGATTTCTACGGTGAGATCAATACCAAAACGAATTGGAAATGACTTGCAATCACAAAGAGTGGAGGAGAAGGTATTAAAAAGGCGAGAGCAAGGGGGAGGAGGGGGGAGAAAAACGGCATCAGAATGGTCCAGAAAAATCAGTTTTAATTTAATGTAATATTAATCAGGCCGCTTTCCACTCTTTCTGCGCGCCTCCTTTTTTTCTCCCTGCTTCCAACACCCCCCTCCTTTTCTTAAACTGGTGAAAAGGTGGGATATTAGGCTATTAGGGGCTTGTCTGGTGTCTGCGTCAGGGCATTAAAAAGCCATTTTGAAGAGGCCAGGCTGAATAGGCCTCATCCCTCCCACACTTCTGGCAGCCATGTGGTCGGGTCATTCGGGCCCCTCTGTGCTTGCCACTCGCCCTCCGCCCAGCCCTGCCCACAGCCCTACCCACAAGCCCATCTGCATGACAAAATGGCCCTTGTGCTGCTGAGGCCCGGCGGAATAGAGAAGAACATCCAGCCCAGTGCCAGGGAACAGTTGTAAGCAGACAATTAGAGTTTATCTGAGATAGAAGCGGACAAGACCGGGGTCACCAGCTCGCCCCCTGTGGGACCCCATCCCATTGAAACAAACAGATGCACACACGCACTCTGACACACAAACACTCAAAGACACGAACACACACTTATCCTTTGAAAGGAGAGGAAGAGGATTCAGGTCAGGAAGTGTCGTCTCATTCATCACAGCTGCTAGCAGAACCTGAGACTTACTGACAAATACTTAGCTGCTAAAGTTTTCTCCTTTTTTTATAACTAAAAACTGTAAGACGTGAAAGATGGCTGCAGCCATGCAGCATCACAGTAGAAATGATGTGCAATCAAACCTACAATATAAAGTAAAAAAAAATAATGAAAGGAGCAAAACAACACTCTACTGTTTTATCATGTTATTAACCCAGTTTTTATGTGTTCGTCCTAGAGGCAAAGCACAAAGGTTGATTTTTGAGGTTGTTCTGCCTTTTGAAAAACCACACCACATGTCTCTCCTGTAACAAAGCCCTGAATGTCTCCTCCCTTGACTGGTCACAGGGATGACTGCAGTGGAGCACAAAGAGCCAGCTGACACCCCGTCCTTTCACTCCTCTCCCAATCCCTCTCTCATCCCTCTCTCTCCTTTTCTGCCTTCTCCTCAGACAAGCCCTAATGCATGCATACATCATAGGTCTTGGTAAAGCATGGGGAGCGGGGTCGGGATGGGTTGGTGCGTGATGGGGGGGGTTGGTTGCTCACAGGATTCACAGGAAATATTCAGTAGGAAACAGTGAGAGGATCACAGACTGCTTCCTCAGATACACTTTTCTCCAGATGTATGTCATATAATAACTGCAGAAAGCACCTCTAAACCTTGTGCCCAAACCGGACCTGCATGCAGTGCATGAGCAATATTAACCAAATCATAACACAATCTGAAAGAATGTAAAAGTGCTCCACATAAAAACTGTGAATTGATACCTATACTCACGTGTGAAATCCTCTGATAAAATGTTGTATTTGTCTGCAGGCGAATGAGTACTCGCTCCCGCCCCTGAACGCCGGCCTGGACGACGTGAAGCCGAGCCTTTCCACCAGCGCCAGCTCCGACCTCGCCTCCAGCGTCTCCCAGAGCTACTCTGTTGTGACAGGTACAATCTGACTCAAGCTAGATTGATCCCTAAAAAGAGTGCACACAGTTGCATGCAGGGCGAAAACACCTACAGCAAACTTAGTGCTAACGTAGCGTATTTTGCTCTGCTTCTGCTGCCACGTGGCATTTAGTTAAAGTAGAACCATGGATCCCATTTTCCCCAAATGCCTCTCTGCTCCCTCTCACCAGCCAAGTGAATCTGATGAACCGTTTTCCAAATTTGACTCATTCCTCATCAGTCCAATAAAATCCAATGATACTGCACCTGAACTTATTGCAAATGCACTTCACATTACACACAGATTACACTTCAAGTCACCGATAACACTGATGATCAGTCAGCCTCACTTCACTTCTAAGCTGTTTTCCTCATGGATTATAATGTAAAATTTGACTGATCTAAATTAACTTCTTTTTATGATCCCAACTTTGAGCGAGTATTGTAAACATTTTTCAGCGATATCTAATAATAATAATAATAATAATAATAATAATAGATAGATAGATAGATAGATAGATAGATAGATAGATAGATAGATATCATTTGAGCCTATTAAATCCTACAGGCCTCTTTTTTTTTTTTCCCCCCCACACGTTGCTCCAAACTGGCTATTGCGTTAGCCTGGATTGGCCCGCTAACAGATTGACTAGGAGCACTTCTCATAAGAGACAGCTGCTGTTCACGCTGCCACACAACGTTGTCATCAAAGCCTATGATAGCCTGTTGATTGACAGTGGCTGGAATAGCACCGTGGCTGGCTGGCTGCCTCGCGCTGAAGAGAGAGAGAGACCCAGCTACAGCTGAGGCACTCAAAGAAACAGCATTTTTTTTACGAACTTATGAACTGGCTGCTGTTTTCAGTAGTAGCTTCCACTGAGACCCAACAGGTAATAGCAGGTGCAGCGTATTGAATATCTTGTAGTATTAACTATCTGTATCATATAACCCACACTGACCCACCCTGTATTGCACCGTGGCTTCTTTTGCTCTGCTGTCGAGTTTGATGGCTGCCTACTTAATTGAAATGTTGCTTCAATGTGGCTGCTGAGGCGCTTTCCCAGGAGAGGTTAGGTTTACTGATGGCCACACTGACTCCACAGTAATATGCCAGTCTTTTAATAAAATGCCCATAATTATGCAGTGGGCATCAAAGTCAATGAGTCCACTGTGTGTATATGTGTGTGAGAGGGAGAGTAAGTAAAGAGGAGGACAGCATGATTGAAAACTGCAGTGGCCCTTCTCAAATGATCCCTACAGTCCGGCCCAGGACCCGGATACAGAGCTATGGGAAAAGAAAGACCCCTTTTTTATTCCTGAATATGTGGGAGGTAGATTTGCCCACAGAAAGTTGGGCCTCAAGGAGAAGAAAGGTGTGTTTTTGTCTTTTATGCTGGGCTCCTCCTATGAAAGCCGTCTCGCTCTGGGGAGCACAGTCATAGCAGGTGGCCCCCAAGCCACCTGGGGGCCGGGGGGCCTCCTAAAGCGATACATGCGAGGGCCGCCGATTGCATAATAAGGAGGCAAACTAAGAAAACTTTCTTATAGAGTGGAATATGACAACATACTTTAGCACAAGCACTGGAAAATTAGCACTTTGAGCACCAAATTAAAGTCAGACGTGATCTCCAGTAAGCTTTTATTACTTAATTTTAATGACTATGCAAAGTAATGCGTGAAGCATTTGATTGGGTGTAGGTTGCTACTGCATAATATTATTTTTTCTGCCATTAGCAAACCCTGTAAATAGCAATGTATGCCAAGGCTGAAAAAAATGCTAAATTACCTTCCTCACTTAGGCTGGGATCCAATTATCAATAAATTACACTCTCGTACTGGATGGAGCCACGAGATTATATTCATTCTTTAAATGTTTTCTGCTCCCAATTAAAATTCACACAGTTATTGATCTTGTTGATTTTTATGTCCTGGAAATTTGCATAATCTATTAAAGATGAATGATTAATGAAGTGCTCAGTTTTGCGTTCCAAGGGCGCTTTAGCAAACACAATGTCGGCCATCTTTTGTGTCCTCTGTTTACCCCTGATGTGTGAAAGAGACGCTTACCTACAGCAGGGAGGAGAGAATTCAAGGAACAAAAGCATTTACAATTAATTTTCAAAATGCACATTAAAATTATTGTAATGTTAACATTTGCAGGTAAAGAAACATCAACAGTAATTCTTAAATTAATTCTCTCACCCTCCATTAAGAGAAACATGAGAGAACTTGCTAATTTGCTAAGTATTACATTAAATGTCACATATTTACTCATTGCCCTGTTTACACTAGTATTGTGCATACCTAACTGGACAGAAAATAAAACAGGGAAATCTGCATAGTTTTCTTTGAAAATTTGCATTGTTTCTTTTGACAGAATAAGTAACATAACGTATCCTGTAGTAGCGCTGCATCTTGACTCTGGGTTTCCTAATCCTGATATGTTGTATGGGGCAAATGACTGTGGAATTGTAGCTACTGATCAGTATTTAAATCGGGTTACACCCGATGAGACTCCATAATCACTCTCACCAGAGCCTGTGGGGAGGCCGGGTGTAAATTCACACTCTGACCTATTTCAACTCTAGCAGATGCAAAAATCCATCACTTCTTTATATTTATCTACCTTCTTCCCTATCTATTTCTCTCTCTCCCGCACTTCAACTGTACTAATGAGGTGAGAAAACACCACGCTTATTAATCAGATTAATTTAAACTGAAATGTAGACCACATTCAGCAGCTTGGCAGTGCCAGCCGTTCTCTGCTATGTGGCAAACGACGAGCAGCCACCTAACCTGCAGTGCCTGGTGTGTAGCCTGGTGACAAACGGCGCATCTCAGATCAGTTAACGCCTGCAGTCGCAGAGCTCGGAAATTAATGTTTATATCACCCCCCACAATAGCACGCTAACCTTTGAGCACACATTTGATAATGAATTACTTTAAATCTGTGGAGGGGGAATCCAAGCTGTTTGGCCCAGCGAGTGTTTCTTTGCTCACAACTGGATGCGGCCTTTTACAACCGCTCTTATGTTCCTGTCCTGGAGTGAGTGGTTATAAATGACCAGCAGGAGAGTGAAGTACTTGCAAACATGAAAGTGTCCCCGTTGAGGTAAATTTAACATTTAATTCTCTCTAGACTCCTGCCCTGCCTACACCAGAGAGACGGTTTGCTGTGATCTTGAACATACTGTAGGAGCGAAAAAGTTCTCTGTCGATTTGAGAGTCATTCTTGAAAAACAAGAGTTCTGCCAGAAGATGGTTTGCGCAAAACAAAGTTCCTCTGTGTGCGTTTAGAAAATGAAATGCTCACTTTAGAGAAGGCTGTTGTAGCTATATCTGGACGCATCAATCAGAGGACCGCTGTAGGTTCTTAACAGTCCATTTCTATGGTTGATGGGGTCTGTGGATGGCGAGTTCGATGGTGGAGCAGAGGCAGATGTTGGAGAACTCTATAGCGTCTCCTCTCTCTTAGAGATGTGTTTGCTGTGGGAGAAAAGTCCCCAAGGACCTATGAGTGTATCTTCCATCTCCATCATCAGGGCCTGTGATTTGACAGGCTCCCTTTGCCCGGGCTCTGCTTCGTCTCCAGGACAATAAGCAACACCATGTCTGATTAGTTTCAGAGTTCAGTGGTCTCGAACGCGGCGTTTTGTAACGCTTGTTGTTGCGTCGTAACCGATGTCTGTTTGACAACAGTTGCTCAAGCGCTGAGAAAACAGAAGCCAACAGTAGCAGATAGAGAGTAAACAGGGATGGCCTCATTCTATTGGGTTAGACTCGCTGTGATCGCTGGAAAAAACAACTAATCAAGGTGCAAGTTGAATATAGTGCTTTCTGGCCCCTAAGATTATCTGCTGTATTGTCTCGTACTAATAGATGACTGTTTCCTAGGGGTGGATTTGAGTTGTTAAGCAGCCAAAGCAACCTAACTGGACTTCTGAAAGCTCTTTTAACTTTAAAGACTTTCACAAAGTTAGATATAATTAACTGAGGAACAGAACCATTTAAAGTCATTCCAATAAATCTGTGACATACTTGTACAGTGCGTGACAAACTTAAAGTCCATCCAATTAAACACAAAGTCCGTTCATTAGGATATTTCTGTTCATGCCAGAGATTCGTGGAAACCCTTGTTTTAATGATTTGATCTAAAAACGTACACATTGTATTGTTTCCCGCCATAGCAATGCTATCAGTCTCAATGTGATGAACGTATTAAGTGTAACTGCAGATCCACATTTACAGCTGTCACAAAGACAAAAAGATCTGCAGAACCTGCCATAGATTTCTACAGGAAAGCAGTCTGTTACGTTCCCTGGCATTAGGTTCATAGGGCTGACAGGGATGCATCCCCCCTTTCTGTAGAACAGCCCTTATCTTAATGAGGAATCGCAACACACAGTCCTGTTGTAAAATAACAATGATGGGGGAAGCAGCTAATGAGGCTATCATGGTGTCGGGAAAGAGCCATCTTTCCCCACAGGCCCCAGCGATCTGAAAAAACAGGCTCTGCGGCAGACGAGGAGAGGCCGGAGACAGAGCTCACATTGATTGCATAGGTTCAAGAGGCAGAGCCGGTGAAGATGAAAGATGCCAAGACTCATCAGCCAAATTAGATCAAAGTGTGGAGTTTTGAGCTGTCTGTTGAGCCGACTGTTGTGGTTATTTGTGAGGGTGATTTTGTTGTGAGAAAGCAGCCGTGAGATTATGTTGTTTGTTTTCCCCACAAACCTTGGGGAAATTTTTTTTGCACATTTGAGCTTGATTGATCAGGCGCGATGTGTTGTTGCAACATTTCACTGGTGCATGTTTCCACTTAGTTGAATGAATTACCGCTGGGTGCATATGAGATTATTATCATATGCTATGTAAATGAACAAATCAACTGTTAAAGACTGCTTATCTATTCAGAATTCATACACAATATCTGGTCTTTGAGTTGGTAGTTGTACAGTTTAGTAGTTATTGCACTTCTTGTGTTGTTCCTCACCCTTAAGGCTTACTTATATCTGCTAAGGAATTTTTTTTTTTTTTTCATTTATTGCCCTGTGTCCAGCTACATGCACGACAAATCTAAAAGCTTCTGCTGCGACACATTTGATTTGTTTTTGCCTTTTTCCTTTCGGTTGGACATTTGAAAAGCTCTATATCCATCCCTCCATGTATGTGAGCGACTGAAGTGAATGTATGTACAGTATGTGTTTCTTTTCTTTCCACCTGGCAGACTCTCACCCATCATATCCACCTTCCATGTGTGTAAAGCGAGAGCCCCATGAGGCATCCTTTGCCCCCTTCACCCCCTCCTCTGTCGGGGACTCTGCTCTAGCCGACATCTTGTCCCACCAGTCCAGCCACTCTGTAGATGCCTCCACTCCCAGCTACCCTGCCCATGCCCACGGCCCCCGCTACAGCCAGTATGCCAGCCAGCCCTTTATAGCAGGTACAACTTTATCCATGAGGCCCTGTGACCAGATCAAATCCCAATCACAGTCACTCTTTTCAGTTGATTTACCTTTGTGCTCATTTTAATAATTTGTCATGATTTACTACTTTATTACTTTTAAATTAAAGTGCCCTCCTCTCACGTTACAAAGCCATCAATCCCATCATGCATTGTGGCCCTACTGTTTTGTATACACAAGCAAAACTGACTGTTTACCCCTCATTAACAGCGGCTGCTCTCTCTCCCCCTCTCGGGTTAACAATAGGCCTCCAGGTCCATCCAGCCTCGTGACAGGCCCAAAAGTCTGAGAGGCCAGAGGAGGCCAAAAGGGGGCGTGGAGTGGGGGAGCTTGTAGAGGCAGAAACGATGGGCTGATGCTGTTTTGGTCCCATATGTCCCTGTCCTGTGCCCCCTCATACAGCCATGCCTGATACTGTCACTGTTAATTATATGACTAAATGTGGAGCAGAGTGAGCGCCCATTGGCCCGATGCTCGTGTCAGTTTCAAAAGCTGCTTAGGATGTTGATCTAGTGATGTTACAGCAGTTGTAATAATGCAATAATAACTGCCCTGTGATATCCTGTCCAGGATGCACCTTTTACCCAATGCAACCTTTTGCAATGAATATGAACATGCTGCCATATTTTTGGCATTTTTTTTTTTTTTTTTTTTTTTACTATTTTTCTCTTGCAAAATGATCTAGCACACTATAAGAAAGAAAATGTTGCAACACATTGTGGCAGAGAATGGCTTATTTTTTTCTCATTCACCATATGCATCACTTTGCTTTGGGGGTCTTAGGTGCGTTTCTTGTTTATGAAATATCATGATTGCAGCATTTAGAGACAATAGGCAAATGATGCTCATTTTTAAGCCTTACCGTCAAGCAGAAAATAGAAAATATATGTAAGACTTTCCTTCCTGTGAACCTGTAGGTCGAGACATGGCCAGCACCACCTTACCTGGCTACCCTCCTCACGTCCCCCCCACAGGACAGGGCAGCTACCCCACCTCCACACTCGCTGGAATGGTTCCTGGTAGGTGGCACTACTCCCTTTTTACGATGCCATTAATTTTACTTTCACAGGTTTTATTTCCAGTGGGTAGTCCCCTTCAGTTGATCTTGTTGAGGTCACTTTAAGCTAAACAAGTGCTGATGCGTTTCTTTAACATGTAGCACGTACAAAAACACACCCGCTGCCTTTTGAAGAAAACCGTAAAGCATTGCTCTTGACCCAAAGGATTGAAGTAAGCCTGTTATAGCTTTGTTAGGCTGCGGTTAGCGTGTGGTTAGCGTCTGCGGACGAGGACATTAGATGAACTCGATAGGCGATCACCACAATCAGTGGCCGTGTGATAGGACAGTTCCTCTCAGTTACACTCCAGCTCCCAGCGCTCATTACCCTCGCCGTGTCCATGCGGCGCACTCTCACCAGCCCCGTCGATAAACACTGCTTTTGCTCCTCTCCTCACCTCCCCAGACACCCAGGGCTACGGCGCGTATCTCTTTCCCCTCTACTTAACCTGCAGTTCAGGTTCACAGCAAACAGTTAAGGGTCAAAACACAGAGGCGTGGAGGGCCTGTAAATATTTAAATCACTATCTCTCTCAGGGATGAGCTCGAGTTACACGACCAGCGGTGGGGATGCTATAGCTGCCAACGTGTGGAGATCTCTTCTTCAAACAACTGAAAACACAATTCCCTTTATTGCTCGG
Source organism: Synanceia verrucosa (assembly GCA_029721515.1). Classification (NCBI taxonomy): domain Eukaryota; kingdom Metazoa; phylum Chordata; class Actinopteri; order Perciformes; family Synanceiidae; genus Synanceia; species Synanceia verrucosa. The sequence continues at coordinate 16,429,393 of CM056562.1, read as the reverse complement.
AGACATGTACCTTCACACTAACCAGTAATCACAGCAGGCACATCGTATTTACTCAGTGTGCACAAGGGTAACATTTTTAAGATATGAACATTTATAAGATATAAAAAAAATATCTGAAATGAAGAAAATGACTTGGATTATACGCCACTTGAGAGTGCTTATGGATATACTCATCAAGAGCAGCTACCCTCCTAATCTAGAAGTTGTCGTTTTTTTTCATCTGGTAGTGAGTGACAAAGATTTAGTGACTGGACCCAAACACTGTTAAAGAAAGGCCATTCTTCAGCAGCTTCATATAAAACCCAGCCTTTATAGTCTCATAAAAGAAGGAAACCTGTGGACCCACAGCATCGCTCTCTGACATCCCGTCCTGTCCTTTTCACCACGACCAGCAGGGAAGACAAAGAGAGAATGAGAGTTTCAGGGAACCTATTAGGGAGTTTTGAAGTGAAGCATTATCTCTTAAAAACAGGAGGGAAAAAGTGACATCCTCACTTAAGGGAAGAACAGAGAAAGTCACAAAGACTAACAGAAGATTAATAAAACAATCAATTCACCTGAAGGGACGTGGGTGTGGAGACAAGCTATACAAGCAGCCAGGACGGAAAAAAATGCAGCAGAAACATTGCTTTGTGACGTGATCGTCATGTATATTTTTACATCATAATATTTTTTAAAAAACTATCAGTCCTTTCACTTTATAAATCCTTCGTTAATGTTTGCTTCTATTGCTTTGCTCTCCAGGAGGGGACTTTTCTGGAAACCCTTACTCTCATCCACAGTACACCACCTACAATGAAGCATGGCGGTTCAGCAATCCAGCATTACTAAGTAAGGCACTTTCTCTTATATAAGAAAAGCATACCGTGACATTAATAAAATCAAAACAATATTAAAGGCACACACGTGTCTCACATGATGTTTGACCACGTGGTTTCCAACGGCTCGTTCTTCTGTTAACTTTCAGGTTCCCCTTATTATTATAGTGCCGCATCCCGTGGCTCCGCACCTCCCACTGCTGCCACTGCCTACGACCGCCACTAGTTACCATGGAGACCAGCTCAAACTGCAGGGCCAAGGCTTCGGCCTCCATATTGTCCCCGTCTGAGAAACACTGAGGTCAAAGGGAAGGAAGAGTGGAATCCTGAAGGAAAACCCCGTGATGTTTCGCGATGTGGAGAAAGGATCTGCGAGGTGGACGGGCGGTGCGTCTAGCCCCGGCTCCAGCATCTCACACACCATTTGGGTCAAAAGGATCCGCGGGGAGTTCCGAACTCACTCCATCACGCTCTCACTTCTCTCACAGACTCGAACATTTCCAGAATGACTTTAAGAGATTATATAAATATATATATTATGAAATATAAAAACAGTGTGAACAATACCATGTGGAAAAAAAATGTTGTGGGTTTTTATTTTTTGTTTCTCTGTTGCTGTTGTTGTTGTTGTTATTTTATTCATGGATCCTCACATTCCTTTTAAGTGGTGAACTGCAGTATTTTTCTGCTCTAAAGAGAGACGTCCAGGTGGAGACGACAGTGGTCCCATAGCTTGATGATGCTGCGACTTGAACCAGTGTTGCGAGGCCCCCTTTGACACTTAATGAGATCCTGGCTCCACACTGCAGGGAGGGCTTTACTCTGGTGCTTCGACTACATCTTTTGTCCCTATTTCCCCTACATTATTGGACAAAAACACAGCATGTCCTATGTTTACTGACAGACCAATGGCAACATCACACTCCCTGTGGCAAACAATCAGATGTCAAAAAAAGAACTTGTAAGTCATTTTGCAAAGTATTAAAAAAGCGGTGACGACAAAATGGCTTCTCCAGAATTTGAAATACTTTAAATTATTTTTTTTTTTCTGTCACAATTTTTTAATGTAAAAATGGCTATCAAAGATCTCTTCAGAGTAGTTGTCACATTTCGCTCATTCTCCATGTCCACACATGATTTGCTCTTTTTTGCACTATAACCTCAGCTTATTTCATTTATCTGGTACATTCACTTAAAGCTTAATTAACCTACCTATAAATTTATGGTATTTATGTTGGATAGCATAGCTGTAAAACACAAAGCAGAAAGACGTGTTTTTGTGTGAACATCTTTTTTTCTGAGTAAAAGCGATTTAAGCCACAGCCCTATATGGCTACATGAATAAACTCAATTCTCCTCTTATAATCCATCCAGCTACTTAGTCATACCACTAGATGCCTACACAGTTGAGGAAGCTGTACGCAGTTGAGTGAACCAACTGTAAATTAGCTTCAACAATTGCCTTACAAACCTGTTTTTTCTGACGTCAGTTCATGCCTCTTCAACAGAATTGATTGCCTTTACAAGCACATATTCACCGCCCTCCTTGATTTACGCTCTGCTCTCCATATTGGGACTGAAAGGAAATACTGATGCAGTTTGCTTTTTGGAAAATATTTTGTGAATGTAATTTTAACTACATTTGCCAAAGACTTAGTTTGCTATTTAATATTTTATTTACAGTACATGTATGCATAAATAAAGCAGTATTATTTTTAACTGAGTAGTCAACACTGAACGTGTACGTCGTGGCTTTCAACAAGACAAACGGCACGACTGTAATGACAAATTCAGTGACTCAGTACTCCATCAGTTGCGACAAGATGCTGCTTTGTAGAATGATTTGTGAATAATGTGAAGACAATTCTTCTCTGTAAATAATATCACACACACCATCACAGTATCATGCTTATGTACTGGCTCCCTTTGTAGATAAACATGCATTACATGTGTGTCTTAATGTAATGTGCTCTGAGGAAAAAGGCACAACTACTGTATAACCTGTCGCTACATATACTGGAGCGGCGGGTCTCAGATGCTAACATCACATAGGCTGTCTTTGTCATTTTATTTTTGTTTTCATGATAATGTCATGATAATGTTTTTATGTCACTATGCAATGAGTTAAATGGCTTTCTGTGTCATCTTTTGTTGTTGGGCTCAGATCAAGTAATCCCCGTGGAGAACAGCAAAACACGTTAACAAGTACAAAAGAGTTTCTCTCTCATTTCACTTTTGCTCCACACATCCCCTTAGATGGAGATGCGATCAAACTAGTCCTTGGCAACAATCAAAGATATTGTCCTGTTTGCTGTTAATAGATGTTGTGATCATTATGTTAATCCAAATTACAGTCATCTGTGCCTGTGTATAGAAATGCATCCATACTTATTACCCATCTCTCCTACTTCCCTCCACTCTCTCTACCAATACAACTCTTTAGCATAAGATGAAGTTTACTTTAATTCCACACAAGCAACCACATCATCTGGCACCAGGGTTAACTGTCGTCGCCAAGGGCACCAGATAAACAGAGACAAAGGCTGCAGTCCTGCTCTTCAGGAGAAGCTATCCTCTTCCAATTGCACTTGGGATTCGCCTATTTCTGTCTACAAGTAGCTCGATATATCTGGAAATGAAACGCCGCCAAGTGCAAGCCGCCGTCATTCGGGCAAGGTCTTTGCTTTGGGAAGCTGAGCACCTCTGAAGGAATGGGTCTTCTGCTGTTGTAAAGATGATACGAGAGACGTGTCATGGATGTAAAAAAAAAAAAGGACATCTGATGAAAATCTTTACCGAAAGCCTTGTGGCCTCAATCATTGTTCTGTTTCAGTTCTGTTCCTATTCTTTTTGTGCACATGAGAAATAAATTCTTTTATATGTTAGTTGTTGACTTGGTGTCCCCCTCATTATTAACCTCATAAGAAAATGATTCAGAGTTCAAGGTTCCCGGGGAGCGCTCCCGCTGCTGCTGTATTGATGTTTGCTTTTATGAACACTCAGGCCTGCAGAAGGCACTCAAATGGGTTACAGCTCTCAAATATGAAATACATGATAGACGCAGGGCATGTTGTTTGTGTGTATCAGTGTCTGTAGAAATCATACACCTATTCAAAGTATATGTCAGTAAAAGGAACAATTGCAATTTGTGTGTGCAGGACAGAGAGAGAAAGAGAAAAAGTTAAAGAAAAGGAAAGGGTGGAAGAAAAGCAGCAGGGCAGTTGGGAAGGCAGGAGAGCGTTGCCCCGGCTTCTGACTTCAGTTCATTTAATGATGCATCAGTTTCATCCTGCTGTAGCACGTTGCAGCTGCCTCAACTCCCTCTCTGCACTCTCAAACACACAAGTTCACAAATTCAATTTCCCTGCTTCCTCTCTGCCTGTTGTTTATTTCATGGATCCCCTGTGAAGCATCAAAAGCTGCTGTTTCTGTCAGCCCCCTAACTGTCCTATGTGTTTGTCATTCAGGCCTTGTTAAAACATAAAGCACACACACACACACACACACACGCACACGCTCTTTCCTCTCCCAGCTGAGAATTCCCAGTGGTAAAATTATTCCATTTAGATGGGAACTTTTTTTGTCACAACCCTGTCTAAATTGGCATATCTTGGCTCTCTCTTGTAGAAACCAATAAACTGTGAACCCCGGATGCATCTGTCAGTCAAGCTCATCTTTACTTTAGCGGGCCAGATGACAACAACAGGAGAAGAGACACGCACACACCAGTAGAATGGAGCGCACTGATTGGTTCTCATCAGTTAGGCATTACGAAAAGCACCTGTCATCCTCGGGGCTCCTCAAAACCCCACAGAGAGAGAGAGAGAGAGACAGAGAGAGAGGGAGAGAGAGAGAGTGAGAGAGAGTGAGGGGCCCTGCCATGAGGGTCAGTGGGCCTCACACAAGATTTACTCAAACACTTTACCCTCAATTTTATTTGGCTTGGTGATGCCCTGCATCTATGTCTTCACATCTATACAGTGTGTGTGTGTGTGTGTGTGTGTATATATATATATATATATATATATATATATATATATATATATATATATATATATAAATGTCTTCATATGTGTGTGTGTGTATATATATATATATACAGTATATTCTTTGTTCTCACTTTATTATCCTTTGATCTTATATCTATCTGTTTATACTTCATGCATCAACACACCAAGTCAAGGTTTTCCCAAAAAAAATGAGATAGGCTTACAAAATATAAAACAATAAACTTTACAAAAATGAGTCATATGAGAAGATCCCAAATTGAACACAAAACTAAATTACCAAACAGTATATAAACCAGTAAAATGCTACTTGTATCGGTACATTAATATTAGCATACTATACAATAGAAAAAAATGTGAATTGAGTTTTAGCAGCAGGTACTATTAATGTTGATACTAACTAATATTTTACTGATAATACTTGTGTACTTTTACTTAACTTTCTGACAACAAGTCAACGGCGTGTTTCCTTTAAACAGCGATAAAGTACTGTGAAAACACCTAAAAATCAATATATAATGATTTCTCTTTTGTGTAAACATCCAGGAGATAACCAGAGAGCAAGACTCTGTGTATGTTGAAGTGTGACACCATGACAGGAGTGGCGGTGGTCTAGTGGTGATGTCCTGTCATCTGCCTGCATGGGAGCCTGTCATCAGCCTCATCATGTGGCTGTCATAGTTGATGCTAGCGAGGGGAGAGGCCGACCCTGCTGTGTCAATCAACGAGCCCTCATTAGAAAGCGGCTTTAATTAGTGGCTACACGGGTGCAGTATTGTTCACAACAGCGCCTTCGTTAACTCTGTTAATCCCAAATGGATTTGGGTTTGAGAAGAAGCAGCACGACAGTGGTTCAGAGGTAAAACATTGAACAACTATATGCTTTGAAACATGTTTTTTTTTTTTTCTCAAAAGTCTTAATTAGACAAATAAAAGACTTGAATTGTGCTTTGAAGAAGCACCTGTGTGTTTAACATCCTGGCCCGAGGATGAACAGCTTTGAAAATTTGAATAAAGGTTTGAGAAAATGCCTTTGCGAAAAATAAATCATCATCTCCTACTAAGATTATTTTGGTGTGGTGGGGTAGTCAGAGAAGCCAGTTCTCTGATGATCCTGATCATGACAGAACAATGATTATGAGGTTATTTTCACTGTTGGCGGGTGAGACCATCCAGGCGACAAGAACATGACTTTGTGATGTTTGTAATGAGTGAGCATTGATTGACTCAACACACAGCCTAAAGAGGTTTCCTCCATGTTCCAGCTCAAAAGGATGCTCGGGCTCTCTGTGTGCATCCTGTACTGTAGCACAGTTCGCAATTAGAATAATGAGCAGTCGCTAGCTGTCTGGAAAAATGCAATTGCTGTGTTTCTCAACCCGGGCCTCATCTGCCAACTATATGCTATTACACCATTCCCATCCCAGTTAGATCAGTCAGCAGTGCAGAGCGATTTCCCTTCAGGAGCTAAATTATCGTTTTGAACGGCCATTGTGCGACACATTGTGTAATTAAGCACTAAATATTCCTCGCCACCTGATTATGTCACTCTCCAAAGGGGCTGAGGAGCTGTGGGGTGAGAGACAGTGTTTTGCGTGTGCACGTCAAGTGGTGGGAAGGAAGTGTGTAGGGGCGTAACAAAAGGCCAAAATGTTTAAAATGGGGTGGCACTGACCTGCGTGCCCCCTTCAAGCTGAGAGAGGGTCTTCATTCTGACAGAAGCGCAGTCTTGGGGGGGGGCTGATTAGTTTGAGTCCCAACTGTTTTGGTAAAACAGCGCAACAAGAGCATCCAGCCGTCAGCAGAGAGGAAGACGAAGAGACGAGGCAAAGAGGGGAGAAAGAAAAGTGGGAGGCCACAATCACCAACCCCCACCACCTCTGACTGGCTCCCCACACTGCTCCACCCCCCCAACACACACACACAACACACACTCCCCGACGTCTCCACCCCCCCCCCCCCCCCTCCTCTCCTACCCTCACCCAGTCACTGTCAGGCCAAACACATGATGAATTGCCCTGTCAACAGAATTCATTCAGGGACCAATTAATTCAGCAGAAATGAACTAGAGCCATCAGTCGCTGAAAAACTCAGTGCAAAGAGAGCAAAGTAGCCCCACTTCAGAAAACGAGGAAGCAAGGGAGGGAACAGGAGTGAGGGGCGAGCGTGGTGGAGACGAGAGGGCAGGCAAAAGAGAGAGGGAGAAAGAAAAGGAGAGGGAGAGAGCGTGGTGGAAGTTAGTCTGACAGAAATTGGTCATTTAATGCTTTAGCGCACTGGAGACAGCCCCTGTCATAGACGAAGGCATGGCAGGGGCTCCCCTGGTATTTTATTTATTAATTATCCTATGCAGTGAGGGGCCTTTAACTGTCTCAGTCCAGCCTCGTCAGCCCGGCTCCCTGTCATTTTCTCTCCACAAACAGATCCTTTAACACCGCGCTCCAGGTTAATGGAGACAAAGCCAATATCCAACCAACCTTGCCTTCTCCCCCAAATACAGTATTCATCTGTACCTCATGCAGGTAATTATGTCTCAGACGATCTCCTGAATATGTCGTTGGGATGCTAATAAACCACTTTAAAGCTGGCGTGCAGAACATGTCTGACCTTTTCAACTCACTGCTTCATGGTGGCTACGCCTCCCGAGGAGGGCAGCAATTATTTACACCTTATTGGGAGCCGCATGTCATTGGGAATAAACACAGTTCCAAATAATTTAATGACGGCTGCATATCATTACTATTATCAAGGCTATAACCCAAAACAAAATCATACTTATTTCCTCATAATTGGCCGTTCATATGTAACACGATGCAAGGTGAAATCTTTGTTGATAAAGGAAAAAGTAGAGCTACCTGTCAGGAGAGGGATTTATACTCCCAGATATCTGTCACCTCAGCTGCCCCATCTCTGTTTTCCTCAACAGTGTCGACAAAATCGACAGAAAGCGCGTTTGCCAGGAGCTGTTTTGTTGGCAGTGACAAATTAGCACTGTGAAGGGCGATATCAACACCAGCTAATTAAGGTGTCGTGTGATTTTGGGCTCCAGATCAAGAATCTGCTGATTTAGCCCACGGGTGATTATGATGTCCATATGGTCAACGTACAGCGTGCTACGCGGGGAAACACTATCGGGCCCCGCTGCTGCTCTGGCTCTGCCAAAAGTTTGATCTCGTCTTTTGTGGCAGTGTTAGGTGGTGTTCATCAAGGCTCTGAATTATTAACGCCATCTTTTCTTTAAGCCCAGGATCCTCTGGTGGAAAACATGGGATGAGGGGCAGCTGGGAGGCCGTCTGTGACTGGCTGCCCCTCTTCTCTGACATCAGGAAGTGAAATTCAAAGCCGTTTCCACTGTCGTTCATTGATGGGCCCGTGTACCTTGGATGCCCCCTTCTTGGTGTCACTTGAGGAATTATCACCTCATGCAAACTAAAGGTGCGTTTAGGTGTTGGATGGTTTTAGTGTCAGATAGTGTAGTATATCTAGAGCTCAGCAATCAGCAATATTCCTTATTTCTTGTGGACAAATGATAGGTAGTTACTCCAGGGGCTCTAATAAACCAAATTCTCTTTCATTCCTCTCAATTCAGTCCTTCACTGGAGTGCTAAGCACAGTGAAAACACACCTAATGGACAACGCTGGCACACAAGCCGAGTGAACCTGACAAATGGAACAGAAAAGCTAACAGAGAAGAAAGAGGTGCTTAGGCCAACTGTCACAGGTAAAGTGCTTTCCTGATTTCTGTTTACTCACCGCGCTTGAAACTTGTTTTCCTGCAGCTTACTGAAGAGATTCTGTCTGTGAGTCAGCTGGTTGTCAGCGTGTCTCGCCAGGCAAAAACACTCATCAAATTTGGAATGTGGGAATAGTTACAAAGAGCACCTTCTGAGAGAATAATTCTCTCAACTAAAGGGGGTATTTTTTCCTAACTAACAGAAAAGAACAACTGCTACATTAGCTCCAACCTCCATTGCCTCTCTTCACACTCCCACAGTACCAAAACCGACAACCACTCCTATGTTCTCTGCATATAAAATGTAAGGAATTAGAGGAGTAGAGGGACAGCAGTGAGACCTACAGAAAGACAATACATCCAAGCAGAGATGTGCTGTAGAATATAATTAATTAAATGAGACTAATTAGGAACATGAGAGCAGGTGCCAGGCTATGAGCTGACAGGGAAGACAGGGAGACAACATGCCAGTGCGAAAAAAGAAGACACACACACACGCACATGCAAGTGCACAACCGAACACGCGTAATGTGCACAAACACACAGCTGCGGTTTATGAGGGTGTATCGTGACAGGCACGGGGACAAAACAACTTTCTGCGTTTTGTCATGTGAAACCCCGCAGGAATACTCCTGACAGGAAGCAGAGACCCAGGCACCGTGGGGGTCTCTTGCCTTTGTCTCACACACATTCTCTTTATTATTTTGTTCTGCAGCAGTGGAAAGAAGTTTGCACAAGCCAAAGATTCCTCTCCCCCTAATTATTTCAGCGCCTGCTCCAGGCTGCGAGCAGCAGCGTAAATTCACAGACTGCTTTTCCTCCTCTCTGAGACCTCTTAAAAAGCTTCTCTCTCCAGAGCTGCTGCAACAGGGTGCATTTCAAGTCATTTCAATCTGGTGTGGGACAAATCTAATGGAAGAGTCAACATTTCCTGTCTTATGTGAAATACATTTTTATATTCTATTCAGTTATTTTGCTTAAAAACACAGAACCTGACCTAACTGGGGCATTTTAGCTAGTCTTTATATTTATCACTAAAACCTATCTGTGCAGATCCTAAATAGACGTAGCAGTAATCTCACTATGTGCCTAATGTAGTAGACTGACAAAATATTGTTTAGCTATTTTAATAATCTAATAAAGCAATTTTTTAAGCTAAGAGAAAGTGCTGTATCTGCAGATTTTACATCATTGTGATGATGATCTGGAGATAAAAAAAAAATAATAATAATATAAAATAACCTTCAATTGAGGCCCTAAATGTATAAAGAGAAGTTACAAATGTTGGTGACTTCACAACATGCAGCACCATCTAGAATTTAGCACCATCCATCGCTGGCACCACACAGAGGTGAAAAAGCTTGTACTAAAGCCTTGACAATGAGGTTAAGGATTTAAAAATGTCACCTGTCCCCACAAACAAAAACCCATGTTAGCGTGCTGCTCGCAACACAACTTATTGTCAGGTTGTTACAAGCTTCTGCACAGCAAAACAAAGCTGAACAGGAATGTACTCACATAGAGATTACAAACATGGAATTTTAAAGAAATTTAATAAACCACAAGTTCTTAAAGACGTCCAACAGGAAAGTATTTGCTTTTTGATGTTAGAATTAACGATGAGCACAGTTTTGAGTCAATTTTGACAAGAACATGATGAAACCTCAGCCTTTTCTGCTGTCAATCACAGACAAACACCAAGGATCTATACCCAACATTCTCTCTAGAAAACACAGCAGCATTTAGAAGTCTACGTGGTCCTGCAGCCAAGACTCTGCGAAGCGGACAGCTCAATATCCAGCCTTTAGTGCAACTTGTCAATGCAACACCAAACTCAAGACAGAGGGAGATGGGGGGCTGGTGTGGGGAAGGCTTTTTTAATTATCTGTGGTTGGGTCGGACTGTGCATCATCATTAGGGAGACTAAATAGCAGTGGTCACTGACTCAGGTAGTGGTAAACGGCACAATTAACAGGCTGAGGAGAGAGAACTGTATTCAATTTGAAAGCCTTCTCTCCTAATCCATCTCTAGTGATCAGCAGTGTTGCTGAGCTACGCCCTTTTACATTCAATTACATTAATCAGGTTATTACCCAGCAAAAAGTCAACATTTTAATCAAGAACTGGCAAAGTAGGGCAGAACGTTACACCTAGACAGGGCTAAGTGACAGTCAGAGGAGGGGAGAGAAGATATTCTAATGAAGATTATCTTTTACTTGTGGAAAATGACACAGATTTTGAAATGGTCCATTTCTTTTACCTGCATTCTGTCGGCTGAAATATTCCTGTATTTTCGGAGCCTTTTTTAGTGTTTGTAGTTCTTGTTTGCTTGCCTGCCTCTGGATGTAATCCTTGCAGGGGTGGCATTTGCAGCAAGTCTGTAAGAAATGTAAAAACACAGCTGCAGGGTTCACATCCCAATTACTATCCTCTGATGGGCTCTTTATGGAAACTAGAAATATGCAGCCCTTTATTAATATATGGATGGAAACAACTTGTCCAAATGTATGTAGAGCGATCCACCGTGCTCAGGTGGGGGATTATTTCATTCACTGCAGGAAAAAAAAGCCAATTTATATGAATATGTGCTTACTTCACAACCAGTTGAAGTTGACTTTGCTGACTGATTGCTGACTGCACACACAAAGTGAATCTAATTTAGTAGAACCTCTGGCTAAGCAGTAGTTTCTCGCCCATTTTTCCCCCACTAACAGGGAAGAAATCAATTCTCGGGCATCTATGACATTCAGGAGGTGCTTGTGTTGTTTTTATTTTTTTACTTATTCTCACACTTCTTTTTGCATTTTTGGCTTGTTAGGGAGTTCTGTGAAGGCTGACCCCAGGCAATGGGTTCTGATTAATGGAGGGAAATTCTTGTTGTCCAGCCCATAATGAGAGAAGACAGAGGTGAGAACAGCTCAATAGGAGAGATAACCACTCTTTGATCCAAACGGTCATGCAGAACCTATACCTGCTGCATCGTCAGAAAGTGTACTGTCAGGCTCCTGGCTGTTAAACCTTTCCTCATAAACTTTGCACGGGACAAAAACGTTGGTTTTACAAATTATTATTCTGTTAATAAAACACTTTGCAAATGATAACGAACTGTCTGCTCTTTGATCGTATTGTTATTGTTTCCAGATCGCAGACTTTCACAATATATTAATTGACTTCTTACAGTCAGTTACACACAAACATCCGCCCAGCGCTACGGCATCTTCACACATTATTCAAAAATATTAAACTGTCTAAGTGCCATTTCTGAATCCCCACTAACAAGACCCATCTCAACTTAAGACGTCTTGTTAAATTGAGACCTTGTTCCCCAGTGGACTTAAATGTAAAACATATCTCTACCCTTGACAAGCAATGTTAATCCATTTAGTGTAACGAACTAACATGTCCCTAATTAAAATATGCCTTTTAATGATACATACTGACATCCTGGAAAACACTGTCACGCTCCCCTCCTTTAATACAGGAATATGCTAATTGCTTCAGTAACACTGGTGTTTAAATCCCAAGGCTACTGCCACATCCTGCGGGAGTTTGTGTGCTTCCGTTCCCCCTAAAAAAATGGGGGGGCCTTTTAACATACTCTTTCTTGAAGACTCTTTTGACCAGCAGAGAAAAAAAACATGTTAGGGAACTTCTAGGGACTTATACTGTTGATTTCCATTCATTTAAAGACATTTAATTTACGATTCGGGAGCCTTGCTGTACCCCCCTTCAGTCCAGCACTTCACCTATAGGTGCTTGAGGGCAGATAGAGAGCATCAAGCTTCCATCCCATCCCATGGCAGCTCATTTAAAACAAATCAGGTTGATTGCAGAGTTGCTGCGCTCGCACAGCCCAGGTGATAAAGCAATTAAAGCCCTCTAATTCTTCGGGTTCGGAAAGGGCCAGTAGGTAATTAATTATATATAATGAAATCCTTTTGTTGCCTCTTGGTTTTCTCCTCATTTGATTTTTGTTTCCTGATGTGCGAGGCTGTTTCTCTGATGGGCAGTGTAAGGGGACAGGTTCATGTGTGGTCGTCACCCTCGATGAGAGTAAAGGCTTTAGTTAATAGGCTCTCTCTGGACAGATGAGGTCCATTAGGAGGTTAATTCAAAAATGAATAGAGGACACAGAGGAAAGGAGATGGAGATAGAGAGACCACACAAAAATAGCATCAAATATTTATTTCTCTATGAAGCGATGCTGCTAATTGTGCATGTCATAATTAAACAGCCAAAGATTTGGAGGAAACATTTCATCAGATTCTCTCAAAAATGACCAAATGAAAACAAGGAAGCGCACTCCAGACCAGGCTGCACAACTGAACCCTATCACTTCCCCATCCATGAGGCCATTTCTTAAACATTGAGGCATTGTTCGGATGCATGGACTGCAGCCCCTGCCTCCAAATTTCCATTTCTCTCTCTCCCCCTTTGCAGAAAGGCTGAATCTGATCCGGACCCATTGGTGTGTGGATAATGAAGGGGTTACCAGGAGCTGGGAGAGGCCCAGTAATTCCCCGCACCGGGGGAGTGGGTTTTTGGGTGGGGTTTGGATGAGTACCCCTGCTCCGTGATGCATGCACTCATGTGAGCTTGTGACAGCCTTTACCCAAATCCAAGGCCAGACATAGATGCTGCATGTATTATATAGAGATACAGAACAAAGCCCGGCTTCAAACACCTTATTGCTGCAGACATGTTTTTTTTTTTCATACAAATGGAGCTCATGCTGTATACATTTGTGTCTATATCACTTTGATCTTCTATTAGATATGATTGGACTAGAAAATCATTGCATGGGTTTCAGTTGAAAAATTATTTCTGTTCATTGACTCAGACAACTGATAACAACATTGACATGAAATATCCCTTATATGTCGCACTGGGATCCTCATCCTCTCTTTTCAGTAGAGGTGGGAGTAACCCAGCTCAATCGAAGGTCACAAAGATTTGCATATCATCTGGCAAAAAAGGGTTAGCCAATGTGTGGGCGTCTCCCCAAGGGGGGTCACCTTAAACATCAGCGTTAAGGCACCAAGAGACCCCCACGTAACGCCTGGGTTAAGTATCTCCACTTCATTATGATAAAGATGTGAACAACTACCCAACCTACCGAACGCTGTCAATAGACATTGAGCCCTGACTCTATATGCAGCCTGACTCGCCCCCTCTCTCTCTCTCTCTCTCTCTCTCTCAGGACCCAGCATGAGCCTCCATCCATCATCTGAATACTACGGGCCCGAATCATTGCCGATCATTATAGTAACACTGAGAGACCCGATGATTGGCCGCGATTGTTAGATCACAGGGATCTGAGGGGTGATCCATCACGCCGGGTGGCACACTAACACCTCTCCGTGATGGGGTTCACCTCAGGGGTCAGGGCCAGGTCAGCCAGAAGAGAGCCCCTCCATAGAGAATACCTCCAGCACTACCAGCTCCCTAAGTGCAAAGTAAAATCATTGTTGCTTTAGCAATCAGTGACAAAATATTGATTTTTCAAAAATAAGTTCAGATATTAACACAAGAGACAGACTGAATCCTTTGCTATCAGCTTTCTCTGCTTCACAACAAGCAAGATGAGCCGCTGACCCCATCCGGCTTGTTTCTCAGAGCTGGTGCAACACAACACAGCAACCCGAGGCTATGTGTTGTCATCCAAATGAGATAAGTTTATTTTCCCTAGACCAGCATTTGTTCCATCAGCCTGTAGGGCCGCAGACCACACTACGAAGCAGTGGGGAGTCCTTCTCAGCACCTGCAGCTCTAGCGAGGTGGCCCGCTAGCGAGAAAAAGGCTTTGGCCGCTGCCCAAATATCTGCCTGCACCTTCTGTGCAAACGCACCAGCCTTAGGAAACCAGGAGGCAGCAATATTGTGGAACAAATGTCTCCTAATCGGCTGGTCTGAGGTCCTGGGTGGGGCCTCCACATCATCCCGTCCAAAAATTTTGTCTCATCTGACCCTGGATGGTCATGAAGGATGGTGTTACTTGTGAGTTACTCACAGCAGCTCCACCTGGATGGGACTTTTTATAGTGACCAGTAGCAGTACTGGGAGGGCTAAAGATCCAGTAAAAATACTTTATGTTAATACCAGCAGATAAAGAATGTAAACTTGTTGACTTAAGCTCTAAATGAGTGTAACTTCATACAAAAGAGTACTATTCCATCAAAATGTATCTTTGCATATACCTTCACTCAGTGTGTTCAGTCTCTTCAGTTAGAATCACATTATTTGAGTAGAAATGTAAAATTACTAAGAGAGAGAGGATATTCATGGATTTTTACAGAATACATTGATTTATGTGCACTCACCGGTCACTTACCCTCACCCTATTTATTTGAGTTACTGTTGCCTTTCCATCATCTCCAACAGTCTGCCCATTCTCCTGTCACCTCTCACATCAACAAGCATCTTCGACAATTGCCCCTGACTGGATATTTCCTCTTTTTCAGACCATTCTCTGTAAACCCTAGACATGGTTGTAGTGAAAATCCCAGTAGATCAGTTTCTGAAATACTCACACCAGCCCGTCTGGCACCAACAACCATGCCAAGTTCAAAGTCACTTAAATCCTCTTTCTTCCTCATTCTGATGCCCAGGTTGAACTTCAGCAAGTTATCTTGACCATGCCTACATGCCTGAATATGTTGAGTTGCGGCCATGTGATTGGCTGATTAGTACCAGTGGCCGTTGAGTGTATAACACTCACTGTTCTTAGAAATATAGCACAGCACACAATAGCACACAATCTTGCGATTCCAGCTTTCCAGCGGAGCCGTAGCAGGAGGATCTGGTGGGTATTGACGGACTACGGACGACAACAGAGGTCTGCATCGTTCCGCATCCAGTAGAAATTAGGGGTCAGTGTTTACTGATAACGACGCTGCAAGAGAAGCACAGTAAGAATATTTTAAACTATAATTGAAGGGTGCTAAATAAGAGATAGGAAGTATTTTTATTCCATCCACACAGCTCTCCACATGGCAACAGCAGGTTCACTCAGATGCATTAACATGCACTAAAAGCATGCACAGTCAATCCGGCAATGTCATCAAAGCACAAAAAAAGCTCAGACTACAACACACACAGAGGGAGAGCAACTTCAGTCTCTGCTCAGGTCGACAGTATAGTCCTCTATATCTTTAAAAGATATTTGATGCTACATTAATGGTCTGGATATCATGCAGAGCACCTGGAGGAATAATACATGGTTACTTCCTGGGTTCCTTTTTTCACTTACAATAAGATTTTTAAAAATAACAATGTATATTAAAGTAACTAACTTTCTATAAGGAAATAAATGATACTATGGTGTTGATACATGTTCACTCAGGGAAGTTCCTGCACACAAAGTAAACCCCAGTCTGTTCAATAAGTGAACAAAACCTGTGTCTTTTGTAGCCTGGCACACAAGGAGTTGCCCTGTGGAGTGTGTTATTGGAAAATAATATTTGAAATTATTTTCCTGATCACTGGTTTATCTCTTGGAATTTTTCCACCTTCAGTGAAAAGTTCTGCAATTTGAGCAAAACAAACAGAAATGCAGTCATGTACAGTGACTGAAATTTATTTTTAGTGTTCCAAAAACTGGCTTTCCATTTTTCATAATCAGTTCTAATAGATAACAATTAAAGCTTGGAGAGCATGAAAAGGAAAAGAGTTTTACGCTTTCAGATTCGGCATTCATGTTGTTCAGCGTTCGCTTTTTAGTTAAGTGGTTTAGAGAGGAGAATATAAACAGGAGGGGAAACGTGAAATTCATCACAGGGACAAAGAAAAAGATCAAAGATCAATCACTATTAACTGAACTGTATACACACTATATATAAATATGTGTGTGTGTGTGTGTGGGTGTGTGTGTCAAATGAGCAGTCGACTGGGGGTGGAGAGTGTATCTATGGCAACGGTCTGGTCCCCAGCTGTCACAGTGAAGAAGAAGATGGGTGCCATGAGCGAAGAGACCACTTAACCTCAGCTGCTCCTCAGCTTAGTTGGAGTCAAGATGCTGCTGAAACCCTTACAGAACCTCACTTAATATGTAGACAATAACCCCCCTCACCGGACAAAAGATGACTTCAAACCAGCGCCTGTAAAAAAGAGCGAGCGAGCTTTACAGCGGCACCCCTTCCTAGAAGTGGAGTTCACTATCAGAAGCTCCAACACAGCAGATGGAGTGTTTAGGGGTACGAGAGTGGGGAAATTGGCAAAAGCTAATTAGATCTGGTTTAACTGGAGAATCGCTTTAATCGTTAACTGCTAACTTCTGATAGAGGGATGCCATTTTGCAACAGATTTTTAACTCTGCTGTAACCATCTGCTGGAATTACATCAAACTGTGCAGAATGAATTCAAAACAAACGGGTGGAAATTAGCAAGCATTGCTATCTTATGTATGGAGGTGTTTTTTAACAAAAATATTGTTGCTACAGTGAGGGAAAGATCATAGTTTTGTTTCAATTTTGAAAAAGTCAGAAGACAGGATGCATTTATTTTATTGACATTAAACTACTTTTTTTTATTTAACCTATATCCCTCTGGTGCCTACACCTAACCACACACAGGATTAAGTAACCCAGAGTCAATTTCTACCACAACTGTCTTATGGAACAAAACAGTAGCACTGGAAAGGTAAACATCTTCCACATTTGCAGTATATTAACTAAACGTAGATTTCTTGAGCAGTTTCTTAGTTTCCACATTCTAAAAGGTAAAAAGAAAGTCACATTTGTTTCTGTCAATATCACCAAATACAACATCACAGCACCACCATGGACAACACTTACAACAGCTATTGTTCTAGCTATTATAGCAAACTGAAAAGAAACATCTAATTATAAAGATATTAGTGACATTAAAGGCCTAATATGTTCTAAATTGCGTCATAAAACCACTTTATGTCATACTTTTTCAAAGACGATTTGCAGATACTGTAAGAGAGAGACAGAACATACTGGGTCGTAATGTTGAGAACAATCATTTTAATTATCAATTCATCTGATGACTGTTTCTTGATTAATCGTTTATTATTTAAAATATCAGAGAGTAGTGAATCACAGTTTCCTAACACCCAAGGTGACGTCTCCAAATTACTTGTTTTACACAAAATATGTTAAATTTACAAACATATAAAAGTGACTTCAATGGTTAACTTATTAACAAAAAAAACTGCTGATTATTTTTTTATTCACTAATAAATGCTCTAATAATGTCAGTTGTTTTGTGTATTTGGTATATTCCATTGCAATATTTAGTACAGATATGTCTCTCCAGCACCAGTTTCAGTTCCAAACCTTAAAACATCCCAAAAGAAGTAAAAAAAAAATACCAATGAGGAAACTCCTCTGTATTTCAGAGTGGAGGGTTGAATCATAACTTATTCCCTCTACCTCTCTTACCAATACTGTATCTGTGTGAGTAAAATGTAGGACCATGAACACAAGACCTCCCTTTTTCACACCTGCTGTTCACAAAGTGAATAATTTGGGGTTCACCAGCTGACAAGTTTGGACTGACAGGCTTGAGGTTGGAGGGAGGAAGGTGGGTGATGGTGGGGGTGTCTGACAGGGTGTCGTCGTGGCTGTGAAACGTATTGCCGGTGACAGAGGTCGGGGGGTCAGACAGGAAGGTCTGTTGTTATGAAGGGGAGACGGGCTCTCTTACCGCACAGAGATGGCCCAATCAGGCTTTGTCGCTGCTGCCCAACATGGACAACGCAAGCTCTTTCTGTGTTCTCCTTTATCTACCACTGTCTCTTTATCTGTTCATCTCTCTCTCTCTCTCTCCCTTACTGTTCTCCTACAAGCTATCCTTCTTTCTCTCCACCTTCCCTTTTTTATTTTTTCCTTCTTTTTCCTCTCTCTACATCTTTCTCAGTCTATCCCTCTAGCATACTCATGCCTCCCTCTGGCTTTCAGTATGTGCATGCATTTGTGTGTGTGTGTGTGTGTGTGTGTGCCTCAGGCCATCCCACGGGACACTTCACAGGCTTTAGAGGCCAAATGAAGTGTAAGTCTATTAAAAAGGCAGAGGCAATGTGCAGATTCCCGGCATAGCGCGTCGTTTCAGGTGCAGTTAATTTCCACTTGATCAACAGTAGATGTGTTGCAGAAGTGATGGCAGGCTGACTGACAGGTCAGAATCAACACATCCACCATCTTCCCACCTCTGTTAGGAGCCTCAGGTAAACCTTTAAGGCCTTTCTAAGCTACACCTGTTACAAAAAAAACTATGTTACTTATCACGTGCGGCGGTCAGATCTAATTCCAAACACTGTCACAAGTTTCCACATAAATTCAGAGAATGACGGATTGGTACTGCATCTCTCTGCAGTTCATTTGCAATGGAGATTCAGTTGATAACCATTCAGTGGAAACGGGACAGAACAAGCATGTTTGTAGGCTACACGTAGCCTGCTGTTAGCGTATATGTGCCACAAAATCCCATGAAAGGACAGAGAGATTAAATAGGACTGTTTATTCTTATGAAGATGACAGATGTAGCAAGCTGGAGGAAAAGGAAAGGCTCCGAGGACACACTATTCATTATAAGAGCGCCTGTGGGTCATCATGTTTTTATCTAAATCAGGTCCCAGCCCATTTTCTGAACCACACCACCAGGCTAGACACATGAGTTTCTGCTTAACCTACTTCAGGTGTAGTGTTTTGAATACGTGTGCCATTTGCTCCTGCAGAAAACATATACAGAGTACAAAATGAGCAATTAAATATGCTGATAAAAGTAATAATAATAATAATAATAACAGAAATTGCACTATTTCAATTAGATATGAATTATAATCAGCATCTGTTGTGTGTTGGTCTCAGCGGTATATGTGCTGGGAGCAAAGTGACATGAGAGCAGCATGTCTGCCAAGGATAATTACAGGTGATTCTGAGTGTAGCTTGCACTGCTAAAAAATTTAATTTGCTATTGATTTGATACTTCAATGGTCTACGTCTATTCTTATCATTACAACAAGGAAGCAGGCCTGCCAATACATGGAGTCCACTGACTCCTCTCAGGGTGACTCTAATAGACTGCGAGGGAGTTTTTAACATGCTCAGTATCACCAACAATCCCCACAATCTCACTTTGCCACAAGTCCCAATATGATAAGATATGAAACAAACTTTGTTGTCCACAAAGTGGAAAATTGTCCTGCAATAAAATACTGTCAGGCGAAGCAGGGGACCTATGACTGTAACACAGGCCGAACTAGAGACCATCTTACATGGTTGTGACGCTGATCAAATCTTTCCACAAGTACTAAAAAGTAGCTCAGAGATAGTTCCACATATTGCTATGATGACACACAAACACACACACAGAGTGGATGGTTAAAACCAAAATCACACTGTACATCAACAGACTTGTATTCAGATCCCAGCTACAAATATCGTTTGGTCAAAAGGATTTCTTGCAAATATGTCTATTCAGAATCATGCATGTATGCCAAGTATCATACAATGTGCAGAGACTTCTAACCTTCTATGATTTGATCTATTTTATAGCCAATGTTATCACATTTACATGCACGTTTTTGACTGTTATCCCAGCTTTGATCAGGATATTATGTTGACATGGAATGTGAGATGAGACACTCATGTTCATTCATATCGAAGTATAAATGTTTGTTTTACAGACAGGTAGTCACAAGACCTGGTTTAGGTGTCTCATCACAGTATTCCAGTTTCTTTATAAAATGTTAAGGTACTTCCTCACAGTGAAGGTGTGTCTGACGCCTCCTATAATGGATGATTCAAGCCCAATTCTACTTGGCACAAAACAAGATCTGTTGAGTCGTGCAGTGATAATGAGTTGAATGTGGAGGATTTACTGACATCGCTGCAAAGGTAAGATCATGTTTGAAAGTCCATGCCTTGGTATTTGTTGATAAAAGGTGGGCTGGACACAAAAACAGACACCTGCCAGTGTAGTCCACGTCAGCCTGCACCATGTGTGTGAGAGGGGGTGGAGGTCAGCAGCCCAGCTCTGACCTCACTGGGCCCATTTCTCTGACTGACATTTGTCACTCTGCTGAGGGCTGTGTGCTGTAATAGATTATTGACTACCTCAGCAGTCCCATCACACAGCTCAGACCCCCAACACGGCCACCTTTATCACCATGCAGAGGCCAGAAAGCAACTGAGATTAAGACTCAGTGTTATATGCATGTGAATTGTGTCTTTAGGAATCGCAATATCAAATATAATCTCACCACATGCAGTAGAATTGGATAACCTTTTCAGACTTAACATAAATCTCTGAATAGCTGAACACAAGGAGAGAAAACAAGCACGAATAAATGGGCTAGACTGTTCCTTTAAAAGAGGTTGTGGCGCTGCTCTGTCTCTAGTGAATTAGGAGGAAAGTAGGTCTTTCCTCCATATTGTGTGTTTTGTGTTTTGGCACATTCTGGAGTCCTTAATTGTATGATAATTCATCTCGGAGCACTAATTTACCCCCTGCCAGTCGCTTTAAATGTTGGACCATTTTGTGAACCAGCACTCAGAATTAGAAATGAGCCGAGGGCTGAAAGAAGTGTGTCTTCCAGCTAAGAAGCATATTTATTCCCATATTCTTAGGCGTTTTTTTGTTTTGTTTTGTTTTGTTTTTAACATTAGAGCTTTGGGGATATGAGAGCACATATGTGGTAATCTCTAATAGAAAGACATTTAATGTCTGGTTTATGTTTCTTGATTTGCCTCCCCTCTGCAAAAAAAAGTTTAGCAATGATGGCATTATGGAAAGTAATGTTTGTCTTTTCACAATAGGACTTATAAGCTGGGAAAGAATTAGTTGTGATATTTAAAAACAAAAGGCAAAGATAGCAGGAAACATTATGCAGCAAATGAGCTAATTTTTCTTCGCTGAAATGCGCACATAATGATTCAAATCCTGTGCAGTTTGATGGTTTTGATGTGGCATGTTGGGTCTGCAATATGTCCCTCTCCAGCAATTCATATAATAACTACCTGCTGTTCGGATTCTTGGGCCCTGTCTGTCATGCGATTGGGGGACATTTAGGCTTATTTCGCCATTGCTTATTTAGCCACGGGAGGCCTATTAATTTCAGCAGGCCCTGTCCTCTCCAGGGGCGATCGCTACCCGCAGCATGCGCGTCCTATTGTTTAGATCCATTTACATCTGTGGTCAATGAATAATGACAGCTCCAACACAGCAAAACTCATACTTGCACACAAATTCACAGGGGCACAAATAGGCATGGGCTGAACACAGATTTCCCAAATGTAGGGTTAACGAAAGAAAAATGGAAAATAAAATTTTTAGGATTGCTTTGCTTTATCAGCGGAGAATTACGATTAAAAGCTGCATAATGGCATGCAGAGCTGTGACTCTTCTTTGGGATTCTCCACCCTGTTAAGAGATTCTGCTGGTGCGTCTGTTATTTTGGCACCCTCCCAACCGTATTTGACCCATTAAATTAGCCACATTGGTTGATATGGTGCCATGCTAATGTTGAGGGTTTCTCTCCATCGGGTGCACAGACTCCTGGCACCCGGTATTTCACTCTGGCTACACAAAAGAGGCTTTGCCACTGCTACCACACATCATAGAATATTAACCCTTTTCTGTTCTCTGGCAAATGTACCAGATGGCACAGCACAATAACAGCTGTCAATTTCAAGGCAGTGCCTCCTTGGTGATTTTTTTCTCTCTCCCCCCCCTTGCTCTCTGGGACACTGGGAGGATTTTTTAAGACATAATAAGTGAACTGATGTGCTGTTTCAGATCGTAATGAATCAAATGTTACAGCGGAGCAAGAAGCGTGTTTCCTCTCTGGGAAACCAAAGACGTGTTGCAGAGCAAGTGCAACAGTCAGTTGCAACGCACACACACACATCCAGTGATGGAGCTGTGGAAGAGACCTTGCACACTGAAATGTACTGCACCAGGTTGAGGTTTCCCCTCCTTCCACCCAAGCGATCGTAGCAGTCATGAGATGAGGTCCCTGGTGCCCCCTCAGCTGCCACTCTAGTTAAATTAAAACTGAGGCCTCCAAATACATTCCTCATTGTAGGCCTAAAGCGCAGGAAAGTTGCATTTGGCTCAAGTGGCGGCTGGGGAATTGTCCCCCTTACCCAGACCCATTCGCCTTATTTACATGATAAAAGCAGAGTCAGGAAGAGCCACAGACCATGGGCTTTGGTGTGCCTTTTTTCCCATTTATTCATGTCTTTACCAACATCACTTCTCCTTCATCAAGTGACAAAATCATAGCAGTAATTCAAATTTAGTTTAACACACACTGGAAAACAGGGCAGGGAATTGCCTCTGTGCCCCTCACATGTATCTCCCCTTCCTGGAAGAAGAGGGGAGAGTGTTTTACATACCTCAGGCTGTGATTTGCCAGCGGTAGGGACTTAACTAGTCATCTTTCGAATGCCGCCATATCTCTCGTGCTCTTTCTCTAGAGGACTGTGAAAGTATACAGGAGTATGAAAAGAGCACTATGGATTTTTACCTTAGCCTCCTTTTCAGTTCAATCAACTGACTTTCTTCAGCTGGAGTTATGACAGGCAGACACAAAGTGTATAACTGTCACAGAGGTCATCTATCCCTCTCATACTGTGCTTTGTAACTCAATTTCCCACCTGGCTTGAGCTGAGGGCGACACACAGAAGTCAATTCCAATAGTGACTCCCCCCCCAAAGTGCATGTCCAATCGAGAACTCTGCAGTTTAACCTGAACGGACTTCATCAATCGCAGAGTTGAGGTAAATCAATTTCGAATTGACCTATGTCCCAGCGCTCTCTTGGGTGACACCGCATTGTCTATACGAGCTGGCTGTTCGCACCTGACTCTGCTAAACGAATCTGACTTAATGACATCACACTGGAGCGTATAACTACCAGCTATCCCCGCTCTCATCTTCTTTTCTGAGCCTTTTATGCCACAGGTTCCTCTGCCCCCGAGGCTAAGAGAGGAGTGCAGTCAGCGGGAGGTAGAAATCCATACACATCTCCTGAGATCTCATCACACTCATCAGTGTAAGAACTCATATAATCCTGCTAATGTTGCCGTGCCTGTCAATAGCAACTCTCACTGAGACAAAAGTGTCCTAATTACAAAATGAAAGTGCAAAACACACTTTATCTGTGTGTGTGTGTGTGTGTGTGGTGAAGGGAGAGAAAAAGAGATGATGAAAAGCTAGTTAGGCAGAGAGCACACAGGAACACACACATCATCGAATTTGCATGAGTGAATCGCCTATTTGTAATTTTCACAATTAGCCGTATACCTTTCACATCTCCAAAAACGCCCTCTTCATATCCCCCCTGCCATTTCTCCCAAATGGTATCCTCCTCCTTAAAGATTAATTGAAGCCGGGATAAAACAAAATGGTTCCCAGGGGGTGGCCCACTGTTTGTTATTCATGTGGGTCTGAAAACAGCAACAGTAAATCCTCTAAGTTGTTGTTAAGCTGGGGATATTACCATATGTGTGCCATTTCCATAGACTGACAGCTCCCTCTGGATCAACTGGGGACTATTGATCTTGCAGCACTCCATTTCAAGTTAATTGTGCTTGAAATGAGGTCCACACTCCCAGGCATACCTTTGTTTGAAAGGTGGATATTCATTTTTTATTTGGCAGGATGTTGATATCAAAGACGCAGGATATATTCTATATTTAGTTTATGTTTATCCTGCAGACGCAGTTTCTCTTGCAGTGATTGGTCAAACAGTCAAACACTTATAATAGGCTGGAGAACGCCAGCGTTCAGTTTTAGGTGTGTTTTTCTTGGTTGGGATTGGACAGAAATAATGCCTCTCCAAAGAAGGCAATAAGAAGAATCATGATTTTCATTATGTTGTAGAAATATACCAAATTCTCTTCATTTGTGTGACAGATAGGAAGTTTAAGTGCATTATTTGGAGAACATTTCCACAGTCCTAATATTGTGTACATTTCATCTATGAGGATACATCCATACATTTATTTTGGGGCTATTTTACAAGTTTAAATAAATGTTATTTAAAATGACACCATTATGGATTTTTATTTGTATGTTTGTGTTTTTCATTCCATATTCTTTCACCTGCTTTGAACTGAGTCTCTGACGCAGAAGCAATTAGTTAATCACACTGTTTAAGGCAAAGAAAGCAGACTTTCCCACCGACTAGCCAATGCACAAACAAACACTTCAGCCAGTATTTCATCTACTCATTTGCGGCGATTATTCAAAGTAAAACCCTGAAAGCTACTTATGCAAGAGCACTTAGGATTTTTTCTTCTCCTGTAGCCTTGTTACCCTAATCAGAGAGAAAGTGTCTACCCTGCCAACTTGTGCCAGACTCAGAGGAAGGTGAACTTTGCTGCTGGAAACCACAGAAGGAACACTGGAAGTTTCACAGCTCTGTGGCTACTGTACGTACAGTATAATCCTTGTCATGATCCCTGTGAAAATCGGATTAGCATATGTGACATGTGTGTTTTTACAGCTACTTTTGACAGCGCGACAGGAACAGAGCGTGAGAGGACTTCCCAGGAATGAAACAAAGTACAACCTCATTAAGACAAAAGAGAAAACGGTGAGGTAAGCTCTGTTATGGCCCAAATACTGCCACTCTCACTGATTAAACCTCTCAGTCTCAACTGCATAATCCGGCCTGGAACTCATGATTCTTCAGGAGGTGGAAAAAAAAACAGTGTCAGTCTCAATGTGAAGACCATCTTGGAATATTCCCATTACTTATTCCTCCGAGGAAAACAGCACTTCACCGGGATGAGAAAGGATACAAATTCTATCTTCTCCAGTAATCACTCCCACTACAAGTCTGATGTCCCTGACTGTTGCTGGAACCATATCTGTTTGCAATATCAGATCACAACAAATAAAAGGTGTGTAATGGAGGACATTAGGGGGGCCAGTGCATAGAGGCAGGATTTAATTTGCATGGCAGATTAGCCTTCTAGTCCCATTGGCAGGGCCGCAGCCTCAGGGGCAAAGTCACCCTTTACTCCTTTACTCCTCTCTTTTATTTCTTTATTAATAGGATCTAGTCTCTTCAAAGCCATTAAGTCAATTGAGCAGGCCCATATATAATCTCATTTCAAATCCAGCATGAAAATGCTTAACCAGTAGCACCCGGCTCCATGCTGGTTTTCCCTCTTCAGTCCTGTGAGGAGATGAGAGGGAGACAGAGTGAGGATATACCAATCTCTGCTCATGGAGAAACAGCAAATGCTCCAAAACAACATTTGGTTATGTTGAAGTTGCATATCAGAAGTGAGCATAGTGGACTGCCATATTGAAGCCTTGATTTCACCAACGCCCTCTTTTGCAATAAGAAGTGAGGGTGGAGTTACAACCGAACATTTCTAGGAAAAATTAGCCAAAATATTACAATTAACTTTCATAAGCTAAAAACGTACTGAGAAAGGATTAAAAATGCATCGGTAGCGACCTGTCAATCACAAGACGATCACTTACTGGTGTGTTGGACTCTAATTGGAACCACACTGTACAAGAAGCCACTGAGACTCATCAGAGTGGCCCACTGTTGGATATTTGAAAGTTTAAGGCACTTTCCACACCAGGAGGTTTCCCTCTGCGTTCAAGTGACAAAAACACTGTAAGAATTATTGCAGTAAAGGGGGAAAAAGCATAACATAGTTACAGCGCAAAAGCACGGTGACCAATGGATCAACAAAACTTCAGACAAATTACACCATCTTGCTGATATGTATACGTAAGACCACAACATCTTTGTAAGACCACAACATCTCCACAAGAGGAATCATGCAGAAAGTGGATTTTTTTTGCTAGCCCCTGCAAGGTGAGTAAAATGCATTGCATGTGCATTTACAAAAAGGGAAAAAAATCCTTGAGTGTTGTATATAAAATAAATACTTGTTACATCTTCTGGACTACCTATTTCCAAATCCCAGTGGAAGACGGAGAGATTGAAAGAGAGAGAGAGAGAGAGAGAGAGAGAGAGAGAGAGAGAGAGAGAGCACGGCTGGAGGCTTTTTGGTCTCTTGCCCTCTGCGCACTGGCCTGACTGGGGCCAAGTTTCGCCTCAGTGCCCCAGCAAGCCTCAGCTTTACACAGAAAGACAAATACACACACACACACACATTCGCGCTCACAGCTGGGGTTACCAGTTATTAGACTGCAAGAGGAGAGAGCCAAATACACACTTTCACAAAATCACGCATTCATAAATACATTTACACACCCTGAACTCTTCTCTCTACGACACATAACTGAGTGACATGGAAGCGAGCGGCTTGACAGCTTGAAAATGCTCCATAAAAGACACGCCGACTATAAACACAGGGGGCTTGTAATGAGCTGAGAGGGCTTTCTGTGTCAAAATATTATTGAATATATGAACATAGTTTGATTTCCAACATTCCAGACGTTTGAGAATAGAACTTAAAATTCTAATCTTGAATCATTTTGTCATCATTTTTGCAAGCTGCTTTGATGTGAAATCATCATCTGTGAGCCCCTGCAGGGGTGTCTTCTGTATTGACTTTGAAACTTCACCTAAGGTCTGCCAAATATCCCTCACTGTAGGTGCATTATGAATCCTGTGATGTCAACCTTGAATTACATCTGTGCAACCCCCCCCACACACACACACCACCCTGAGCCACGTCTTATTAACATAGAAGGCAACAGCAGCAGCAACAATGTTTTGCTAACGGTTCATGCATTACTACTCAGGGGAGGGTTAGCACCATGCATCCCTGCATCTCAAACACACACACACACACACACACACGTTCCCCAGTGTGATTCAGTGGAGAAAAAAAAAAACAGCACTGCTGATCAGAGCTGCACAGCCCGCCTGCTCTGCACTCAGGGCCCCTGACAGAAGCAGTGATGTTTGAGATGCAGGGAGCCCTGAGTTTGTCCATCACTGATTAGTAAAAACTCCAGCTCTTCCTGCCCAGCTGCAGCTGATATGCGCAGATATCTGTGGATCTTGACACACTCTGAACAAGCTTATTTTTCACAATAAGGCACAAGTGCGCATACACACACACACACAAAAGCACATGTAAACAAAGATGCACAAACGTGTGTGTGTGTGTGCGTGTGTGTGTGTGTGTGTGTGTGTGAGGTGCGTGTGTGCATGCAGACAAATGCTTTGCAGAGTGCAGGAGCTGTTGTTTAATTTGTAAAACACCGCTCAGCAAAGCTGAAGCAAAGCAGGCAATTAGAGACTCTTCTTCCCGAGCACTTGACTGTATTCCTTTAACCTTTACACAATGATTTATGTCAAAGGATTTGTCACCTTCGCAGTGGGGCCTTCACACACAGCTTTTCAAAAACACACAATAGGGGAAAAGGAGGGGGGAACTTAAAATCCTCCTGTGAGGATTTGGGAACTTATATAACTCCCAATTATCAAAACTTCTTGCAGCCTTTGCAGGCCTCCCCCTATGTTTGTAAGACTCACAAAATATCTACAGTGCCACTGAAGAGTGTATAATGCCTGTATGCCCACATGACTGGTGAAAACACTCCTGCTCTTTCTGCCCCGCTGAGTCCTGCTGCATAATGGGGGTCTTGAAGGCTCTGGGCTCAGAGCAGGCCTGCCTAACAAAGCCTTGGTGGCTTGCAGCAGACAGGAGAGTGTGTTTGCGAGCCGGTTGCCAAAAACTAATTTCCAGGAGGTTTTCCGTGGGATGCAGTGGCAGCAGCATGACAGTGTGAGGTTTAGATATCTTGGGTGAGCGGGGAGGGCTGGGGCTGAGATATGTAGGTCTTTTGTGAAGGTCCAGAGAGTTGGTTCAAAAACGAGGAAGTTCACAAATTGGTAGTTTGGAATAAATTTCAAAAGTAAAGTTTTTCCTTCGTTTGTTTTATTACAATTTGTGAATTTCAACCACTTCGTCCATTTTTCTGAGGAATTAATTTCAGATTAACTACGCTAAGGAATCCACTTCCACCAGTCTGCCAGCTAGTCTCGTATTCATTTCACTCTGTCGGTATCCATCTCTCAAGAGCATTTTTATCCTCTATCCCCCCTCACCATTCACTTTCCTTTTCGCTCCACAGTAATGTACCTGTTTACCTGTTGGGTGGTCTTGAGCTGGGCTAAACTAAAGCCCCAGTCTCTGCAATCTAAGTGTAGAGTAGCTGCTAATCCGATTTCAGGAAACAGCCAACCTCAAACCACCACCACCACCACCACCACCTTCTCCTCCCCTCATTTCACCATCCCAGCTTACCCCTTCTCCTCAGAGGAGGAAGGAAATAACAGAAAAAAATTAATGACGGTGAGGAGAAGAATATTTGAGCTGGAAGTTTGGTTATTGGTGTATTTTTTAACAGATACTTCAGGACTTCATGAACAGGGCTTTTAGGAGTATCTGGCCCTTTAATAAGGTGCGACACTGAGGACATATTACCTGCTCACTGACTGGTCTCTCCTCTGACTGAATGGTCTCTCCTCTGAGTCCACCGTGCCCTCTCTGGTGCGTTACCGAGGCCAAACATAAAGCAGTGCTTCATGGTGCTGGGGCTTATCTGGGCTCTGAAAGTATGTGAGACATGCCAGCAAACAAAGGAGAGTCTCTGCGCCCACTAGCAGGGTGAGCATATCCCTTTCACAGGCCACACATCTCCATGGCTTTATCCATTTGACAGGCTCATGGCGGTTTTCAGTGGCAAAGGTCTGCACCTGGAAGGAGGCTGATCAACACGGCACATGGCTCCCCATTAGGTAGCCATATGTGGAAATAATACGTCATGTTTGTGTTGTAAATTTATTTATTTAGTTAATACTTTCTACCCCAGTGTGCTTTGAGGAACTTCAATATCAAATATATTTTAGTCCACTTAAATGGCCCTTTAAATGGTCTTAAATCAATGCTACAGATTGCCTTCTAGGTTAACATTATAAACACTGCAGTGAAAATCTAGATATTCTTCAGCTTTGTAAGTATCTTTTAAAGATAATTTACTCACAATGTCACACTGGTTTTAATGACTTTGTTACTTGTGAAAGGACGACGGATGACAAACCTCTTGAATCCTGAACACAAGTCAAATTAACAATGCAATAGTAGAAACGATGCAGAAATTAACTTGAGTGTTAATTAGCATTGCATTTTAAGGTGCAAAATATCTTATTTTCCCAGAATAAATTTTGGAGATAAAACCATATTCTACAAACTAGCACTTCATGAGCAAATGCTTCCACTTCATGACCCAGATATATAGAGTTGAGAGGAAGGAAGTGGGCCAGAGTGACAGCATATGTTGAGGCAGGTGTCAGACTCTGCTTACCCTGAGGAAAGCATGGCCTCACCTGGCCAAACATGAGCAGTACAACCCACAGACCCATCCCAGCTTCCCCTTTATTGTACAGACACTGATCAGGTGGTATGAAACCTTTTAAAAGGTTAAAATAAAATATATAAACAAAAAAATACTTTAGATATATTTATTATTCAAACCAACAAGAGGAAATGGTGCTTTTGACATGATGACAAATCCCACAACACATCCACTCATTCACAGAGGTGTTAGGACAGCATTGTGTGTGACAAGAGGCGATCGGTGTCACAGCTGATCCCTGGTGTGCTGTCAGACAGCAGAGACCCTCAGGGCCCTCCATTACTGCTGAGAATACAACAGTCCATACGGCATCTGTCGTCCTCAATGTGCGACTCTTTGTTAAGGGTATGCACACTTCTGATCCTAGCTACTGAATCATCTTGTTGCAAAGCCCCAATTTCATAAAAATGCCAATTCCCTCATCCGACCTCCAGCACCTACCATACACACCCTCTTTTCCTGCTCATCCTAACCTGCCAGCCACCTGCCATTGTGGATGCCTGATTAGCCCCATTCTCCGGAGCTCTTCCTGTGTTTATTTGTCCCATCTTTAACGACAGGTCACTCTGGTTGCAGCCACTGATGACCTTGTTCTAACGCTCCTGACACAGTAGGATTGCTCCATAAACGGTCAGTAAAGACGGAGTGTCTGGGGGTTAAAAGCCTCCACTGTCACAAACAAGGGAAGTTAACAGTGACTTGGTTGTGATTGTAGTCGGGCTTCTGTTCATTCTGGTACGACTGTGTCCTCATGTTGCTTTTAGTGGAGAGTGGGGCTTTATTGCCTGATTCAGAAACTTACCTACTGCTCAATCAATAGTTTGCTTTCTCTGTATAGACTACAGTAAGAACTGAACACCATAGAGTTAACAGTTTTTGCACTATTTGTTTGGAATGGATCCTGCTTTTTGTGGGTTTTTTCTTTTGAAAGTTTGGTGTTTCAAATTATTATTTTAAAATCGTTAGTCATCAGATTTTCACTACACAATGATTCATCATGATGAAATCCATCCATCCATCCATTTTCTACCGCTTATCCTCACAGGGTCACGGGGGGGCTGGAGCCTATCCCAGCTGTCTTAGGGCGGAAGGCAGGGTTCATAATGAAATAAACATATGTACACACTTATTTACATGATGTTATCATATATGTGGGTCATTTGTAAAGGACAGAGGGTGTCATACCCTGTACAGATTGTAAACCTCAATGGGTCAAATTCTTAATTTGTGATATTGGGCTATACAAATAAACTTGACTTGAGTTGATATGTATTATTAATATGAAATTAATATTTCTATTTCTAAATATTATGGTAATCATAAGTGCTTCTATATCTCAATTCATATTTGGGATATTCATGTTCCCCTCAAGAAGAACTCTCTGGTGGTCCCTCAGCTTTTGATACTGCTCCATCATCAGGTTTGTGACTTTACTGCTGAACATATTTCACTACTACGATCCCTTCAGCAGCAACATGATGAATATTATACCTGCAAAATATCCAAAGAAAATCTGTTTTGTCATATTAGTGCTTGACTTTTCCAAAAATGTGAAGGATAAGAAACAGTAAATGTTTAAATCAGCAATATTTTTCTAAATCCTTCAATCTCACTAGTGACCTAAAAAGGCTAACCACTTATTTGTTTAACCACTGTGTCTTCATCGGGGCGTCTGGGAAGAGTGCTGATCTGGCACTTCTACAGTTGCTGTAAGCAGGAGGCTCTTGAGAAGGCACCAAGGAGCTCGGTCCACTCCCAGACAGAAAGCTCCAGATTAACTGGTTTTCTTAATGTCTCCTCTCTGGCGAAGTTTCTTTTCAGAGGGCTGAGAGGCGAACAGGACTCATCCCCCATTAGTGGAGGTAAATGGCTCTTCTGTGAGCACCGGGTTAAAGCGGGGCAGAATAAAGGACCTCTCCACACACTTCTTCAGCCAGATTAGAGAGGTGACTCTTGTCTCGAGGATGTAAATGTTTATACACGCTCAGGGGAGCACTCTAGCATAGGAACCTCGGCGTGTCACTGTTACGTTCATCATCAGGAATGAAACTACTCATAATAATGTATTTCATCCTACATTCAATCATCTTGAATAAAGCTGCTAAATGTACACATTGAGCTAAAATATTATAAGAACCACTGCTTTTGTAAATGTTGGAAGTTCCAAATCTGCTATGAAAAATAAATCTATTCAAAATAATTTGATTTCACATCTTTTAATGGTTTCTTCTTTTACCTTAATGTAATATGTATTACATGTTTACATATGTAAAAAATCAAATACCATGCAGTTTATTACAAGACATCCTTCCCAGTTTTTCAACTCCAACTCTTCTTTACTTCTTGACAGGAGGGGAAAAAAATACTACACCTAATCGCAGGCTCATTGCTTTCTTGCCAGCTACCAGCCCCTGATTGCATTTCAGCCGAGAAGTAAATACTACATGCTCAGTTACCAGGTGAAATCAAGCAGGCAGATGTGTCTACAGCCTCAGTAGACACTCGCTGGACCCTGCCTCTGTCTACCTGTGACACAGAGTTTCTAGCAAAGTCAGCTGCTGCTGATCCAAGTTGCTGAGTAGGTATATAGGTATGGGTGTGTGTGAGTGTGAGAGAGAGACAGATGGAAAAACTGGAGAAATGTAGGAATAATTTAGTTGACATTTTAAGAAAAATCACATGGAATCAAAAAGGCAATGGCTGTATTTTACCACAGTGTTTTTAATCAGTGAAAAAATAACTCAAAGTAATATTTCCATCAGGCCTGTTTGATTTAAAGACTGGACAAAGCAAAGGAGCAGCAGAGGTATGTTTGCCAGGGAAGGGGTGAGAATACAATAGCCTTCCTTCCAAGGGTCTGTAACCATAGCCTCTTATAAAGTCACTGCCTGCAAATAAAGAGCCGCCTCGCAGCTCGCGTTACAACAACAACAAGGACGCCATGATACAACTCAGCTACCATCAAATGTTAGAGAGCAACAAACACAGCACGATGCACATTATCTAATATTGATGACATAGTAATACCCTATATTACCCTTATTTGTAGAAACAGCTGATAATGCATTTATATTATTGACTGTCTGGAGTTGGATACTTTCAAGTTGATCCACGCACTAAAAGCTGCTTCACTGACTTAAGAATGAGGGCGACTGCAGTTCTTTCATGCCTATATGCTGTAAGATCTGAATCATTTTCTTATCCATTATTCACACACTTTCACTGATAAAATGAATAGTAGAATTTAAAGGGAAATTAACTGAACTTCAAATTAACAATGCTTTGGATTGCTGACATTTATATTTTTAATATTTAATGTTTTTGAAAGCTGTTGAGATCAGAACGATTGGTTTATTTATTTTGCAATGACCGGTCAGGTTATTGTATGGAAACGGGTCACTACAGGGCTCAACAAAAAGGAGTGCATGCTTACCCAGGGCAAATAAAATGCCACATCAGGCGAGTGCATCTAGCAACAAAAAAAATATAATTACACACATTGTTTTTTTTTTTTCAAGAATGAAGTACTAAGAAGTGAGTCACCTTGCTTTTTTCTCATCTCTGATGCACCATCACAGTGGATAAAAACAAAGTTTGTGAGCAAACTCCATTCATTTACTTAAATGAAAATGAAACATGATTTTGACCTTTGTTGCCACTAGTAAATAAAACCATTTGTAGATGGGGAAGTAAAAAATGTCTTAAAAACATTTAAGTTGAACCCTGCAATGTACTATACCACGAGGCTGAATTGTGTAGCACTGGTTGTTGAATTTAATGAAAAAAGTTGAAATACGTGTTGATCATTAATCTAAAGCACATTTTAACAAAACAGTAAAGTCATGTGTTTCAATCAAAGGTTAATAATAATGCAAGCAGACTTGTTTGAGGCAAAACACTAAAATGTAACAACAGTGACATTTTCCTCTGAATCTTAACTTTCCCCAATAAATGCTTGTCTGCATTGTGCATTAAGCTTAAGTTTGCAGGAGCCTCTCTTTGCAAATTTCAGGCCTCCCCGTTGCTTAAGGTTGTGACCCTTCTTTTTATTTTTCCCCGGGCTGTTGGGTTAATGAAGTAACAACAAACTGGGCCTGCGGCTAATTTGGAGTGGCACTTCCTGGCCCCTCCTGTCTCCACGAAGACGTATTTCATTTTCTCTTATCTCTGCCTTGGTCATGTGGCTTTCCGCATGGACGCCCATGTCTCCCCCAGTTGGGCGACTAATGGAAACTTCGTTAATGTCATTAATCTGCAGACCAGGACATGAACCAAACACGTTTAACCTTTCTGGACAGGCCTCTGCCACCAAAAGCTGTAGTGACTGTCCTCACATTATGTACTTGTGGCTCAAGTGTGACGTTTAACGACATGAGATTCTCTTGTCCACATCAATTTAAGCCACATGAGATTAATATGGGACAAACATCCAACACAGCAAAGCCTATAACAGCTCCAAAGTTTCTTTTAATTATTCTGCTGAACCAAATTTTCACCAGGAAAAATGCTTGATAACTAGTTTTCACTGAATATTGCTCTTTTCTAAAATCAACCTCACTTGACTGAACAGATGTTTTTAGATGACAGCACTCTCACTTCCACCATGCACATTTAAACAATGGTAATGTCAAAAGACTGCTTAATGACTAATCAGGTGGTTGTGATTCATGCCTCACTCAAAGCCATTATTCACACATTCCAACAGCTCCATGAATGGACACTCTCAGCCCCACATGGCATATACTTTCATTCATAAAGAAAAAAACAACGAGAGGGGGGAGAGAGGATGAAAAAAGGAACCTCTCTTGTAGGATGGGTAACCCAGGGGACATTTTCTTTTGTGTGGTGCTCAGCTTATGGGGCCAAATGCCAGCAGGCTTACCTCCACACTGTCTGTCTGTGTGTGTCCCCCTTTTCCTTTGCACACAGTAATTAGGAGGATTTTAATGGAGAGGGGGTTTATTAGTGTCTGAGGAAGGCTTTAAACGTCACTTTAATTAAGGGGGATTCGGCAGACAGCTTGTGTGGCGATGTCACCCATTTTATAAAATCCTTGTTTGGGCACAACAGGAAAATAGAAGTGGGTCTTTAAAAGGAAAGCGGGGAAAGGCTTTCCAGAGGAAGGCCGTCTAGACCTGCGGTCAGAGACAGAATAGATAGTCTGACCCTTGCTGAGCATTAAGATGACGGTCATTATCTGCCAAGAAATTCCACATGTGCGCATGCAGGGAGAAAACTACCCCCCCACAGCCACCCCTCAAGAAAGAAACCAGCCAAACAAACCGACCACCCCTCTGAAACTGTTAAAAGATAACCTCACTGCTAAAATTTTGGGGGAGGGATTAATTTATTCTCAGCATATCCTATGGTCATTCATGCAGGATATAAAATCCTAGATTATTTCCTGCTTGGTTAACTCGCATCCGGCCAGTCCCTCTCACAAAGCCATTCTAATGTTGCCATTAGTTATGCTCCTCTGGTGGCCAAAAGATTGATCCCGAAGACTTGGAATCCAATAAATGTGTACATGAATGGCAGAGGGAGATAACACGTTTCCCATAGATAGCACGAAGTGCCGATCACTGCCGGAACACGATTGGGAAAAGGTGATTAATGATATAATATTTGTAAATAACCTCAACATTAAATTCTTCAACTGGCTTTTATTTGCCATTAGCATTTGTTTATGTGATGTTAAACATGTTTGTATTCCTTTAAAAAAAAAAAATCTGATGTGTCGAGTCTGTTTTAAATTTACATTTTTAAGATTTATTTTTCTGTGATGAGGAAAAGAGAGAGAAAAATTAGGAAGAAGCTTCTCAGTGGAAACAAACAAACAAAAAGGGAAACGACCACAAGACAAAATGTACTCACTCATAAAAGCCGGTGTTGTCACAGACATCATGGGGCTATAAATGTCAAGTCTTCCACAATGACTGCAGCTGCTGGGAGCCTACGGAGAGGATCTGATAATGGGCCCAAGGGGAAACAACAACGTGCTCAGGGACCACAGATTGTCTGGAAGACAGATAAGAGGACACAGGAACAGGTTATCAGCTTGTTTATGAGGTGTCACTCTGCACAAACACTCACCTGTTCAGCAGGAAAAATCACAGAATCACAAACAGGCGTCCCTGTTCATTCTTGCAGGGTTCATCATTTAAATGTAAATATCTTTGACACCTTTTAAACCAGGTCTCGTACAAAATGTTTAGATTCTTTCCCACAGCTCTAAAAAAATACTTAACGTAACTTTATTTACGCATTAGTTTTATGTGTTTATGAAGAAACACTGAAAACGCTACCTACTAACTCTTAAGAATTAATATAACCCCAGGATCTGCACTGTAAACCCATGTGACTTTCTGGTTTCAGCCAGTGAATAAACTGAGAAAAAAGCCTTGCATCTGACATGAAAGAAAACTGATGCTTTGCTTCAAAACAAGTGGCTCTTGGGACTCACAGGGAATACAGTATGTCCACCCAGAAGTGTTTTTCTTGTTTTTTTTATTTGCTAACAATGTTATAAGAAGACACTGTCAAAGTTGAATGTCTAGATTTTTTTCTTGTCAAGGTATACACATACATGGTGCAACTCAGGCTGGATTAGTGAGCTGTCACAATGCACTTACACAAAGTCCTTAATTGGCACCAATCATTCAACAATGCAGTGATTTACCTGCTGTAAAAGGTCTCTGAAACATGCCAGCATGGCAATACAATCTGTTGGAAACTTGACTTGTTTAAAATCTACCTTTATGATTTTTCACAAAGCACTGAGTTAGTTTGTGGGAAGGAATTAGCCGAAAGAGCAGCTTGACTGACTGAGATGAATGGCAGCTGACCTGGGAGCAGATAAAGGTGATGTGCCTTGTGGCGCTACTGGACAGGTACTCTCAAAACACTTCCTGTGTAGGTGGAGAACAGTGGCGTCATCTCCTCACCCTGGGTCTTTCTGAAAGAAAGTCATGACACAAAGTGCCATAAATTACAATGAGCATCACACTTTTTATACTTAATCACTTTCTGCAAAAGCTACTGTACTTGTTTGCTTTGTATAAAATCACAGTGACCGCTTCATTCACTCACACAAAACAAACAAAAGAATGCAGTTTTAGCACAAAGAGAAAATTCATTTTCCACATGAAAATCACTCTAAAACAACGACAATGCATTTTTTTTCCAGTGACTTCTTCTGTGCATGATAACAGCGATGATAACGATCGCTGCATCATGAATAATTAAAGAGTAGTTTTTGTTATCATCTTTAACCAGCTTGCCCCATGTACACTAATGCACAGGAAAATGTAGAGAGAGAGAGAGAAATGTTCCTTTCCATGAAAAACAACAACAACAAAAAAAAATCACAGTCCAACTGTAGATTACTCAACTGCATGGGTACATCCTCCAGCTTTTTTATCATTATGCCTTCACCCACATAAATGATCAAAACAAATGACAATCTCTGTGCAAAGAAGAGACGGAGCCCACAAAAGGGAGTCTGACAGCCATTTCCACAACAGATGTTTTTACAGAGGGGTGTCTTCTCTCCACTGAGCAGTCTCACACATGAGAGACCCCCAAAAGCTTCAGAGAAACGTCCAGAAAACCAACATGTAAATTTGTAACTGCCATGCCTAAAACTAGCGGGCCCACGCCAATTTCAAAAAAAAAAAAAAAAAAAAAAAAAGGAAAAAGAAAAACAAGAAAAAAAAAGGTCTGCCCAAATATACATATCAGAGGGGATGATTTATAAAGACAAGACATGAAATTATTGTTTCAATATCAGTAAAAAAAAAAAACAGCAGACAACATCGTTATGTGTTACCACGAAAAGATAAGTCCCTATTGATCCAGGTTGTGGGCAAAGGCTGCACTATTGACAGGAAGACAGAATATGTCGGAGGGGCAATATTTCATACATTTGGCCTGTTCACTCCATCACTGTGAGAGGGTGTTTTTCTGGGCTGTATATAATAACACGTGTGCTCTTTATTTCCTTCAGATCAATGGTAATGCGAGGGGGGCCACACAAGATGGATGCCACGGGCAGGTTAACCTATCGACTGCTGAACAGAGACACACAGACCAAGACGTGGGAGACCAGCCCATTCAGTGAGCTGAACCTGAGCTACTTACTGCACCATCCGCTGTGACTTATTATCTTACGTTTTTCACTAACAGATGCATCTAGTTTATATTAATCTACTCATCTATTTTTTTCTACATAAATAATTTTACAATGTTTTTTGCATGCTTCATGGTCCACATGAGGGGGGGGGGGTGGCAACGGGCTGCCTGGTGACCACTTCCTGGAGACAGGACAGGAGGCAGACAGAAGGGCAGGCGAGCCCACAGGTGGCCCGGATCTGGATCGGGTCAGGCACACCCTCGGACAACCAGCCAGCTATTCTCATGCTCCAAGTCCATCAAGTCATTAGCTCTCTCTCTATATATAAATTTTAAAAAGGCTGTAGGGGTAAAATTTAATTAAAAACATGCCAAATTCAATTTCACAAGTGTTGCTAATACTGTACTTGTGTAAAAAGCCCACACAATAACGCATTGAAAGCTTCAAAACCAAGCAGAGAGAGGTAAAATGAGATTTGATTAAAGATGGGTTATGATTGCAAAGGAGGACTGATATTGCAAAAGTTTCAATTAATTAAACTGTACTTTGCTTGAATTCACTCTGTAAATGCACCTTTTGTGATGCTTTGGAACAGATATAGTAAATTTTTTAACAAATTATCTCTCTAAATAATGTGCTGATCCAATCTCTGCTGCACAGGTGATTCAACTGAAATTATCAGATAATTCTGTGCCTTTCTATTGTGGATGCAATGCTACACATCCACTGAGAAAATACAATAAAATCTAAATATGAAGTCACTCTGGCTGAACTGCAAATCGAACGCTAATAGAATAATACTGTTCCGACAGACAGCTCCGAGCATTATTGTCTAAAGTTGGGTAAAGGGTAATTAATTTGGCAGTAAATCATTCATTGTTTTGGTGATGAGAATTGTAATTTTTTTTTTGCTCAGACAGCCCCCCCAGCCAAGCCCCAGTCCCCATTGTCTGTGTGAAAATGGAAATCTGTGCCACCAGTACAATATCCACATTATGTGCCCTGACTCCACATTGTTGCATGACATGCTTGATTGTGCCCTGGCACAGAGGGACAGAAATATGTAAACATACCGTTATCACATATTAAGGATTGTCCTCTACTTACATTAATGTGTAATGTAAGACTTAATACGTCGTTTGAGTCATTTCTTCCACGTTTCAATAAAATATTTGTTGAACAGCCTTGTGCTTATGCCTACAAGCAGAAGAATTTCCAAATTAATTTCTGTTTTAGACAAACTGAAGCTGTCCATTAAGAGCTTTCATTAAATATATTTTATATCAATATTCAATATCCATTTTACTGTCACAGATGCACAAAACAATCATCAAGGATGTGGCTCTGTCACACCGTTTTAACTCAACCATTCGACCTTTGGGTCTCCCTCAGTGGCAGATTTTCTCCATAACAATGCTTGTGGCTAAAGGCGCAATATGCTCCTTGATATTATAGAAGGTATGTCACATTTGTATGAATTGATTTGACTTTCAGTGTGTTTATAGGTTATGCTATGATTATACAGCTGAATATCTGTCTCTCTCCAGGTGTTCCATGTGACGAGGACAAACAGCCCAAAACAGATACCATTAAGTGGCTCTATCTTTTAAGATAATTTTACCTTGTTGCTATATTCAGCATTCAAATTCCCACTTTTGCAAAATGTACTAATTTCTGCACTCACAGGCTGAGGATGCTTCAGTGCAACCAGTAAATACATGCATGTCTCTCTCACACATTAGCAGCTTAACACCTCATGCATAAAGATGAGCTTATCAAAAACATAAGTACCCAGAAAATACTGACCAAACATAGAAAAATACTGAGCTGTTCCCTGAGAAAGCTGACAGTCAAAATGAACATCTGCTTGCATCACAGCATCAGATAATGGCACCAAACCAAATTCATGATCCGTTCATGCTGCTTCTATCCTGTGAACTCCACTCAGCCTCTGTGCTTTCTATCTATTGTTCATTATACAGCTGTAACAAGAACAACAGTAAGAGTCCTTCATCCCAGAGAGACACTATAAACTACTGTGGATCTTATATTAGCCATAAATCTCTTTTGTTTAGTTTCAGTTACTGTAAGGTGTCAAGAGCAGAACATCTCTCAGAGATGTGGAGGTCCTGCTGTCAATAATAACTCAACACTGCCACCTTGTGTTGGAACAACCTTTCACTTTAAAAAGAAGAAAAAGAAGCTGCTTCTGTAGGTCTGTCAGAATGTGTTCATATTTATTCACCACTGAATTCTGCATTGGGGAAGAGGTAGCTTTAAGATCATTCGTTATTGCTTGGACCTAAATGCGGCAGTGCAGTGAAATAAATGACTTTTTGTGTAAATAACACATGCAATAACAGTATATGTGCAACAATCTTCAACTCAACTAAACTTAAATAACTGCAATAAATTCTCTGTGCAATAGCTGTGTTATAGCGGCTATCAATTGTAAATATCATGCAAAAGATTTTTTCTTACATCTTAACTATTTATGTTTCATGCTACTGTTTTTATCTGTAAACTGCTCCTAATTTCATTGTATTCACTGGAATGCAACGGCAATAAAGACTTTTGATTTCATTTCATTTGAAAAGTGTCAGCAACTGTCGCCTGAAGCTTGAACTTTTAATACATAATATGAGCATAATACTGTTATGTATATTGTAGCTCCTGAGCATATGCAGTGTTTGTTATGTGGTTTGCAAGCTGTTCTCAGTGTCGGCTATTGACACAAGAAAGCTGAGATGCTCTCCTTTGCTGTAGATTTTACGCGCTCTCCTCCGATACCTCAGCCCTGGACCTGTCTAGCCATGAGCTCAGAGTTGAAACGGAGTTCAGCCAAGTTGAGAATTGTTCTTGCTTGTTTTATCAGCAGCGTGTACCATATTTCCCTCCCATGAAATACTACAGCCGACAAGAGATACTGCCAAGGGAGTAGGGGAACAATTGAATGGGCATTAATGATTTACAGGTACATATCTGTTATAATACCAACACAGGCGGAGGTAACTGAGAGCAGGATCTGATGACATCACTGATGTTGCCTCAGATAACACCTCGATCATCAACTATGTATGGATCTGGCAAAAGATATAAGATAATGTCCAAGTGAGAGTAGACTATTTACTGGCCTAATGAAGGTGAGACCAATGTTCAGACACTGAGTCAGGAAAGGTGGGTCACAAAGTCTGAAATATACGTGTTATTGTAACAGTATAAATACATAGCTTAATATTTGATGACAGCTGGGATACATGAAAACGATTTTTAATATTTTAAAAATAACCTCGGACACCACATATTAGAGTTAATAATACATGTTTCAGATGAAGCATTGATTGAGCAGCAGTAGATCTTAACATCACATATTCATTATTTTACTGTTTTTGTTTTGAGGTGCTGCTTTATCAGTTAACAGTTTACTGACAGAACATCACACATTTTTGTGGCGCTAAAACATATTATCTAAAAACAATGTGATGACATATATATTCAAAGATGTGGTTTCCATATTACAAGCAGCATTCTGAATTATTTTAGTCTTTATTAAGGATTAAGTTGAAAAAGAAGGGGAATCTCATTAGGATGAGACAATGGTTTCCATGCCAATGTGGGGCAGCAACTAACAATTATTTTCAAACAAATTAATCTATCAACGAGTCACTTAATATTCAGTTTGTAACCACATAGAACAAAGACAATCTTCACATTGGAGGAGGTAGAACAAGCAGATCTGGGGCATTTTTTATGTTATTCATGTAGGAATTATGAAGATATTGTGCAATACAGAATGAATTGCTCAGCAGGACATGTATATTATCTATGGATTAATCAATAAATCAATCAGTCGACTAATGTTTCAGCTCTAAAAATGTTTCAGCATCTGATAAGATAAGAAAAGATAAGATAGCCTAATCCATTATTAGTCGGGGAACTTTGCATCGTTACAGCAACAGAGTGGAAAGAGGAACAATAACAATGAGTGCCTATAAAAAATAAGAGCATCAGTAAATAATGTGTAAATTAGCAACGAACCAGATTTTTAAAAAAAAGTCTTCATATTTACAACATAAGTGGACAAAATTAGTGAACACAATAGAATAACTGGTGTAATAAATGTCAGTATATAGCTACTGGATTAGTTTAATGTCTCCTTTACATTAAACATGATACATCTCTTCTGTTCTTGGCTCCACACACATCTAAGGTAAGCTCTAAATGAGTTTCACCCACTCATAATTAACAGACATTGCTAAAATGATAGCTGCAGGCTGTTTACTATCAGAGGAAATGACGTCCCAGTGTTTTGAATTGTGCGGGCTAACAGGCAGCACAGATAAAAAGCCTGAAACCAGCACTGCTCTGGGGACCAGCATCCCCTAAACACATTTGGGGAAAACGAAAATATTAATGTCCTCATAAATAAGGTCAGGTAAGTTTTACTGCCTTGTAGCTCCGAAATGTAAACCGATGTTAGCTTGGTATTTTGCGCTGACCGTTAGCAAGCAGTTGTTGTTAGCCACTTAGCTAGCGTTGGTTCGCTAACATCCTACAGTTATTTCTCTTAGAGGATACGAGGATGAAGGTTAACCTTGTCGACCGATGAACACTGATAACGCTGAGAAAATATGACAGGGCGTGGTGTAAATGGTTGTGTGAGATGTCGAGTAACACAGTGCTGCTAATGCTTATGCTAACATAGCCGTGACGTTAATTAACCATTATCTTAGCTCACTGTTAGCTCATAACTAACTAATGTCCGACTAGCTGCAATGCTAACAAAACCAAGCAGTACGTGAGTGTGATGCAGAGGCAGTTTGGTGACTACATGGCTACATATTAGGTTACTTGGATGTTAGGGTGACCATATTTTGATTTCCTAAAAAGAGGACCCCCCCTGTCCGCCGCAAGTGTTTGTGTTGTTTTACATAAACGATGCATTTTAATAATATATTTGACGAACATTCCCATATTTGTGAAACAACAATATGACAGTTACTTGGTAGGGGAAGCACTGAATAAATAAATCCATAGTTTTCTTCGGAAATATGAGCTATTACGTGGAGAAAATTGGGCTAGCTTATAAACTCTGGACAAAGTTAGGAATAGCTAACAAGCTAATGCTCCAGAACTTTCCATCACATGAACCACTAACAGACCCACCTTATCTATGAGAGAACTGGGTGACAAACTGTCGACCCTCTTTCTCCTGTCTGAGGTTCTTTGGTTTCTTTTGTAACTCAGACTTTTGAGACATCCCGCCGTCTCCTCCACTCGTTAAAGGAACCGTGTGTAGGATTGTGGCCAAAACTGGTGCTGCAATCACTTTCAATTTACTGTAGAGCGGTGTCTCCCCTCTCCCTCCCCCCTGATTAGAGGTTGCCAGTTAGGCTGCAGGGTCCAACAGGAACGGAAAGTGTTACAATGAATGAAAAACAGCCATCTTGGGTATCAACCATGGGTGCTTAAAAGGAGTAAAATGGGGTGGCAGAGAGCTGTGGAAGGCTGGGGTAAAGAGAGCGGAGCTCTGGGGCGGTGGACGGGGGTATGTGGTGAGTGCTCCTGCCTGTCCGCTTTCAGCCCTCTCCATCTTTCAAAGGCGTCTCCTATACAAGTCCTTGTTTTATTTTGGACTTTGTCACCACACGTTTCGGATTCATAAAGAGGTCTTTTAGGTTTTGTAAGGTTAGACGCTTTTTATCCGACATGTTCGTAGCTGTATCTGGCAACCCAGATGAGGAAACACTACTGACTTGGTGATTGGGAGAAAGGTGGAGGGTGGCACATCAGACCAAAACACAACATGACAACATCAATATCATTTGAGAGCTGCAACTTAGCCTTTTAATTAAGAATATCCTGGCTGGACTACTGTTGTCAGTGATATAAGTATTTGAAATGAACATGCTTTCTTAATGTCTGGTGACATATCAGGGCCTTTTTATGATTAATTTAAATACATTTCTTACATATTGTACCTTTAAAGGCCAATTTATAGTACTCCGTAAATTGCTGAACGTAGACACAGAGAGCCCTCTGCGTCGCCGGAGAGCCTGATGGAGAGTCATAGATGCAGTGGCACACATCTTGTGACGTCTTGTGTCATAAATGCAGTAGCGTATCTGGG
The DNA here is from genome assembly GCA_029721515.1 of Synanceia verrucosa. NCBI lineage: Eukaryota > Metazoa > Chordata > Actinopteri > Perciformes > Synanceiidae > Synanceia > Synanceia verrucosa. Next base: position 16,385,240 of record CM056562.1, on the reverse strand, counting down.
GGAGAGTGTTGAGAAATGTTTCCACAACAGTCAAACACTGACGACCAGAGGAGGAGGGGCACACACAGAAGGAAAACCAGAAATTATCAGTAATTTTTTAATTTAAAAAAAAAAAAAACGGCCACCCCGGACGGGACGTAAAAAGTGGACATGTCCGGGGATGAACTTACCCTGTTCAGTGAAGATGTTAAGTAGCTTCCTCAAAGAGATTAATGTTTAGTTTACAGTGCATGCTGCTAACTTAAATTAGGTCTACCAGCAGAGAGCACCATGTAACTTTAGGTCCATCGTAAAAGTCAACTCTGACCTTCAGCGACAACTTGATTCTTCTGAGGCTGCGAGCTTTCACAACCAAGCTTTCATAAGAAATGCTTTTGTAACATGTCCCTTTAGGTCTAAGCTTATGGTGAACCATATTTAGCACGTGAGGGCCAACTGCTTGGTTATTTAAGGTTTGCAGTCGCTGCTGCTCATTATAACTGCCCTGACCATCTGCTGTTCCCCAACTACTGCCTATACTGACCAGCAGGAGAACACAATGGACCTCCACAAAATCATCCACAGTGCGCTCTATGAATTCATCCAGGCCTACATTCCCGATGCTGATCTCAGGTAATTCCCCAGCTTTTTTTGGCATCTTCACATCTATCACACACAAACAGTCACTCAGTTTTACTTTTACAGTAACCATTTTTATCCCTCAATGCAGCACACTGGATGATGTTCTTCTGTCTTACATCACTGGAGTCCTGGAGGATCTGGGCTCCCAGCAGAGCGTGGAGGAGAACTTTGATGTAGAGGTCTTTGCAGAGATGCTCGAAGCTTACATACCTGGCTTTGCCGAAATCGACAGGTAAACAGACTGAGCTGTTCTATGTGAGTCATGAACACAACCAGACATCAACGTTACTCATTTGTTGCTAATATATTTTTTTATTTTGCAGTGTGAAAGTCTGTGAAATGATGTTTAATCTGGCTTCAAAACTTGCCACTGCTCGGACCTCAGGTAGCACTTTTATTATTGTTTCTACTGTTGCCGTGTTGCCACACAGTTTGTTTTCATAATATTACCAAAGGAGTTACCAAAAATAAACTTCACCAAGCAGTGCCATTAATTTTTTTTTTTTAGATGGGGCTCAGCCTAATGTGTATTCTACAGTGTGCTGATGCTACTGTGTCTCCTTTTTTAGCTGATGAGGAAAACGTTGGGCATAAAGCAAGTCCAGAAGAGATTTCATTGAAACTCACCACCCTGCTCAGTGAACCTCCACCAGGAGAAACACAGTGCCTTCAAACACAGACAGAGGGCGCCACTGCTAAGGTTATTATTTGAGCACGACATGATAACCATCATTCAATCACCATGATATAACCCATTGTCGTTGTGTATCCTGCTGTCCATATCTAATGTTTTGATTCATCAAAATAATAGCTAATATTAATGTGTATTATGTCCAGCTACCAGTGTCTCAGTGGGAATCACAGGAGCAGCACCTGCTGGAGATGTTCCCCAAGTGTAGTCTGTCTGAGGCTCGCAGCGCCCTGTCTATCGCCAAAGGAGACATGGAGGAAGCTGTGCGCCTTATCATAGAAGGCGATGTCCAACTCAGCCCCACTCCTCTTAATGTGAGTCTCTGCCCCACACAGAAACACTGCATGCATGCGGTACATGTTGCCTTGTAGCCTCATTTGATGGCGCCCTCTTGTCTCAGGTGAACCACAGGAAGAGTATTTCCTCAAAAGCCGACCAGAAACTCAAAGAGAGCATCCTTGAGAAGTGAGTGAATTAGATATTATCCTGTAGAGGCCTCTCTCTCTGGCCTCTTTCTTTCTGTTTGTGACTATGTTAACCTCTACAGGTACATGCTGGTGGACAGAGAGGAAGACAATAAAACACACCGGCCTGTCGCCCCCAAAGATGTAAGTTATACGCCATATTCATAATGTAATTATAATGTGTGTGTGTGTGCGTGTGTGTATATACTGTGTATGATATGTTTCAGGCAATACAACATGCACTCTGGTGTAATTTTTCTACAGGCTCCAAAGAAACTAGTTCGTTACCACAGCAACCAGGTGGTGACCACAAAAGGAGAGCGATATCAGCTTGTGAAGAAAGACGAAGCGGACGACATGAAAAAGACATATGTCAACCTCAAACCTGTGCGAAAATACAGATTCCATTGATGACTAGAACAATCGTGCAACAGCGTGTCAGTGGCTCATTTTAAAACATTGTTAACATTATACGCCTTGGTTACTCTTACACTTTTTGAAGTTTTGTGTGATGTTTTGGTGAGGATGTTGTAATCTGTGTTTGCGTAGCGACATCTCCTTTTTGCCATCTCAGCAGGTCTGACGTTGCACTGACATTGTCGACTTTTAACCTCTTCATTTTTATTTATTTTTTTTTTAATTTGTAGTTTAATATGTAACTTCCAATAGATGATATAGATTCTTAATTATGACACAAAGTTTTAGAAATCAATCTACTGTTGTTTCTGTAAATAATTCTTGTGGTGCTGTAGAGTTTCTTCTGGACATCAGTCTCATCAGCGTTTTTATGTAAATATGTCATTGGTGCCAATTTCATTTTGAAAGTTCTATTTTTACATTATAAAGGAATACAGTGCTGCTGAAATATTTGGTCATGTCTTGTGATGTGGATCTTTTGTTGTGCTACAAAATGGGAACTCTTTCTAAGATTTCTTTTCCAGGGTAGCCACGGCAATCTGTACTTATGTTTGGATACCTATACAGTTGTTAAGTTTATAATATGATACACCCACAGTATTGTTTTACTTACACTAAACTATAATAATACCACACTGATTGAAAATAAAGATATGTGATAATATGCAGTTTTACTCTACATACAAATGTTTGTTTTTTTAAAAAAACTCTAAAAAGTAAGACACGCTTAAAACTGTCCAACATGATGACCTTAGCCCTGGCTTCTGAGTTACGCAATGATTTTATTACTCAACATGAATGGAAAACACTGTTCACCGATCAAGAAATTAATTGTCAATTCATTTTCTAGCACAACAAACTCTGTTCTCTAAGAGGAGCCCACAGTGTTACAGCACTGATGTTTTTGCCATAATGAAGTGAAGGACTGCTGTTGTCCCCTCAGTGTTAAGTGAAACTTGCTACAAAAATTACTTTAACATTGTGTTTATTTTTGATATAGACGTTTAGATTTAAATTTAGTCTAAAATCATGCATTTGTTGGGAGGAGGGTCGTCTTGAGGCTCCTTTTCATCTCAGTTGTGCTGTGAATTTTGCTTTGCTTGTAATTGTTGATTGTGCGAATTTTGATCATGACTGGATTCTGATTTGATTCTTGTTATTTGTATATAGGATAAATGGCTCGGTCAGATGTTTTCTTTTTAACAAATATACATATATATATATATATATATATATATATATATATACACACACCCTGATATTTATTTGTGTTCCCCCCGCATCCATTTCAAGCAACTATAAGAGATTGTTTTTGATGGGTGGTATAATCTAGTTTTCCTGATTGTTGGTGTGATACAATCAAGTGTTGTTCTTTAATCACTATACATGTATGAAGCTGTTTATTCGAGTTGTTTTCAGTTTTAACTCTGCGCTATGAGAAACCACTGATGCACAATTTGTAGTAAATAAATACTAATTTTTGTAGCTCATTCACACCGTGTTCTCTGAATGTATGATGTATAAGAAATCATCACATAGTTCAGAAGAAGTGTTGAACTTCTGCAAACAAACTTTAATCAGAGGAATAAGGAGAGGAGCACATATTGTATGTTCAGATCAATGTAAAACAGACATGCCTCTGTCTCTATGCATCCTTGTAAATCCACATTTAAAGCTGTTTAAGGCCAGAGTGTAAACTATTTTTAACTTTCAAATTAAAAAAAACATTAAAAAACTTTTAAAAAAATATGTTGCAACATTAGTGCCATGCCAGTGTAAAGCAAGGCACATGCTAGAAAACAGGTTTAACCTAGCAAGTGAAGTCTTACATCGGGTAAATTATCTCTACAAAGTACATATCTTTCTGTTATGCCATCATGTGATTTAAAAAAAAAAATCATATGCATGATATATCAAAAATTTAATGCTTAAATCATGATCCAAAACCTGTGCATTCTTGGTGAATGAAGTGCTTTAAATTAACCATTTTGTAGATTTGTTTGACACAGACTGAATCATCCACATGCAAACAAACAAAGCTGTGTGAATATGGAGAGCATCTACTGGTGTGTATGTTGTTTTGGCACATACAGCACAACATGTGAGATTATCCTCCCCTTTAGTTTAATGGACATTTGTACAACAGAAGGCTAATCATGAACACTGAACAACAGAATCATCTTTCAAGTTTCTCTGGATTGTGAACATGCAGGTAAAGGTTTCCATCTGGCTTTAGATTATTTTATCTCTGCTGCATTTAATCCGGCATATTAAATATTTGTATTACACCTGTATGATGCTTGGACCAGGTAACTATGCGATTTGACCACTAGCTATGATTTATCACTTTAACAGTTCTAATCATGATTGCAAGAGTCTACTGCCAGTTATCACTCTTGTTATTTTCCCCCCAAAACTGTTTTATTTCTTTAAATTAACTATTTGCACCTAAAATTGCAGCACCATTGCAGCATCATTGATTTCCAGTGCCTCCTCACCTATTACTGGTATGTGGAATAGCACAGTCAATAAAATGCAGTGAATCAAATCAGCATAAATAAACATGGAGCAGCAAAGCTCAGCCAGAACTATTTAGCTTCAAGAAGTCACATATTTGTTCAGTTTTTACACCCACACACATATTTGATCATAAGTCATCAGTTTGCAAATCACTGAACGTCTGTTTTATTACCGTCTCTGTGCTTTCCTTTTTGCAACACACAATTCCTGCTGTTCACACTTCCCAAAACTGTGTATGTAGGCGTAGAGATGATGCAGATTACTTTAGAAAGACCTGTCATCTACAGAGGTATGAGCCAAACCTGTTATATGAAGATGAATACAACATGATCACTCCACACTGAGGAATCAACTCTGCTATTACATGTATATAAGAAATGCATTTAAGTGATGTGCACTGCATATAAAATCCCCTTAATTCATCCATTAGTGGTTAAAATATTGAGGTTGTTCCAAAGGTACCAATCTCAGACAATTTCTAATGACTGAGTGAGCAAATGCACTCAAATACCCATTTGTTTTATGTCGAGAATGCTGATTTACATAACTATATCTAGACTACAGCCAAATTAGGACTTATTCTCAATGACAAAAGAGAAAAAAAAGACTTCAAGTAGGACAAATTCCCATGAGCTAGTTTCTTCTGTGATATATTTCAACGACCATGGCACTCGGAGATGACTGAAGCGAAACAGTTTCACGATGGCCGCTTATTGCCGTGCGGTGATACGTAGCTCCAAAATGAGACCGCTCATTACGCTTGCAGTGGTCTCACTTTAACACAGCAAACAGTTTCCAAAGCAGTCTTGTTAACAGTTTTAAAAGTAGGGCTCTAGCTGAGATCCTGGTCATATCGGCCCTTGATCATCGTTTTCAGTAAAGGTCCAACCTAAAGTAAAAAAAAAAAAACAAAAAGGACTTTTGGTTAGCATAAGCTACTTTGTCCCAGGCGGCACTCATTTCCTTTGTACTAAATCAGGTAAGCTATTAATATTTTCAGTAATTGGGTTGCTGGAAGGGTCAGCGTGCCCCGAGGATTTCATGTAGCAGGTGACCCAAATGTGGATCTGATTTGATGTTCTAGAAAGCACCAGTGTTTGTACTGAAAGGAGTTTGCACTGTAAAGAGGATAGCAAAAATTAAAAAAAAAAGTACCTCATGTGGGTCTCCAAGTGCTTCTCCCAGCATTTTCTCAATATTTCTCATGATGGCTACCTTCTGATGAGCTTGCAACGGGTATTCTATCCTTTTGGGCGTGGAGGCGCCCTAAACAAAGGAGTCAAACGGGTGAGCGATCATGAAGAAACAAAGACAACCTAAATGTTATAATGTTATAATGATGTGAAGACTCAGATGTACGCACTTTGTACCAGAAGTTTACAGTGATGGTCACTCCACCGCTCAGCAGTGATTCAATGTGATGCCACCTGAAGAAAGAGGACAAAGATAAATAAGTGAATTCAACAAACTGATCAATATCATAGTGAAACGCACGTCAGCACCCAAGAGTATCAAAGCCCTGGTTCAGTTTCTAAACATATCACTTCTACAGGAAGGCCATACAGAAGCAGCTCTTACCAATACATGGGGATGTAAAGCACATCTCCTGGGCCCACGACAGCCTCATAGCCAACAACATTTTTAAAATTGGGAAACTTCTCGTAATCTGGGTTATCAAAATCAACCTGTAAATGAAAAATATGGATTCATTACAAAACATGAACATGCTACCTCATAACTTTATGAAGTCCTTCCTATTTTTAAAGGTAAAATAAAGGTTAAATAAATAAATTAAAAAAAGACACAACTATGGTGGCTTACTTGGCTCTGTCGGTCACAGGGGTGGTGCACAGGGTACGGATAGAGGCACTCAAACTGGTCCGGAGGGAAGAGGATACATCGCTTGTGGCCTTTGATCTGTGCAAAGAAGTTCTGCTGCTCGTCATAATGTGCTGGGGTCACATTGCCTGCACGGAGAGAGAGTATTAACAGAAAATGTGATGTGTGAAGAACATTGAGGACAACATTATACAGTTGTCTGCTCTGTGAGAGCCCTTACCCTCCATGCCTATGAGCAGCAGGTTGGATGTCAGCTGCCCCCAGTTTCTCTTGGCTTGCTGCTTGTTGATCCAGTTCCAGTTGAAACCGAGGAAGTCAACAACAATCTTCTTCCCTACCGTGTCATTCAGGGTCTGCTGCAGATACACCCTTAAAATGCACGAGAGAAGCGACAAAATGCATGAAACAGCTTGTTCTACTCCCCGAGACACACAATGCAGCTTTTTTTTTTTTTTTTTAAAAAAGTGTTATACTTGTATCTGTGGGATGTAGGACTGTTTACAAGATACTGCTATTTCAGCAGCGACTATTTTAAACCACTGCAACACTGAAGGAAGTGCATGGTAAAATTTGAGGGGATAAGAGTCTGTGTAAGCCCCAGCTACTTCACTTTAGTAAGTGATCTGTGTGTGTGCTGCCAGGCCAGCTCAGGTCACAGACTAACAGCCTTCTCCCCTGATTCTCCTGTGCAAAATGCTTCGTCATTTGCTCCATCTTCCTGTGCCCAATTACATTTCATGAGGCACACCTGCAGCACATCTTGGTTTTATAACTATATCTCACCTCTCCTCTCCTCCCATTTCCTCCGTTATGTGCATCTTATCCACAAACTCAGAGAATTTCATTTCCATACGCCGCGACTTGGGGACAAAGTTCTTAAAAATAGCCATTTTTTTCTCATCGTAGTACAGGAATTTGTGGTTTTCTGCGGTGTAAACAGAGAAGTCTCCATTTCCAATGTTCTCCTGGAGGTATGCAATGTCCCACTTGAGAGCCGGATACACAAGGTTTGTGTCTGTCAAAACCACTGGTTCCTGAAAACAGACAAAGAACATCTCAGTACAGTAATATAACAAAAACTGACATTTGTGTATTAAAACAGAATAAGCAAATCTCTCCATCAAATAGTGCACTATATGGAGGAATGACTGCAAGGCTGCTACAAGTAAATTTACTAAATTTAAAGTAACTCCTTTGTGGCACTTTATAATTATCTATTATCATGATTGTACTGGAGAATATAAATGTTTATTTTTCTAAATAGCTGCAAAAAAGGCATTTAATTGTTTAACAGTATGATCTATGATGCTGCTGTCACTGCAGTGAATGAACTAGGTAAATGATAAATGGACGGTACTTGTAGTCAAGTCAAGTCAGTTTCATTTGTATAACCCAATATCACAAATAAACAATTTGCCTCAGAGGGTTTTACAATCTGTACATGATAAGACAAGCACATAGTCTGCTGGAGACGGGAACTGAACCACCAGCCTTCTGCTTAGTGGTCGACCTGCTCCACCACAGCCACCACAATGTCTATTTAATCACTTAAAAACTGTAAAAAGTCACATTTCTGCATTGCTGTGCATCATCTTGACCGTGCCACAGCATTTCCCTTCACCAAATCCACAACCCACTCGGATTCATCCTAACCCACTCCCGCAGAGCGCATAAATAATGTAGTAGTATATGGCATCGGGCACGCGCAGCTCCAAGGACTACGTGACTGAGTGAACGTAGACCGTTATGCTCGCTCCCGCCCCTTCGCTTCTCTCTCACTACACCCCGAGACATGTAATGTGGTGCTGGTTGCCAAACACATTTATAAACGTGTGTTAGCACCAGGACTCAGGCACAGAGGATCCAGACAGCACGGAGGAGCCATATTTGGACACATGGCGCTGCTTTTACAGCGCTCGAGGACGCGCGCATGTGATTGTTCTTTACTTTCTGTTCAGGTTAAATAAATGCGATGTATTCATCCATTCATCCATGTATCAGAGTTCATGTCTGAAACTATCAAATGACAACCACCTTATGCCAAACACTGATTTCCAGCCTGCTTTAAACATAATGTTTAACATATATGCCATAAAGTTAGCCTGACAGATCAGGCTGTAACATCAAATATATAGTCTGGAGGCAGGCAATAGGTAGAGTTGAAGCCTGTGGGTGGGACCAAAAACTGTCTCTGCACGTAATAGACCAGCGATATGACCAATCAGGGCAACGGACAATGTGACGTATTATTGTTTTAGTTACCGACGCAGCAAGCTGGTATATTAGACTTTTGTCGTAACTGGTCGGCAAAACAGCAAATACATCCTTCTTTAAAAGGACACTTTGTATTTTTTAAGTATCTTAATACCTCAAATCAACATATTCATTCATAAATAGATCCTCATTGGTGTAAAATAACCTATGCCAACAATCTGACTTATCCTCCTGGGCGAAGAATCAGTTATCTGTCTTTACATAGAGCGGGTCGCTCATATGGAGGCTTCCATGTCTTTCCGGTAAATCAAAAACTATGAACTGCTGAGAGGGACATAAAGCACTACCTGCTAGTACCCACAGGCAAAATGTATTTCTGTGTTTTGTGATTCACTTTTCACAGAGAAGCAAGGTGGAGATGTTGGTTTTACTAACCTGGCACTAAATTAAAACCTGCACTTTTGGTCATAATACAAGACCATACTTATGCGGTGCCGAATTCTCATCGCCAAAAAAGCGTAAAAGGGCCATAAAATGACCGGAGCTCCGGGCCGGGAACTGGGGATACGCGGAGATAATGGCCGCCCAGGAGTTGACCCATTCCGCTTACCGTAGTTCCAACCATGTTGCAATGCATGCAAAGTCAAATTTAACCACTAGATGGGAGAAACAATTACATAGTGTCCATTTAAAATGGATGACTTGAGTGCTTCTTTCTGCTCAACTTTCAAAGAAAAGCCCAAGTCTAACTCTTCCAAAATCAATGACAGAGACGATTCAACTGACCACCGTTCGTTAGCCACAGCCATCTTTTGTGATGGTTGTGCTATCTCCAGCATCACGCAACCCTGTCGTCATCGTGCTACGCCCATCCCAACGACTCGCTACACAGATAGGGCATTGTGATTGGTCAGCTGGATTCTTGCCTGAGCCGGGATTATCCACTAGACCATCCTGCTAGGCAAAAATATTTTTTATCGCTACGGTGCGTCTAGATTTCTAGGCTACAATAAAGTGCAAATAATGCTAACTACAGTTAATGAAAAGACGCATACTGCCTCATGATAAACTTTTATTTTCTTCAATAATATTAAGGTACACTTGCACACTATAATGAACCATTGCTATTCTAATATTTGTGACAGTTGCCCATCAACGGTAACCTACTTTGTCTGCATATTCCAGTCCACACATGAAATGTCTCACAGTATGGTGCAGATTAGGAACCTGAGTGGTTTGAATTATAATTTAATTCTGTTTGGAAATCACATTGAAGGGATATTCTTTCCCTTGGCATGTTAACCAAATAATCTGCTGTTTGTAAAAATAGTTTTCTCTTCTCTTGACCTGCACTGAACACATGACGTAGTGAGTCAGTCTGTAAACCATTTCACAAGAGCTGAAGAGTGCAGGTTAAAATCATCAAAAGCTGAGTAGAAAAAGGGAAACTGGTCAGTTTTGAGTGCAGCATCTATTTTTTACTATGTTCACATCTGGATGAGACATACTTTAAAGTGATAGTTCAGGAATTTGGACATAGGGCCTCATTTTCAAGTGAGCCCGAGTGTTAAAGATGTGTGGGGACAGTTTTCAAAAAAATCATTCAGTCCTTCTAGTTGCAGAGTTCACTGTTTCTAGTTTAGCCTGCCATTAAAAACAGTCTAACCCACTCCACAGTGCACCCAAGGCAAATCAGTTATTACGCCGGATTATCGATGTAAATGTCTGTGTTGACAGAATAATTTTAGACATAAAACTAACCTTGCAATTTGAAGGTAGCAGTGGCGCACTACACTTCCTGGTAGTAAGCTCCACAGCGATGGACTGATATCACCTAACAGCTAGGTTACCGGATCTATAATAGTTTGTTTACATGCAGCTGTCATTGATAGACGATGTAGAGTACACAAAGAAGCCTGTTCTGAAGACCAGTTTTAGCCACGTTTGGAGGACTTTCTGATGCCTTTGAAGATGGCAATAAGCAATTTTCTCCAATAAACCGTACCTCGACGAGCCGGAATACACAGACGAAGAGCTGAGAGAAATGGATGCTAAAAGGGAAGAAGGAGAGAGAGCGTCTGTAGAGACAGCCCCCGCTGGAGCTGCAGAAACCCGGGACAGAAGAACCAGAGACTGGTGGTGCCAGTGAGGAAAATGCTCACAAATGCAGACGGAGTAGGAATGCAAGGTAAACAAACTATTATAGCTCTGATAACCTAGCTCCTAGATGATATCAGTCCACTGCTCTCAAACTAGTTGCTGCTGCTGAGACATAAATCCTTCAAAATGCAAGGTTAGTTTTATGTCTAAAATTATTCTATCAACACAGACATTTACATTTGCTTCAGGTGCACTGTGGAGTGGGTAAGACACTTTAAAGGCAGACTAAACTATAACCATTGACTTGCATTAGCCTAGCACCAGTGAACTGTGCAACTCGAAGGACTGAATGAATTTTTTTGAAAACTGTCTCCACACGTCTCCAACACTCCCGCTCACTTGGAAATGAGGCCCTATGTCAAAAATCCTGAAACACTGCTTTAATGAACTAGGCCACTGGGTGTTTCTATTTTCCCATTATCCGCCAACATCGATAACTATGATTTAACTGAGAAAGGTTTCATCATCACACAAACGAAAATTGTCTATCCCAGTTGGACACCCTGGACAAGTCTTCAGTTCATCACAGGGTGATATTTTCATAAAGACTTCTTATTGTCTGAGTTGAGCAGGAATACAACCCTCCTGAGAAATGCTCCAGCTGACACTGAATATAAATATAGAGAGCTGGGCTCAAGTGTGTCTGCACATGTAATAGGCTACCTAGTGGACACCTGAAGCCAAAGGAGACGGTTCACTGCTTTTAAAAACAAATATACCACTCAGAAATAATGTCATTATGCACTGCCTTAACCTGCTGCAGTCTGTCATGCTCACACATATATCAGGTAGTGTCAGCAGATGTTTTCATCCAGCAAACTACCTAATTTAATGACCCTGTATATGATGCCATTCCCCAGAACTATAACATTTATGCAAAACATTTACAGTTTATTACAATGAGTAGAGTAGCTAACATGACAAACACATCTTTCTTGTTACTTTAGGATGTAATATGTTATCACTGATGGGGGAATGTCTGCTTGAAAAATGAATTGTATCAACCTAACGGTCAACTATTTAAACTTACTGTCAGCTCCTAACGGTTATTGTGATCTCACTGCTACACTCTGTGCTACTTACATCTAAAACGAGGATATGTCTTTGAATGAACTCCCTTAAATGACTTATAATTACATTAAAACACAGTTGATTTTCACGTTCAACACCTCACCATTCGTCCTGACAACATAATGTGCACTAAACTGGGTTTATGGCGCCGGTTTACCTCTGTGGTCTAACGTCTGTTAGCTGCTCGGAGGTACCTGGCGGCTAACTTACCTCGTTGTTTATTAGCATCTCTGCCCTGGGGTCAGTGTGAGAGAGCCTGGGGATGGGCTGGGTTTGGAAAGAGTACTTTCGGAGCTGAGACTCGTCCCAGTCGCAGCTCTGGACGCCGGCGAATGAGGCGCTTCCTTCGCCTGCAGTCTCCACGGCGGTGGCCGCTGCCATGATCGCTGGCTAGCCGCCTCCTCACAATGAAAGCACCAGCCTGCCTGGAGCTTTTCTTCCGGACTCTACCCTGCTGCTGATATATTGGGTCGCTCACACACTCTTTTCCATTCACGGTTATCAAATTAAATGAGAAAATGTGTTCCCACTCTCCATCTATCCTTCTGCGTGTTTCGTGTGGGTGGTGTTTACACACTGTGTTGACAGCCACAAAACAAACGAGGCAACCCGAATCGACCAGGGAGCCATTGTAGGCCCAGAGACAGCGACACCTAGTGTGGTGGAGGACCAGAGGGTTACTGTAATAACAAGCCTTCACCACCAGAGGGAGATGTTGTACTACATTTCACTGCGGTTTTTCAGTCAAATAAAGAACATGAACATGAAGACATACTTCACGTTCAGCTTTTATTCTGTGCACTCTGATGCACAGCAGATAATAAAAATTAATTAAACATATGCATAATACATAGTATTTTTTTCAAATATCACTCTAAAATGCAAAACTTTATTGCAAACATATGATTATAAGTATGGAATATGGTTTGTATATAGACCACCAGAGAGAGCCATTGTATTTGATTGTATTGCAGTTTTTCAGTCAAATAAAATCGTAAAAATAAAACCACCAGAGAGTAAAATAAAATAATAATATAAAAAAAACAATTGAAATTTATAATTGTATACAAATGGGCATCTTTTAGATCCAGTGATATGGACAATCCCTGGATTTGATCATAGGCATCTCTCTCTTCCATGATTGTTTATGCAATTTATTTTATAGTTTATTTATTATTCATGTATGTCATTATTATTTTTAGAACAGGGTATCATAGGTATGTGTTGTTTAGATTCACTGTTTTTGTTTTTCTCTCATTATTTGTCTATAGGTGTAATGAATATGGCATTTCCATGTTGCTCAATAAAAATGAGCTCTGAAAAAACATGGAAACCTTTTATACCAAACATATGATTATACCGTCATAATCATATAATTATTACTACAATAAACAAACTGACTGATGAACAATATTAATGCTCATTGTGCAAGCAAAGCTTCTGATTCCTTTTCACACTTTCATTAACTAATATAGCAATATATTTCCATCTGTACAGGAGCACTTTACTGTATACTCTGGTATGACTTTATTTTATTCCATTGCTCTACTACATGTGCAATAACTTTATTGATTAATGTGCAATATCACTACTATTCTTTCTTACACTAGTTGGGCCATTGTGATCATTTATGCTGTATACATGTTGACTTCATCTGGTCTTTTCTTCTATAAAAATCTGCAGAAATATGTGATCGTGCACCCGGCTTACGTAGTAGAGGATGACTGTGTTGCTATTTGTTATCAAATATAAATCACATTTGCCTTGTAGATTTTGTAAATACTGAAACTGCCATAAGAACATAAAACATGATGATGTACAAAAGAAGCATGAAAAATAAAGGAAGACTGACTGACTGATGTTTGAACAAGGCAAGGCAATTTTATTTTTGTAGCACTTTTCAGCAACAAAGTGCTTTACATAAAACATCAAGAATTAAAAGCATCAAAGTATAAAACATTATAAGCAACAAGACATCTAAAAAAGAATATGACAGGTATAAAATCCAAGAATAAAAGTTTCAGTGCAGTAGAAATTAATAAAAATTAATGTAAAGCAGCGGCAAACAGAAAGGTCTTCAGCCTTGATTTAAAAGAGGTAAGAGTTGCAGCTGATCTGCAGTTTTCTGGGAGTTTGTTCCAGATATAAGGAGCATAAAAACTGAACGCTGCTTCTCCATGTTTGGTTCTGACTCTGGGGACAGTTAACAGACCTGAACCAGGTGATCAGGGAGGTCTGGATGGTTCATACTATAGCATTAGATCAGACAGGTGCTTTGGCCCCAAACCATTTAGTGCTTTATAAACCAACAATAACACTTTGAAATCAATTCTCTGCCTGACAGGGAGCCAGTGCAAAGACCTCAGAACTGGACTGATGTGATCCACTTTCTTGGTGTTAGTGAGGACTCGAGCAGCAGCATTCTGGATCAGCTGCAGCTGTCTAATTGATTTCTTAGAGAGCCCAGTAAAGACACTGTTACAGTAGTCAAGTCTACTAAAGATAAAAGCATGGACAAGTTTTTCCAAGTCCTGCTGAGACATAAGTCCTCTAATCCTTTATATATTCTTAAGGTGACAGTAGGCTAACTTTGTAATTGTTTTAATGTGGCTGCTGAAATGTAGGTCTGAATCCATGACTACACCAAGATTTCTGGCTTGGTCTGTGGTTTTTAAAATTGCTGATTGTAGCTGAGCGCTGACTCTGAGTCGCTCCTCTTTGGCTCCAAAAACAATTATCTTGGTTTGTCTCTGTTTAACTGGAGAAAATTCTGGCACATCCAGTTGTTGATTTTTTCGATGCACTTACTCAGTGCTTGTAGTGGACCATAGTCCCCTAATGATATTGTTATATAGATTTGTGTTTCGTTTGCGTAACTATGGTAACTTGTTTTGTTGCTTTTCATAATATGAGCCAGCAGAGGCATGTAGATGTTAAACAGGAGAGGCCCCAGGATTTAGCCTTGAGGAACTCCGCATGTAATATTTGTAAATAACATTTGTGAACAATATATCAACTGGTGGCTTTACTGTCGAAGCTTTACTTAGGAAATCAGCTTGATTGCATTTCACAGAAGGCAGAAGTAAACTATGTTTAAATAACAATAGACCAGATGAGAAGTGAGCATAGATAAATATATAGCTTACTTATCTTCTAAAAACATGAAGCATTACACAGTCAACTGTCAACAGTAGAGATCAACTCCAGTTGGCTGCCTTTAAATGCTGCAAGCATGTCTCTGTATCAATACGAATAACACAACAATAATATATTAAAGCTTTGATACTTCCATGTGTCAATGATTTTGTAAATTTTATGAAGCAAAACTTTGACTATTTGATCATTTTACACAGTGGCATGTCTAGTTGATTTGCTGAAGTAATGACTGAGGAAGTTCTCTGAGCTTCAAACTGTTCAGAATACTTTCTCCATAACAAATCCAAAACACTGCAGTTCACAAAAAAAAAATCCCTGTTGATGTCTTTACTGCTCCTCCTTTTGCTCCATCTAGAAATCAGACTCTTTTAGTCTCGCTCTTTCACACTAATGACCAGGGTAAGAGAAGACCTGGTAATGAAATGCTGAGCAGACACTTTTGAAATCCTGAGCCAATATTTATCTATGGTCACCATTGCCTCATCGTTACTGTTGATCGGCTCTTTGAGAGATAGCAGCACACACTGTACCTTGTTCACTGGACTGATCGGCTGATGGAGCCTCGCTCTGTTTCGTCAATGTCAGGCCGGTATTGAACTCCACAGAGTTCATCATCAATCACTTTGATCACATCACATGTGATAAACCTTTTCTTTCTTTAACAGTCATTTAAAGCCGCAAACTGAATTTATTTTATTGTTGTAAACCTGATCCATCTGGGGTGTTTTCTTTTGGTTCAGGCTTTATCAGGACTGTGGGACTAGTCTGGGGTTCCCTGGTGGGTTCTCATGCTCTGTGCTTCCTGTGCAGATCAGTGAGCTGAGCTGAGCTGATCCCCCTGATGCTCCCCTCTCCCCATTCTTCTGCAGATACAGCCAGGAGATCGACCACCCTGGTGAGCCACAAGAAGCTTGTATCTTCATCCTGCTGGCAGCAACAAACATACACACCACTGCTGCCTTCACCCCGGCAGAACAAAGACTCTCTGGAGGAGATACTGTCATAATGAAGCAGCTTGAGTTTATGGAAGTAATTGCCATAAACCAACAAACCAACATAGATTTCTCTAAGTTTTGTTCTTGTGCATGACTGTCCTCATCTGTGTTGGCTTTCTCTCCTCCTCACCCTCGCCCCTCTAGGTGTTGTAGGTCCAGCAACCCTAATCCATAAATCCTATTAGTCAAGGATTCTCTGAGGCATTATAAGTCGTTTTCCCATCTTTCAGTGATTATATTGTCACTTGTCACTACCTGAGAGAAACTTACCTCTATATTCTTTATATGTTGCGGTGAAAAGTTTAAACTAATTAAAAAAAAACACACATTCCACCTCTCTCTTCCGCCAGTAGCTGTCACATTTTTCTACATTATCTACAGAAACTGAAATTGATTATTCAAGCTCTGTGAGTAAGTAGCTGCTTAAAAGTGCCTCTGGTGTCCCCATCACCCTCCTCCACCTCAGGCTCATGTGTCGAGGCAAATTGGACATGGCAGGGCCAGCACAAGAGACGGAAGTTCAGACCCCTCGGTCGGAGGTCATGTCACTCTCTGGGAAATAGTGTGTCACGATCAACATTGTGTGCGGTTTCACACACCGTTATATTGTCATTCAGTTTACCTCCCTTCCCATTTTGCATTTTGTGTGCTTGTTCATGGAATTAACTTGACAGAGATTGCTGATGATAAAGACATGCCTTTTATGTCTGTAATCAGGTTATTTTGTTTGTGTGAATCACATAGCCTGCTTATAGTTGTCCATTATGAACACACCCTTGATTAAAAACAAATAGAGAAGCTTAGTGCAGCATGGCACAGAGTAAGTGCCAACTTTGTGCAATGTATGCATTAATTCACTGTCTCTTTGAATTTTTTGCTTCTCTCTGTCCACCACCTGATACTGTGTCTCCAGGTTAAGCACATTATAATCTCCATATACTGCACAATATTACTGAGTAATTCCCTCTCTTTCATCTTTGCTGCTGATGCACAACAGTGTCACAGGTGTGTCAAACTACTGAACTTTAGAAGAGCCAAACTTGTTTTTCTTTGTGGCTTTCCCACACATTAACAGTGTGTCAGCAGGATTTCCTTTGTGTTATATTTGCACATGTGGGTATAAGTAGGCATTTTCCCTGATAATGAGCAAGCGCACGAGCGTGAGCATTGACATAACCGCAGAAAAAGCCCAAATAAGAATCAATGCATTCTGCACGCCGGGTTTAAAGTGGCTTTGTTAAGTCCAAAATGCATGTGCTAATTATGATTTTGCATTAGCTTTAAAGTCCTGTGAATGAACATGATGGGGAGCCCCAGTTTGTACTCCCTATCACAGCAAATTGCAGAGCTTCCACAGAGCCGCAGGGCTAAAGCTTGGTATGCTGGTTCTTTTGTTGGCGAGAGGGTTTTGCTGCATGCCAGGCCGAGCAATCCAGTCAGCCCACAGAGATCACCAGAGGAGGGAGGAGTTTTGATTACGATCATTATTTGGTAAATAAGATGTCAACAAGGTGTTTCCTTGACACATTGTTGAGTAAAAAGAGGAGGGTGCAGAAATGAACGCCCCCTTCTCAATAGGACCTCTAATCTCCTCTTTCATGTCCCATCTCGTCTGAAGGGTTTCGGTCTCGGCTGCCATGTGTTAGTCTGCCTGGGCCTGGCACTTCTTACTCACAGGTGGGGTGAGAGTATCCTGGCAAGCATGTGTTTATAAAACCCACTTGTTTGGGCACAATACTTGAACTAACTTCTTTTGAGAGAACAGTGTGAATCTGTGCAAAGCCTTTTCCCAAAGTCCTTTAGAAGGCGACGGCCCATTGAGAGCGGAGAAGAAGGGATTACCTTCCTCGACAGTGGTGCATTTCCGAGAGAGCTGATTAGCTCTGCATTCATTGTTAAATCGAGCAAAGGAAGGCCCTAGAGGAGTGAAAGGATCCAAATAGGTGGGCCCAGAAATAAAACAGCCGCAGGAAGCCCCTGCACAGGCAGCCCCAAAGTTTTCCCAACATTTCTTTCCCCCACTACTAAGGAGGCGCGGTGTGAAAAAGGAGATTAGCATACAAAATTAGAGGCGGGATGATTTTTAAGGGCAACTTGCCTCATGCCCTCCACCCCCACGGCCCTACTCTGTCTGGACAAAGTTAATTAAACTAGTATTAAACAGTAAAGAAACTTCCAAGCGCTTGGGAGTTAGGGGGGCTCTTTTGAGGATTACCACAATGAGTGAGAGAACGGGGAGGTATTTGTTGAGGCGAAATTGAGAAAGGCGTGATGGAACGAAGGGTACGCTGAAAAGGTTTCTATTCTTGTTGGTTTGCCCCCAGAGTATCCTCATCCTGACGGGAACAATGTGAAGAGGAAGGTTGTGTTTACTGCAATCCATCAGGTATCACTGCCACAAAGAGGAAAGAAGGATGAGCACTTTCTTCTTGTTCTTTCATTATATTTTAATAGAAAAGGCAACTAACAATAACATCAAACTAGGAAATGCTGTGCAATAAATTAACAATGTACAGTACAAAGTGCTTCATTTTATATACAATTAAATACATGAAGAAGGCAGCAAAAGTCAGGGCAAGCCATGTGATGGGAGAGCAGACTGTCCCCAAAAAATGTCAAAATGTATCTAAATAAAATCAATGCTTACTAGTGATAATTAAAAAACAATGATTACTGCTCATGGGAATAGTTGTGATTGTGATCAACAGTCACATCACCCATCATTCAAAAACCAATGACTGTTTTTTTACATGTTTGTATGAAAATAAATAAATCATTCTGAGGAAAATTTCGAAAAAGTATTTAAAAAAAAAAGTCATAAAAAGTCATAAAAAGACTCCTTAAATGCCCTGTGACTTCTTAAAAAAGTACAAAAATATATCTTAAATACAAAAAAACTCTACAAAGTTGTAAACTTCTCTATCATGTGGCTTTGTGCACATCAAACTGCCTTTAACTTTAAACACAAAAGACACAACGAAGATGGTGTGAAATTGTATTTTTTTGCTCGGCTTTTTGTCCAAAACACACTATCTGAACATGCACAGAGTTTGGGTGTTGACAAGAGCTGCAGTGGCACAAACATGATGGCAGCATGGTGAAGATGCTCAGTGCCTCTTCCTCAGTCTGAGGCTCTTTCGGCGGCTTCCGGCGCTCTCGTTCCTTCCCCTCTGACCTCCTTTCTTCACACAAAAGTACTTGGTCACCGTCTTTCTGCACTGCTCACACTTCACCGCACAGCACCAGTGGAATTTGCAATTGCAGCTCGACACCATTTCTACTTTGCGCTCCTCCACGACCAGCCCGCACTCTCCACACAGCCTCTTGCAGCTCCGCTTCTCCCATTTGCTGAAGTTCTTGCCCTTCTTGAGACACTCACGGCCCTCTGTGCCCGGCAAGCCCAGGGTGCGGTTTTCCAGGCAGTAGTCAGGGGAGTCTTCAAGGTGGACCAGCTCCTTGCGGGAGATGGAGCTGAAGGTCTCGGCAATGGCACCCCGGCTGGCCGCACTGTTGCCCGCTCCCCGGAGAAGATCCACCTTCAGGGCTCTGTGGTACTTCTCCTTCAAGTAGTTCCCCACCTCCCTGAACTCTGGCAGCTGCAGCCAGCAGGTCTGAGTGGTGCAGCTTCCTGACACCCCATGGCACTTACAAGTCCTCTGCATGGTCCCCTTCACTGCCTGGAGACAGACGAAAACTGTATGGTGATGTCTGGTTTACTGTGTTGAAGTTACTGCACAAAAAGAAATTCTGCACTGTGAGGATGAATAGACACTCATGTGTACATGTATGTATTTCAGTATGTACAGTCATGGTCAAAAGTTTACATACACTTGTAAAGAACATAATGTCATGGCTCTCTTGAGTTTCCAGTTATTTCTACAACTCTGATTTTTCTCTGATAGAGTGATTGGAACAGATACTTCTTTGTCACAAAAACATTCATGAAGTTTGGTTCTTTTATGACTTTATTATGAGTCAACTGAAAATGTGACCAAATCTGCTGGGTCAAAAATATACATACAGCAATGCTAATATTTGGTTACATGTCCCTTGGCCATTTTCACTTCAATTAGGTGCTTTTGGTAGCCATCCACAAGCTTCTGCTTGAATCTTAGACCACTCCTCTTGACAGAATTGGTGCAGTTTAGTTGGCTTTCTGACATGGACTTGTTTCTTCAGCACTGTACACATGTTCTCAACGCGGTTAAAGTCAGGACTTTATTCTAAAACCTTAATTCTAGCCTGATTTATCCATTCCATTACCACTTTTGATGTGTGTTTGGGGTCATTGTCCTGTTGGAACACCCAACTGCACCCAAGACCCAACCTTTGGGCTGATGATTTTGGGTTATCTTGAAGAATTTGAAGGTAATCCTTCTTCTTCATTATCCCATTTACTCTCTGTAAAGCACCAGTTCCATTGGCAGCAAAACAGCCCCACAGCATAATACTACCACCACCGTGCTTGACGGTAGGCATGGTGTTAAAGGCCTCACCTTTTCTCCACCAAAAATATTGCTGGCCATTGTGGCCAAACAGCTGGATTTTTGTTTAGTCTGACCACAGAACTTTCCTCCAGAAGGTCTTATCTTTGTTCATGTGATCAGCAGCAAACTTCAGTCGAGCCTTAAGGTGCCGCTTTTGGAGCAATGGCTTCCTTCTTGCACGGCAGCCTCTCAGTCCATGGTGATGCAAAACACGCTTGACTGTGGACAATGACACCTGTGTTCCAGCAGCTTCTGATTCTTGGCAGATCTGCTTTTTGGTGGTTCCCTGTTGACTCTTCACCCTAATGACCAGTTTTCTCTCAGCAGCAGGTGATAGCTTACATTTTCTTCCTGATCGTGGCAGTGACAAAACAGTGCCATGCACTTTATACTTACAAACAGTTGTTTGCACTGTTGCTCTTGGGACCTGCAGCTGCTTTGAAATGTCTCCAAGTGACTTTCCTGACTTGTTCAAGTCAATGATTCGCTTTTTCAGATCCGTGCTGAGCTCCTTTCACTTTCCCATTGTCGCGTTTGTGAGCGTTTGTATCCTATGAGCCCTATTTAAATGGCCTCAGAGAAGTCACCAGCTGTAGTCACTCATGATCACTCACAAGAAGTTAAGAGGCCATGCTATGAAGCTCATTTCATTGACACAACTTTCTAAGTCACCAAAATTGCTAATTCATGTTGCTGTATGTATATTTTTGACCCAGCAGATTTGGTCACATTTTCAATTGACTCATAATAAAGTCATAAAAGAACCAAACGTCATGAATGTTTTTTGTGACAAAGAAGTATCTGTTCCAGTCACTCTATCAGAGAAAAATCAGAGTTGTAGAAATAACTGGAAACTCAAGAGAGCCATAACATTATGTTCTTTACAAGTGTATGTAAACTTTTGACCACAACTGTATATGTGTGTGTGTGTGTGTGTGTGTGTGTGTGTGTGTGTGTGTGTGTGTAAAGACAGGATGTCCATTGTCTCTTGACTGATGTGTTGTCAAATTAACTGATTGTATTCTCAAAGTTTTCCTGTTAAGAAAAAGGGATGAATGCACTGAAAGGAAGAAATGATAGCAGAGTTTCTTTGTCATCCTCAATGTTTCCTGACTTTACCCGACACAAAACCAGCTGTCGCTTGAAAGGGGACATTTTCTTTTTGCGAGGAAAGGGGTGAACTTTCTGTCAAGGTGAGGCTGAATCAAAGTTTCACATCGAGTCCTATTGTCCCCCAAGAAGAAATAGGAGTATTTATTTAGCATGTTCATTATCAACATGTTTTCTAGTGTGAGAAGACCCAATGGAGAGTCTCCATTGAGTGGAGGAATGAAAAAAGGAGTTTTTTCTCTCTTTCTGTCCCCATTTTTTTCTGTTACAATGATGCTCCAGGTGCCATGGGGATCCTCGGGCCCCGACAGGGGGGAGCAAAGGCAGCATAAACAAAGAGCACTTCAGCTGCACGCCTGTGGTCCCCTCAGACTCCCTCAGGGCCAAACAAAGACCAACGTAAATGTGGGATCCTTATTGCAAGAATAAAAACTAAACACTTATTTTAAAAAAGGAGCATAATACAGAATGCCGTGCAATGTCTGTCTCCCCAGGATCTCTAATTAAGCTTGCACCAGTGATCCCGAGATTCTCGAGTTGAGGTATTGTCATAGAGGGCATTCAGCGCTGGTAAATAGGCCCTTCTGGTACACCGAACACACTGTTATTACTGGGGACGAGTGGCACCTCACTTATAGCGGCGTGAATGGGATGCTTGGGTGGCACACTCAGTGTAATTCTGAGCAGGGGGAAAAATGATTGAAAAGGTGCTTTACACTGTGCAACCAGTTGGAAGAGCTGGGAGAGATTCACAACATTTCAATGGTTTAAATACTGTATGGTTCAAAACCATCCCTCACCAAGTGGAGTAAATCATGAGCACCCACTGTACCTTACGCCCGGCCTCGTTGTTGTGGAGATTCATGGCTGCTCGTGAATCCTGTCCGGTCTCCAGAGCGTCAACAAACTGTTTGGAGATGGCCTCGCCAAAGCCGACGTTGTCACTGCAGCCGCCCCACAGCCAACCATGACCACCTGTTCGAGAGTGAACACAGAGCTACGTTAAAATGTGTTCTTGGATTCAAAAGTGGGTATTTATGTACATGAATTTGTTGCTTCCTCTGACCTCGCTGTCCGTTCCTGCTGTCGTCGCAGCCGCAGTTGTCAAAGTCTCCCAGACTGCAGTTCCTGGTCAAAGTGTACATGACTCCGGCGGAGCTGATGGCGTGGACAAACGCCGTCTCCCGATTCGCTGTCAACAGAGAGACACATTAATAAACCAAACCAGCTTGTCTCATCACATACATTATATAATCTCCTATATGTCAGTACATTCAAGAACTTACATCACATACTGTATGACTTATTTGGTCTTATTTCTAAAAAAAAACTGTTGACTTAATTAGTCCTTTATTCTGCTCAGGACCATAAAAAACAGTTTCTCAGTATGTTGCTTTCACAAGCTACGAATAGAGACAGCGATTCAGGGAGGATATTGGGAAATGGATTAGTGTGTTTGTTTTGCCTCTAGCGACCATGCCCACTGTAACCATCCCAAAGGGATGAACGCTTTAACTAAGCAAACACTCTTCCTTCTCACACAGAAACTTGAAACAATTACAAAACACTTTTGAAACATCTTTGAAATTGCCATTAGCAAAGTTTTCCCATTTACAAGTGGACTCTCTGTCTCTCTATGGCTGCAGCGCAGAGATGCTCGAGCCAGCGTCCTCTGGACTTACCGCTGCGCAGGCTGCTGTGTGTGGACAGCTGCAGAGCTCTCTCGGGGCAGTTCCAGCGATCCCATGCAAACTGGTATTTGCATTCCTCGATGCCACTCTGAGCTCCCGCTGCCACGCTGCTCGAGTAGATCAGGTACGCCTGCAGCAGCACAGACAAGGGAAATATTAAATATGCAAGATGGCGTTGTGAGAGTAACCGCCGGTTACAGCAGCTCTGGACAACTTTCTGTGTTTTATTTATTTATTTAATTAATTTAATTGTAGTCTTTCTAAGTTTTTTGCAATTTTGTAGTACATATTGAAACTATTTATTATTATTACTTTTTTCTTATTTATAACTTATTTACACTGCTGTGACAAGTGAGTTTCCTCTGTAAAAATTTAAAAAACTATAAAAAAAAAAATTAAATATTATTATGAGAATGTACACATCTTGCAGCAATGATATAAGAAGTTGAGGTGGTTATGATTTGATACACAGATATACAGCTTCATAAAAATTAGCAGTTCAGTAATAAAGCCAACCCAATTAGTGGTAAATCAGTGTAATTTTCACACAAGTCTGAGCCCAGAACACAGAGATCAGATGATATGTCACTTAAAGACAGTCAGTGGTCTGTCAGTGGTCAACAAGTCATGAGCGTACTTCTGAACAATATCAAATGTTCTAAGTGACAGAAAACTGGGAACAGTGATGTGACGAATGCGTTCCTTCTCTAGAATGTCAAAGTGGATAATCAACAGGTCTCATTGTCAGTTCAAAAATTCAAACAGGATTCTGCTTTTTGAACTCTCATCATCAGCCGCAGTGAATGAGCCCAATTGTTGAGCTCTCTCAAACCCTGCTACACTCTGTCCTTGGCTTTCGCCTGCCTCTCTGCGGCTTGTTCACACTGTGTGAACGATAATATAACTAATATGTCTCAAGTGGTCTTTGGGGAGATGGAGTGCCACCTCTTTCACAGGGGTCTGGCTCACTAATGATGACCACCCACTACAGCGATGCCTGCCCTCGCCTCTTAAAACATTCAGATACGCAGAGCCTCTGAATGAGGTCAAGTGTACAGAAGTGGGGGGAACCACAAAGGGCCAAGAATATCACTGATATATCATCAGTGCCATTGTTGCATGTGTACAGGTGCAGAAGTTTGTCCATACATTTGACTTCACATATCACAACACATGAGATCAGGTTGTCGTCGCTCCCCCACCCCCTCTCTTTTGGGGAAAAGGATGAGGAAAAAAGATCAAAAGGATGTTGGCTTACCTTGGGTCCAGTCATCAAGAAATTATTCACTGACCTGGAAAAGGAGACAGCTTATTCAGAGCGTTCTTCACAAATTCCTGCGCTAACATCTCTCATTAGTGCACTTTGTAACAGGTTAAACCGTGACACCAGGAGGAACCCAAACCTCAGCGAGCACTACTGATGACTTTAAAAAACAATTCTCTAAAAGTAAGATTTGAAGGCAATGACTACATCATTAACGCTTGAAATTTGGGGTTGCCAGGTTGTGGAAAATCCCATTGACTGGCATTCATCCATCCTGTTTGAAAAATAATCCAGTTATGCACATGGTGTCTGATAAAACATCATGTATGTAGTTATATATGTTAATAAGATGTTAATGATGTATTTAACCCATTGGGTCTGCAGATTAAAATGTTATTAAGCCAATTTGGTCTGCAGCCCTTTTCTATAAAGGGATTTGTCACAACCTGGCAACTCAAAAGTGGTTTACAACTGATCTATAAAACATTAGTGAAGTATTACTTCACCTTCAATAAATAAAAGAGTTACAACTTATTCCTAATTTGTAGAAAGGTGCCTTCTTCAAATGTGACACTGGTGGAATTTATTAAAAAATAATTTAAATTTCAAGTTTCCTTATTTCCAATTGCTACAGTGTTTGACAGATTTTGTGAGTTATGAATAAAACAACATGAGCTATTAACACATATAAATACATAGAGCTCACAAGCAGCAATGACCGCACTGTCATGAACTGAGCTGTATGGAGATGGATACCATCAGGACGCAGAACTAACATGCAAAATAAATCATATTTGACAGTGAATGACACTCACCAGCAGCAGTAGGACCTCATGTGAGCCAGGAGAATGAAGATGTAATAGAAAACCTCCAAATGCATGAACATCCTGACATGTGAGGGGGGGTTGACGGTGTGACTCTCCAAGCCTGCAGACTGTCTGAAGATGGAGAGGAAACTGAGCCGCACCAGCGCAGGAAACTTCACCAGGCCTTCCAGGATTCAAGGAGGGGGCTCTGAAATGGAGCTGCTCTCGTCCCAACAAGAGATTATCTGCTTAATTAAAGATTTTCCCCCTTCTTGCTCTCTCGGCCAATCAGAAGTATTGCTCCGAGGGGAGACTGGAATGATCAAAAGGGCACCCTGGGCCTTCAGGGCCGGGCAACGGTGGGTTCCCTGCCTCCATTCAAGGGCCAGGGAAGATCTGCTTAATCCCATAGGAAAAGTGCAACACTGATCCCCTACATTTCTGCTCGGAGAAAAAGTTTATTTAACGCGCAGCTGATTGTGAGGGATTAGTGGGAGATAGTCCTCTGGATGGAGAATTGTTAGCTGGATAGGATGCGCAAATATTGTTTGTTTCTTGAGGAAGTCAGTGGAGGTTTAACAAAGGTGTGATTAAATCAATGTTTATCACCATGAAACACAAAGACTGTTACTCACACGGAAGGCGACAAAGCATCAAAAGTGGCATCTGATCATTAAAAATTATCAATCCTAATAAGTTATCGAAACACAAAGGGATCAACTGCAAGGGAAGAAGCACATTGGATGTGCGCAAAACGCGCACCAAAAGCGCAAAAGGCGCACTGGGTGTAACGATAGTTTAGTTTTTATTTCGCAGACTTGCAAATAAGGAAATGACACACGATTGGTTGATTCTCTACTTAATATAATCACCTTTTTTTAGTTATTTCAGTCATTGAGAAGACGATCCCCACAATAGAAAATAATAATTGGGACAGAGTGGAAGCCCGTATGGCCATTGATTAGATATGGGACATTTGCATCACTAATCCAGACGGTCCCTACCTAACACTGCATGGAGGGTTATTCCCCAATAACCCCGTCTGACCTTTAGGACCCTTTCCTTTTGACACAGTCAGCCCTTTAGCAATCTTCTTGTGTGCAAATTAGGATTAGAGAAAAAGTGATTTGGAGGGGAGGCAATGGGGGGGAGGTCGACTTCTGAGGGATGTTTTTGGATTAAGATTTAAAAAGGAATGACAAGTAAAATTAGACAACAGAGGGTAGGATCCATCCTGTTGTTTTAGCATTTTAATGCAAGACCAGGGATCTCTTAAAGCACCATCAAAGACATGCAGTTAGGCCCGAGTCATTTAGGAAAAGTCCAGATCTCTGGTCTCTGAATGTGAAAATATAGAGCCTCTTTTAACTTTTTTAATCACCTGAGCGTAGTCTGGAAACGATGGGAATTAAACAAATCACAGAATAATAACTACTTTGCTGCCTGACTGCCCACACAGAGAGGTATCTGAACTGTGTCATGCAGTGTGACTGAACACAGAGGTGTTACATGCCATGAACAGGATGGTGTGACAGTCAGCAGCCAGTGCTTGCACAACTGATGTCATTGTTGGTGCAGCAGAGATCAGCATCAGTGGGACACTTACAGTACATTTGGACAGGACCCAGACGCAGCATTTTGAAACAAAACCACCAGTTTCTATGAGCAAATCTCATGTGGTGCGTTCATAGTGCTGCTTTTCTTTGACCTGCCAGAGAGTCATTCACCAGCAGAGGGAGTAAGTTCACAGACTCTGAGAATGCTTGTGAGATCTGTCGATAACAGACACTTAATCCTCTTTATTAAAAAAAAAAAACACCCCAGGAAGGAAATTCTCCTTTTTTTTAAGCTCAATGAGCAAATCAGACCGTCTGAATATGTAATGTCTGCAGGAGTGGATTCATAAAACCTGCAGATGGTTAAGCATCGTCTGCATCTACACAAGTCCAGGAATGTCCAAACAATATCTGCAGCTATTTTAAATATGTGGGTGGTGTCACAAGCACAGCAATGTTAGATGTTGACGAGACAAGTGAGACGAGCGTGAAAAAAAGACGTAGATCCCCATCAGTATGGGCATGTAGACAGGAGACAAGAGTGCCAATTAACTAGAACAACATGTCCAGAAAGACAGGAGCGGAAAGATGAAGATTAAAAACATTTCAGAGATTCTTCAACCCTGTTGGGCCAACTCATTGAAACCAAGGTTTCCAAACACCTGTCTGAAATATCTCCAATGAATAAAACATATTTTATTTGACAGTAGTTTGTCAATATCAGTTATAATAGACCATATTTTTCATTTAATAACTAAAGACCATGCGTCTATTATTTTTTACCTTAACTTTAGTTTAATTCTGTATGGCATCATTAATATTCTATATCTTATCAGAATTAGTAGAGTTACTGTAGTATCCACATTGATAAAAAAAATAGAAAATGTACAGCCATATTTTTTTTATTCAGTATAAGAATAAGGAGTATTACAGGATTCCAACAAAAACAGCAAAACATATTTTGTCACAAGTAGAAAATTTGTATTTTTCTTTTTAAATTTACCATACATACAGTGGGCAAAAAAAAAATCTTTGAAAAAAAAAAAAAGTGCCATTTTTTTAAGGCATTCAAACGTCAAGAATTAAACACTGTAAAAAAAGTGTTGCTCTGTAAAAGAGAAAGTGAGACAAATATAACAAGTTTGGATCCTGTTTTTGATTTATTTGGTTACACAAATGTTAAATAACCTATTATACTTTATAGGATTTGTTGTTCCCTGTTTTTTTTTCCATTAAGGGATTTTAACTTTCGAAGCATACAGACACCAAACGATCCTGTGATTCAACAGGAAATTCAAGCCCTCGCTTATTTCCACAACTTGTACTCTTCTTTTTTGTTTAATCAGGTGTGCAACCACCATAAGGCATTTAGGCAAGAGTCCTGACACACGATTCAATAGTATATCACACGCCACAAAAGGTAAATGCACCTCCTGCACTTGGCCTTATCTGAGAGAGAGAGTGAGAGAGAGAGAGAGAGAGAGCGAGAGAGAGAGAGAGAGAGCGCTTTTCTAAAGGAAATAATTATCTGGTGTGAGAAGTCTCATAGGTTCTACAATTCAGTGCCATATTGCTTGTAGAGAAACATCACTGTTCCACTAAAGCTTTCAAAGTGCCAAAGTCTATTAATAAATAGCACATTAACAATGAAGATATACAGTAAATTATTCTGTAATTACTGCTTTTACACACAGCTCACACAGACTTGTTCTGTTTGTCCTGCTGCTGCCTTTCTTCATTCTCTGTGTTTCTTATTATAATTAAGGTGGAAAAAGCTGTGCTGTAGCCAGGTGCCTAATAGTCAGTGAGGACACTGCAAAACTTAAAGACCCACACCACTGATGGAAAGGGTCTACAACTCTTTAAAGCCAATATTAGTCTGAGAAGGAGGTTTAATTTATAATCAGAAGCATGTAATCTCCCCCCCCACCCACCCATCCACCCATCACTGAAGTCCTGCTATACCTCTTCTGTCTTGGTTCTACACTTCCGTATCAGTTGCAGAGTATGAAGCTGCTGTGACTCAGCCACTTTTGTTGCTGCTGTCGCCCGTTCGCTGCATGCGTGCGACAATCACTTCCTTCGACACCCTCTTGGGGTCCTTGGCCAAGCCCAGGAAGCACATGATGTCTATGAAGGCAGTGGTGAGGTTGAGTTTGCAGCCGAACTCACTTGTGGCATAGTCAAAGGGGAACGTGTGATGGTAGTTGTGGAAGCCTTCCCCTGAAAACCAAAAAGGACTCTGTCAACAAGTTCAATGCATGAATGATCATATGCACAGTATGCAACAATCGTATGGCGAATGTTTCCCTTAGCTGAACAACTTCAGAGGACTATAGCACAGAGACAAACGGCCTTTGGCTGCATGTGACTTGATAATGTGATTTGATGCTAAGTGGAGAGAGTTAGGGGAAATTTGTTTTGGCTGACTGTCACGTCATGTCATTTACAAGATACCAAATACCAAGCTATCAGATTTGCTAAAGTAGTCTTTGAGCTCATTATGACACTGTTTAGTTGTCATAGTAACAGCACGGGTGTGCCCGCAGTCTTAGGAGATATGACACCTATGAATCCTGAGGGCCGTCTCAGTGGAACAACAAGCAACAACAACAAGCTTAAAAAGATGCCACCCATATAGGTACAGTAAACAAGTCACAGGCTGACCTCTGCACTTGTTGGAGCCATTATCTATGAAACATCTGTCATTCAAAAAAAAAAAAAAAAAAAAAGGTACAAAACGATCCAAATCCACTCCTCAAAATGAACTTTATAATTTCCAATTTTCTCTCACAGTTGATAGGTAGCATTTATTTACATAGTACAGTAATAAAGAAAGTGATCTTTCTTTAGCAGTTGGTCGGCGAAACGGGGCAGACAATGTTTATTCCAAAGCATGGAAGTACAGTTGGTCCACCAGATGTTAGCGTTCTTCTTCCAATCACTAGTTAGTTTGTGAGTTTAATAACATTTTGTAGCTAACAAAGCTCGGCAGTGTTTGCAGCATTACATTCCCTGTGGTGTCAGCCACCACAAATAAAGTCTTCACTCATGGGAAACAACAATACTAAAAATAACCTCCACGTTCTAATATAATATTAAAATAATAATATAAAAATGCCCAAATGCAGTCTCAAGAGCTAATCCACATCCACGTTCAAAGCTGAAACTGGCACAAAATAAACTGGACTAGCAAACTGCAGATACCAGGCTGAGGCAGCTTTGTAGGAGTCCCCACTGTTGACTGTCGGACAAGACGTGCTTTCAACAAGCGATGAAAACATCGTTCAAAAATCCCTCAAACACATACAATGAGGCCCTACAATGACACACAATACAGAACAAGAGTGAATAATGAACAGGCCGTTTCCTTACCTATGGCACTGAAAGCAACCACTGGGTTTTCCCTCGGATTAATGGTCTTGTCATAAGGCCTGGTGCCCCATATGTGCGCAGCGCTGTTGACCAGCCAGGTGGCGTTGAGCGTCACAGCGTATCTCAGGAGTCCAGGAACGAAATAACCCACGGCCAGAGACTCACCCCAGAAGTACCAGGGCACCAACATGGGTACGAGGAAGCAAAGGATCACCACTGAGAGCTTGTAGTGCCTGAAGAAAAACACAATCTGTACCTCACATACAGCCTGTCTCACAGTCTGAGACTTCATAGCATAGCATTGGATTTAATGCATTATATAATCCCCACAATACAAGATTAAAACAAACAGCTTGTGTTTGATTTAAACTATGTTCTTGCTTAAAGATTCAAATCTGTACTGATGTCAGATTAAAGGGCCCAATAAAGCCCACAGTTTTAATCCGACAAGTGTTATGAGGGCAATTATGAACATATTAACGTGACTAACCCTTGGTGCCCGAGAGCAGACATGAAAATCTGGCACAGTGTCAAGATGAATTTGTTGTGTTGGCAGTGGGCACTACAGGGACAAGCTGCGATTTGATCCCTGGTCCAAAAAGCATCCCTTATCGGCAGATCGAGGATATCAAGTGTTATCATGGTCAATATAACCCAGACTACAACATCTTGTGCAGTGTGGGCCAGAGGGGAAATGGCAGGATGTGAAACAAATACTGCAAACACATTTATACATTAGTGAGATATTCAGTGGCAATACTCAGGGATAATGCAGGGTTTTCCAAGTAATTTCAATTCCTTAATTTTTCAAAATTAATTGCATCATTGAGATATGTGCAGAGAGATGCAGGCAGTATTCATTTTAACAGATGACAAATTTCCCATTATAATCCAGGTGGCATTTCACTTCCCCCACAAACATACTGACATACACAAGTGACTAGGAACTGTTTAGTTTGCATCTCTCAGCTCCTTTCAGTGAGAAACATGAAAAATAACATAATAAACCCCCCAAAATAACCCATTTTAACATTTGCTCACCGTCTCTGAAACATAACCACTTTGTCTGCCTTCAGATCCGTCAGCTCCAGTTTTCTGCCCTTTTCAATGACGTCGGGATGTTTGCGAACCATCAGCCAGCCAATGTGGGCGAAGAAGAACCCCCGAGTGGCGTTGTGGGGATCTGCGTCCGTCTCCGAGTACTTGTGGTGGACACGGTGGTCCCTTGCCCACTCATATATGTCATTCTGCTCACAGAGAAGCAGGCAGAGATGGAGAGGATTATGCGAGGCACGCATAGATATGCATGGCAGTTTAAGCAGATTAAGGTCAAAGATAACAGGAGTGACAAAACAATAAATGCACATCTGTCAGATTGCACAATTTTACAGAGATCTTACACAATTATTATGCTACTTTACTGACTCAACTTAAGGATGAAGTGGCAACTGACAATGAATGTTTGGGAATACATATGGAATATTTTGTGCTGCAGCAACAACTGAATTTCCCCTCTGAGGGATAAATGAGGGTGTAGCTTATATTTTTTTATGTTTTACCTGAAAGGCCATGGAGTTGGCAAGAGCCAGGAAGACCCGCAGGGGAAATGAGGCCTTATAGGATCTGTGGCTCCACAGTCTGTGAGCACCAGCAGTCACACCAAGAGCACTGAAGAGGTAACACACTGCAGCTGGAAGGAAGAGAGGTGGAAAGGACAGGCATCTCAGGGGGAGAACTGTCACCACTACAATGAGATTAATTTAACAACCCATGAGAGCAGAGTCACCAGGACATCATATATTTTCCATTACACCCCAGCCACTTTGTTCAGAGAAAAGTCCTCTATGTGTGGGGAGACGGGACAGTGGGAGCACGCAGGTCTGCGCTCACGTTTGTTGTTCTAAAACTGCTGAATGTGTTTCTATGTGAAGCCCAGATAAGACTGCCCAGGATTTGAAACCCGGGGGCTTCTGACTGGCAAAGAGCATTCTGTTGTGGTGCCACACGGCTCACAATGGGATGTCTATGGTAATGGTTATTGTGCTTTGTCTTCCCCGGTGAAATAATATGCAGCTCAGCATTGCAAAGAGAGGGGAAAAATTAAGCAGTGCCAGAGTGGAAACAAAGTTGAGACTGTTCAGGAATTCAAGTCATGCCTCAATGGTGTGTGTGTGAATATATATATATATATATATATATATATATATATATATATATACACACACACACACACACACATACATACACATATACATGGGGGCATGCAACATATTCCATCAAGCTTAAATGGCTTAGTCAGCCCAGGTTTGTGCTCTTACAGAAGACTAATCTGGAGGATGTCTAATGTGAACAATGACATGGCCAGATGACTCATTCTCCATTGCTCCCATAGCCATGACCCCTCAGGCTGTATGTATTGTGGTTAGCACTGATCACACAACATCAGCACATTCTGTCCTCAGACTGTGGCCTACAGGAAGGGAAAAAACAGCAATATCCTGCTGCAGTGAAGCTAATACTTACTCCACACAAGAGTTGAAAGCGATGCGGAGGGGACGAGGATGAGTCCGTAAAGCGCTCCGACATGTAGGAGCGTCATCGATATGATATTTCTCCACACCAGAGTCCTCGGCGGTTTGGGACCATCTTTCTCTATGTACGTGTCGTCAAACACATCCTCCACCGTCGACGTCTCTGCCATAACATCTCCGATCTGTTGCTTGTCAACGTGATGGCTCCTGGTTTCCGTCACGGTCATTTTTGCTGAAGGAGTTCAGGAGCAGCAGTGTGCACAGCAGAGAGGAAAGGGAGGGAGGGAGAGATGTTGCTCAGTTAAACGCACACGGCGGGATGCAGAAAGAGGAAAAGGGATGGTACGGCGGCTGGCTGCGTACATGCGGCAGTCAGCGGTGAACTCTCCAGCAGCGAGGAGTGTTTGGAAAAGCGTGGCAGTCCTGCTCTAATGGCATAATCTGACCCCGAAATATCACTGTTCAGTTTGATATATATTTTTAAAATTTCGTTTATGCCGCTCCCGTTCCACTGGCTCACTGTTCTTTTAAATGTAACGTTAGCGTATGTTTAGTTATACCGCTTTCCGCCGCCACACAACCGGCTGGCTGGCACATCCCAGTTATGATGATGATGATAATGATGTAACGCCGCTGTGTGCTCATATTTCACGACACACCACTTTCACCGGCTGCGTGACGCTTTCCACTGCTGCTTTTTATCGTGACAACCGAAACGTGTCACTTCTCTCGGTTTGTGGTGTGAAAACGGGTGATAACTGGAGAAAACTACTTCATGTAGGCACCTGAACGTTACACTGGCTTTAGCTAGCAGGGCTAGCAGTATGACTGTTAACGTTAGCTACACCAATGGGTGGGATGTTGTGTCAACAACAAGTAAATACTAATTTTTACATTCATATAAGATGTTTTAATGTTGTATAACGTTAACTGTTATTTGCAGAAGTAAGTGATAAATCAATAATGCCGCAGCAGCAGGACTAGCCTGCTAGTCAAACACCACTACGAAACTCAACGTCTGTTCAAAAAACGGCTGCTGGTGTTAAACAGACTCACCGTGTCAGGCTCCAACCAGTTTTAACTAAAGATGGAAAAAAAAAAAGCAACAAAGCTGCACAAGATGCAGGTGAACTTGAGCTATGACAGAAAAAAACAACAACAAAAAAGAAAATAGAACCGTGTTATTGGTGCGATGGTCCCTGCTTACTGGAGCCCTCTTGCTGTTGCTTTCAGGTCATTTTAAATCGTTGGTGAGGACAATGATGCCACAGGCTCTGAATATCCTATTGGTCGTTTGCTTCACTTATGATGACCCATGCGGGTTTTTTTTTTCTTATCATGGATGATCATTGCCCAGTCTTTCAAATCAACCTCTCTATCTTTATGAGTCTTTAATCTGATGCAAACATTGCAAACAAGGCTCAGCTCGTCTGGCACCATGATGTCATACAGCAATGACAGTCTAACATGTGGCAATCGAGGCATTTGCATCCACATGACTGTGACTCTTGTGGTCCCCGCTGGCCCACATAAGCACATACAGTGTGCACTACAAATGCAATTTTGTTGTTGTGCAAGCTTCATTTAACTATTGGAAAACAAGCCTAGTCTGACATGGTTGTGACTAAATGTCCAAATGCCATGCAAAATATGCAACTGTATGGAAAAAAAAATATTTTCTTCAAACTCAAGGACAAAAATAGCTCATGCATTGTGTGTAACTCTGTAGTAAATGTAAAGACTTTTTAACTTTCTTTTGGTAAACAAACGACAGACAAATATTGTGAACCAATACATTTTTGGTAAAGTTAGCACAAAGGGGCAGCGATACGAGAATCATGAGCACGATTATTTGATGCCCTAACACTCTGGCATGTTGTAGAGGTAAAATATCCCAGGCTTTCCAGCCTTGCACGAGCATCATTTTGGCACCCAAGAGATTAAAGAACACCCAGTCTAAAAGCCAAGGCTGCCTTATTGCAATATATGACATCACATAAACGGTGGTAACCTCTCAGAAAAAAAGCCCTTGGTCTACCCATACTGTACACTCATTGACCTTTCAACTGGATGGATTGGGATGTTTCCAGAGGGATCGCTCCAAAGAAGTTGCAATGGCACCATCTGCTGGACAGTACTTCCACTGTAGTGCATATGATGAGCAGCACTACAACAGGAGGGTGGGATAATACAGTACTATGAATAAATAAAAAAATATAAAGAAATGTGATGAGATGACCCTGCAGCAAATATTAACTTTGTGAAACTTATAATGATGGATGATATTTTATACACCAAAAGTTTGGAATTGACAGCTGAATTGCAGTTTTGCAGCCCTAAAACAAAGTCCTGAAAGAAGCTAATCCATTATTTTTTATCTCACAGTGCATTGTTATTTAATGCCCTGTTAACTTTATAAAGCAGAGTTGTTGAAAGAATGAAGCCCACCACCAGACAAAAAGAGATCTGCTATCTTTCAAACAGTAGCACCACTTCACAATGGGGAGTATGTGGGAACATGTCCACAGGCACAGCCAGAGTTGGAGAAAATGCCTCTCCTGTGAGTTTCCTCTGCTGGTCAGGAGCACAACAAAGCTCCATGAAGTTCCTCATAGCTTCCCCATCTGGTTTACAGGAGATGTAAACCAGCCTGCGGATGGCAGGTTGGTTTCGTAAAGCTCGGACCACTCTGTGGTGCAGGCCGGCTCGAGCGGGGTTTACCACCGCTGTGACGAGGCCTCCACCCACAGAGTTCAACTGAGACATGAGGCCAGGGAGCACAACCTCTGCCTTCCCAGAGATAAACTCACAGTTCTGAACATTATTGAGAGCTGCGTTGTGTCTCGCATCTTCCACTGCTTGTTGTATGAGCTCTATACCGATGATTTTGTCCACTTCGGGAGATATGATAATGCCGATGGCGCCTGTCCCACAGCACACATCTAGGAGCGTGCTACTAACTTTTGTCCTCCCTCCATCATCCCCAGGTTTTGGGACACACAGGTCCCTAACTGTCCTATACAACACCTCAGCAGCAGCCTGGTTCACCTGGAAAAAGGCATCGGCAGAGATGCGAAATGTGAATCCCAGCACCTACAAATGACAAAACAATTGCAATTAACATGATGTAGACATGCATTGATTCTGTGTTAACCCACTCTCCTCTGAGTATTATCATCACAGATGCATTAGCTAATCATATACTATGAAATGTATGATTATAAAGTTGCAAATCTAAATGTCATTTTGCGCCTATGCTGTACAGTATAGTACCTGATCATACATGTGCGGCTGACCGTGCAGGAGCTGGTAGGGGGATTCCTCATGAGTGCAGCGAGTCATGGTGCTTTCCTGGAAAAACAGTGAGTCCAGCTGACAGACTGATCCAGGCCCCTGTGTGAAGTAGTCCACCAGTTCGGCCTTGTGGACTGCCACCTCTTCTGGGGTGAGCGCCTGTGGATGAAAGTACACTATGGCCATGGTGTGACCCTTGGTGTTGGTCCTCACCGTGACCTCTCTCCAATGACCTCCGGCGTGGAACAGCAGGCAGGGCTCCAGGGAAGAGAGGCAGATGAAGTCCTGATAACACCTGGCCACCAGTTTGTGCTTCTCTGGCATGTTGAGCAGGTGGTCTCCGTTGACACAGACTATGTTCTTCTTCTTGCCTGTGCCCATGTAAAATCCAACGGTCTTTGGATTTCCATCCACTCCTCTGTTGACAGAAAACGTAGACTTGTTGCGGTAGCCATCCCTGACTGGCGATGGCAGAACAGGCAACACAGGGAAGCTCAATTTACTTCCAGATGATAAGTCACCTGAAATATGTCTGGAAAGCTGAGATAGTATTCTTTCCTGATGCTTATGCTTGAACTCAAGTTGCTCATCATAACTTAGCCTCCACAGAGGGGTGACCACATCGGCCAGCCTTTCCTCCCAGGACAGGTGATCAGTCCAGGGAGGTTTCTCATGACTTTTTCTCCTCTGGTTCTTTGATGCTGGTTTCCTCTGGTCAGCCAGAATAGTGCCATCAGTTGATAACAACAGACATGCTTGCCTCAATGTATACACAATCTTATATTTGGGAAAAACAACTGACCTGCTGCGTGTAGCTGCCAAAGCCATTCTCAGAGAAGTAGGCTAGCTAACGTTAGCTGTTATGGCTGCAGATGTCAGATAAAAAAAATACCACTGACTTTAATTATTAGCGTTTACAACGCGACTTTCCGTCGGGTGTATGAAGGACACGCTTGCTTTTTCAGTTCAACTGTTGTGACGTATTATTTACGAGCCAGCTAGTCTTGACGTCATCTGCGTGAGTCCCGGGGCAAGTAAACATTTCCGCTGTGTCGAGATGGATTCAAACAAGGACGAAGCGGAGCGCTGCATTAAAATAGCCCTAACTGCGATCAACAACAACCAGCCGGACAAAGCCAGGAAGTTTCTGGAAAAAGCAGAGCGTCTGTTTCCCACAGACCAGGCAAAAAGTACGTCGAATAAACGCCTCTTTCGGTAGTGATTTCAGGTTGGTTGGTGGGCCATCGCTGTGAAACCAAATCAGCTAACGTTAGCATAACCGTTTTAAGGAGCAGCTGGTGTAGCTCCTAGCCGACACTGGTACTTGTAGTTTTTTTTTCAGCCATCCGTATGCGATTTCGGCAACATGGTTGGTTACTTAATGTCTTAAATTGTCTCTTGTTTATTCGCAATTCTCATGTGACACCGTCGACGACCATGTTAGCAGCTAATGTCACTGTGCTTGCCGTTAGCTCTCTATGCTAGTGAATTATCAGATTATGAGTAACATGCATGTGTCAACCTTGAATAATATGGTTGCACTTTCTTTACAGATTTATTGGAGTCGTTAGCGCAGAATGGAAAGCCTCCAGATGAGAATGGCGGTCCTGTGAACGGAGATGGACCCACGATGAGGCACCGCAGCCACAGAGAGGAGCCCGATGTGTCCGCACAGGGAGCCACCGACTCGGCCAAATCATACACCGCAGATCAGCTGGATGCTGTAAAGAAGTCAGTGCAGGGGGGATTTTTTAGTAATTTAATACACAGTGTTATAACCACTGTAGAGCTGACAAAGCTTAAAAATGTTTTACTCGACTCAGTGATATGAATCCGTGTGGTTTATAGTCAATCTTTTGAGGAGTAGGAGATGCGTTATCTGAAGAAAATGCAGTAATTAGTGACAGTGCATGATTACCAAGCAGATCACTGGACTGCAACTGTCAAATAAATTCATTTTAATGTTGCTTTTAGATATTTTAGAAAACGTTTAATGATTTAGTTCAGGTATTTAAAAATACACGTTTTAGTAATATTTATCATTGCAGAATATTAAGTGGCAAAATCAAGTGCATAAAGTGAAGCCAGAGTTTTCCTTTTTGCTGGCTTAATGTGAGACTGCAAACAAACTTCTCAGAAATACCATAAAGATGCACAGTTACTGTATCTACCCCTGGGGATGTAGCTATATGTTATCTGCAATCTGCTAACTGTCTTTTTCTTTTATTACTGCAGAATTAAAAGCTGTAAAGATTATTACCAAATTCTGGGGGTTGAAAAGACTGCGTCTGAGGACGATCTTAAAAAGGCTTACAGAAAGCTGGCTTTGAAATTTCACCCAGATAAGAATCATGCACCTGGAGCCACAGAGGCATTTAAAGGTAAATTCAAAAATAATCTCCAGTGCTGTTCTGTGGAGGTAAATGTACAGTTCACTAAGTGTTGTTTTTGTGGTGACCCTTCTTTGTGTGTGTTTCTTTCAGCTATTGGTAACGCCTATGCTGTACTGAGTAACGCTGAAAAACGAAGGCAGTACGACCAGTATGGAGAGGAGAGATCACATCCCAGCAGACACAGACACCATCGTGATTTTGAAGCAGACATCTCACCTGAGGACCTCTTCAACATGTTCTTTGGTGGAGGCTTCCCATCAAGTAAGTAGAGAGGTTCAGATGTATATATGGCTCCACCAGGCTGTTGTTGTACTGTAGCCAAAGAGAATTTGGTTGGAGTCACATACACAACCGGAGTGTTAACTCTGTTAGTGGTTTTGCATTTTGTATGCTGTTCTCTGTACTTAGTCCTAATCAGCAGTCATTTTCTGGTGAGAGTCAATGAGATAGCGCTGCCTGACTGGCTGTTCAGCCTTGTGGATTTCCTTATTTTGTGGACTCCATCTTTACTTTTCTGTCCTCTACAAGTAAGTGTGCAAAGCCAGGCTAAACACAACTTCATGCTTGTATTATCTTACGTTAATAGCTTTCTGTATGAGTATATTGCAGATTTACAATGACGTGAATGTGGTTTGCTTGTTGTCTTGTTGGTCTCTGTGATGTTGATTGGAGTGAAAATACAGACTGCTTTGTAGTTGTTTCCTTTCATCTCCTCTCTAATGGCTGCATTCATATTGCATCGCAGTGTAATTTAACACTGTTGGAAGTGAACAGGCCAAAACTAAAGGTAATATGAAATAGATGGAACTCTAACCTAATAACGTTTTGCTCGCCAGAGTACTCCTGTTAAAAAAGAAAGTCCTTGGTTATAATAAAATATATGACTCTCAGTGAGAACAGCAGCTGAATAAAATGGACTGGAATCTGCAGTCACAGCATTATCTTAATCTAATCTTCTTTCTTTGTTTTAAGGTAATGTACATGTTTACAGAAATGGAAGAATGCATTTTGCACATCATAATAGGCAGGACAGAAGAGAGCAACAGAGAGATGTAAGTCCTGTCTGTAATACTGACAGTTGAATTATATCCTAGCTGATGTGCTGTCTGTAATGAAACACTAACCAAATGTTTTTCCCCCTCTCTCTCTGGACAGGGAGGTCTGGCGCTGTTTGTCCAGCTGATGCCCATCTTAATCCTCATCATTGTTTCTGCCCTTAGCCAGATGATGGTCACCCAGCCTCCATACAGCCTCAGCTTCCGCCCGTAAGTGCTTCACCACACGAGAGCACTTTTCTAAGGTTGCATTATATGTCCGTCTCCCTCTCAGTTGTCATGTCTCCTCTTCACATCAGCTCGGCTGGACATGTTCACAAAAGGCATACATCAAACCTGAAGGTGCTTTTCTATGTGGGAGACCGTTTCAATGAAGAATATTCTGGGAATAATCTGAAGAATGTTGAGAGAAGTGTCGAAGAAGACTACATCTCCAACCTCCGAAACAACTGTTGGAAGGAAAAGCAGCAGAGTAAGTTGAGAGCACGGCATCAAACAGTTATTGTAATCATTGATTATTGAGTCTGCCAGTACTAACTAGTATTACTTTGCAGTACTTCAACTGTAACACGTGCCACTCTGATTTCTGTTTGGTGGTTCTTCGTTCTTTGGAGACATGTTCATTTCAACCACTTGTAAAGGATTAAGTCAAAATATTATGTCATATTTAAAGCTCGAGCTCCAGCCTACTAACATATTTTCCCCCTGTGCTTTCAGAGGAGGGCTTACTGTATCGTGCTCGTTACTTTGGGGACTCTGAGTTGTACCAAAGGGCACAGAGAATGGGGACTCCCAGCTGTTCCAGACTATCTGAGATTCAGATTATACTGGATGGCTAGACGGCACTTGCGCATATATGGGTAAGTTATTAGAACCATCACAGTATAATTCCTAATGGTATGTGTACTGCAAATGCTTGTGTTCGACACATTTTGTCTCACAATTTACAGATCACACATATTGTTTTTGGGTTCTGTCTCAACTTTCCAGGCTGCTTCATTTTAACCAAACTACTCCAGTATTTATTCATTAGAACATGCGTTTAGACAGTTTTATTTTTGACACATGGTAACGCAGTTGCAAGCAGAACACCAGATACTAAAGAGTCAGCTATGGTGTCTCACATGTCTGTGTTTCCTACGTGCACTTTACTGCACTGACAAACAGACACCAGCTTTACCATGTGATGAAAGAACTTTGACCAATGAAAAGGTCAGAAGGCCATCAATGTGATGGATTAACTAGCTCAATAATCAAGGATCAAGTCTCTTGCTGCCTGCAATGTAGGAAATTAATCGAAAACACTTTCTATGAATAGAAAAATGCTGCAAAGTTTTGTGAAGATTGAGATTAAGATACATTTTCATAGTGCAACATTACAAGGAGGGCCTCTTAAAAAAAAAAAAAAAAAGAAATAAGAACATCAGCAGAAAAACAACCAATTGGAAAATACTAAGGCACATATGTGATATATACATCATATATACAACCGAAGTGAATAAATATAATAAGTGGACAAAATTGAACAGAGTATGTGTATATATAACACATACACACGCGTCTCTTAATTGTCACTTCATTGGCTAAAACATGCAAAGTTGTCAGTGTGGTCAGTTTCATTGTGTAGCTGCTCCACTATTACTGAGTGCAGTGAGAGTGATATTGACGCCTGTGTAAACCTGTCATTGATTCTTTTGTCTGTTTGTTTTTTTTTTGTTTTTTACAGGTTCGTCGGTACTTGAATCTAATTAGACGACATCGGTCGGAGCCCACACAAATTGGAGCATATTTCTGCGGCAAACCAAGAGAATCAAAAATGCCTTACGTACAGTGGGCAGCAGACCTCATCAGGGAACCTCTCTGCAACTCATGTAGATTGACTTCCTGTAGAACTGTGAGAAGTTTTGAGTTGACTGCTGACATTTTCTTACTCTAGTGTCTTCAGGATGGTGGGAGTCCGCTGGGCATCACAGCGGAAAGTAAGAGCATAGTTTGTCTATTTGAACAGTGAACAAAGCTGCTAAGATTAGCTTTCTCTGTCCCAGTCTTTTTTTTGTTTTTCCGTAAACATTTTTGAGAAATCTCACGGCCTTCTCGTAGAGGGATGTCTGAGCCACTCACAAGGAAAGTGTGTAATTTTTATAGTTTTTAACCAGTGTAAATATTCATTTTACTTTTAACAGTGCAGGGTTTATTGCAGTTAATACCATTTACTATAATATTATTTTGTGGATTTGCTTGTAGCCTGTTGGATTATAATTATTGAAAATCGTTGCACAAATAAAAGTAAACCATATTTATTAAATTAACATGCTAAAAAATGTATAAAAGTTTCTTTGAATTAAATTTGTTCCAATGGTAAACTGCTGCATTTTCTCTTTTGAACAAGGAAAAACTCTTTTATGGCATGTGAGGCTGTTTTATAATGTCAGTATGGTAGTATGTATGTATGTATGGTAACATGCTGATACTAAGCAGACATAATGGTGACAGTGTTCACTATAGTCCACCATGTTAGAATGCTAACATTTGCTAATGATCACTCAATTCAATGTAAACCCGAATGTCATTTAATTTGCAGCAAAGCAATTTTAGGACAAATTTTGGCCTGATGATGGTAATAAGTGAAATCCTGTGGTTTTATGATTTATTCTCTGGGATCATGAATATATTTTATCAGTCTATATAATATTTGTTGAGATATTTCAATCCAGGCCAGAGCAGTCGACCAATATTACTGTCCAAGCCACACTTGTGTGGCTATACACTCACACGCTTTTATAATAAGTCAATGATTACTCACCAGTTAGAAATGAATAGAAAATAATTTATTTTTTTATTTTAAAATACAAAAACACACTGATCATATTTGACTATCAAATACATAAGTCATTCCCCTGAGGGTGTTGTTACATTCATTGGTAAGAAACTGACCCACGTTCAAACATGAATCTTCTCTGTTCAGTCACCTGCAACCAGGTGAGTAGCTGCCATGAGACAAAAGTTGTTTCCGGGGAAACCATAACACATTTGGAACACCGACTTTGATGGGTATGTGCTAATTCAGGGCCATCATGTCAGTGCAGTGTGACATGTGTTGGAATCATAACATATTGTCTTAATAAAGACATATTAGGCCTACAAATGATTTCAGTTCTGAGGGATCGGAGCGATCGGTCAGTAGCACTCCTCGATCAGCAGCTCCTCAGAACTATACAGTTTCCTCTTGATGGCCCTGAAGCCTGCACTCAGCCTCAGAGTGCTCTGGTGCCTTGCAGGTGTCTGTGGAGACTTGCTACCTTTGAAGAGCTTCTGAACCTTTGGCCACAGTCCACTGGACTCCAGCCTAAGCACCAGGGTCACATGGAAGGTCGGAACCAGGGTGGCGTCCACGGCAATTTGGTCTACGGTGCACGGAGAGCCCTGATCCCCCCTGTCCACGCACAGGTCGATGAGCGCACCCCTGAGGCCGCAAGGTTCGCTGGCGGCCAGGTGCAGCAGCTCCTGGCTGATGTTGTGCAGCAGACAGT
Organism: Synanceia verrucosa; assembly: GCA_029721515.1. Lineage (NCBI taxonomy): Eukaryota > Metazoa > Chordata > Actinopteri > Perciformes > Synanceiidae > Synanceia > Synanceia verrucosa. The sequence goes on along the minus strand of CM056562.1, from coordinate 16,342,000 downwards.
CTGGTAAAATGAGCTTGGAGCAGCACAGGATGTGTGATGTGTCGTTGAGACTTTGTGTGATTGCTGCCACAACCTCAGCAGCCAGGGTCTCCTCCAGGGGGTAGCAGAAGAAACTGCTGTCTGACTCTGACAGGGACACATCTGCAACAGATCCTGAAACAAAAAGAACACAGGTTAAAGCCATGTGCAATATTAGAACTTATAACCTATCTTCACTTATATATTTATTCTTATTTACACAATCTGCAGTTATTATAAAAACTGTATATAGTATTGGATTATTTTAAATATTTTTATACTTTTTTACACCAATTCCCTGTGTGTGCTAGCTCACTTGGCAATAAAAGATTCGTTATTCTCAACGTCTTGACTCACTCTAGAAAATAAGGTCATCAATAGTAAAAGCCTGTCCCCTCTCACTCTTTTGTTCTTTGTCATGCTCTCTCTCCTTCAACAGGTCAACTAAAAAGTGAAATATTGGTTTACAGTGTGAATGAACCCAAAGTAAACACAATGGATCCTGCAGCACTCACCAGTTTCATCTGCTGTGAGCCTCTGGTTGACCCCCTTCAGCTCGGTCAGTCTCTGCAGCAGACTGCCCCAGGACAGCCGCTTCACACCCCGGTCCTCCGCTGGGGACGGAGGAAAGCTTCCGTCCAGAGAATGATTGCAAGAAAAAGACATTTTTACAAAAGCACAAACGAACAAACAAATAAAAAAAGTGCAATGGTTATCCTCCGAAGGTAGGGTGCCCTTCTTAAGGCAGCCCAGCTGGAAGACACTCACCAACAATGGAACAAAGCCTTAAATACACAAGCCAGGACACCCCGCCCCCTGACTCCTCAACCAATCAGGTTTCAGCACACAATCCTGCCCGGTGACGTTTTCAAGTCCCTTTGATACCAGACCCCCCCCCCACACACACACACACACACACACACCCTTTTAACCCTGCAGGCTAGCGACCCCCAAACATACCATACACACACAACTTCATGTTTTTCTAAAATAATTTGACTGTAAAATATGAGATTTAACAGCCAATCAGCGCCGGTCGTCACAATGCCATGAAACAATAAACAGACACGCCCCCACGTTTATGGATTTTATGGACAAAAAGATGAAAATGATGAAAGAGCTGTGGAGGGATTCATGAGTGTCGGTGGCAGACTGACACGTACCTCACGTACGCATCGTGTTTTCTCTAAATGATGAGAAACGTGAGTGCTGACCATTGCATTTAGCAGTTTTCCGTTTTGTTTTTTAATACCAACAAATCTAAAGTCACTTTATGAGTGACGACAAAGAGTCTGTTCACAATCCTGACTCTATATTTTCACTTGTAGATACATTAAGTTAGATACTATGATAGAGAACCTCCTCATCAGCTAAATAATGATTAAAAAAAGCTCTAAATCTCCATTTTCTTAACAGAGGTTGTTGTTGTTTTACATAAAAAAATGATGTATTTATCTATATATTTTTCCATTGTATTTTAGTTCATTGTAAATATGTAAATATTTTTATTCTATTCTATTCTATTTTATTATTATTACTATTGTGTCTGTGTTTTTGTCTTTGTTGCTGTGGCAGGTAAATTTCCCCCCAAGGGGGATGAATAAAAAAACTATTCTATTCTATTCTAAACGTGTGCTTCAGTTTATGATTGTGGCAGATTAATTGTTGTGATCAGTCACCTTTATTGACCAGATATGCCTTCACATACCAGGAATTTGACTTCGGTGTACAGCACTGTCTCTCTTTATACCAACATAGAATAAAAATATAAGTAACAGACAGCGGCACACAAGATAAATAAATTATAAAACATGTAAAAGGTAAATAACAAACGAGCAGTGGCTCAAGTGAACATAACATTAAGTAGACTGTGTGAGATAAGTTATTTCCAAAACTCTTGTAGGAGGACAAACCCTCCAAACTTGGAGGATCCTTTGACTCCTGATTTCAGTCACGTAGGCTGAACCCTCCCCCATCCCCAAAACCACCCAGTCTTGCTCAAGATCGAAGTTAACACCATGGTCATCACTGATGTGTTTCTTCTTCTTCTTCTGTTTTTTTTATGTGTGACAGTTCATAATGTTTCCTAAAGCTGAATTACGTCATAGTGTGTTAAGTTTGATAGATGTGGGATGGCATATTGTACGCACTTTAATGCTGTGCAGGCAAACTAAAAGTACCTTAAATGATTCAGCACGCTGAAGTTAAGCCACAAGCCCTATTGAACAGAACTGATTTGACCATTTTTGCAAGGAAAGCAATATCTAATATTGTGGGGTGTGTTTTTTTTCTTCTTCTTTTTAGTCCTCTTGGGTCTGTCCTCCCTCCTGTAATACACTATATATCCAGATGGTGGCGTCACTGCACCACCTGTAAATTCCAGACAATGGATGAGCTTAAGTGTGGTGTTTTATGCATGGAAGATGTTTTTGCTCCTATTGTCTTGAGTGAATGTGGTGTGATTTTAACAAAGCTTTGGATGGCTTTGCGCCATGGTTACAGTGACAGAAGTAAAATGGATAAGAGGAAATAAAGTATGACAGCCCAGGCTATATAATTTATCTATAATAAATCTACCACTAAATGGATTCTTAAGAATTTTTTTTTTAGGAATAATTTGCTTTATTGGAGGTGCACTCTGGTGCATCACAAAGAAAACACTTTTGCTTTCTATATTTTTTCCTCTCTGAAGGAAACTTTGTTTCAGTAATTGGCATAAAAAGACCTGGAGCCATTATGAGGGACTTAAAATAGAGAATGCATTATATTTACACCTGATTCAGCTCAGATACAACCCTCTCCTCCAGACTCTTCCAAATATGCTCATGTTGTTAATTAATTCAGGAGGGGGTAAAAAGGGTCCCTGGGTTGTATTTGCCAGGCTGTAGCTATAGCAACAACATGCTGTTGTGAGCATCTAAGATGTTTTGTAGAAGAGATAATCTTGGATGCAGAGTATTTCTTTTTTATCATGGCTCATGACATTAAAAGTGAGCTGCACATTTTCTGATTCTGTCAAAAGGATAAGTAAAGTATAATTTCCATCTGAATGATAAATATTCCAGCCTCTTGCTTCGGTGTCATGTGAGTGTTGTGTTTATCTGGACAGCCTTTAGTGCAGGGCTCCCGCCGCCTGAATTTGTAGCTGGGACGGTGTTCCATTTAGGTTTTGATTTATTGCTGGAGGAAGCAGAAACAGACCTGCACTCTCAAGGGTGGGGATGGAGAAACTGTGATGTTTGGCAAGTTTTGCTGAGAGGCACACTCCTCTTTATCAAAGCATTGACTCTTTATACACCAACTTCAAATAACCAAAGAATATTAGCCTTAATTTTGGCTGACAATCAATTAAAAATAAAGTATATAGGTAGTCTCAGCACATTTAGGGACAATTGCAAAAAAGGATAACTTCATCATGCGATAGTAAAAAACTGAAATAGAACAGAGCTTTATTGTCACATCTTGCTCGTCATTAGCCTTTTTAAAATAGTGTCTCCAGGAAAACTTAATAAAGAGCAGGAGACAGCAAATTGTACAAGTACAACTTGACACTTGAAAACTCAGAGCATCATGGTCAGAGGACAGCTAAGAGCACAAAAACATTTAAGACCATTATTTCATTTATTCAACTTGATTCAAGGAAGGTTAACAGGAGTGCAGTATAAAACAAGAAGAAGGCATCATTCAATACGACAGGCACACATCCATCAATCCATTTTCTACCGCTTATCCTCACATAGGGTCGCAGGGGGGTTGGAGTCTATCCCAGCTGTCTTAGGGTGAAATGTGGGGTACACCCTGGACAAGTCTCCAGTTTATCACAGGACACATAGAGACGGACAACCATTCACACCTACAGACAATTTAAATTAGTCAATTAACCTAATCCCCATGCATGTTTTTGGATGGTGGGAGGAAGCCGGTGTACCCGGAAAGAACCCACGTAGACACGGGGAGAACATGCAAACTCCACACAGGGAATCGAACCCAGTGCCTTCTTGATGTGAGGCGACAGTGCTAACCACTACACCACCGTGCCATCCACCCACATCACAGTTTGGGGCTGTTCACAGCACAATGTTAAGCAAGTGATCATGTTATACCTGATCAGTGTATATCTGCACTTTCTGCCTGGTGCTTTGATGCATAATATACCAGTTTTTCCTGTTCTGAACAGTAATAAACATTGTTTATTTTCCTTGCCATCTATATGAACAATGAATGCAAATATATTTCCCTTAGAAAAAGTATTCCCTCGTTCCCCTTCACTCACTACCAACCTGACAGAAAACACCCAGAGGAACTGGATTATTTGTAGTTTCCGGTTTGTACTGCCGTGCCTTGTTATTGATATTGACTGAATGTCATTAGGTTCAGGCTGCAGTGGTGATGTGTGCAGGAGTGAGGAAGTCGATGCATACGGGATGAGCCACAGGACGACAGACAGATAAAGGCATCCTGATCATTATTTATAAGTACTCTTACCGTGACTTGTCCCTGAGTGAAGCTATCTCTCATTTTAGAACCATGTGCATTATTTAGCAACGCTGCCAATGTTCTGCTTTTTGTGTTTGGTTTTTGAAATAAACAAGACTTGCAGGGTATTTGTTTGGATTGCTCTTTAAATCTTACAGTATTCTAAATATTGTCTATGTTTGCAAACATCTTAATGTGCATTAATAATGCTAAATGTGCATCATAGTTTCAGTTCTCATACCTTGAAGGAATAATTTGATATATATCAGTTCTCCATTGGTTTGACTCATTTCTTGAAACAGAAATTACATTCTCAAAACTCTAAGGTAATTTAGCAAAACAGTCTTACAGATCAGAGCAACATAGTCAGTGTCCCTAAAATGCATCGTCCCTTTGGCATTGTGTCAGCACTACAAGTCAAAATGTTTAGCTGTTCAGAGTAAAAAGAAAATGTAAAAGAAAATGTATATACGTGTTGTAATATAAATGTTTCAAGGAATGAGCTAACCCAATGGAGAAAAACTGTAACACCACTCACATTCACATATCTGTAAATTAGCTTAGCTTAGCACAAAGCCTGGAAACAGGGAGTCACTAGCATTAGCACTGCTGCTTTAATGCTGTCAGTAAAACTGACATTATATTATTTTATTTGCATACTTGGATGGATAAAAAGGACACAAGTCGTGAACCGTTTTATTTTTGTCACATTTTGTATAAAGTACTAAAACTGCAAAAGAGATTACACAGCCATGCAAGTGACTGAACTTTTAGCTAACAGCTAACATGCTCACAACAAGTGACAATGCAAATGTTTAGATGATAATGCTTAGCTTAGCTAAATATGCTAACATTTGCTAATAAGCACTAAACTCAAAGTAGGCCCACAGCTGAGGCTGTTGGGATGGTTGCAGGTATTTTGGCAAACAATCTTCTAATTTCTGTCTTGATGACAGCACCCTGCCACCATCTTTTGTCATTGAGCATCATCTGATCTTTACGTTTTCTCGCCCGTCACATTCAGATATCCTCCTTTTGCTTCACAAAGCATCAGACCCGAGGGGGAAACCACGCTAACATGACTGACAGGGACGTATTTTTCACCAGCTTTTATAAGGGGATTACCTCAAACCCCCTGTGGCTCTGTGACTCTAGGATTACTCAGCTGTTTTCTCTTTTACTTGCCTCCAATAAATGAGATGCACATTGTCTGGCCTGCTCCTCCTCCTCCTTACTCTGGATGCCAGCTCTGTCACTTCACATCTGTCTATGGGTTCATGTCCAGGACTGTTCCTGATGCACTCTCACTGCACCTAAGATGTGCATTAAAGGACATTGTGTTAATCGTAATGCTACTTCGACTCAGTGCTCTCGTTTGATAAATGTCCCCGAGAATGACGCTGGCTGATTGCAGCAGCTGCAGTGCACTACTGTATGCTGAAAAGCATCACTATGAATATCAGTAGAGAGTACAAATTGAGGACAGCCCAGTTCAGACCACATGCACTTCTCAGATTTGTATTTGCACACAAACTGAACATCTGATTGTTGCTTTAGATACACAGACATGCTTTGTTGCTTTCAGACTGATATTTTCATCACATCACAATTTCTGCATCGTGTTCAACTTAAACAGCTCCCTCTCTCTTTATCTATGACGCTCCTGACACGTGGCTGCCTTATTAAGAGAGACCTCAAAGACTCTCTCTTCTGGGTGAAAGAAAGATGCATCAGTTATTCGGGCATTTCAATTACAAGCTGTGATCTGTTGGTCTCTCTGGGGACCAGCTGAGGCTGCAGCAGGCAGGGCAGATACTGTACTGCATAGCGTGGCACGATGCAAACGCTCTCAGCTTCCCGGTAATGTATCAGAGAGCGTTGCCATTATCTGTGGGCCATCTGAGCACAGCAGAACAGGAAACTAATCCAGTAACCTCCTCTATGTCTCTTCATCAACCCAGGTAACAATCCTGAGGCAGAGACCTCACTTCTCCAGCTTTATGAAGCCTTCACTTTTAGCCAATGCATTGATAGTTTGTGTCACACCACAGGTTACCAGTAACACAGTGCATGACCAGCACAATAGTCCCAGTGTTTGGATGTGCCATAGAGGTCTTGATTCAGCTCAATGATAATAAAAGGCTCTTTCACAGCATGTGATAGCAGGAGCAGTACACATGTAATTAATAACATTAATTATGGCTGCATTGCATTCAGGTGCTCCAGTTCCAGGGGCTTATTATTGTGTAGACCAGCTCCTGGTCGCGGCTTACTGGGACACTTAAGGGGAACAGAGACATCATTAGTGTTATGAGTTGCACCTGTTCTTTTCCTGCTGTGACACATCTAAAAAAGGTCTGCTGGGTAAAAAGGAAGGCCAAAAGGACTGCCATGAAGCTGCTTTCCCAACAATACAATACAACACACTTCTGATGTAAGCACTTTAAACTTAAATAACATGAAATGATTTGTAAATCAGGCTTGCAGCTCTAATATTGAACCTGTCACTAGACTGATGAATTACATAAAGAGTATAAATGACTATTGGATGATAGTTTTATTTTTATTTCCTGAGGGAAATTCAAGCAAATAGCAGCATATGTTAAATATACAATTGCAGCAGAGCACACAGAGAGATTTAAATATATAAATCCATAAATATGTAAATATTATAATAATAATAATAATAAGATACTAAAAGCAAGTGTACAAATAGTCAGAAATGTCCATGTATATATGTATGTATGAAGAGTTAATAACTGTTAATCAGCATTTAGCTAACATTGTGAGATAGAGTGCAGGTGAAAATGTCTATTTGACAGTAAACAGAAGGACAGTCGTTTTTAGTGGACTGTTTTCCCTTGTTTTCCTCACATTTGAAAGAGAAATAATGATTTGGTTAATTGAGATGAATCACTCTCTCTTTAACCTGCTGCCCTCCAGCCAGCACGTCAAGACTCCAACAGACTCCTCATACCTATGCAATATTCAATACATGTGCGCATATCTGATCCCAGTGCAGTTTTTAACACCCATCTACAAGAGTTAGCAACTGCACGTAGTACTTGACTTGTAAAATGGATGTCCTTCATATTTTTTAAACATCCTCTCATCCTACTCTTCTTTCATGTGAGTACCATAACATTTTGACACCAAGTCAAATTCATTGTGTGCACAAGCTCACGAGGCAATAAAGCTCTTCTAGATGATTGATTCTTGATTGAGGCTGCCTGTCACACTAAACTAAAGGTCCCCACCTGAGCAACAGTGAGAGCCATGGAAACACCAGCTGCACCATTTCAAATAAAAAACACCAAATACCAGGACTATCAACAAATCTACTCTCATCCTCTGTTCCTTCCTCTCTCTCCCCCCTCCTCCCTCTCTCCCTCCTTCCCCTCTCACTTTATCCCCCTTTCTCCCCTCCCTCTCTCTCTTTTCCCCCTCTCTCTACCTTTCTATCTCAACCTCTCTCTCCCTCTTTTTCTCTCTCTTTCCCTCCCCCCTCCCTCCTCTCTTTTCCCCCTCTCTCTATCTCTCTCCCCCTCCCTCCCTCTTTTTCTCTCTCTCCCTCCCTCACCCCCTCCTTCTCTCCCTCTCCCCCTCTCTCTCTCTCTCATCCCATAGGCTAATCATCACTTGGTACTTCTTCTCAGTCCAGCCTCAGCATCCTCCCCCTCTCAGTAGAGTCGCTGGTCTTCGTGGTACCAGGTCTTCTATTTTATCCTCTACCATGGTGGGAATTACGGACATGGCGTGCCTTCTCGTCCCGCTGGCCATGGTCGTGGGCTCCACCTTCCAGACGGACGTGAAGGTCTCCAAAGAGGCGACAAAAACGGGGAATTTCATGGAAGACGAGCAGTGGCTGTCCACCATTTCACAGTACAGCCGCAAGATCAAGCACTGGAACCGCTTCAGAGACGTGAGTCCGCCGTGTTGATGGCACTGATGCGTTGTTATGCGGTGATGGGATAATAATGATAAACGCACTTTCTGATAGCATGCACAATACACACTAACTTGGTGCCCCCTCCCATACACACACACGCACACACACACACACACACTTTAGAAGTGTTGAAATATTCTTTAAATAAGCACTGTAAGATCTACATTTGGTGGGTAAAAACATACAATTAGCAGATGTACTGTGCAGCAACAAGCTATATGTAGGCTAACATACATTTATGTTGTGTGTGTTTACATTCACAACATGCCTTATTGTGAATGGTTGCCCTGTTGGGCTGATGGTAAAGGTAAATGGCTGACTGTTACTGCCAAACACAGACTGGATGAATTACTTTGTTGACTTCAAAATTCAGGGTGAAGCGATATCTAATTGGACAGCTTTAATGTGAAAATTCAGCTACTGTTGCTGTTGTTGTTGTTGTTGTTCCCACTTTTAGCATATGAGGGCCCTTGGTTAATTAGAAGCAATTAATGTTTTAGTCCCACTTGCACAGCAGGAGCAGAATAGACCTATTCCATCACACTGCTGCCCTTAATGTGGGTTACCTCAGATGTGTCTCCAAACGTGTCCCAGGAGATTTCACAAACAAGAGAATTAAGCAATTAGAGCAGAGAGGCAGGATTGATTGATGTGCATATTCACCTCCTGAATAGACTGAACTGGGTTGCATGGATTGATTAAAGCCTGCAGGCCATACGCAGGGTGATATATTGCCAAGTCTCTGAATGCATGGACATAAATTTTGCCTCTGAGCTCTGTGGAATGATTACTAATGACCCCAACAGGATTTGGACAACAGTGCATTTGGATTATGTTCCATATAACTCCAGTTAATTGGGTTTTAATTGATCCGGGGTGGCTGCGAACACGTGATGGGTGTCATTATTGGATTGGAAATGTGAGCAGCTGGCCTCTCTTCTCAGGAGAAGCTTTTCTGTTCAGAAATGGCCATCACAGATTCATATGGCAACTTATAGGACATCTCTTACAAAAAGGTGAACGCGTTGAAAATTGGCAGCCACCCCTCTCAGGCTCGGATTACTCTGTCTATGATAACTTGAGGAGAATGTCATCGGGAACTGTACTTAGGAAGGGAATGAAATTGTAGGCATGGAGAGATTAAGTTGGAATTATTGTGGGATTATAACTCTTAACTGGATGCGGCTTTATATTCACTGCCTTGATCCGAAATGTTAGTAAGAGCAGTAACTTCGTCAAAAACAAAAACCTCCAACCAGGAGAGAATAAGAACACAAACACACAGAATATGTGGAGGAAGATATAAATGGAGCTTGTTAATGTTGCCTGAGGGGTTGCCATCTAGTATGAAGATGTCACTTGTTCTGATTTCCCTTTTTTCTCCTCTCAATTTAACATCAAAGCTGCAAACGGTTCCAGCTCCATGCTGTGTCTCTTTCATCTTCATTACTCCCAGAGGTGATTGCCTTAATGCGTGCATGTGCATTACAGTGCAAACGCGTGTGATGGGGCTTCTTAAGCTCATTTTTGTTAGGGCTGTTGCATCTGCGCTTGTGTTTTGAACGTGCAGCAGCAGCGGAGGTGGTGGTGGTGGTGGTGTCTCTGGTGGCGGTGGTGATGATGACAGAAGAAACATCAGAGAAGCAAATCACTGAAACTCCCCGGGGGGAATCGCCAATAGAAACCACTTTGATTTCAGCACGCTGCCGTAGCAACAGCAGCCTCTGTGTTATGGTGTTGAAATGGAGCATGCATCACTGAGGGTCTGATGACTCGATCCCCCTCACCGGTCTGGCTTCAGGCTTGGAGGAATGAATGGAGAAGCATCCTTTTATTAGCATTTTCTAAGATTATTTGAACTTCAAGCAAAACACCATTTGTGCCGACTAGTTTTTCCATGATGAGTCTTAATGAGAGCTTGAGAATAGTGAATATAATGAGCATTTAATTGTTTCTTCATGTTGGTCTAAAGTGGAAATGGAGCAGCTCAGTCTCAGCAATGAATCAGTTGATGCATAAAGGAGCGCCAACAATGACACAGTTGTAGGTATTCAGATTACACAAATTGATGTTGACTTGCACTGTCCTCTGAGGGCTAAACGTTGAATATTAATCCGACTCTGGAAAGCAATAATCAAAGCTGCGCAAACATGAAAGTCGAGCTCTTTCATTTTCTCTTTTTACATGAAGCAAACACACACACAGATGCACGCAAATATAAAAACACACACACAAAAGACATAGGCTGCCCGACGCACTGTGTAAATATTTCATGTTTATTCTCTTATGAAATGAAAAAGCCGAAAATGGATAAGAGGCTCTTTCTCTTCTAGCGCCCACACTTCAATTCAATCCATTTCATAGGAAGATGAGGCGATTAGATTTAACAGTTACAGTCAACAAATAATACGATGGGATACCTTCAATCCTTTAATCTGACAGGTGCATTCAGCATTTCATTTCACTAATGCACCAAATCCAGGAGGAAAAAAAAAAAACAGGGAGAACAGGGGAATGTGGCTGAGATGTTATTTTAACCCAAAATCTCTGTGTTATTTGCTTGATTCTGATGAGACATGAGGCACTTTTAGTTGTAATTAAACAGGTACAACATGGAATTGCTTATTAATTTCTTCATTATTTTATACAACCAGAGAGTGATTACAAATAAGAGAGAGAACGCTATACTGGAGGAATAAAAAATGCAGTAGCTGGAACAAACTGCAGATTTATGAACTCACTTATTTTAAGCACCTTTTGAAGACTAGACCCTGAAAGGAAATTCATTCAGCAGAGAGAAATGCAGAGACTTCATTATAGGGACAATTAGATGTCAGCTGGGATCATCTCACCAGTTCAGTCTGTTTTCATTTCACTGTGAAATTAAATGGCTACTGTGTTTTATGCATAGTGGATCCAGTTTGATACGTCTACTGAAGGCAAATCAACAGTAAATTCTATTTTTTGCTCAACTTCCGTTATAAAAACATTATTGTCTGTGAAATTGCCAAGCCATGAAATTGGCCTGGTGTGTTTCATTCCTGTTGATTCAAGATAAACTAAGGTAGGTGATGATCAGGACTTAGCAATGCAAGTTCACCCACGTCGAAGGTGTTCATCCATCATGTGCGCCAGCTTGATCTTGGTTTGGTATTTTTTTTGGTTTTCATATTTTTCTCTGCAGGGCAGCACAGTGGTGTAGTGGTTAGCACTGTCGCCTCACAGCAAGAAGGTACCGGGTTCTCTCATCTAGTGGGTAAATTTGACTTTGCATGCATTGCAACATGGTTGGAACTACGGTAAGCGGAATGGGTCAACTCCCGGGCGGCCACTATCACCGCAGATCCCCAGCCCCCGGCCCGGAGCGCCGGCCATTTTTCCCCGGACCTCCACAGCCCTCCTCCGGTCTGAAGGACTCCCTGGCAGGCCCCGGCCGGCCATGGCCGGGCATGGGGCGCTCCTGGGCGGCCACTCACTGCGGATCCCCAGATCAGTGCTCCGTTCATTTTATGGCCCTTTTATGCTTTTTTGGCAATGAGGATTTGGCGCACATAAGTATGGTCTTGTATTATGACCAAAAGTGCAGTGCAGGTTTTAATTCAGTGCCAGGTTAGTAAAACCGGCGTCTCCACTTTGCTTCTCTGTGAAAAGTGAATCGCAAAACGCGTAAATGCATTTTGTCCTATGGGTACTAGCAGGTAGTGCTTTATGGCCCTCTCAGCAGTTCGTAGTTTTTGATTGACCAGAAAGACATGGATAACTGATTCTTCGCCCAGGAGGATAAGTCAGATTGTTGGCATAGGTTATTTTACATCAACGAGGATCTATTTATGAATGAAGATGTTGATTTGATGTAATAAAATACTTTAAAAAATTACATAGTGTCCCTTTAAAGGAGCAGAAAATACAAAAAAACATCTCAAACGCATCAGATGCTGATACATTAAATATGGAGAATTGGAGAAAGCACTTGTGGCAGTTTCTGGAAATCTGGCAAGAAGTTTACCTCTGTTCCTCTGCCGTGATTATTAGCCTTAAACTGATGACAGCCCAGCACAATTTTAACACTTCAATCAGTGCTCCTTTTTGTCATTTCATTATCAGCATACAAAACATAATTGTGGATAATGGTATCTGTCACACTGGAGCCAACTACTCCATTAAAGTCTATCCAGAGGTCTGTGCTCAGACAGGCTTTCCTATCATGCAGCCCAGCGCTGTCTGATGTTAGAATAGACGGACGCAGATGCATTAAAGCTATGAATGATGATAACAGCTTATCAGAAATCCATTAGTCTATCCAGTCATACTTTGTTCTGGCGTGAGTCGTTCCTTATCACGCTCCAGATTCTTTATGGGGCTCACAAAATGTCCAGAGCTGTGTTGACATCGCAGATGGATCTCGAATCGCCACCAGCAAACTTAGGAGAGACGGTCTGGTTAGTTTGGGTTTGGATGTGCTAAACTGGTGTGCTGTGGTCTATCAGAGGCCCATAGGTGGGCTGTAATTGAGTAGAGACGGGAAAAAAGGCTGCCTTTCATCTCGCCCCGCTTGCTCGGCTACAGCTGCTTCCCACTGCAGCACAATAGCCACAGCTGAAGGGCACAGGTGCCGCAGACAGACAAGGAGGACTTTTTAAGTTGTGAAGAAAGCCGGTAAATATCACATTCCTTTGCAGATGCAGTCGTATCCAAGATTGAACAAATCTATCTTCACCCTGGACTGCAGACATTCTTCCTTACAGATGCTAGAAATCACTGCACTTCACACGCATGACTTCTTGTGTTGGCTTCACCCAGGAGTCGGTATGCCAAATAGGTTGTTTGCTGCAGAGACCACCCAACATCCAGGAATCTGAGCTCTTTATGGGATATTTCCAGTGTCTGCCTGTACTTGGAAAACTTCAATATACAGCGAGCATGCCCTGTTATCAGCTATAAAAGTCCCAAAATGGATAGAATGCCGTTAGTGTGATGTCATCTTGTATAAATTCAGATCCAAAGCAGGACAGTTTGAAAGTCGAGTTGAAGGCTATAGTATATGTTTCATGATTATAGCTCTTTGAAAATGCACTACGCCTCTTAAATTATTATGATACTGTGTGGCTTTTGAGATTCAGCATGGCAGGTTTAATAAATCCCATCTTTTTCATTCTTTTAAAAGTAACAGTAACTCTAAGTGGCCCTGCAGTAAGTGTTATTACCGTTGGGCTTGAGCCAGACCAAGTCAAGATGTTTTAGCACCTGACGGTGGTGGGTTTGTTTAGCCAGAGTGTGTGTTAACTGTGTCAAACATGCAGATGTGTACAGATGTACACACACATAGAAATCCACAGTGTTTGGAAGGGAGATGTTTGTAAAAAATAATTTCCAAAACCACAAATCCCAGGAGACAATTTTTCTTAAGAGGTGTATCCTAAAAAATACATTTTGACGATGAGAATAATTGAACGGCCATATATCATGACATTAAATGTACACTATTCATCTTTTACATGGTTCTGGTTTTAAATCAAGTCAGCTTGAAATATGCAGCCAAACTAACTCGGAGAGTAGTAAATTTATTAGTGACTGAGCGAAATCAGTGGTCACCATACAGAAAGGAGAAGCCTGCTTTTATTCGCGTCTGTCTGAAATCTTGTTTCAAATGTCACCATGAAATTCAGGACAGTAAATCTGCCCACGTTCAGAATATATGTATTTTTTTTACAAATTATACAAAAACAGAACATAATTCATGTGAATATATTTAAATTATATCGGAGTACTACTGTGTGAGCTGCTGTAGGTTTTAGTCCTTTGTTGCTGCTCCTCTGGTTGTGACTCTCTTATTCGAATACATTGTGTTTGACTCCTCTGTCTCAAATCATTAGCTGATTCTTATCCTTCTTGCAGCCCTTACCAAGGCAACTTCATTGATTTTCCATTGCTGCCCATGTCTGTTTTTCACTTGAGCTCAGGGTTTTGTGAAGTGTGAAGGTTCTCGCTGTTTGTACCAGATTCTCCTGTTAGTTGTAGACTGTTTTTTTATTCTCTGCAGGGCCCTGGAAGGCACCAGGGCTGATTTTATTTATAGATAGGAAGCACAGGGCTACCATGAGTGTGCAGTGGACGAAGTATGGTTTTAAAGCCATAACTGTGTGTGTGTGTGTGTGTGTCACCTATTGCAAAACAATAACTCAATAAAGTTTAAGAACCTTATCAAAGTTCCTGTCAAATTCAGTGAGACAGCACATCTTTTTTTTTAATGTTTTGAATATGTATCCAGTGAGATGGAAAAAGCAATTCACCGTTCACATAATTGAGTTCAGCTTTTGTGGTTGACCTTTTCCCCATCCTTTGCTGTCACAGTATTTCTGATGTCACTCATCTCCACTTGTATGAAGAGCGTTTCTCAAATGGGGCAGGGAATTATTACTATTACGTAATATAGTACAATATTTACAGTATTTAAGTGTTGCCTTTAAAGTGCAGACAAAAATGATCAAATTTGATCCAACACCTTTGGTATGAAAGAGGATTGAAATGCAGACAGTATGGCTATCCGTGTTTGATAGAAATCTGAAAACTGAAGCACAAGAAAGGGCTAACACTCTGGGTTGTAATAGCGTTTTTATTGCAAACTGATGCATCTATTGTGTCACCTTTATCTGCATCTGCTCAGTTTTCATTTTAATTTCTGACCATAAACAAACTTTCCTGCCCACAATCCCTCTCTGTGTTGTGTTTTCTATTTGTGCCGTGGCATTAAAAACAAAGTGATTGTTGGAAACAAAGTATGTTCTGTAATAATGAATCCAAGTTTGTAATTTTCACTAGATCGTCAGCAGAGAAAACTTTATACAAGTGTCAGTGACGTCACATTACAATTGTGAAGATAATTTGAAAAAGATAAAAAGGGGAAACAGAAAACAGAAGCATAATTTGTTTTGTGCGTTAACACGTTAGTTCCTAATAAAGTTGAATGAAAATGATCCATTAAGGCAATTCAACTTAAAGTTACTTAGTTTAATAAAGAAATGCTGCTGAGAGCTAAGTTAGGCATAAACAAGGGAGGGTGTAAGTAGTTAAACAGCCCTTTTTAGCTTGATTTGTAGTCAAACAAGTCACAAGGGTCCTGACTTTAGTTTTGCCTTTTTAGATCGATTCATCGGCGCAGGTATCAGTCAGTGCTGCTCACCTGTGGAAACTGAAAAAAAAATCACAGAAATCACAGGAAGCCTGAAGGAAAAGAGAGCTAGGTAAATTAATGGAAGAGAAATAGATTCAGTAGATTATGATACCAACATACCCTTCCTTATTGTGAGGAACTAAAACTGATGCTAATGGCTCATCTGTAGGCTGTGAAGCGTTTGGGTGACATAGACCAGCAGCAGTTTCTTTACATTAGCTTGTGGGACTAACAGTAGTGGATAAGTGTCCAGAAACAGAGTTAGTAACGTCTGTGTCGGTGCTGCATGCTGCAGCTCATCATGGTGGGAGCCACTGTTCGACATCATTGCTTCCTCCCCACCCTTAATTTGCCCGTTGATCCATTTCCCAAAGGCGTTAACTCTCGCTTCACCTTTTCCTCACCCAGTCCTCCCAGCTCGTCCTTCATCCTACAGAGGAGTCAGACCACACTCCCAGTGTTGGATGCTCTGCAGAAATACACGAATGAGCCGGCTTGCCTCTCGTGCCCTGCGGCCCAGTGTGCATGAAGATAAGAGGAGAGCATATAGGATGAGAATAATGTTGAGGAGAGTTTTTGTTTCATCTCAGGCGTATCTCATGTGATCTCTAAACCAAAGCAGAGATGATTGCGTGAACAGCGGCGGGGTCTTTATGTGAATCTCTATAGGTGGGTGGAAGTGATGTATGTAGATAACCAGGGGGCAGTGACATTTTATTTTACCGCTGTTTCATCAAATTTTGGAGTTAAACAACGAGAGGAAATTCCAGTCATTTCAATCTCACAAGATTTTCATTGATGTGAAATAAAACACCAGTCCAAAAAAGAGATATATAATGCTTTCTTCAGGATTTTAATCTGAAATTAGGTCATGGTCATCCCCTGCATTTTCTTAAGGACATTTCGCCGCAGGCAGAGTTAAAAGGGGAAAGGACAGTAGAAGTGTTTGGCATGAAGCCCGGCCTTTGGTGAAGTCTGAAGGGAGATTATAGTGTAGAGTGCCACTCTGTCTCATTTCTGCAAAGGGAATCTGTGGCTCAGCAAACCCTCGCCGTCCAGCATGAACACACAGGTGTTAAGGAGACGTGACGTAGTTGAGATTTTTCACCACACTTATTAAAAGGTTTGGAAACACGAAAACTGGAGACTGTGTGGGTCGATATTCATGACACCTAGTGCTTTATCTAGTGCACACTGTGGAGCTCCATGCTGTTTCACGTGCATTTGTTGAATCCACTGATATAATGACGCTAATAGTAAGAAAAGGTCAAGTATGCCTTCATCCGGCAGCTCTTTCTCCACATGAGAGTGTTATTGCTGTGTCCTTTTGTTACTGATGATGAGGGTGTGATGCATTTGGTTGTCACAGCGAACACACAGTACATCTGACAGCTGACGTTTACCTGGAAACACCTGTCAGGTAGAGCCACACATTTGTTTCAACCAGTTTCCTGTTTGTTCTTCCTTTTCAAATCACACAAGCACAAAATCTGTCACTTTTTTAAGGGACTTTCTTAAGTGACACAGTGCAGTTCCACTTCAGCTGAACCCAATTTCACAGTGGACAGGCTGGTTGTTGTCCGACAGATGTAAGGGATTGTGATCTGTCAATCAGTATTGTGGATATCAGGCAGCAGGATGAACAGTGTGCCGGGTTTGATGTGGAGGCTAAGCTTCCCTGCTCCGTTTAACAAGGGCAGATCTTTCTGATGTTATCAGGTAGATCCTAGATACACAGTGTTTTCAGCTCTCAGCTTCCATCCTCTAATCACTTCTGTGCAACAAAAAAAAACAGCAGTCGTTTCATCCGAATTCTGCTCTGTGAGTCATATTTTCGAGTAATATAACTTCTCTGCCGAGCACTAAACTTGTCACCGTGCTCCCCTGCTCTCTTTCATTGTACACTCAGGAGAATTTATTTTCCCCAAAGACGTTTTCTGCAGCTTGAAATCATTGATTTCCCAGTCCTGTCAGGGCAGCAGGGCACTTCCCTCATCACTCCTGGCAGAAACGCAAACACAGAAAGGAAAGCTGCTAAATAATGCAGGAGCTGAAGCATCAATAAAGGCGACATGGGAGGCGTCAGATTAATAGTCAGGTCATAAAATTGAGGTCTTATCCTGCTAATATGTGACTCCATCAGGCCCCAACAAAGTTAAACTACACAAGTGCCAATCATTCATGAAGCTCAATTGGAGTGTTGAGTTAAAATCCAGAGGCCGGCCAGTTCACTGGAAGTGATTTTTCTTGTCGTTGAGCAGGAGGAAATGAGCTCGGCGCTGCAGCAAGTAGAGGATGAGCAGAGCAACAGAAGCACAGGCTGGTAGATTTCAACCCTTGAGTGGAGTCCTTGCCAGGAATGAAAATATTTACCTCCGTGAAATGAAACTGCGAGGGTCAAAAGAAGAAGTGTCCCAGCTTTCACGAGGGCTGCTTATTTCACGTGTTGTGTCAGGATTTACCGCCTTCCAGCGAGCTATTTGGCACACGGCTCCAGCACAGTAAATGTTTACGGTGATGAGTAAGTCATCTCTAAGGAAGGAGGCGGGGGAATATAAATATATTGAAATGATTGGTGATAATTGTTTCATTTTCACAACAATATGGTCAGAAAAGCTTTACATTTGTACATGACTGCTGAATGTCCTTCAGGTTCCACCATCATTCACATCTGATAAAGGTTTTGTGTGTTAAAAGTTTTTCACTTTGATTGTATTATATTATGAATGTTGTAAGAAGGGCTTTGAAATACACAGCATAAGAACATATTTCTGGGGCATTTCAGTGTCACTGAATGCAGCTTAATACCCTGTGTCTTTAATTATGTTTTTCTTCTCCACTAATATGGACTCTTTTCTCTCCTTTTGGCTGTCATTTCACCAGGAGGTAGAGGTCAGTTTTCTCCTACTCCAGCTGCCTTTGTTACTGTCTTTTTTCATTCATGACTCATTTCCTCATCTTTTTGTGTCTTTATCTCTGCGTCTCCATCCATCTTCTCACTCTTTTTTTAATTTTAAATTCCCTTCAACTTGCCTGTTTTAATTAGAACGATTAATGTTCTAATTAAGGCAGAGCACTTTAAAAAGACTGAAAGCCATATGTCTCTCACATGTAGGCATCAGGTGCAGATTTGTGGGGCTCATTTCCATACAGATGTACATCCACAGTACATACCCATCTGTCTCTGATGTGACTCACTTGGCTAATTATCATACTGCAAGACTAATGTACACATTCAGTGTGAGAGGATAATGTAAACTACTTTCACTTCTCCGTTATGAGTGTTGATATGCTATCAGCAACACTGTACGCTCAGGCCTTGCTGCTAATACATGATTGTTTTCTTCATGTTTCTGCAGGATGATTATGTTCGTACCTGGGATGAAAACCAAGGTTCTAACGACAGTAAGTGTCTCACCTCTTTCTCACTGTGTGATGTCATTCAACATAAATATAATTTGTTGATTTTTGCTAGTTTAGTATAGGTACATATTGTATGTATGTAACATAACATAAGATCACCAAACAGCCAATACAGGATAAGCAGTGGTTACCAGATCATGAATGAAAAAATAAAAAAAAATAATCATTTATTTTAACAATATTGAAAAAAACTATTCTTTGCTAAATTAAATGTTGTTTTAGGTTGTTAATCTAGTTTCATATTTTTGTATACAATGACCTTGATGAAGAAAAAACTGTTGGAGACACTACTGGTCTAAAGATAAGTAAATGAAAAATGAAAGCCTTCACTGACTCACACACTCCCTGTTTGTCAGGCAGTTGCCAGACTCTTTTTCTGAGCTCACCATTATGAAGTTGTGTTTTATCTTGGCTGCCTGACAGCTGACTCCAAGGTTTCACCTCGTTCATCAGGAATGTATTTCTTCTATGGGAGCAAAACGCATTAAACAGACAATAAGAACAGGTCTTGATGATAGCACCATTATGGCAACACTGTTAATGCTCACTCTATAACACGGGGATCGGCTGCCGTTAATACATAAATGTCTGTTATCTTATGAAATATGTTTATTAAAGATAATGCAAAGCTTAACAGCCAAAGATAAAAGCATTTTAATAATTCCATACATATAGGCCAAAATAAAAAAAAGTGGTGTAAGTGCTCGGGCTGCATGCTGAATCAGTGAAAGCAAAGCCACATGATTTATTGAAACTGGATGTCATTAGCCTACACTGCAGCATGGAGACAGAGACTGTGGCCTGTGTTTGAACTGCGATGCTTCTCAGACTGTCGGTGGTTCATCGTGTTAGGCAGCGTAGCGTATATGCTCTTGTGTCATCCGCTCACGCTCCACACTTGTAGTGCTTTCTCTGGGAAAAAAAAGGTTGAAGATGTTAGCGGTCTGTTTTCTCTGCTTGAGTGGCCCCGATGTGGCTCTCCCCCAGGAGATGCTAAACATTGGCTCGTCTTAAGCCCATCACCACTTCCTTTCTGCGTCCTCCTTTTTTTCTCTTTCGCAGAAGCGTCGTGGCAGACGGTCTGAAATCTCCTCCTGCTGAGACTCCGGCCTTAATTGAGCCTCTGCAAGATGAAGTCATGACCGAGTCGTGTCCCTGGCCGTTATCGCTTGATTTGCAGCTTAAATGAAGTCTGTTGAATGGCAGAGTCCATTAGCGCAATTTCCAAGGGTTTAATGAAGGACTAATTATGGCGTCCAATGAAAGGCTAGAGAGGGAAGTAAAAGCACAAGAAGAGAGTGAGGCAGAGGTGGGGGCTAATATGCCTTGATTTAGTGTAAAGTGACTGACATCAACATTATTCCTGCCAAGTCTGGGTCAATTTGGTGATGAGGAAATTGCAGACTGGAGAGGAGAGTGAAAATGGCAAGGACTGGAAAAATGAAGGACAGTATGTGAAAAAGGAGCTGTTTGTTCAAAGGGAAGAAGACAAAGAGGCCATTAGGCTGCAAAATCACACAAAAACATGACACACTGAAACTGAATTCCCCACAAGGGTGTTTCTGGAAAGATCCACTATAAATTGTAGCCAGCTTGTTTTAATATTTCTGGAGTAGCGTTGGACATGCTGTGGCTAAAAGTCTGTTAAATATAACTGAATTTCACTGAAGAACAGAGACTATATTGACTGCATCTTCATATTCTTCATATTCTCCATCTTCATTTATGTTTAGAATTGGACAATTCTGCATCTTGTTACTGATTGCCATAACATTCCCTAAGTTTGGTGAAACCATAGCTGCCATGTGAAAATATTTCAGACATCTTTTTTTCTCAAAGATATTTTTATTGGTGTTTTTGTCCCAGATAAATAATACAGTAATATAACGTTGACAGTAGGTTGAGAGCAATAATCCTGTCCATGTATAGTAAGAAAAAAAACACACAAAGAAAAACAACAACCGCCCAGCCTACCCATCGTTACAGAGCTAGACATTTACATGAATAGATATCTTTTTTAAAAAACTGTAGAAGTGTCTTGTATCGGTAATCCCACGTGGCAATAAAGTTGAAATAATATCAGCCTGGCTGACATAACTGTAGATCAACTTCAAGTGGCATCGCTATAATGTAAGTGTTCAATCGACTGTGTGTGTCAGCTTTTATAACACTCCAGCAAAGCTTTTTTATGCTTGCCTTAGGTTGTCAGATGAATAGCACATTTCAAACAGTGTGAAAACCTTCATCTATCTATTTCCCTTTCTCTCGTGTTGACATGGGTGTACCTTCCCCCCCCCATTGATCCTCCTTCCCTTATATGAGTGGCCTAATGAAGCAAAGGAGCAAAGATGAGATTTGTCCCTCTG
Organism: Synanceia verrucosa; assembly: GCA_029721515.1. Lineage (NCBI taxonomy): Eukaryota > Metazoa > Chordata > Actinopteri > Perciformes > Synanceiidae > Synanceia > Synanceia verrucosa. Next base: position 16,320,597 of record CM056562.1, on the reverse strand, counting down.
CAACATCACTAAATCAGAGTGATGTCTTCACTCCAGAGAGTCTGGAGTCCTCATTTTTCGGCCAGACAGCCCACACTTCTGCACCACTGCACACTGGAGGACGTGGCTTTTGAACTGTCAGCACTCCCAGCTTGCAGACAGCCAATGGCAACAGCCAGACTGAGGTGGAAATTTGCATTCAGGCCATACAATATTGGCTGATTCCTCCTGAGCCGACACTGTGCAGAGGGAGGGATGGGTCTGGGTAATTTATAGTCGATTTCTACAGTCACTTCTGCAAATCAATCATCAGTCCAGCAACTGATTGAATCACCTCGCTCTTTAAGGCAGCAAACAATGCAGGAGAGCGGTTGTAATTTGGACTTGTAAGAACAAACAACTGTATATACGCACACCCAAACGTACAAACAACACTGCTGTCGTGATGGGATTTTTAATTTTTAGACATTTGTTTTCAAGTGTACCTTGGATTTCCACAAGCTAATCTCAGTCAGAGAGGCCAGGTGAAAGGTGAAGTGGCACTATTTGGTGAATCAGTGTTTTCAGATCAATGGCAGACACTAAAGCGATGAAAAACATGCTGAGTCCACACTCCACAAGGTCTGGAGTTTGATACCTCTCGAGGCTGTTGGTAGATACTGTTGCTTGAAGCTCACACACAAATTGTCTTCAACTCTTTTATTTTATGTATTTCATGTAAGACACCTTTTTACTCCATGATATTCATCAAATCGGGCTCTTCTCTCTCCAGGCAGTCTGCCCAGCTCTTTGTACATGTTGTGTCTGGACTCCAGAAGCTGCCACTACAATCCTCCGAGGTCAACTGTTGCCCTTCACACGATTCAATACCCCACATACAAGGCAGCAGAGGCATCAGACACTCCTGAGCATTTAAAAACCAATCCTTTAAAGACATGCCTCACATCATCTATTCAGCATCCTCTAATAAATAATCCTTCACATTTAATTGACCTTTCTTGAAGTCCCTTCACTTAAACACAAAACGGTCAATCATATCATGGCATTGGCCTGCTTTGAAAAGTGCCCAACAACTATACGCCTGATATTTAAAGTGTTTAAAATGTAGTAATTTTGTATTTTGGGGAATACGCTTATTCACTTTGCAGGCTGCTTTTTTTATCGAGCCCACTGTATGCTAAAGTTAGCAGTGAGCTGGTGATCATAGTGGAGCCAGGGATTCACCTCAGGAGTCTCAGTGGAGATGGTACTAAAAGAAGAGTAAATACTGGACTTACATTGATTGAGTTTACAGAAACACGGTTCAAAATAAATGCTAGCAAAGCTCTGAGTCTGCTCCATATTTAAATATTCTTTGTCACAGGTGAAAATACCATTATTGTGTTTTCAGCTTGTTACACAGTACCCCAAAAATGCATTAATGCAGGTTTATGTATAGACCCTAATTCCCTTTTTTTTGACTTGCTATTTATTTCTGTCACTGTGGGAATTCAAGGCTTTTTTTCATAAACTGGACTGAACAGACTCTCCAGAGACAAAGCCTGACTTCACTGCTACCTAGAAGACAAGATAGCACTGATGAGACTGAGTGTGTAAATAGGAGATAAGACGGTTGATGATGAGGATGTGGCCTGAGCTCCGCTTCTGTTATCCTCAATCTGCAGCGATAAACCTCATGCAAATCTGGATTGTATTAGACTGAAGCCCGGCGAGCCTAATTAGAAGAGGTTTACTGCTGCAGGGTTTAGCGTAAGACCGAAGAAGAGACTTTCCAAAAGTAATAACGGAAGACGGTAAAGAGATAGAGTGGATGTGATGGTGGAAATAATAAACAAGCAGGTAGAACATGAATACACCGGTGAAGACGTGATTTGCGGAGACAAAGGAATGCGAAAAGAAGGGAGATTGATAGACATGATTGCACAGCGGGGGGTTTCAGAAATACAGAGAGAGAGAGAGAGAGAGTTCTCAGAAACACCAGATTGAGCTGCAAATCACAGTCAACCCAGAAATGATTCCCGGACCACGGAGAGCCTGTTGCCATGGAAACGTCATCATCTCAGGCACTGCTTTAATCCGTGGAAGCCTGTTATGTTAACATGAGGCTCAGGCAGCCACCTTATGCTTCTGTACTCACAACACGACGCTGTGCCAGCATTGTAGCCGCTCACTGCCGACAAGATTTATTTACAAATGTTTTGCTATTAGAAGGCAGGATTATCTGCTCTGTGCTGCTTCTTTATTTAAATTTGCTCAAGTATTGTTTAAGTCATCATTGGATGGATTGCTAAATGCAAATGTGTACTTATGGTGTACTTGCCACCCTGCCCACTGTGCTATATCCCCATTAGTTCCTTAATCTCCTTGTCCTCCTTTGTGTCAGGAAGTATCGTAAGGGTTTAATTGGCTGCTAATGCACTTGTGTGAATTAGACAGGAGCTGGGAGCTGGGGGGGCTTCTCTTCTGACAGTCTAAATAGATGAGGAGTCTGAGTCTCCGAGCATCACTGTTTCGCAGTCAGAGCAGTCCGTCAGTCAGTTATACAACCAGCTCTGCCATGACAGGGGGGCGTATTGTTTTGGATTTGCTTCTCAAATATCTGTCGGTTCGCTTCAATAATCCTGTGATGTTGGCAGTGTTAATGTAAGCTATTCAGCCACTGAGAAGGACACAAGAGGAGATCCAAAGCCTGTCTGCAAAATTACAATATTGTCATAAAACAGGATACAGTAAGAGGAGGGGGTGAATACAAGCACCTCCGCCATGTAGAGAGGACTGCAGCAGCAGTCTGTGAGTAGTCTGTATTCCACTGTGCTGTACTGATGGATAGTGTAGGTGAATAAAGGTGGGGGGGTGTGAAGAGAATAGAGTGCGACATCCAGGTCGGACTCCAGGACGCCTGTTGGGAACAGACAGCTGTGACATATGAGTGTGTGTGGGGTGTTGACACACAGTGCAGCATTAGCTGCCAGCAGAGAGGGTGATGGATGGACGGAGCAGAGCACACTAGCCATGCAGGCTTTAGCCTACATGGTAAAATGTCTTCCTCATAGCAAGTCAGCGAAAGTAAAATATTCAAATCATATTTAAATAAATAAGTGCTAAGAAGAAATCTGTCAGGGAGGTACGGATACTGCACTTTGCTCCAGGGCTAATCAACTTTTTATGTATTAAGTGGAATAAGATTGTCTTGAGACTAGTTCTGGGTTATAAAGACAATTTTACAGGAACTGCGAGCTGCAACAGAAGCAAACTGATCTCCCTCATCAACGTCTTTTCATTTTTTGTGTGTTCAGAAATATGTTTTTTCTACCCATGATTAAAGCACAAAATGCCTCAAGATACATGTTGGTCAGAGTGAGACCAACAGCTCTGCACTGCTCTAGTAATGTAGACTAGAGTTATACGGAGCAAACTGAGAGGAGAGATTCGGTATTTGACACTGGGAGTGAAGAGGCAGTGACAGATAGAAAATGCAGTATTGACACTACAGTATACATCTCATTTTCTATCCCCCTCAGACGTAGACACCACCAAGGACCCCTGTCAAAAGGTTAAGTGTAGCCGACACAAGGTGTGTATCGCCCAGGGCTACCAGAGAGCTGTGTGCGTCAACCGCAAGAAACTTGAACATCGGTGAGTGTGTCGCCCTGGGCAACAATCCCAAAACACATACAAAAAATGTTCTCTGTTGATACACACTAACATGAGGCCCACAGTAGCAGGTTCAGCTGCTGGTTCTGGTCTGGGATGTGGTCATAATAGAGGTGGGTTGACTGCCTGCTGTTTAATGATAAGCTAATGCATTCAGACAATACGGAGGAGGGCAGTTTGATTCATGCTTCAGGTTGGTGCTGCTGTGTCTGTATGTCTGAATTAGCACAGTGCTTGCTGTCTCAGCTTGACGTAGTGAGGCTGAAGTGTCTTAGTGTCCTCTGTCCTGCAGACTGAAGCAGCCCTCTCTCAGGTCTCCTGATGGAAATTGCCAGCCTTGTCCCATCTCCTCCACTGGGCCTGTGTGCGGATCAGACGGACGCAACTACGCCTCAAAGGTACGCTGAAGCAAACCCACACCAACAGCACTGGCAAAAAAATATCAGCTTACCGATACATATCCTGATTATGTGATAAAACTGTATAATTTTACTAAATTCGGCTGGCCAGTCTAATGAGTCCACACTAATTGCAATTCAAAATAAACTGAATTAGTTGAAGGTTAATATTTGCAGAATTGTATTCAGTCCTGTGCTATATACATTCAGTTGATTAGGTACAACACTGCAGAGGTGCTCTCTGCAGTTTTACAGAAGTGTTGATTTATCTTTATGGTCATTTTGGACGCTGTAGTAGAATCACACTGAGAGGTGTTATATTATGTCCTACACATTTATACCATTGAGGTGAGAGTGAGTAGCAGTAACAGCTCTCAGTATAACAGATTGGAATTAAACAGCACCACAAACTACAGACTTATAAATGACCAGTCAACACATGCTGATAAACCCACTGTATAGCACCCTGCCAGGTGGCTCGCAGTGTTGACTTTGTGTTACATACACACTAAGACAATGAACTAAACGCTGAGGGGTAAATAGTGACATACACCTTCAGAGCAGAGCAGTGTGAGGAGACGCTCAGGGGACCAAAGGACTCAGCTATGATATATAGCCTCAGGAGGACCAATTGGTGGCTTGTGGTGACAGAATCCCATGTGTTTATTGATTTGCGCTTTGTCTCTTGGATCACTTTTCCTGACCTTGTGTGCAATCAGAGGTCGGAAAGCGCACTGGGGAGCGAGTCTCAGTTTTGAATTAAGGCGTACAGTCAGTCATCTCATGAATATTTGATCTGTGTTGCGGCAATAACTCATTTTACTTCACCTTTGTGTCCTCTTGTCAATATTGCAAATGTGCGGACGTGTTAATGTGTGTGTTTGTGTGTGTTGCAGTGCAAACTGGAGCAGCAAGCGTGTCTTACAGGGAAGGATCTCACCCTGAAATGTTCAGGTCTGTGTCCTTGTCCAACTTCCGCCCCAACATCCATGGACAGCAAACATGGTAAGATCAAATGCTCAGTAAACACATATATGTGATGTGAATTACTACAAGGCTTTCCATCTGTTTTATTGTATATCTCTGTCTCACAACAAACATCTTAATGACATTTTTGCTGTCCCTCTGGCCTCCACAGAGAGCTGTACCGGACAGGATCTGGCTGATCTCGGGGAGCGTCTGAGAGACTGGTTCCAGCTATTGCAGAGCAATGTGAAGCAGAACAACGATAGCAAGACTGGGTCCAGAACCAAGACAGCCAGCACCACATCAGGTTACTGATTAGTCAATCCAAAGTGCATTAACAGTGTGTTCTAATACAGGCGGTAGACTAGGGAAAGGGAAAATGAAATCCTCACAACTTCAGCTTCACAGTTTTGCTGGTGCTGCTTCCACCTTCATGTTTTCCGCAGCTCTCACTGGATAGATCTCGATCTTGCCAGGTATCAAACACATTTGAAAACAGTTGCAGGGCTGGAAGCTTAACACTTTTGGGCAGATGGATCAAAGTACCATTGCATCATATACAGGGGCGTGCTGTGCTTCAAAGTAACAGTAAGGGAGCCTCGGGAACCTGTTGGCCACAAGTTGATGAGAGCAAAGTCATAAATAGGCTGTAAAGTGGGAATTTGGGAATTGTTGTATTAGGTTGATAATGATAAGTTCTAATGCAGGTTTCATACTGTAGTTGGAACCAGTTATATATTTAAAGATGGTCTGTGCAATATCCAGAGTATTGTTAAGGCTGCAAAGCCTTTTATGTAAAGATAAAGAGGGGTAATGTCTATCTGAACAGCAAATGAAGTCACTCTTCCTCTGTATGCGTTGTAATCTGAACTTCTCCATGCTTTGTTGACATAGCCAGACTGGCATTACGTGCCTTTTTAGTGCATGTGAGCCCCGTGGTTAGCTGCCGGTGATTTACAGCTTTTAATGCTCCCCACCCTCAGGTTTCCCTCTGTTTGACACTATTATCGCTGTCAACAGTGTTGTCTTCACTGGTAAATCAAGCCGCCAGCCCAGCCGTCGCCATGTTGAGAGCCGTGCAGAGCCAGTAGAAATGCTCCCAATCTAGTGTTTAGCACCTTTAAGAATATGATAGAGTGGATTTGCAATGGATGATTCTGAGCACACTGGCATGGTTTCATTTTCCATTTCATGCAGCTGCCCCCAGATAAAATGAATAATGATAATTTGTCTGTCTTGCAGTGTTGGACAGGAGCCTGGTGGCCAGCTGTAAGGACTCCATAGGCTGGATGTTTTCCAAGCTGGACACCAATGGTGACCTGTACCTGGACCAGGCTGAGCTGGCCGCCATCAACCTGGACAAGTACGAGGTCTGCATCCGGCCCTTCTTCAACTCATGTGATTCCTACAGGGACGGCAAGGTCTCCACTGCTGAGTGGTGCCTCTGTTTCTGGAGAGAGAGTGAGTATCCTGGGTCTGTGTGTGTGTGTCCACAAGCATAAACACAGTCACGTGCCTCTGTGTTGACATTCCAGTTAACCTCAGGTGTAGCCACCTCTGTGTCGTGTGCTGGTCCATCACTATTTGTCTTCCTACTCATCCCCCTTTTCCCCTGTGAAGTAAAACGTCACCACAAGGAGCAAAAAACATTCCTGCTGCTTGTTGACAGCCTCAGTTTTCCCTCAGCTCTCAGAGACTGAGTCTGTCTGCCAGCCAGCTCAGTAGAAACTAGATAGAATAGAATAGTTTTTCATTTATCCCCCATTGGGGAAATTCACCCGCCACAGCAGCAGAGACAAAAATCACAAACAAAGGTCCAGGTCCCAAACTCATATCACTATTTGGAAGGAACATGCTGGGAATTGTTTTTAAAATTGCAAGAGGTGATTAGAAAACATTGATCAGTTTGACTGTTGATTGTTTTTGTCAGATTTTAGGGTGTCATTACCTCTGTTCTCTGTCTAATAATGCCAAGAACTAGAAGTGTGCTTTGATCACTTGTTAAAAAAATTATTTTCTGTCCTTTTTAAGAGCCACCCTGTCTGGCTGAACTCGAGAGGATTCAAGTACTTGACGGCGGCAAGAGAAAGTTTGGTAGGTATCTAACTTTTTGTAACAGCATTTCAGCCCAATTGGATCTGTCGTTCTTGGTGGAGGGATTTCATCCAGCAGATGACAAGCAGGAGGCGGGGATTAGTCCCTGATCAGTCTGGTGGATTAGGACTTGATAGTGACAGACGGCAAAGGAAAGCAGCCATCAGTGTGTCTTACATGTATGTGTGAGCGGGTGAATGTGTGTGTATGTGTGTGTATGTGCGCACTGCAGATTTTGGCTGGCTGACTGGGCTCTGAGTCAGGACTCTCCAAGGACACAGAGCGACGAGCAGGGGGCAGTCTGCCAGCCCGACACTCTGATGTTCCCTTGAAGGACTGGACGCCCGGTTGTTTTTACCCTGTCTCATTTGTGATTCTTTATTTCTTTTTTTTTTAAATTTGACATCATGACAAATGTCTTCATCTCTAGAAAGTGATAAATGCCACTGTCATGCTTGGCTTTCTGTGCCGTTATGAACACGGGCATTTATTTCATCTTCATACGACCGTTCAGAAACAGAAAACATCCTAGTCTGATGTCCCTCCTTTATCCCATGATGATTAGCTAGTCACCCCCCACACCACCCCAATATGCTACAATATGCTGACTTCATACTTATCCGCCCCATCTAGCTGTGTGAACGTATTTGTATTCATGGAATATGGAATTGGCTGCCGTACATGCTGCATGTTTTACATTGTCACCTGGCTTCAGCATCATGTGTGATGAGAACTAATGCAGGCTGCGTTCAGCAGCTTGTCGCTAAAGGTCATTTTACTGCGGGACTTTTCAAACTTGACAACTTAAATATTCTCAATGGGCCCCTTTTTGTATTTCCTCACGCAATGCTTGTTAATGCAGAAACTGACAGGATGTAATCTCGGACCAAAGCTGTTTCCCTGGCAACAGAATGGCAATGAAAAGGTCTATGCACCCAAATCTTATTTATTTGTGTTTTTTTTTTCTTTTTTTCGTGTGAATGTCAGGCCGATTTATCCCGAGCTGCGATGAGGACGGCTATTACAGGAAGCAGCAGTGTGACAGGGGAGAGTGCTGGTGTGTTGACCAAAATGGAGGAGAAGTAGCCGGATCTAGGATGCGTGGCAAGCCAGATTGTAGCGGTAAGTCCCATAGGTTTCAGCTGCCATGTGTCTGTATGTGTGGCATTGACAGCACATATGGTTTGTATGCTTTACAATGTTATGTTGCAGAATTGCTAAATTAGACTTGACGTCTATGACCAGGGTAGATTATAAAAAACAGACAAATGTAGAGCATTTTGCACTGTGACAGTGTATTTATGTCAAGTCAAGTTTATTTGTGTAGCCCAATATCACAAATTACAAATTTGCCTTTACAATCTGACACATTGTGTCTTTTACAAATGACCCTCGCATCTTCGAAAAATCTTTTAACAGAGAAAAAGAAATGGTATAAACTTCTTCTAGGATAGACATACGGGCAATGATATATAAAAAAAAAGCTGAATGTAGCAAGAAGCAAGACCTTCAGAATCCACTGTGGATTGGCCCACTTCTCTGCCGCACCCCCACATGCATTCTGCACAAGGCTCTCTTTATGTTGAAGGACCCACTGCGACATAACTCACTGCAGGGACCAGTGCCACATTCATGTGTCCAGAGTCATTTGCATTCTAAAGCGCCGCTTGTCGCTGTGAGAAAAGTCTTTCAAGATAAATGAGTGCTGGTTGGACTCAACCTGTGTCTGACAAGAATAGCTCCCCTGGCAAGGTTTTCAAATGGCTATTAAAAATCAGACAAAGTCAAACTCATACCCCTTCACCTCCTTTTTACCATCGCAGTCAATGTTTTTAAACTGATTTCACCATTTCTCAATGATGGAGAGGACTCCATCAAAAGTTGAGAGGAAGAAATGTTGAGCAGAATTCAATGCAATATGTAAGATTGCAGCGATGGATAATTCAATCCCCCTGCATGCTTTCTGTCCTTCTGCCTACAGATGATGAAATGGCATATTCTGGCGATATTGGCAGTGGGGTTGGATGGGAAGACGAGGAGGAGAAAGAGGCTGAGGAGACTGCAGAGGAGAATGAAGAGGAAGAGGGCGAGGTGGGAGAGGTGGATGATGGGGGCTATATCTGGTAAACATGTCGTCCAGCCTGTCGACGGGAGCGTCTTGCTTGTCCTGAACACACACACACACACACACACACAGATCCTGCAAAGAGACGGACATGGTGAAGCTCTCACACTCAGAACAACACTGACTTATGAAAAAGCGAAGGGAGAGGGAAGTTATTGTGGGCGTATTCAATGTTACAGGATGTACTTAAAACAGGCAGGGGAAGGGGGACATATCACTATTAAGAAATTATGGGCCTGGAGAATTTTGTCCCTCATACTTGTGAATCTTTGTTCTCTTCTGTTTCGAGTCCTTTGAACTATCTTTGAGCCGTTTTTAGCTGATGCATAACGGAGACTTTTAACAGTTGCAGGTGCTTGTTATGTGCTTGCATTAAAAAATGGAGAAAGATTGTGTGCATTTCAGTCATCCAAATTGGCCTCTTTGGTCTTTTCTTTCTGCAGATAAACAACATTTAGATAAACCAGTTTTGATTTTCCGGCAGGAAACAGGCGAGAAAGAGAGGAAGCCATGTTGGAATATTGAAAAGCACCCTTTGACTTTACAGTTTCCGTGTCATTTGCTTCGGCTCATGTGTGACAGTAGTCATTCATGACTTATTGGATAAAAGGAAAAAAAAAAGGTTTCTCACGCATCACTCTTTAGCTTGTATATAATGTGTGTATCAGAAGACAGATTGTCACCTATTAGTCCCATTGTCAAAGCCTTGGAAGACTAGCACAATATACTGCTTAGTTGACAAGTGTACATCGTATCATAATGTGGATCAATTATTGTGTTTAATAAAAAAAAATAAAATAAACTGGTCTATGTGGCCCAGCTGGTCGCCGTACATCTGAGTCTGGTATCGTTTCATTCCTTGTCAAATAGTAGCAAGCTGTTGTGATAAGTACAACTAATATACAGATACTATAGCAAGCATATATAGAACTGACCATTATTACACCAATTGTGTGTATTTATACACATTTTAATAGGCCTTAAAATACTGATTCTTAGATCTTACTATTATATAAGTCAAAATTACCAGCTGGATGATAGATGGATTTTTGAATCATTTGCAGCCATGAACTTGAGAATATATTACAATACAAACATTATAATGAATAATGATGAAGCCCATCTTAATAAAATACTATTTCAAAGGCGTAAACCTCTTCCCTTTGCAACCTATCCTCTGAGGAGCATGTCATATTGTCAGCTCACTCTTGCCTCACCTTACCTTGCAGTAGACTGGAGCTTATAGCTATGGGAAACCAGCAGAAATGAGATACAGTCTGCATATCAGCACAATGCCTATAGAAAACTCTCCTCAGGCTCCTCGGGACATTACTCAAGCCTCTCCACTGTGAGCTATTCAGTCTGGGAACAGTGAAATAGGAACCTTACTGTGTGATACAGTATATGCACATTCTTGGAAGCAATGGCCAAGAGAGCTTGTCTCAACATTGTAAAAAGTGACCCTCACCAATCCTCTGAAATGTCATTTCTCAGTTTCACGTTACCGTCATAATGGAAATCGCACCAGCAACGTCCCAGTGGGTGAAACCTTAAATGTGTTAGCTGTGAATGGGCATGCTTGCCAATAGATGCCTGAATACCTGATACCAGCAGCAAGTCCTCTGGCTACCCAAAGGGACCAATCATTTTCAGCAACCTGTCAGCACATTAATATTCCTCCTGCTTGGTGAAAACAAGCCACATGTAGCATCCTGACACTCTTTTCTTCATGTTGCAACTGTAAAATAATATTAGAGTTGAAATCTGATACTTACTGAATTTGCATATAAAAAAAACATGGAAAATCTTGCATTATATTCCTTGAATATTTTATTTATTATAATGTGGGTAATTTATAAAAGAAATACGTGCATCACAAAAAGTATTTTATTAATATAATTACATTACAGTACAATAAAACAACCTCGGCCGGTATTAAAGTAATTTAAATATGGCTGTTAAGATTAAGTGTTCTTATAAATATTTCACAGTTTACTGCATGATTCTGGGCCAGTGAATCAGCATTGGAAATGATGATTCTTGTTTTAGTTGCATTTACTCCTTGAGACCTGTCACTTTGTGCCCATCTTTGTATCACACTTATGTAAGTTACATTTTTTAAATAGCAGTTTTGTTTTAAAACATGACACATGATCTCAGTTTAGTAATATCAATAATATGATTTTGCATTTATTCCAGACTGATTTAACATCAGATCTGTTTCTCTGGCGTATCTCAGTTACAGTTTGCTTTGTGTACTCTGGAGCCTCCACACTGTCCTGACTTCTGCTTCTGCTGCGTCCAACACACTGAATGCATTAACATCCCTTGTCTGGTGAAATTCTTGCAATGATCTCTGGAAAACAGTCACTGGGATGCTGAAGTTGAGGTGTGGGTAGGTCACTTTGGCAGCCGAGTCCCTTGTGTTGCTGGACACAATGCCTGCAATACAGCAAATAATCCCCATACCCTTAAAAAGTGCAAATGCAGCACTGCAGAACGAGCAGTCTGTTGTGTATGGCTGCCTTCTCTCTGCACATGTGCAGTGTCGTTACAGTGCAGTTCTCTGTGGTCATGGTATGCCCCCCACTGATCAAATGAAGTACATGATATTACACTTTCAGGGTCTCTTACCCAGCAGCTCTCCTGAGCATGTCCGCACCACTGCGCCTCCACTGGTCCCTGCTTGTACTGCACAAGTTGTCTGAAGCATGACGGGCTGGTCATTCAAGCTGATAGTTTTTGAGAGGACACCGCAGGTCAGGGATGGTCCACATCTCCGACCCAAGCCACCATACCCCACCACGACGACAGGCTCACCTAGGCAGAAAAACTAAGATGAACATCAAAGAGTTTCATTAGGGTTAAGAGAAAGACTAACATGAAGATGAAGAAATCAAACCTGGGTTGTAACTCTGAGCCATCTGAGGGACTGCAGCCTCTTTGATGGAGTCTCTCAGCTGTACCAAAGCCAAATCATAGGGTGAAGAGGATTTAGTGGAAAACAGCACATCACCCACAACATCAAGGACTCTGTGAAACAGAGAAAATCACACTGATCAGGAACATTACAGCTTACTAAAACAAGTGTTTTCATTATCTTGTCTGATTAAACCACACAGACTGAAGCTGGAAATAGTAGTTATTGGTCTGGTAACCAAAGTCCACATATATCAGTAAAGGTAAAGAACCACAGATTTTGGTTCGATACATGGATGAACTGTAATGTTTTCTAACATCCTGTTAGTCCTAATAGGTTGAAGAAATAGAAGAGAATATCAATGAAATCACAGCACACATACACATAGGTGTACAGCAAATGTTTCAAAATGTCATTGGAAAAGCACAGATGTGTAACTAATACTGTTAATGATAGCTGTATTCTCTTAAGGAGTGTCAGGCAGCAGCAATGAACTAAGCCATTGTTAATGCTATCAGCTCAACCTGTGTTTTCCAGCTATAATCAGTCACAAGTTGTGCTGTAAGGAGAAAAATAAACATGTTTAAAGTGTTTTTGATGCACTTTCCCAACAAATCCCTTCCTACAGAAAAAGGATGTGCTTGGAGAACACCTGACAGCTTGTTCTTAAAATGGTCACCTGTTCTTATGATGGAACTTAAGTGTGACTGTGGACTTCCCGTTGACAACATGGCGACAGGTCACAACCAGCTGAGAGGCGACGACTACGCCTGAACCCCAGAACTCTCCACTGTCCACAAAGCACACGGTGGGGCGTTTAGCAGCTTTTGACTTGTGGGCTGCGGTGGACATGAGGAGGCCTGGCTCTCCTGGCTGGAGCCAAACATTTCGGAGCGAATCTCCTTTAATCCGGAGGATGTTCCTGAAGATCACATGGATGGAGCAGACCAGAGTGAGGCCGATCCACTCGTTCGCTTTCCAGCCAAATGGAGACACTATCAGTCCCAGCAGACATGCTTTGTCCATGCCTTTCACTGCAAACAGCCCACCACCCTCCGTGCCTGGCAAGCACCGGGCGTCTGTGAGGATGACAGCATTCTCCTCCCCGGCTAGGTTGCTGATGATGCCCCTGCTGAGGGTGCTGATGAAGAGATCCATGCAAAGGGAGCCAAAAGGTGATCCACACGCAACAACCGGGCAGCCTTTCTTGAGAGATGAGCTCCTCTGCCAGCATATGCTCCCTGCATTTGGGCAGCTGTCTGCAGCCTTGAGTACAGCAAACCAGCTGAGGAACTGGGCATTTTTGGTCAGCTCCTCGTCCTCTCCATCATCATCACCATGGAAACGCCACTGGTCAGCCTCAGGGAAAACTGCCTGGAGAGCCTGACTGAACTCCACGCAGCTCACCAGCATCAGCAGCTCGGCTGCAACTTCCCGTTGGAGAGTTTTGCTTCCGGTGTGGGAGGATGTTAAGCCATCTGCACACTCGTTGGAGTGCAAATCTCGCTCAGTAGAGAAGCTGATGCGGATTTGAAGATTGTTGCTGAAGTTGTGCGGTGATAGGGACCTGTGGTCTGCGGAGAGGGGCTGTTTCTCTGTGGTAAAACAGGAAAACGGGACGCCGGTGCATATCACTATCCCTGTCTGAGGATGGACGATGACTCCGCTGCAGCTCACGGATTTCTTTGGTGAAGAGGCCTCAAACACCTTGACGACACAACAACACTTCTCTAACTCCTTTACCTCCATGTGGACTTTAACTCGAAGAAGAAAACTCGTTGAAAAGCAGCACAGAGACCAGCGAGGCAAGAAAACAATCCTCCCTGCTGACCAGGTACGTTACAGCAGACATAGTCCGTGTTCAAACTAGTGTTTTCTTGCTAAAAGTTTCCACAGTAGTGATTATTAACGTGTATTGTGTCGTTCGACTTCCTGGTTTAGTTTCATTGGTCCACGGGACAAACCGATACCTACCGATTAATGTGATTGGTCTGCTTGTAAAAGTGAAACGTACTGGACCAATAGGAAAGAAGGAGGCGGGGCATAGTTGTTTTGTCCTATAATATACTTTAAATTGGAATAATTTTATTTTCAGAACAAATAATAACATTATTCTAAAGTCAATCTAAAGACAATTTATTTATATTTAAAAAAAATAGAGAAACAAGAATAATTTGAAGGATTGTCAAAAATATTTATTATGCTTAAACGTCACACGTTTAATAACAGTATAACCTACCTTGTTGTGACAGATGCTTTTCCTCAGAGCTTGATGCTTTATGTAAGATAAGACAAGCCAAATCATTATTGAAAAATATATAAATAAGAACTTATATACAAAATAATGTGTAATGTTGCACTAAGAGCATTTCATGCATATCTTTTGCATGCCCTCAAGTACTCTCATAATATCACTGCGTGTTGTGAGCAGCCACTAATCACAAAGTACTCAAGTTGTTTCACAGCAAAGCATGAAAACAGGTCATTGTGCACCCAAGTACAATTTTTTTTTATATCACCTGGCTGTGCTGATGTAGTTAATATATACTGCAAAATGTCAGTTAATGCACTTGTGGTCACATTCATATAGTTGGCCTGTAGTGGTAAACCCTTCAATGAATAAAAACAAAAACATGCAATCTGAAAAAAAATTATTCAAATCTGTGGAGGTAGTAGGCTACTGTATAACACTTTGCTTATTGACAAATATGGCACCAAATCTCTGCAGCGCTTCCCACAAAAACTATTCTGTTCTTGGATGAACAATGTTGTAGTACTTGAAGAGTCCCATTACTATGAAAGTAATTGGATAACTATATGATAATGACACTCATCTTCATTCAAGGAAGAGTAACTCAGAGTACAAAATGTTTACCAAATTGACCTTCACTGTAAGTCTACACCAGCTGCTATAAATAAACCCGGCTCACAAACTGGTTGACAGTGATGACATGTTCTATATGGCAAACAGAAATCTTTTCCGCACCATGAAGATTATTCTCTACACTCAGTTTGAACAATACAGACTGATGATTAATAACTTAACCTTTGACTCACTGTGGTTTGATGAAGATGAAGAATACATGGTATATTAACACAAAGCACTACTTGTAATGCATTTCCTACTGGCACAGTCAACGTCTTGAACATTTAACGTCTCTTCAACGGCAGGTAGTCTTGTGTGGGACAATAAGGTGAATAAGGTTATGAAAAGAACATGAATCAGTCAATATACTGGGAGAGCCAGCGGAAACCATCTCCATATCCTTGTCTCTTCAGCACGCTGCACATGAAAACTTCCATTGGCCTCAAATTAAGCTCCTTCAGTGACACTTTTCCCTGAAAAGAAATAAAAACACACAATTATTTCACACTTTAAAGTTCAGCAAAAAAGCTATTCAACTTCCTTGACAATGTATTTTGGACGATGCAATGATATCATGAAACCATAGAGTATGGCTCACTGCCACTGTATTTAATTAGAGGAGTTGCAAGCTATGCACAGTTGTGCCTAACCTTGGCAGTTCAGATTTGTATTAGAAACCCAGAGTTTTCGTATCATCTGAGCTGAAAGGAAGGAATGTTTGGCCTTGAGAGATTTGTGAAGACCATTGTTGTTATTATTCAGTGAAAATAATCTTGAACAATGAGGCGGCAGAGACACAAGTCTGCTATTTCCTACTGCAAATACACAGTTTTACAGTGTTTCTACAACTTTCCACCATACAGATTTAATTCACATCCTTTACTCCCACAGGTGTTCATCACCTTTCCAGTTGTGTGTCCATGGAGGCCAAACATTCCTCGGAGCGCATCCTCACTGATGGCCTCTGGACGGTCGATCTTGTTCCCCAGGATGAGAACAGGAACGTTTGAGATGGTTTCATCCGTTAACAAGGCCTGTGGACAGAAAGTGTCAAATACACACCAAAGACAGCTGTGTGTTGATATTCAGGTAAGATCAATATAATTAACTTACATCCAGTTCAACTTTAGCCTCTGCTAGTCGCTCATGATCCGCGCAATCCACCATGTAGACTATACCATTAATGGCTGGGAGGTAATTCTTCCAGATCCTCCGTGCTGTGAGAGCATCAAAGTTTCAGCATTTATGTAACACACAGCTGCCAGTGCATCAAATGGCTTTTATTATAATTATCATTATTATTATTATTATTATTGTTATTCTCACCTTGCGTATGACCTCCGAGGTCAAACGTGGTAAAGGTCATCCCGGCTATGGTCAGCTCTTCAGACGCTGAGGACAGAGGGGAAGCACTGACTTTAGATCAGTGACCCAGCAAGAAACACAGGATTGACTGCAGAACTGACAACATGTCGACTCGCTGAACATACTTGGATGTAGCGTCGGCACGTGCTGCCCAAGCCTGTCATCTCTGAGCATGTGCAGGAGTGTTGTTTTTCCAGCATTGTCTAGTCCAAGAAACACTAGCTTGCCGCTCTTCTTGTACAACCCTGAGTGTAAGAAAGAACCGACAATATGAATTAAAAATAACCTCACAGTTACCTTTTTTAATTTCAGTCTACCAAATTGTAAAAGGAAATAGATTTCTCATAATTCAGAATAACAGAATTTTGCAGTGTGTACATTTGGAGTCTCTTAACTGCTGAGCTGCCTTGACCTATGCATTAAAATAATTGTTATATTGAGCTAGATATTTTGTTTGTATCCCCGTAGTTTCCTTGACTTCTACTGGCAAATGGAAAGGCATTTATTCATACAAAAAAAAAAAAAAATAGCCACTGCTATAATAACGTATTCAGTGTAGTCTGTGAGCTACAGCCATTTTAGTCTGGTGTTACGGTTAAAAAAACATGTGAAGTGGAGCACAATGTTGTTCAGGCTCTTTGGATGGTTTTGTTGATATACACCTACCTAATAGCTGCAAGACACTGCTGAAGCTCTTGTAGATCCAGTTAAATATAAAAGACATCTTTGTGGACTGCCTGTAATACAAATCACATGACTAAAATTATTCATTATGACACATTAAAGATGAACACAGCACAGTACCTCTCCTGTCGTAGACTTAAATGAGTAAATTGATACCAGTGTCCTAAAATAACAACACTGCACACAAATATTGCAAATACAGAAGTGTTGAATTTAATGTGCTGTTGCAAAAGGACAGCATCTAGCACTGAAGCTCATTGTTAATCATTATTCCTGACCCTGGATTACTCCTCTGGTATGTGTAAGCTCTGTGTAATCACACACAGGCTTTAAAGCAGAACTAAAGCAACAAATAAGCTTTATAGATGAGTTTTAGACACAAGTTTGTTCTGAGAGTTGTCTCGCTAAGTCACACTGATCTTCCTCTGACTATTTTTATGACAGGTTGTGGCAAGGACACTTGATCTCTGCAGTCACCCCCTGCTTCCCTCTCTCACTCACACCCACACTCTCTCACACACACACACACACACACACACACACACACACACACACACACACACACCTGTCACTCTCTGCGAGACTTGATGTGCTTGTTGCAGTGAATAGTGAGGCCTCCACTGACTGAAACTGTGGGGAATTACACAACTGTTGATTAATTTATCATACAGTCTTCAGCTGGCTCATTTGTAAACTCATTTCTAAAGTATAGCACTTAACAAGCACAGGCCTGTATTGAGTTTACTCTAAGAAATGTCGGCGTTCACGTCAGAAAACTGCTGTCACTGCTTTTAATGCAATTCTCAAATCCGTACTCCATAACAAATATACATGATTAACACCATAAAATATGACAGGCCACTAAACTCGTGACTGAGCTCCTTGGAAATGATTGTAACAGTGATTAAACGATCCCTGCTACATTTCGGCTTTATCACATGTTGATAATATTAACGACATCAGCTGTCATTTAGTAAACAATGATGCATTCAGTAAACGACAGGAGCGAGTAACTGGCTAAACTCAAGCTTTAAAACGACAGGAAAGTAGCTCTACAAGCAAATAAACGACATTTAAAATTGAGGTTGAGGCAGGAAGACAGTAAAGTTAATACATAATTTGTTACATAATTTGGGATGTTACCTTGCTTGCCTTGTTTTTGGACTGCCCGTCCGGTGGTGTTTGATCGCAGTCTGTCTCGTTCACTGACATGGAGCCTGGAGTTTGACAGTTGGCCGGAAGTACGTCACTAGGATGGCTAATAAAGCAGGAGGGGCCCACGTGCCAGAAATAGTTTTCTAAAACAATTACTCTCAAACTTTACTACTACTTTTGATGATGAAGTTCTGGTCCCATGCACGCTAAAAATAAAATAAATAAATAATTAAAAAATACATACAGAAAGAATTCATTTAAAAAAATAATTATAAATAATATATAAATACACATGATACATATAAATTGCTGAATATGATACAAAGTGTACAGGTTTGATTGTGTTCATCACGAATGTTACATTACAAATGGAAAAGTAATGTAGGGTACTGAACACTGGATGGCAGCATTATGAGAAAAGGTCAGTCCAGAGCATCCATCCATTTTCTTGTACCTTCTTGTTGTGACGCGCGGTCCAAAGTTTTATCCGCAGTTTTATTAAAATTAATTTAAAATTAACTTCCTCTGTGCTCACACCAACCACTCTACTCACTAAACTTGTGGACATGACGGCGACAGAGAAAACTAACACGCCCTTCTATAATTTAGAATAAATTCTGATTCAACAACTATAAATGTCCTTATGTTTTATGTTTTTCTGTTCTATGTCAGTCCACCAAGCTTTTGACAGTGAGTCAAATTCCTTGTTTGTGCAAGCTTACTTGCAAAAAAAACTAAAAAAAAAACTATTGTTGATAGACAAAAAAAAAAACAACACACTTTCATAATTTAAACAGAGAGGCTTTAATGCAGGGTCTCAATCTCATACATGATGGCACATGATTATATACAGGCACAGTACTGACACTTTGTTCATGACATTATATCTCCAAAGATAATTAAATAAGTGAAAACTCATTGGTCTTTTTCTTTTCTCTACTCATCTAACCCCTATTTCTCCATCTACAGGGAAACTTCCAGCCTGGACCCGACCATCCTTGAACCATCCCATCATCCCTTTGGTTCCCATTGGTAAAACCACCTTCAAGTAATCCTGTGAGAGATGAACCTTTGACTCTGCTGCAATCCAAACTGATCCTGGTTTACTTCCTCTCAAAGAAGAACCATTTATCCACTGCAAATAATAAAAAAAAAAAAAACATTACCCTCAATCTCATGTCACATCACTTAAGGTCTGCAGAAATCCATTACTCATTATTTACAGGATTTTTTTAAGAAAAGTTACCTGATGAGGGTATGGGTTCTTCTTTTCCACAAGGATCGGCCTAAAAAAATGGGACATCACTTATGAAATAATAATCCAGGGGGAATAAGGCAGTCTGATGTTGACAGGTGTCGTTATATAAGGGATGAACAAAATCTCACTTACTTTACCAACAACAGCTTTGGCCTCATCTGCTGAACAGAAGTAAGGGCTGTCGCTCGCAGAGACAGTCGTGTTTTTGCTGTAACGCATGTTAAGACAGTCATTCATAGTTTAGAAGCCACAAATTAATACTTCTCAGTTTGCTTTTTAGCTGTGGTCAAAGCAGTAAGATCAGTTTTTACCAGCTCAGATCACCAGCATTGGCTGTTTGGGAGATGAGGGCTTTCCAGAAGTTGTGGGTGCCCTTGATTATTTTAATGGCAAAGTCCTGAAACACAAAAACAGTGGTGTTTAGTTATGTTGCACAGTTAGCGAAAACACTCATGCAAGAACAGTTTATAATTTAAGACAAGCGATGTCATTCTTTCAAACTTTCTCAAGTGTTTGAAAAGGAGCAAGTCAACTCTGACAGAGCAGAGAAGTGTTCGAGATGAATCTAAACCGTTTGTCACAGTGAAAACGATGGCTTAATGAGGTGTGTTAGGGTGAGGGGGACCTTGTCTTTGAACTCGCCGTTGAAAGCAAACTGGTTCTCTGGTTTCCCATCTGGCACTTTGTACCTCCTGAACCAGTCGACCGTGGACTCCAGGTAATCAGGCTTCAGGCGCTTGACGTCATCGATGTCTGAACAGAAATAAGTTCAGTATGAGTGACAGAGGAGTGCTCAGAAAATCAGACAGAGGGTAAAAACAGGGTTCTTACTGTTCAGGTCTTTGGCTTCAGGGTCCTCCACGTTGATTACAATCACTTTCCAATCAGTCTCACCCTCATCAATCATGGCCAGGATCCCAAGCACCTTCACCTTGATGACCTCCCCACGGGAACACACCTAGAGAGGACGTTTCAGCTGGTGGTTCATTTTCACTCGTCATCAGCAGTATTATCATATTTCAATAAAAATGTATGTTCAGAACCAATAAAACTGTTGCTGTACCTTACTGCCAATCTCGCAGACGTCAATGGGGTCGTTGTCACCGTAGTAACCAGTGTCTTCATCTTTGTGTGAGGGATCCTCCCATGTCTGAAACAACACAGCAAAAGCACTCCAGATTAAGTAAGTATAAAATTTGCTGTTGTACATTTTAAATGCAGAGTTTTTTTTCTTCTTTTTTTAGATTTGAGGAAAAAGACAAAAAATAACCTGGGGAATGGCTCCATAGTTCCATATGTAGCCCTTATGTGGGAAAACATTTGCAACATATCGCAACTTGCCCTTCTTCACATCTTGCTTTATTGGGTTCAAGGTGTCTTTGGTAGCGATCTGAAAATAAATTGCAGTGATGTCACTAAAAAGAAATTATTCGTGGTTGAAAAAAGTACCCTATGGTCATGGATACACTGAAATGTGAACAAATGATGTGCTCAAGACAGACAAACCAGACTGGTAATACTGAGCTCTGTCTTGTTGCAAAACAGAAACTTCACATTTGAACTCAGCTGCAACACAATGCTTTGCATAAAAATCCCATTCAATATTCTCATTACTGTAAAATTAACATGGCTAATCTTGTGGATGAAAGGGTTACATGTTCATTTATAAGTCAAAGACATTATATAATCAATGACTTAATGAAAACACCTTACAACCCACTGGATACATGATTTAATAACTGTGGTTAAAGCCAAATCTGCAAAAGTCTGATCCAAAAATTGCAGGTGGAGTATCATTTAAAACTTGTACCTCCATCTTTGCATTTGTCCATCTTGGTACTTCAACAACCATGTGGAAGATGTTCTGTAACAGACAACAATCTGTGAAATTTATTATTCAAATAGTACAGGACACAACTGGAAATGATTATGTGCTACATTCTGGCTTTCAGCAACATTGTTTAGTAATAATAAATCAGTTCCATTAAGAGAATTAATTGTCTCAGAAAGATAAGACAATAAATAATCGCCTGCAATCACAAGAGATATTGACACAGCAAACAGAGAGTAAAGGTCATTGCCTTGATATTTATTTAACCCAGTTCAGTGGCTATATTATAGTTATGGCAGCACTGCTCGTGGTGATTAACCAGCACATAGAATAAAGAACACATTAAACAGATGTATGCATATTTAACCAGGATTCGGAACGGTGACAGGTGCTAACTTACCTGGCTTTCATCAGCATACACTGGGATGTCATGGAACGGTGAGATGTACTTTCCTTCAGCATTTTCTGTAAAACAGTCACATTGAACACTGTACGAACATGGCAGACAGATGTGAGCTGCTCCTCATGTCATTGTGCCTAGAAGATTAGTCATGAGAGGCCACTGGTTTTCATTACTGCTCACTTTCAGTTTTGGCTGAAGGTGGGCCAATGAGTTGCTTGATGGAAATGAAACACACATTACAGTTGATGCATTTGTGTCTGTGTAGCATTAAATATTCAATGACGACTCTCGGATAGGACACCTAACAGGGCAGACAGTGCTTGTTTAAGGTCTTGTATGTTTAATGATGGAGGCTAGTGGCTTCAACTGACTCTGACAGCCATAAGATCTGGGATTTGTCTTTAACAGCTATGACCAAGGGGGCAAATATAAAAGTATAAATATGGTTTACAATAATCATACTTCTAGTTTTTATGATGTTATGCTTGATTGCATCTTGCGAGATTTCCCGAAATAACAAACTTCCTTCTGCAAACTTCAGGTAAAAACCAGGGGTGGACTGTGAGACCTCCTCTGACACGAACCACCGTACAGCAGTGAAACCAGCACGACTGGTTCACTCGACTCTATGGGTGAAACAGGTAAATCACGTTTATGTAACCAAATCGTGACTTTTGTAAAAAGGTACATTAGCACAACACGATCACTGACTGAGTGAAAGAAGCCAGCAATAGTAAATGAATAAGTGACACGTGGGAGGGTGCAGCTAGCCTCTATGAGGTTTGCGAAGAGCAACAAAAGTAGTAAATAATGACCAATAATGATGAATTTCCACTTACTGAAGAACAAGCGGTAGTTCAAGGCGTTGAGGTTTCCCCTCTGCTCCACGGTGAAGCTCATGTTCAGTTGGTGCTGCTGTCTCTGCTCGCTGTTTCTCCGGTGAGTGATGGTGGCGGAAGGACGCCTCTGCGGTAAGGTAGCAGAGAGGGAGGCTCTGCGCATGCGTACTTTGACTGTGCTGCCTTCAGTGGCTATCAGAAATATGAGACTTATCAAATGATAACAACATGAAATGTTTGGGTGGCAGGTTTACATTGTGTATAATTAATCGCCTGGCTAGAGGTAACGCCTATGGGTGTCTCAGTATGACATATGGTGCCATAGCCATTTGTGGCTATCAAATGAACTCAATGTTTGTTTTTATTTTAACTGATACAATGTAGTTTGTGTTTTATATATGAGTGGAATGATCAGTCAGTGCTTCCACCTGCTTGACCATCATGTTTTCCTCTCAGAGACCACATCACCCAGTCTTATCTTCAAAGAAGATTATGCATGAAACCAAAAATAGTTGAAAAGCACTCCAATCTGTGCAATATGTAATCAAGGAGGGAATATCAAACAGTTTATTGTGCTGTTACTTATCTTTAAAAGATATCCACACACTAAAGCTTTGAATAACATATGCCCTACAACTGAGTGATATGGTTTGTGCATCTGCATCAGATCATAGAATTATTAGTTCTTATTCTTATTATTAATTATTTAATTATTCAGAGAAGTCTCAGACCATGTCAGGAATATTTGTAAATGGATGAAAAACAAAAAACACCAGTCCTAAGTGTGAAAATCAGAATCTAATCTAAGTATTTAATTATTCTTGCTTGAAATTGTTGGAAATCACTGTCAACTTCATCGAGCAGCAGCTTCACAGTCTCAGTTTGGATGAGAGAATAAATGATCAAGTGATTTCAGGTATACTGGCACATTCAAGGCATGAAATCTATTGATCATAATTGTTGCTGTAAAATGCTATTTTTTTTTTTCAATTTCCATTTTCTCAAAAAATGTCTTTCAACAGCTCAGATTCTGTCATTTGGGCTCGAGGTGTCTTTCATAGAGATCTGAAAACAAATTGCTTTGCTGCTATTGTTTTAAAGAAATGATTAGTGGTTAAACACACACACACACACACACACACACACACAAAAAGTAAATTCCATTCCCCATAAAGTACATTTGAGATTCAATATTCACACTATTGTAGTAACATGGATATTGCAAATATCAGTGTTTAATCATGTTTAATGTATAGATGAAGGGATTACATGTTAATTTAAAGGTTGAAGACATTTTATAATGACTGACTTAATGAAAACACCTTAAAACCTGCTGGATAAATGATTTGATACACTGTGGTCAAACGTAAAAAAAAGTCTGATCCAAAAGTTGATGGTGGAGGATCATCCATGAAACCTCCATATTTGTCCACCTCGGTAACAACCATGTTGAAGTTGTTCTTCAACAGACAACAATCTGTGGTCTAAATCTTTAATGTATTCTGTAATACTACAGGATACAACCGAAAATGATTATAGAAATGTGCTACATTTTGACTTTTAGTTACATTGCTTTGGTAATAATTTTGATTAAAGGATTGTCTCAGAAAGATAAGATAATAAATAATCAGCAGCAGTCACAAGAGATATTGACACAGCAAATAGAAAGTAAAGGTCATTGCCTTCACAATTAGACTACGACCTCAATGTTTATTTTATTTATCTATATTGTAATGTGGGCGGCACGGTGGTGTAGTGGTTAGGACTGTCGCCTCACAGCAAGAAGGTACCGGGTTCGAATCCCGGGCCCGTGGGGATTAGGTTAGTTGGCTAATTTAAATTAGTGTGAATGTGAGTGGTTGTCTGTCTGTATGTGTCCTTGACTTGTCCAGGGTGTACCCTAGGGTTGGGCATCATTTTAATTTGAACGATTCTGATTCCAATTTCGATTCCTTTATTCAATTTCGGTTCCTGACGATTCTCGATTCCGATTATTTTAAGAGGCAGGGTCAAAAAAAGTTTTGGATATTTTAAATGAGCTAACTAACCAACGGTCTTTCTGAATGAAATAGTCTAACCTTCTTCATCAATTTTAATTCTATAAACTTTTTACTTTTATGAACTTCACTATGAATTTCTCACAGGGGTGTTTTCAACTACAATATAAATGTCAAATTTATGAACTCCGGAGCCGGAGGATGAGGCAGCGGAGGACGGTCGGCGCAGCGCGTCAAAGACGGGGCACTCATTTATGTCTACTCCCTGAACTCGGAGGAGGTGCTTTTTCATGTTCGTCGTGCACCCTCCTATGCACAAAATAATCTTGTCGCAAGTGTTGCATTTTGCAGAGACTTCGTTCTTTTTAGAAAACTGAAGCCACACTTTAGACCGCCAACGCTTGCTATCCATGCTGGACTCGCTCGGTTAAGCAAACACTTCCGGTGGACGCTTCTTCGTTGGTGTTCAGCGGCCTCTTCTTCCAGTTGGCGGGCTGGGTATTGAAACTAGGAATCGAAATTTAAACTTTTGAACGATTCCGGGAGAATCGGAAATGTAGTCCCGGTTCCAATCGATACTCGATACCCAACCCTAGTGTACCCTGCCTTCTGCCCTAAAACAGCTGGGATAGGCTCCAGCTGCTGCCCCCCCCCCTGTGACCCTATGAGGATAAACAGTAGATAATGGATAGATATATTATAATGTTCACACCAGCACTGCTTGTGGTGATTAACCAGTGGTTAATCTTAGGGTGAAAGGCAGGGTACACCCTGGACAAGTCTTCAGTTCATCACAGGACACATAGAGACAGACAACCACTCACATTCACACCTACGGACAATTTAAATTAACTAATTAACCTATGCTGTACTTGTTTATAGCTTACTGTTGGGTAGTTTGACTCATAACCAAACATTCCATATGTTTATGAAATATTATGTTTAGTATGTGAAAATTTGTACAACAAATTGTAGCTATATTTACACTAACTGTAGAGAAGTAAAATGTGTCACAATAGACATATGTCTATCACAACAGACATATGTCTAGACATATGTTTTAAGGCCAGATTGATGTCAGGCAGGGAGATATCTGAATTTGACAGGTCGCAGAAAACACATATGCTCCACATAAATTCAGTCTATTTTCTACCAGACTGCAGTTCTTCTGAACGCATGAAGATACTGTTTGTTCGTCAAAATATGAAAAAGCCAAGCTGTCACGGTAGCGCCATACTGCCGCTGAGTGACCTCACTTCCGCCCGCTGCGTGTCGTGCTTCCTGCCTTTGCTGAGGGAGCGGACGGTGCTGACGGCTGGGAGGACGAAAGGAGAGACAAGAAAGCCTTGAGGGAAGACAAGAGAAAGGGAAACGGCCCCGGTTTCCACCGTCCGTCGGGAAATAAATACCCTACTTTTCTGTTGCTGCTGGAATTGTCATCTAATCGGCGCTGAAAATGTCGACCAGTCGTCAGTTTAGCGAGTGCAGGGCCATCCCGACCAGGACGGTGTTGATCAACGACACAACGCAGCTACCTCATGACTATTGTACCACCCCTGGAGGCACTTTATTCTCTACCACTCCTGGAGGTGAGGCCACATCCCGTCTACTTCATTCTCCTATTGACAAAAACCAGGACAACTGTCATTTTTCTTCGGTGCCTTGTGCTCTCAGTGAACCTTTAACTGGTCATGTCCCTGTGGCCTATGGGCAGCCTGATCATCCTGATCAAAACAAAAACAAATCTTAGCCCCGCCCCCTGGCTCTCACGCGGCTCTCTGATTGGTCGATCCGCAGCGCAGAGGTTATGATGGATACCTTGTGCAGATATTGTAAAGAAAGATAAAAGACATAAAGAAAGATCTAAGACATTGTTAAGAAATCTATAAGATATATAGATAATATATTATAAGAAAGATCTAAGATATTATTAAGAAAGCTATAAGATATTATAAAGATGACATGCTTTAAAGAAAGATATAAGATCTAAGCTATTATAAAGCAATATCTAAGCTATTATAAAGAAATCTATAAAATATATAGATAATATATTATAAAGAAATATCTAAGATATTATTTTTAAATATAAGTTATTATCAACAAAGGTAAAGGGTATTATAAAGAAAGATATTAGATAAAGATAAAGAACAATATAAGATATCATAAAGATACAAAATATTGTAAAAAGATAAAGGATATTATAAAGAAAGATATTAGATATTATAAAGAAGAATATAAGATATTAACAAGGTATACGATATGAAAAAGAAAGGATGTTATAAATAAGATATTAGACATAAAAGTATTAGATATTATAAAGAAAAATATAAGTCATTAAATAAAACACGTTTTGTCCGGTCTCCCAGGGCAACCAACAAACAGCATCAATACCCGATAGCAATAATATGACTTCTTGATTCTTGATAAATCAAAGAGTCATATCATGCATGTATAGCCAGAGTGCTTAACAGATCTGTTAGAGCAGCTGCCCTGTTCGTTTCAAAGACCATCCAGCCCAAATTTGAGTCAGAACACTGAAGTCAGAAATCAATACTAAAACACATTTTTCTGTTCAGGAATGATCTCAGTCAAATGATAACAATGTGCTTTGCTATTTTTCAGCTTTTTTTGTAAAACAGTAAATTTTTAAATTCTTGCATAACAACAACAATTATAGTTTAGCATTAAATATATGATATTGCGAGGATTAACCATGACAGAAACATAAAAAAATATTTGGGTAATCAGCAGTACTGTTGATTTAGGGCAGTGGTGGCAAACACCCACCTGGGTGGTGCTCTAATAAACTTGTTCAGCACTGAATATATGATTAATTTTAGTGTGCAGAAGGGCTTACTGATAAGCAATAAATCTATGAAGGGCACTGTACACATATCACTGCATGTCTGCTGATAAGTCATCACTGTGCTGCTGAAATTTGATCTTCTTTATATCCATTCACTACACCGAAATGTCATAGTCTTTCTGTCACTGTTTATTGTTTATTATTTGATTGTTGATCTGGTGGGTATTCCAGAAAGCTGGTTAAGTGAAAACTAATCCTGAAATGAGTGAATCTCTGGGTTTTCAGTTCCAAAAAGAGAGGTCAGCAAAACTCTGAGTCAATCACCATGACAACTGACTCTGTGAACATAACCTGCTCCCTGGCAGGTTTTCTGTCAGAAACCCTGAGTTTATCCTTTCTCCTCCTGCTGCTGAGCCTGAAACAGCTTTGGGGGAAATCCTATAGACACCAGACTCAAAATGCTTTATGCAATGCATTACGCTGAGATGTGCCATCACTCTCCAATGAATATCTGTCTGAACAGTGCCGTTTTTCATCAGACTCAATCATTTACCTCAACAACTTTCTCCAGCCACACATCAAATCAGGTCATTTAAGGTACTTTGTTTAATAAATCAAATATGAATAAACCTAAAGAAAGGTACAATCATGACCAATGATTAGTATTATTTAAACCAGTGGTTGCCAAACTGAGGTCATGGAGTCATTGCAGGGACACACAAAACCATATTAAAATAGATATTCTATAGCTATTTTGAGCTGACAGACAGGTGACAGAATTAATTGCTGCATTGTGTTGTAACCATTGCTGGAACTGAGCCAAAGTCAATGTGTCTATAGAGGGAAAAGGTCAGTGAATGTGATTAATGTGGGAACAATAAATAAACCAGGACGTTGTGTTTATGCTGTTTTTGGGATAGTTGGGACTTGTTTTTTTTTTGCTGTTGAAACTCTGGCTCTGCTTCATGCTGAAACTGGCAGAGCTTAACAGTTTTACTAAAGACTGCTTGTTGTGAGAAAGGTAGATGCTTTTAGACAGGGAGGCTTTCATCACCTCTGGATAACAGCCAGCTTTCACAGTACATTTGATAGCAGCTGAATTAGATAGTTTCCTTGGATAGATCACGAATAACTGCAACTCACTCCGTGTCCGGTTGCAGGAACCCGGATCATCTATGACCGTAAGTTCCTACTGGACAGGCGTAATTCTCCCATCGCCCAGACTCCCCCAGCTCACCTGCCTGTCATCCCTGGAGTGACCAGCCAAAATGTCCTGAGAGAGAACAAGAAGAATGAAGCCAACAACCACATCAACAACCATGATGGCAAGCCTACAACCGGTAAGAGTTACAATATGGACCGAGTGAACCAACTTATGTAATAGATGGATTGTTTTATTGATATAGGCACCAGTCCCTCTCTATTCAACCATGAGACCAACACACCCTCTGGTGCTGTTGTTAGTCCAGTTAAAGGTGCAATGTGTCAAATCTGACACATTAAAAAACAATTAGCAACATTATGGACAGAATGGAGGCAGCATGGTGGTGTAGTGGTTAGCACTGTCACAGCAAGAAAGTACTGGGTTCGATTCCCAGCCCGGGGCCTTTCTGTGTGGAGTTTGCATGTTCTCCTCATGTCTGCGTGGGTTCTTTCCGGGTACTCCGGCTTCCTCCCACCATCCAAAAACATGCATAGTAGATTAAAGTGGCAGAAACAATAAAATAAATAAGAATGTAGTGCTTGTTTAAAAGAAATCCTCTTTTTGTCCTCCACACCACCAACTACTTGCTCAGAGAGATGCACCGTCAGGTTAGCTATAATTCAGCAATCCAGTGAAAGCTGTAGTTCTGATCCCAGACCACCCCCCCACACACACATTGAGATAAGGCCATGATAAAATATTATTTTGACTGTTTTGGTTTAATATTGCATATCCTTGCCCTGATGTTAGATGTTATTTTTGTACTGTAACTGATTGTCATGAACTGTGAAATGTTGTTCCCTATTTGTTTGGAACATGTTGCCAGGAATTGCACTTTTCACCTTTAATAACTACCATGATGGTAAAATGACCCGTCTCATCACCTTTGTTTTTGTCTTCAAGGTGATGATGCTCAGTTTGAAATGGACATCTAACCGACTGGAACCACACCAGCAAAAGCAAATGACCTGGCATCACTGGTGCCAGTGGCTTGGCTTGTAGAAACCAATGTTGTGAGCCCTCATGGCAGCCATCTTCTTTCGCTCTCTGTCTCGCTGCTGGATGTAATGTGTGTAAACCATAGGGATTCAGTGTATCATACATACATGCAGGTACAGTGTGGCCAACTCTGGAAACTATGTTTATTCATATAGACTTCCATGGTTACCCGTCGCCGTACAAACCACATCACGAAGGGAGCAGGCCTGGATGTTATTTACCCAGACACGTTGTCCAATTAGCTGATTGCAGTGCTCATCTTCCAGCTTTTCTGTGAGTCAGGGTCTTCAGCAGAGCACACATTAAAACTGACAATATTCCAAGTTAATTGGGGAGGTAGTGGTAATTTTTCATACTGGCCTTAGAATCTGTCAAAAGCTTTGATATTCATCACAGTCTTCGGTTTTGAAGACCCTTGTACGCATGTTATTTAATTCATTTTTATTTTTGGAACTACTTGAAAAGCTCCACAATCTGTTATCAGTTGTTTGGTCCGTTTAGTTTCCTGTGATGGTATGTAAAGGGACACCGTGTTGTAGGTGAAGATTTAATGCCATTCCAAGACAAGCCTGTGAGTTTCTAATATTCAGGGGAAACCTTTTTTATTTTAAATGAATTTTCGGCCATGATTTAATAGTTTTTAGTCATAAAATTATTATTTCCCGCCGTCATGTACTGTAAAGCTAATTATAAACCCAGCAAATGAAAATGAGCTTTTCATTCAGAATGAAATTTCAGTGCAGTTTAACAATATCAGAAAAATCAATACACCTTTACTCCAGCTTTGATGAAAACTGGTTTATTTTGTGTTCATTGATAAATCTAAGAAAAGGAGTTAATGCAGTGCAACATCTGTCAGGTATTTCTGAATATCCTGACCAGATAAACATTTAAGATGCATGTGGAAACGGTTAATATCCTGATGAAAATTTTGCATGAAATACAAAAAGATTTTTTGAAAAACTTGAAATAATCCAGATGTTTTATATGCATTTTATTTTTGAATACAGTTTCTTAGTATTGAAGGGTATTTGTTTGGGTGGCAGCGCAGTCAAGCCTTTGGATTTGGAGTCAGAAGACAGTGTTTGCATCAGGCTTGATAGACGCTGTCCCTTAATCTACAAATCTGTCCCCAGTGTCCTTAATCCATCGAACATTACCTTATTCTGTTCATGTGTCGTGTCTGTCCATGCCTTACTTTATTACAAATGCAGTAACTAAAACTAGGTTCCTAGTCATCAATTTGTACTTTCCAACAGATGTTTATTTTTTCACTGTAACACTGAACAGGTAACATTGTACTTGGCAATCGAGCAAAACAGATACTTTAAATGTTTTTACTTTTCTTTCTCAAGCAGCTGTGAAGTTTGAAAGTGTGATATCACACATTTCATTACGGGATTCTGAAGGTGAGATGGCGATGTGGTGCCACATGCTCATTTAGACCCAATAATTAGCTTGTTTTTACACCACAATCATACTCCTGTTGCTAATTGTCCTCAGTGTAGCAGCTCCTAACTTATTAATCACCAAGAAGTTCTTATGTTTTTATTCAAAATTCATTCACACCACAAGTTAGTTTCTCTGTATGACTGGAACCTCTGAGTGGCTGAAATGATGTCTATCAAAGATTTTCTTTTTTTCTTTTTGGCTTTGTAATTTAATCTGGCCATGTTTGGGTGACAAACACATCCAAGGGTTGCTTGAACCCAATTCGCATTGCACATATTTTGGCAGTAAAACTTTGTATTGCAGATTTATTTCAAATCAGTTTGGTTTGACAATGAGGGCTTAACATTGTGTGTTGAAAGAGATTTGAAACAAACTTACTGTAACTTTCTGTTCTGAGTTTAAATAACTTTATTTCAAATGAAACTCCAATGCCAGTGGACACTGTTGCTGCAAGATCAATAAATTCCGTAACAAAGAAAAAAATAACAAGTTGTGTTTTCGATTCTCTGTGTCGTGTGGATTTCAGCTGTTTTGAATGTGACAACAACAGGGATGGAATCATGTAACATGATTTACGGTCTCAATAAGGAGCAGGAATCTCTTCTGTTTGGTTTTAACACAATGTTTATACAGACGTTGTCTCGGTAACACTGATTCATCCTGTGCAACACAGCGGAGCCTTTTTTCCACATATGAAATGTCAACACAAGTATTCATTAACAAACTAAAAATAAAATAGGACATTTTGCATTATTGCACCCACTGTTTTTTCTGTTCATGGGACTCAAGACAGCTATATGTCATACACACCAGCATATATATAGTGTATATATACAGTGCATTATATACATTGTGATGTTCAAGAAATCTTTGAGATGATTTGTGACATGACGTATCAGCGTATCAGAAGATACATTCAAACTAAATCCCCTTTCTTCCCCATTCTGATGCCTGACTGCAGCAAGTTGTCTTGACCAGATCTGCATGATTAAATACACTGAGTTGCTGCCATGTGAGTGGCTGATTAGATATTTGAAATAACAAGCAGTTGAACAGGCTGAAGGCTGTCCCAGTAGCCGCAGGATATAGTATTTATACATTTACACACCAACGTGAAATAGTGAATACTTTGAAGAAAAGAAAGTGATCATTACACTTAGTTACCTTAATAGAGTTTTCAGAAATATTTTTAAAAATATATGCAGTGAAAATAGTGCAAAAAAATGCAATATAGTGCAAAACCAACAATTTCAGCAATATAAAAATATACAAAAACACTGTAAGAACACGAAACACAAGAAATAGCCCCAACCCTGACCATACATGGTTTATTGGTAGGAGTTGGCATTTTTGATGTATTTTTAACAGTTATGTCTTGATTAATAATATCCATCCATCTATCTATCTATCTATCTATCTATCTATCTATCTATTATCTATTGATCGATCGATCTCACGACTGACATCTGGTGGACTACAGGGAACTGCAGGCTGTGTTTTCCCAAAAACTCATTTACTTACAGAATCTTTTCGGTTTTTTTTTTACATTTTGTCTTTGCTACACAGTTCGTACGTTGTATTAATCTGTCAGTATAAACACAAATAAAACTGGTTTGGTGGGGGAAACAAAACACCAGGCTTTACCTAAATGAGCGATTGTTCCACAACTCAATAGTCTCAAACACTATATCATATACTAGCTTTATATTAATTATTATTAATTGTGTGTGGTTAAAATAAAACAATTTCGCCGAACCCTTTGTTAAATGAAGCTTTTATTTTATTTACGTCAGGCAGGTAACAAACTCGCCCGCTCAATTTTCATCAGGCATTAATCCGGCCGCCTGCAGGTCCTTCCTCCTTTTCTACGTCCCTGAGCGAGGCCGGCGTCAAGATGGTGAGTTCTGTGGAAAAATATCAAGAAAAATCCGTTCACCATCGGCGCCATCCGTCCATCGACACTCAGTTTATACCCATAAAGTGATCACTTAAGTCTGCGCTGTATTAAACTGTAAATATTGATGTGTTTTGAAATAACATGAGAGGAAATAGAGCCTCACTTCAGATGCTATCCCAACTGACGTCTGTCCCGACGCTACACACATTGTATTTACTTCCTTTGGGATGACATTTGTTCTCCCAACGCTGTTTTTCTACTACTTTTAATTTAATACGTAACTTCGCCAACTTATGTAGTTGTGGAAACACGCCTAGTATTTTATAATACGAGTATTAGTAGTAAGTATAGGAGCGTGAAGTCCTAGCTCCCAGCGGCTAACATTAGCATACATTACCCTGTTAGCTAGCCATGGCCAGGCAGGCCTTCACATGATCTGAACAGGGATGTTAAACTACTGTAGTGATTAAATAAACAGGCTGCATTTAGTCTAGAGATGTATTTAAGTTTCGTGGTAAATAAGATATCATAGCTAGCATGTTGACTGAGCTGTAGGAAGACAATGTTGTGACAGCATGTAGTGATATCTGGTGTAAGGAGCTGCAACGTGATGCTGGAATTTTTGTTTCATAAGGAGAGCTGTGGTTTCCTACTGGATGTAAATATTGTGTGGTAATGGACATCATCTTCTTTCTTCTTGCTTCAGAATGACACAGTGACAGTCAGGACCCGCAAGTTCATGACGAACCGACTGCTTCAGAGGAAGCAAATGGTAAGTGTCTCAAACCCAACGGTCGTTGTGTTGTTGTCACTTAGACGTGAGTTTTCTGTCATGCGTTCATGTATTCGCTGTCTGTTCTCTCCGTAGGTCGTCGATGTCCTGCATCCCGGCAAGGCCACAGTCCCCAAGACTGAAATCAGGGAGAAGCTCGCCAAGATGTACAAGACCACCCCAGATGTCGTGTTCGTATTTGGCTTCAGGACTCAGTTTGGTGGCGGCAAGACAACAGGCTTTGCCATGGTGTACGATTCCCTAGACTACGCTAAGAAGAACGAGCCCAAGCACAGGCTGGCCAGGGTGAGTTTTGAGTCATCATATTTGCAGATTCTTTACCGATGGTGTTTATTAACAAAAGCCACTTGCTTTTTCAACTTGTGTATTTGTTTTCTTTGTATAGTAGTTTCCATTGTGTGTTGCAGATGCTCTTTACTCCCCTCAGAGGTGTCAGCTGCTGAATATACCCCATTTTGTATCATGTTCAGTAGTTTGTAGAGCATCATCTTGTTAGAATGGACAGGGGTCAGGCACAGTAGAGGGGAATGAGAAGTGATACAAATATGAGTTGCAAGTTGATTTTCTTGTCAGGACAGTCTATTCTTTGAGATTAAGTAATTGTTAGATTTGGTTCTGGTTGTACAGATTTGTCAGGTTTTCTGTCATTTATTTGTATTGTGATGCAATACACATGCATTTTTGCTATAAATACCTGAAAAGACACCATTATGGGGCAGTTGTGGTTCTGTAGATCAGAAGTGAGGAGTACTTGGAGGGTGGAGGTGTGATCAGGGTGTTACTGCAAAAGAAACACTTCCAGTGAAATTTCCTGTTAGAAAATCAGTGGGCCATGATTATTAAAGTTTTAAGTGTGATATGGTAAACCTAAAACACTGCATTCATTTTCCTCAGCATGGTCTGTATGAGAAGAAGAAGACCTCAAGGAAACAGCGCAAGGAACGCAAGAACAGAATGAAGAAAGTACGAGGCATCAAGAAGGCCTCTGTGGGCGCTGCTGGCAAAAAGGTATTGTGACTGTTTTAATGTACTTAATGCAACGTGGACAGTCTCTAATTGTGTAGTTTCTGTTCAAAAATGTTCTGTCTTTGTATCTGATAGCGGTATTTGAACATGAAAGGCATTCAGTGCACTTGATGCTTTCTTGATTTTTTTTTATCCTGGCAACTGTTCTTGTCCCTGTCCTGCTAATCTTTTTTTCTCACAAATTTAATTTCCTTTGTCATCTTCTCAATCGTATCTAATGTTCTTCGGGAACTGTAGAAGGTAAATGTTGTTCGTGAATATGCTAACTGCAGTGTGCAGATAATCCAGGACTGATAGACACTCGCTGGCTCCTACCTTTACCCCCACCACCTGCCCCTCAGACACCCAAAGCCTTAATGCTTTTCCCCCTGGATGTACACGATGCATCCCATAGGAAAGGATTTGACCCTGTGCTGAAAACTTACCTGGACATCCCTTCCTCCTGATACTAATAATTACTGCTTTGACCTGAAAACTTTATAGGTAACATGAAGGGAAGAACTTAAAAATCTGCCACTAATCTGTGAAATCTCTTGGTGTAGTTTTTGTTACAATGAAACCCTGCTCATTTCCTCACCCCTTCAATGCAACCAGTCACCGACCTAAAGTCACCTAGAATAGTCTGTTAACAGCACAGCTGGCTCGTAAATCCTCATTTATCCCGGTATTCCTTAGCACGGTTCTAAAGGTGTAGAAAGCCATTCAAATTTTTTTTCTATTCTATGTTTGAATTTTCTACATGTTTAACTTTATTTTGTTCCATCCTTTTTTTTTGTTCTCGATTTTGCTTCCCATGGATTTCTTTTGCAGAAATGAGGTGTCAGTGTGCAGGTATAGAAGCAGAACAAGCATGGTGTGCCGTTGTGTTGCACATCAGACACTGATAGACTGAGCTGTGTCATGCATGTTGCACTGCAGTTTTTCCCTCAGTGTCTCCCCACTTCTTCCTGTGTTGTTTCAAACTCCCTGCTAAGAGGTTTTCCCTCCACCCCAGTAATTTCTACCACTGTGTCTGCTATAATTATGTGCATATCCATTAGGTTCTACCCAGTCTGTCTTACATTTTAACAGATAGAAGTGCTGTGTTAATGTTTTAGCATGTGAATCTTAGTTGATTCAGTGTGCTGAGTGTGGGGCAGTTGAACTAAAAGCCTGCTGATATGTGACCTTCTCACTGAAGTATTTCCTAAAAATGTTTTTAGGAAGTCTGAAACCCAGTAAATTTGGGGGTAAATCAAGGTGTCTGGACTATAAAATGCAGTGTAACGTGTAGTTCATTCATTGTTTATTGATTTTTGCTGTTGTGTCCCTACAGTGAGCCCGAACAGCCTGAGAGGGTCAGCGTGCTCAAGATGTTCTTGTATATTGTCATCAAATAAACTTTGGAAAAAATTGAAAAAAAAAAATCTTTGGTGTTTGAGTGCATTCATTTCAACAGCTGTTCTTTTTTTAGTCCAAGATGCTTTCCAGTAGAAAATGCATAATACTTGTTGAAAGCATGTATGCAGGTTTTGGTTCTGTATTTGTCTCATGTTGCACATGTGTCGATGGTGACATCATGTGGTTATGCTGTGACATTACCTGTAAGCAGCCAAACAACAGATGCTGTTTCTGATGTTCACTGACATACCATTTGACCTGGGTTTGTAATTTTCTGGGATTATGAAGTGCTTTAAACATTTTTCTTCTTCAAAACATGCTGACCACTTATGGACATTAAACTTATTTTGTGGTTAATGAGTTTTTCTAACCTTTTCTATTTTCCTGCCGTGATCCAGTGAATTTTCATCCAAGAATGCAAATGTTTTTGTGTAGAGCTGTAGTAACCTAAATGGCCACATGAGGGCTCCCTTCACTGATGGAAATGCTAAACTATGTTGATACTCTGAAGCCTTTACTGGAAGTATTCAGCAGTTAGGTGAACTATTCATCAGTAAAGGCGAAACCCCCCCCCGATAGCTAAATTGCACTAATGCACAGATAAGCTGGTCTGTGTGGACTTTTGCCTTTCTGTGTATAAACACTGGAACAGAATAGACATCCCTCCTTGCAGTGTGACCTTTTCAGGTAATTTGCATAGAAATACCCTGAGAGAGAGAGTGTAAATGAAGTGATTAAAATGCCAGGGAATGGTTGGTCCTCAGGGTAGACACCCCTGCCTCCCATTCATTTTTGTGCTGCATGTGAGCATTTCCTTATGTTGAGGATGCAGGAACTGCAACCATTTCTGCTTTTAGGGAATTTATCTTTTTGGTTTCAGACTGGTAGAAATCGCTACTTTTCACAAGAAACAAAAGAGGAAAATGTTAACGCAATAGTTTTTTATTAACGATAATCTGCCATGCACTAAAGAGCTAAAAAAAACTTGTGACCTTCACTTTTTTGCAGGTATCACCTCCTAAAGAGAATTATTTGGCACTGCAGTTAAGCTCTATGCAATACATGCACTCATGGGCCACTTTATTAGGTACACCTCTTTAATTGCTTTTTAACACAAATAGCTAATCAAATCAAAAGCCTTTATTGTCATTATATGACGGTGCATACAATGAAATTAGGAGAAATTAATCAGTCAATCACACGGCTGCAACTTAATTTAGTCACGTAGACATGGTCAAAACTAGCTGAAGTTCAAATGGAGCATCACAACGAGGAAGAAAGTGGATCTAAGTGACTTTGAACGTGGCATGTATGTTGGTGCCAGACGGGCTGGTCTGAGTATTCCATAAACTACTGATCTACTGGGATTTTCACTTCAACCATGTCTAGGGTCCACAGAGAATGGTCTAGAAAAGAGGAAATATCCAGTGAACAGCAGTTGTGTGGATGAACATGGCTTGTTGAAGTGAGAGGTCACAGGAGAATAGACAGACTGGTTGGAGATGATAAAAATGCAACAGTGACTCAAATAACCAACCAGAATATCATCTCTTGAAGAAGATGAGCTACAGCAGCAGAAGAGCACACCTGGAGCCACTCCTGTCAGCTAAGAACAGGAAACTGAGGCTGCATTTCACACATGATCACCCAAATAGGACAAGTCTTGATTTCAGCTGAACATTCAGACGGTAAGGTCAGAATTTTGGTGTAAACAACATGAAAGCATGGATCCATCCTGCCTTGTGTCAACAGTTCGGACTGGTGCTGCTGGTGTAATGGTGTGGTCGATATTTTCTTGGCTCACTTTGGGTCCCTTAGTCCCAACTGAGCATCATTTAAACACTACAGCCTACCTGAGTATTGTTGCTGACCATGTCCATCCCTTTATGACCACAATGGATCATCTTCTGATGGCTACTTCCTGCAGGATAATGCTCCAGATCATCTCAAACTGTTTTCTTGAACATGACAATGGGTTCACTGGACTTCAATGGCCTCCACAGTCACCAGAACAGGAGATTCTCATCATAGATGAGCAGCTGACAAATCTGCAGCAACTTCATGATGCTATCATGTCAATATGGACTGAAATCTATGAGAAATGTTTCCAACACCTTGTTGAAAGTATGCCACAAAGAATTAAGGCAGCAAAACAGGGTCCATCCTTTTATAAGCAAGGCATACCTAATAAAGTGGCCAGTGAGTGTGTATAGTTGTTCTCATCTCTGCAATTTGACATAATTTCATGTCTTGAATGTAGGCCAGACTCCTCAGTGCCTCCACCACCAGGAAAAATACTAGCTTGGAGGCACTTCCATTGACACATTTTGAGTTGCGGATCCTTCTTTCCCAGTAGAAGAGCCTATATATACCCATCATCCCCTGTGGGGTTTTCTTCAATCGATGCCAGCCTGCTAAGATTAAACAGAGTCAGTTTATCAACATACTCTTTGACCCCCAACACAACAGAAACTGCATCAAGACCCCATTGATGAAGTGGCGTCAGGAAAATACATTTTCCTGCAGAGGGCAGGGGTGTCTTGACATGTTGGTGTCCAAATAATGATACTTTTAATGTTTCTTTAACAGAATCTTAAACCCACTATGACCCAGATAATAACAGGCATGTTCATTTATCTTCACTAACGTGTGTTGGTGCCACTGAGGAGGAGAGTGGGTGGGTTGCATATGGAGGAGATAAAGTGTGGAGGGGACAGGCGAGGAAAAGGCAGCGGGGTCTCTCACTGTTCCTCTGGTGTGTGGCTGTAGGAGGTTTGACATAAGTGGATTTTTCATCCCAGGGTGTGGTAACAGATGGTGTTGTGAAATTAAGCCCTGTCGGTCCGTCCCAGGAGTCTCTGCCTCTCTGTCTCTCTCTCATCTTCTGTCCCTGCAGTGTCTTTTTTCTTCTTGCTCCTGTTTCTCATCATCTGAACCCTTCCTTTGTTTTAGTTCAGTGGACGAGTGAAAACCAGTTTCTCTCCTCCTGTGGAGGAGGATGACGACAGGTAGTAGGACACCGTGTGATGTATAGCATTGAGGTTCACAGCAAATGTGATGTGGGTTGATATCTCAGCATCAGGAGGCCGTGCTGAGGCCCACCAGGAACACCATACCAAATAAAACTGGATAAAGCACTGTATTCACCTCTGATTTCCTCCAGGACAGGAAGGAGTCTTGTAATGAGAATATTCCTCTGCTTGCTTGTGCAACAAAAGTATTTCTTTATTATTATTTTTTTTCAGGCAGGTTTATGATAGATGGCAAGCGACACACGTTTACGCCCTCGCAACAGGTGCCGTTTTAATGGCCTGTCTCTCTCCATGCAGAGGGCTGAGTTTGTGGCACGATAAGGAGAAAATGAACAGAATTGATGATCCACTGTGTGATTTTTTTTCTTTGCCAGCATGTCTAGGCAGATATCAATAGCTGTAATAGATGTCAGAGACAATGGTCTTCCTGTTTTCCATATCGTAATATTGTGCATGCAGATGTACCGTGTCATTAATGTGTAACAATATGGTTCTAAACAGGTCATCATATAGTGATTTAGTTTAGGTTTCTTTCATTTTTCATGCTCTGTCACATGTACATTTATAATGACTAAGCTGGTCCGTGTTTGCTTTGCAACCATCACCTCCAAGCTGCATATTTTCAGTTTTTTTGTCAGGGGTAACTTTGTGCTGTAAAATGCGGCCGGGCATTCGAGGATGCCATGCATCTTAATGAGGTATGTCTCTCTTGTTGGCCTCAGCAGGGGAATCATCACAGCTCATTTTGCAGTCCTGCAGTGTCCTATCAGCTTTGGCAGCCTGCACTAAGTTCACTCCATCTGCCAGTTGCTAGGTGCTGATATATAAAATGATCTGCGCCTTGGTAGCCCCTGAGCACCAGGGAAGTGATTTGCTTTTGAGGACAAACTGTGTTTCGTGAATCCTAATTATCCTCTTTGCATCACCAGTCTGACATGGTTTTATCATTTATCCCTCTCTGGAAACAGCAGAAAGGGAGGGAACAGCAGAGACTGCAGCAAAATACATCTGTCCAAACAGACAGAGCTCCCATGGATATATTATATAGTAGCTGCTGAAATGCAACAATGGTATTTTCCATCAATCCATTTTCACAGGTTCAGGGAGAGGTGAAAAGAGTGATACCTGCTGTCTGAATCTGGCACGCTAACCTGTGTGCACATGAGAAAAATCACCTCTCGGTTTCAATCATGTGAAGCGTGTTGAAACCATTCGGTGGCCTTTTCTTCAGACTGTGAACGTGCTGTCTGAAGCTCAGAGGGCATCGGGATGGTGTAAAGGCATGTCAGCCCACCTGCCTCCACATCGCCGATCTACAGCCTCAGGAAGTCTGTTCATTTTTTATTTTTTGCTGTTAGCATGCAAGGATGGTGTGTAGAGCAGTAAAGTGGATGACTGTAGAGCAGGAGAGGAAAAAGAGGGTTTGGCTGAAGGGGAGGTAAAGGAGAGAGGGAGAATCAGGAGGGTGCGGTAATGAGAAAGGGCAGCAGATGTGAGTGACAGTATGATGGAACGCTCTGTGTGATAGCCATGCTGTACTCTCCAGACTGGGAGGTGTGAGTGTTTGTGTGCAGTCATTGAGGAATCGTGTGCATATGTCCTTGGGTTTTAGAGAAAGGATATCAGCTTTGTGCAAAAAATATATGTACATCCAAGCAATTTATCATGGACCATCAATTTGCCAATTAAATTGAATTATACCAAATATAACACAGCATAACCTGCAGCCGTCCTAGTGTTATATCACACAGACATAAGCTCTTGTTGACCTGCTCTATTTGTCACACAGTGTTACGCACTGAATTTCCAAGAGTTAGATGATGTCCATGCTGAGCACAAAGACTAGAAACAGAAAGAAGCAGCCTCTCTCTGCCAACCAGAACTTCGTATCAGCACAATATATCTCAGTTATTTAATGTCACAACAACATGTAGTCCATCACGTAACATCCCATCAAACTACAATGTTGTTTTTCCACACTGGATTTTGCTCCGATTAAATAATCGAGATATGTTGCGTAAATTATGAGCTTTAAAGCCCCCCTATGTGATGTTTTAAGTTGTCTATTAACAGTTTTAGTTCGTTTAAAAGTATTGCCTCATAATTACCTCCACAAAAATCTGCAGTGTTCTGACAGACATTATATTTGCCATTTATATATACATTGGTCACCATGTTGCATTGCCATCTTGAAACTACGAGCCCTGTGAGGGGACAACCAGGACAACCTTTTTTGCTTTTTAAATTTTACCGGAGAGCGCGACTTATCTGGCGGGCTGAAACGCTAGATGACGGTAATAACGATTTAACAACACTGACCTCATCATTTGAGAGAATGCTGGTAGAATTTGCGGATGCCATCTTGATGAAATCTCGCCATATCGCAAATGTCCGCCCTTGGCAACCGTAGAAGGAAAACGAACACTGAGAGCTTAAGTGCTAAAGAATAATATTTATTGTGTGCAATACACCACCTCACCACTAGATGGGAGTAATTCCCACATAGAGGGGCTTTAAATGCACTAGTGCATGGATTTTGTTACATTTGGAGACAGCCAGATTAGTTTTCCTCTCTTTCCAGTATTTGTACTAATCTAAGCTAACCACCCTGTGGTTGATAGTCTTATATTTACACACTATTTACACACTCTACAGCCCTCCACATGCCAGTCTTGGTTTTCCACGCTAAGCCACACTAATGGCCGTTAATTCATATTTAACAGACTGATATGTGAGTGGTATACCAATTTATCATCTCACTCTCAGCAAGAAAGTAAATCTAGATATTTGTTTCTTG
Organism: Synanceia verrucosa; assembly: GCA_029721515.1. Taxonomy (NCBI): domain Eukaryota; kingdom Metazoa; phylum Chordata; class Actinopteri; order Perciformes; family Synanceiidae; genus Synanceia; species Synanceia verrucosa. Next base: position 16,278,677 of record CM056562.1, on the reverse strand, counting down.
TAAAAGCTTTAAAATGACGTCTGTGCAAATCCATTAGGGATGAAAAAAGAAACAAGTTATGAAAGGCTAAGAGAAATTACATCTCACAAAGCCAAATGGCTTCTAACATATCTGTACTGCAGGGACATTAACTGCATATGGACAAATTTATAGATTCAATTTATGAACAAAACACTCCCTGGTGCACAGGCCTGGTCCAGTTTTTTGCAATCAATGAAACTAATTTGTGTACGGGGCTTAACGCTGCATCGAGCAGCTTCCAAAGCACCAGTATGACTGTTTTCCAATGGCAGTCTAAAACCAAATTGTCTCAGTCTCTTGTTGATGCACAGCCTTTTGATATAGTCTCTCTATATATCATGGGAGAGCACAGCCAAATTGTAGTGGACTTAATTCCTTGTGAGGATGGGACAAGGTTGTGTTTGTACTACACACAGTACTTGGCTGTCTGTGGCTGAGTTATTCTGCCATTTTTCAGCCCGTGCACATTCCTCCACTCATTGGTATTCCTGTTCATATTACCCTCTTCAATTTGCAGCAGAGAAGCTCTGATTAATGGCAACAGTGAGAGCAATCTCCCAGTGATTCATTAAACAAGACTGGCATGAATAAAAAGGGAGATTTGCTCATATTGCCTCTCAGATCCCATAATATGTTCCGTCGCTGGAGAAATGCATAATTCATGGTGTTGTTAGTGGCTCTCAACACATCTGCACACACAGTGCATAAAGCTGTATGAAATGAAGGAAAAAAGTCCAATTCACCATCTCATCAGCTCATCATCATTACATCAGGTCATCATAGTTGGAATAATTGATGTTCCCTGTTTGAATTAGGGATTTACTTACCAGTCTTTTAACACTTGTCCAAGTAATTAAAATATAATAAATCATATTATCTCTGTTCATATTTCATTGATAGTCTCATCACTGGAACATGTTGTGGTAATTTAAAACCTTGACATGTCTACATATGTACAAATCTGTTTGTTAGAAACAGAAGAAGAAGAAGCTCACAGCGTTAAAAAAAAAAAAAAAAAGGTGAAACATTTTCTAAAATGAAGCCATATTGTATATATCATGTTTGGCTCTTATTACATTTTAGCATTTCTATCTCTCGTCTTTAACCTCATCTGCCTGCCAAGAGAAAGAGAAACTCATAATATACTTTTCCTTTCTCAAAATATGTGACTCTAAAATTGATTATTTGTTCTGATTGTTAAGCTGCTCTTCCATTTTTGCACAGCTGCCTGCTGCAGTGTAGTCAGGTTTTACTTCTCAGTGAGCGTCTTTATTTAACCAACAATACAATCTTATCAGTGTAACTGAAGAATGCTGAAGACATGTTTTGTAATTTTACTAGTTTTATTCACAAAGAAATGGTCAATGTGAAAGACGACGAGGGCAGTAACAAGCACTGCTAAAAACACTGTGATCCTTCTAATGTGCATGTAAGGGTCAAGGGTCAAAAATGCTTGAAAACATCGTTGGCACTCTGATTTAGAAGCCAAAAGAGACATCTCTGGCCTCTGAACCATTGCACTAGACAAAACCCATCTGCAGAAAATTACCTCAGCGCTCCCATCCACCACATTATCACGGATTGATTTCTATCAAACATTACCCCTGCAAATGTGCAAGAGCGTGGGCCATCAGGCGAGTGTCATTACTGCCGCTCATTTGTGAGGTAAGAGACGATCGGATGTGACAGGGGCGGAATTAGCTTTGTGTTAGCTCTCCGTCACTCTCCTGCTAAACTGCTCCTGGGTGGGGGAGCATGATTAAAAGGATATATAATTCCACCCTGTACATTAAAGACCCCATACCCACCACCACCACCTTGACTGTAGCATAAAGGTACCTGGCTGAGAGCTCAACACTGTGGTGGAAGCCTCCTCTATTTCTGCTGCCTTTCTTCTTCAAGGCTGATCTGAGAGATAAAAATGGATGAAAGCATCCAGGTGGAAAGCCAATCATATAGAGATCCCCTGTATTGCTTTTTCATTATAGTACACCTACATGAGATGGTTGTAGCAGCCAGTGTGACTGAGCTGAGGCCATGTTTCTCGACACTGACTCTGTAGTGGTATCTTTTGCACCAAGCAGCCAGCCGTCTCATTGAGCAGTGTTAAAAATCAATAGGCTCTGACCTTACCTCTGTCAGTGGCTGTGTCGGAGACCCCATCAGGACACAGTGTGTCCCCCGCTGTCTCAGTTCCAGCACTAGTCGACACCAGTCAACACTGTGGGTGGCGGTGGAGTTCCTGGTGGACAATATGATTTTATCACAGCAGTATCTCAACACTAAAAGCTGCAGTGTGTAACTTTTCAAATATGATTATTTTATAAAACAGTCACGATATCCCATTTCTTGTCTCAACTGTTTTCAGAAACATATATTAGAGTACTGTTTAACCTCAGCTGTTCTAGGTGTTTACTACAAACTAGCACGTTAGCTATCACACTGAACTACCTGTGAATATTAGTCGCCATAAAACCCGTCCAGTTTTCATGAACCTCAGTGCTTTAATTACTTGAAATCAAGATCCACTAATCGATTTCAACAGGCCCTAATAAATCCTTATTTCAACAAAAATCATCAATACATATTATTTTAGGTTACTTTTCTCATGATTAACTCTCCAACCTTTAATTTTTTTTGACATGTTTCTAATTTGAACAAGTTGCCACCCTGTTACCAGTTTCCATAGAGGGCTGTATCTGCTGTAAAAACCAGGTGAAATTGGGTCAGGATCTAATCTCATAAGGAAGACAGTCAGAAAGAGTGATTTCTCCCTGCGTCAGTATTTGAAGTAGTGTAGACAGATTAGGCTGCGTGTTGAGAAGTCCATTAATAATTAAGAGGAACCCAGAATATAAGCTGTTCCCTGTTGTGCAGTCAACTGCACTGGCACAAAATAAAGCCGGGATGGAAGAAAAGGGGATGAATGATGAGAGGTGCTTATGAAATATGGATATCAGGAAGAGAGCAGTTCAGGAATGCTCATTCATTGGTTCACTGATGCAATAAAACAAAAAAAAAAAGACTCACCTAACTTTTTCTCAGACACCACAGTATTTCTATATCAAAGATGGTGAATTCTGTGAGTAAAAATCATCTTGCTTTAATAGTCTAGTCCTATCTACTGAAGGCCAGGAGTAAATACAGTTACTGTAGGCAATAAAGGCTGTAATATATGACTACCACACACTGATATGCTCTGTCTCTGTGGCATCATATTCATATAAGACTCCATAGAGCATCGTCTGTCTTATATATGAATACAAGGCTCATTATCATCCATTACAGGAGGAACGATTAGTTTAAGTGCTTCCCTCTGTGTGTGTTTGTGGCATAAAATAGAACACCTAGGTGATCCCTGATGGCTGCTGTAACGTATGCATGATTTCATGCCTGCTGGCGCAGCTATTCCAAGTGCAACAGCTATGATTAGCGTCCCAGCGGTGGTGTTTATTCCCAGCGAGGTTCAACCCAGAATTTCAGACATCTGATGCAAAGACTTTACATAAAACTTGATCAAATAGAATGAAAGGAGATTATGATGCAAGTGCAGTGTTGCCACTGCAGAGTTTATGTTTACTACCATGCAGGGCAACATTATTCACTGAATGGTATTATTGCTTCAGGCTTCTCATGGATGTATGTGCTTTCTTAAGTATTTCAGTGCACTGAAGAAAAAGCATTGAGAAAAGAGCAAGTCTGATTTTGAACGTGAACCCATGCCCTCATGAATATTTACTTAGTACATAAGAAGACTGAAGCTTCAGGATTCTCCTCGACTTTGGTTATTAACTTGAAATGAGTGCATTATGAGCTACTTGAGTTGCTCTGTGCTGAATGTTACACGGTCTGTCGAGCAAATGACTATGAGCCTTTCACTGGCTGTTGAAGCCCAGACCGCAATATGAAGATTTAACATCACTGCTGACATAGGTTGGAGGAAAAGGCTGTTTTGTATTCCTTCTAGCTCTGAAGACCAGCATCACACAAACTAGTGGAGAGAGTAGCACGCTATCAACGGGCTGACTGGACGGCTGGCTCTGGCGTTCAGCTTCAAAGAACCGCCTGCAGGCAGAGTTTCTAATATTGTCTCAGAGTCTGTGTTTTCACAAAACTACTGATGCATGAGTGGCCAGAAAAAAAGAGAGGAGGGAACGTCACAAAAGCACAAAAGTACTTTTGAAGTGTTGGGCCACAACTTAACGTTTCCACCTGAATCCTGATTGGTGCACAGCCACCACCTGACAATCCAGATGAACATTTAGATTGATTGATATGATTTGTGGTTACATGGTGTATCTACACTGTAGAGAGACATGGACATCGTGTAATAAGGTGGCAGAGCACTCCCTTTATGGCCGCCATGAACATCTGTGTTTGCCTATGTGTGGTTCCTGTCTGGCGTGTTAAGCCACAACCAAAAGCAGAGTCACAAAGTGGAGGATATGTCTATTTGTATCACCAGTCAGCCCAGGCACACAGCTTGAACACTGTGCTCGCCTCCCTTTTTTCCTCTTATTACCCTCATGCACATACATAGCATTATGTAACCCAGGCTGGGTGTTGCAGAGAGAGTGGTCCTCAGCTGGGGATATGTAAACAGCTGCAATGGCACACTTTGTCATCATAACATAACACGGGACCCCAGGCATCTTATGTAGCAGAGACAGTGCAAGCTGGACTGAAGCCCTTTCCTGGTGGAGTTCCTGTCAATGCATGTTTATTTCCTCACATTATCACAGAGTTTAATAGACATATCTATGGACACATAATCCGTGGCTTTGTGATTAAAATAACTGTAGCAAATCATTCCCACTGTGTTATTTATTTGATTTTTACCCCCACGCTCAGTGAAAGAGAGAGAGAGACAGACACGAGTGTCAGCGCTGCTCTCTGGGAAATGACTGGTCTGTCACGCTCTGGTTGACTTCCATCTTTCATCCCCTCAATCCCCGCCATGTTGTTTTCTGACTGTCACTCTAGATTGGCCTCACAGCACAGGAAGCCTCTGCTCATATCTAATTGGCGAGAGAAAGATCTCAAGCCCCGTGGTGCCGTGCTCCCCTCCCCCCGAAAGCAGCTACTTAGCACTTAAAAACTCATTAAACTTGTAAGCGTGGTCCTTTAACTCCACCTGACATTTTCATATCAAGTATCAAACATGTCATGAGCATCATCTACAGAGCTAAACGGACCTGATGAGTATCATCTGCGTCTATTCGAGTTAAATCACAACCAAAACAGGAGCTGTAAGCATTTGTAACACAGTCAGTTGTGATAATAGTGATAGTTTTTAGCATTTCTTGCTGCTGCTACATTTCCAAATGAATGGACACAGCACTGCCCACTAATTTTCTGAAAAAATGCAAACAAAATCTAAAAATCTATTGGCAAAATTGCTTGTAAACTCAATTGTGATGTAAAAGGTAATGTATGAATAAAAACAAAATGCGACAAGGTATAATGGACAAAAAACATGATATACATGAAGCAATATGTGACATTTTTTTAAATGAATAAACAAAACAAACAAAAATGCTATATTTACCTCATATTCCCCATAGTTTGAGGTTTGACTGGCACTCTTTCAATGATCCTCTCATTGTCTGGTCCCTCTTGATCTCCCATGAGTGTGACGCTTCACTGAAGCTCTGAAAACAGTGAATAATATCTCTGTATGTGCCTGAAAACCAAGTTCATTTCACTACATTACAGCTTTATTTTAATAAAGGACAACTTACCCTTTATTTGTCATGTCATGCAGGGCGTACTTACAATGCCAACAGATGCAGACATGCACACACACACACACACACACACACACACACACACACATACACACACAATTCACACAAGGAGAGGCAGTTGGAGTCAGCTGTGGACACATTTGTCACTGTGGCAGGCAGGCCTCCCATTCTGTGGGTTGGTGGCCTGGTTTCTGCACGGGGGCTGGGTGTCTCCCCGCCCATGCTGCCTAGTAACTGTCAGATTTGGACTGTGATTTATGCAAATTGGCAGACAAGGGCTTGTGGGTCAGCCGTGATATGTGGTAAGACCATCACTGGGACAGTGTACAAAGGCAAGTCAACAGAAGCAGTCATGCTGCATATCTAGCATGCAGGGACACTTAACAGCACTACCAGCTGAATGATACAAGTTGAAATAGTGCATGAAACTAAATAACTGGTGATATTAGATCACAAATTGTGCAGAAAAAAAACAAAAGACTTCAATAGATTTATAACAATGGTCACTTCACTGTCTTCCAGTCAAATTTGTTGAGATATCAAAAACAATATCCAAGCGTCCATAACTGCACAGTAAATTCTGGATATCATTTAAAACCACTCAACCACACACAGACCCGTGTCTCTCCAAAATACAAAATGGAGGGAAAAATATCTATCAATCACGCCTGCTGCCAACTTTTGGACTCCAGTTGGTCCCAAATGGACCTCTTACAATCAAACACCTGCTCACTTTGTTCCCTTAACGCTTTAGATGATTACTTGTGTGCAATATGGCGCACAATCCGCACTTCTGGAAGGAGATCACTAATAAGCATTCTAACATATTGGACAGCTGCATTCAGCGTTCCCTATCTCTGTGAACCAGGCGACCACACAGCAACTATTCTCACCTCACTGTAGTCACGTTGATCGCTGTAGCAGAAGTGCATCCTCCTTGATGGAGGAAACATCCAGCAATGGACTGGTTTTATGACATAATTTAACTCTGTGTCTTAAAGATTAGCACAATCAAACATGAAACAACATTTTTAGATGACATGGGTCCCAAACATCACTGGTTCTTCTACTTCTCTTCATACTGACCTTATCAGTGCTTTATGTTTGGGGCAGGAGGAGCTTCCTATGTTAGGGCTTTCTAGACTCTCTCTCTCTCATCATGCAGTGAGGGGATTTGGGAATCTATGCCAAAACTATAACAAGTAAAAATAAAAATTATGCAGCATGTGCAAGACAAAGATATATAGGGACAAAGTGACCATCAGTATTAACTCAGGACTGACTCACTGCCATTTTTACATTGCTGATGTGGTGTGGTAGACCAGTTTAGGCTGGCTGATGGTTTTAGCTGGTCTTAGCTGGAGGGTTTAGATGGTTTTAGCTGGTAAAACTGTCTGGTTGATGGTTTTAGATGGTCTTAGTGATTTTAGCTGGTTGATGTTTTTAGATGGTCTTAGTGATTTTAGCTGGTTGATGGTTTTAGATGGTCTTAGTGATTTTAGCTGGTTGATGGTTTTAGCTGGTCTTAGTGATTTTAGCTGGTTGATGTTTTTAGATGGTCTTAGTGATTTTAGCTGGTTGATGGTTTTAGCTGTTCTTAGCTGGTTCAACAGGCTGTTGGTGGTTTTAGATGTATTAGCTGGTTGATGGTGTAGAAGCTGGTTGAATAGGCTGGTTGATTTTTTTGCACGGTTTTCAATGTACACTTATCAGGAGGAAATATTATGTGTGCATAGGTTGGGGGTGGGGGATGAGAGTCAGTTAGTGTGTTGTGTTTAAAGTGAAACGTGTAATGTGACATTACTAAAATAAAACACAGCATGTATGTGTGACAACATCACAAATAGGTATTTTAGTTCAGGCACTGTGAAGGCCACATAGGTGGGCACTATGGGTCCTTAGTAAACTATGATACACAGGAAGTAGAGTCTGTTTACAGAATGAATTTTCTCAAGTTACAGACAACTTCGGGCTCAAATGAAAATAGTGATAGTGTAGCCCATCTTATTAAACATCTGTTATTTGAGAAATGGTCAAGTTTGTGTCATTTACTGGCTGAATTTCAGTGCCCCATTCACTCCTGTTAAATGGATCAAATCAAAGATTGTCTGAAATACTCCAAATGACTCCAAAGTGAAATGGGTGAGTAAATGGCAGTATTTTATCCCAGAAATAAGGTTCAATTTGTAAAAAACACTTTGGCGTCCTTGAGGCCTACATGGGTCTGTTGTATTTCAAAGAACATTCACAAAGGTGATGCTTTTAAATATTTTGTACTGTGCATGTTATATGTCCATGTTTAATATAGCTTTCAGTCTTCTTCTTCAAACTCTTTATGGACACATGTTGCTGCACGTCTTTGCTCATTACTGCCACAAGTTATCCATCAGCAGAATAGCATGAAGCAGCAGCAGGAAGGTGTACCCTGTTGCCTGTCACAATGCCCTTGGATCCCTTGTTACATGTCATCCTTTATCTGTCTTCCCTCATGTCCTGTCACCTCCTGGCTCTCTCTAATGTTTAACCGAAGCAATGTAATCTCTGGAAAAAAAATAAATGTTTTAAAAAGATGGTGATTATCCTCAGGTGATCCAAGTGGTAGTGGGGCAAGCACATGACATTGCCATCATCTGATACAAACAGTTGGTCTTTCTATTTTAACAGCTGGGCTCTTGTGGTGCCTGGCACAGTTTAATTAGTGTGAATACATTAGGGCTGTGTGAGATCCTGCTACCTGGCAGGGGTTAGAGCTGGGCAGGGATGCAGAGGGGCAGGCTGCACCAGCGGTGCTCCTGGGCCCTGCGGTAATGACCCTGCCAGGCTGACACAACGCTTCCACCTGAGGGAGCGCTATGGCTTCCCAATGACAGATGGAAGGCCGCTGAGACAGGGGAGCTGGGCTGGATTACTGCAGGCTAACAGAGCGGCCATTAGACCAGCCAGGCTGCCAGCCAGCCAGAGTGTCTTTGTGTTGGCTTCACCTTTGGCTGGTAAGTAATGTGATGGTGTGACCAGACAGACCGCCAAAACACTAAGTACATGTTTACTCCATCATCATTTTGCATCAGTGGTTATGTTTGGAATTAGTTACATGCTGGGCGATTTGTGCTCAGGTTTAGTTATTGTTTCTGTGTGTTTCATTTAGCCTGCAGTTTAATCCAAATCACCATTACAGGCTCCACCAAAAAGTGTTTAAATTCAAGCCCAAGGCATGTTTTCAGGTTTAAATTCTTATTTTTTTTTCAAAGAAGCAGAAAGAAGTATTTGTTTTATTTTCAGCATCAAAATTAGGTGGGACAAAATATAGCCTATTATCATACTTCAGTTTGGGAGATAGTTTTACCTGTACCTTAATGCTTTGTGGGATGTAAACAGGAAGTGCATGGATTCAATGGGCACCATTAAAACCGTGCCACTAGAAGTCTGTGTTTGCAGTGTAGTCTAGTATTTGATACTGATGTAAACTTCAAACCCGATGATTCTCAGACATGATTGGGAGTTATAGGGAGTGCCTTTTTTAAGGAAGTTAGCTAATTGTTACCTGGACCATCTGTTGCCAACTGGAAGAGGTAAGTCAGCCTGAATGTGTATTGTGTGTGTTTTCAGATTTGACTGAGTAATGTTGAGGAGAAGGAGCACTAATGTTTTAAAGCAGCTGTAGCTGCTGACAGTGCAGGTAAACAGGTGAATTCGGTGAGACGCTCTACAATAACTAACAACCTGTTGTTTTTAGGACCTGTCACTCTCATGCCATGCAGGATCTGCAGATCCTGCTGCACACCAATGGATGCAAAACACATTCTTTCATGGGATGTTTCACATTTCATATCAACACAAGGGGGAAAAAACTGACACATTGTGATCATAGTGTATCAGGCAATCTGTGGTTTATGTATGTAGGCCAGCATATAATGTCTCTTTCTTCTATTCTGATCAGAGAATTCATTTGAAGCTATCAGATCTCGACCATGTGGGGACTCCTATTGTTTCCTCTGATGACCAGTGCTGCTCCTGTGTTTCACTCTGCTAGAAGAAAAAAAAGAGGTCTTTGGTCTGGTTTGTGTTAATCGTTAATAAATGAAAGCTCTTCTAACAGGCACCCTAAGGCAAAGACTGGCTGGGACTTCACTGGTGGCTGGAGAGCAAGGGGAGTGAATGTGACAGCTGTCATAAAAGGAGAGGGGGAGCTTAAAAGTGGAGAGGAGAATAAGAGGGGGAATAGACACCACCCTTAATGTGTGCACTGCCCATGTGCTGTCCAGAAATGCTTGAATCTAATAGGGGACAAGCATGCGCAACCTACTGAAGGTTGTACAAGCAATTATGCCACTTAGGAGTCTTTGACAGGCAAGGTCGTATTGGCAAACAGACATGAGGAGCATTGTAATATAATGTTCTGTATTCTGTGTGACACAGACCCTTTTAGCAAAGACAATATCAATCTTCTGAGTGTCACTCTCTGTCCTATGTCCACAGTGACCTGAAATCCTCTGTAGGTGTGGTATCAAAAATATCAGCAGATCATTCAATTGGTGCTACTTTTAGTCTTTTAAAGTCCACATTATATGTCAAGACTGCCTATATCATCCCAATTCCTGTATGTGAAAAGAACAGCGACAGACAGATTTTTGCTGTTCGAACCTCACCCCAGCAGAAGGGAGCTCCTGTGAGCCGGTAACAAAAGCAGATGTGGTGGGAGGACTTTGCCAAAGAAATGGTTGATGTAACAGTTTGCTGGGTGTTTCTGGTGTTCATTTTATTCACTCCATGCAAGCTGTGCTCTGTTGTCAGGGGAGACATTGTGAGCGTGCATGTGTGTTTGTGCGTGTGGAGGAACAGCGTGTGCACCTGAGCTCCTAGCTACCAGAGGACACATGGTTGCCATGGACACAGGAGAATATTATAGGATGCAGGCAGTGTAGTCTGTGAGTGTGGTTGTAAAGTTCAATTTGAGCATTAACCTACCCTTAAAGACGTGTACTCGCACATTCCAAATGTGCAAAGCATTCTTCCTCTGGATATTTTTAGCTTCCTTTATGAGCTCAGTTATGTGAGAAGTGTTCAACCTAATATAAGAATATGCAAGCATAAGAAATGGATAAAGCTCAGCCTCGTTTTCAGTCCCAGTTGCATATTTTTTTCGTGGGTGTGTATTGTGAAATGTGCATTAATATAGCTGTAGTTTTAAATAAGAGCAGGAAGCCACCATATGACAGACAGATGAATAAAAATCCACTGTAGCCTTTGACTGTAAGTAAACAAAAGGGACTCTTGTAACCAACAGATGGCGCTGTGTGATTTGTTTGGACAGAGTCATGTATTATGGAGAGCAGCTCTGAGGTTGAAGACACAGAGAGGGATAATTATATCTAATTAAGTTTGAGCCATCTTCAACCAATTCCTCCTACACACTTCAGTGATGACAACCTCTCAAGGCATCTCGTCTCGAGGGGAATAATAGAAAATGCAGAGTTAAAGCACCACAACTTCACATTTCTTCAAGGTTGTCTGATCATCTGGAATGCGAAATGCATCGTGCTCAATTGTTTTTGGTGCCGTTCCCTTGTTTGAATCAGGGAATAAAGCATGAAGGTGTGTCATCTCATACACTTCCTTTATCCTCTCTGTCGTTTTTTTACATCTGTGCAGTCATTCCACTCAATCATCAGCTACTGGTCTCTAACAACCTCCCTGATTTTATCCATCTCTCCATCCATCTCCTACCTCATTGCCTTCACCTCTCCACCTCCTCCCTTTTTATACCTCCCATCATCCCCCCTTACCTCCTTTTTCTCCTTTTCCTCTTTCTACTGCTGATCCCTCGCTCTGCTGGTAGACACAGTGTCAGCATGGGATGAGATTAGCCCAGTGTGTCAGACTCATGGGAAAAGCTGTGAATATGCAGAAAAATACCTCCTTCACTACACCATTTCTGTCTTTTCTTTTCCTCCTCTGTGTTTTAATGCTCCGCTCTTGTTTCTTCTCTCTTGTCCTTCCTTTATACTTTCACAGAAATCCTTCTTAGTGTCAGAGTTGACTGCATATTTCTTTCCGTTTGTGTAAAGAACAAATCAATAATGGATTAACAAAGTATTTTTGAAGTTTTCTGACTTGCATAACAGTAATTTAATTAATTTGATTTTTAAAACAAACATCTAATTTTATTTTTTGACATTTTAAAAAGGAAAGGTGTAGCTTTGAGTTAATATGATGTGCTCATGGTACCACTAATGGCATTTGTAAGTATTGAGGAGTCTTGTTAGCAGTTGACAATCTGGAAGCTGACAAAACCTGATCAACAACTTGATTGGGTACATCACATTTAAACCCACAGTGCAGATCAGTTATTGTACTCCCTGTAGGTACGCATATCATTGAGGGCTCAAATACAACCAACCTACTGTAGCTGAAGATGAAGGACAACAAGCTATTATACCTTCAGGGAATTATTCAGCTGCAGTAGCTTCAGTAGCACACTGTTAGTCCCACCCTCGTGTACATTAATCGCCTGTTCTTGGTGCGTCTGCCTTCTCATATTGCATAGATCCTGCCTGTGTGCTTATCCTGTTGTCTCCCTCGCCCTCGAGACGTCCTTGGCTGAAAATGTCTGCTCTGTGTGGATGTAATCCTGGTGATACATGGTAAACTCCTGACCTGTCTGCGCTGTGGCCTCTCCGTTAGATGCTATTACAAGGGCCTCTAATTGCTGCTGACATTCATTTACCCACTAAGGCTATCACCTTCCCCATTACAGGACTGACTTCTGTCTCTGTGCTTTAGCCTGCGCCGCAGACGGGTGTGTGTTTGTGCATGTGTGTGTCCAATACTGCTTGAGGGTGAAGTAAATGATGGCAACTAGACTGCAGTTGTAACCAGCAAGACTATTGCTGTACAACTACTGTTCATATGCAGTAATCAAAGTAGGTTTTCAATTCCCTTCCCCTGACTGCACGTGCAAAACACTCCAGCTCTGTTTCTTGTGTGGTGTAAAGCAGGCGCCGTCTTATCAGCAGCCGCTCAGAATGACACTATTCACCATATCTGTATCTGTGCCACAGCTTGATTACACAGGGACTTATCATCCCAGACCATGCCATAGTAGACCCACCTGCATTCTGCTGCATAGCACACTGATTTAAGCTCCTGTGAAATACTGTTGTGTGTTTTCTGATGTCCACAGAGCTGCTACAAACCCATTTATCTCTGTGATGGGTTGTTGATGCTTCAATTATTGCCACTGAGAGTATTTTTTATTTAATCAAATCATAATTGGATGCAGAAAAATTATAGTTCCAGGCCCAGTTTGGGAGATGAAATTCTTCTTAATGTCTGCGGGATATAGAAAATCTAAGGTGCTATCTGTGCAGGGTCAGCCTGTGCTTTTGTGTGATTAAAGATGAGGTTGATCTGTGCAGTTTATCTGATGCTCTGATAAGGTAGGAGGCAAGATGTTGGAACAAAAGACAGAAACAAAGGAAGTGTGTCAGTGATCATGTCGATCATGTCATTGATACATCACGCTGCCTTTTCAGTTATTTATTTTTTTCTTTGAGGAAATACTGTAGTTCCTCATCTGACAGATTCCATTCATCCATTTTCTACCGCTGTCTTAGGGTGAAAGGCAGGGTACACCCTGGACAAGTCTCCAGTTCACACAGACACGGGGAGAACATGCAAACGCCACACAGAAAGGCCCCGGGCCGGGAATCGAACCTAGTACCTTCTTCCTGTGAGGTGACAGTGCTAACCACTACACCACCGTGCTGTCCATTTGACAGACTCTTCCTTTTTATTTTTGTAGTTTATCCAGAGGGCACCTCTAAGTGACCATTTGTCCTCTGACCTCCTGGAAAAATACTGCAATCCATTAAATATGTTTTGCACAGCAATGGCTGAAACATTCTCGTGAGGGTCACTTTGCATGATGCTGTACTCTACCTGCTCACTAGTTGGTGAACATAATGGAGCATTTAACAGATAAAGAGTCAGATATTTAACTCAGGAGAACAAAACAGGGATGGTGAATATTGGACTTGCATTCATCAGGAGAAACAAACATAGCTCCAAATGCTAATGACAAACCAGACCAATCTGACAACCCAAATGTTACTCATATTAATGTCTTATGACCTACTTATGGTTAGTTGTGTATTAACCATTAATAAAACTGTAGTCATAGCTTTAGTGCAATGCCATATGAAGAAATAGTACTCCTTTGATATACAAGCCCCAGTCTAAAGAAAAACCCAACCATAGCACTGCTTTGTGTGTCCATATTGATGCAATACTCCACACATGAGAGGCTATGCATGTGCATTTCTCCGAGAGGCCCATTTGGAGAGCAGCAGGTCAATACACATTCATAGAGAGCACATTTCCCTGAATGCTTCAACAGTCCGTAAAGGCTCAGTGCCACTTTCCACCATTTTTTGCTTACCGCATTAATCCATCCCTACAAAGCGTCATCCTGCGTTTGGAGAGAGGAGGACACGCACACACACACACACACACACACATTTTCACAGCTTCAATGGCAGAAAATCCATAGTCCTTTCTGGGAGGAGGAATTCCATTAGATAATAGATATGGAATCCATTTCGATTCCCCCACCTTATCTTCTCCCGAGGTGAGGGATCAATACTGGGGCTTCAGCTCAACTGCCAACAATAACAGGAAATTGATGGGACGGAGTGAGCGGTGCGGAGGTCCAGTAATGGCACTTTCTTGGCCACCCCTGTAATGCAAATCAGACGCAGAGTTAATTGGTGAAAGGCTGCTTATAGTAATGAGGAGGAAGTTCATGAACCAACGAAGATCAGGCTGCTGATTGCTTGGAAAATCACTGCCGTTGTAGAAAAGATACACAACTGCAAGACAGATACTGTTGGACAGTAGAAACAAAAGAGTGGAGGTTAACAGAGAAAGCACAGATATCCAGTTATCTGGACAAATGGGTGTGCACACACAATAATGGCATCTAATTTTCCACAGAGCTGCGGAGGTTTCCTGCCGGAGTTGCCAGGTGCTGTGTTTACGGAGACCGTTGCCTGGCGACGCATTCCAAACAGTGTGAGGATATGAGGACAAGGGAGCAGCGGTGAGGTGAGTGTGGGGTCAGGTGCTCTGCAGGCTACACAGATACCACAGGCATACTGATACTGCTCACCAGAGACCTGGGCGGTGCCTTTCTTGCACAAGGATGAGTCATTTTTGGGTGTTTGTGAACAGTAGGTCCCATATGTGGCAACATGTGGGTGGGTGGTGGCGGTTGGGAGTTTGGGAGTTTTCCAGCTCGTTGGTCATCAAGGTCCAGAGTCCACTCTAGCTGAGATGTTTGCACAGCTAAAACAGCACTCATTGCGTCACATCGCAGAGGGGTGTCAGCAGCAGAGTGGGAGCGCCAATGACCAAATGATGTTGTGGCCAGGAACATGAGCACCCTTTCTGTTTCCATCTCTCACACTTGGTGGAGTGGAGAGCTAACTCCTTCATCTCAAACATCCTCCACTCTTTAGGCTTAATGCAACTCCTCCTCCTCCATCATGACAACTCACACAACACACAACTGAGATTGTCATGGCTGTGCTTGGTCTCTTTCTGCACAGCTGGGCTAACCTCCCACCCCAAGCCCTCCAACCCCAAACCACTGAGCAAGCACAACCAGCAGGTGGTGCTGTCTTCTCTGGTATGACCTTATTTTCGGTGGTTTATATATATTTTAAATCCATTATATCCATCCATAATGGACAGCTAACACTGTTTGTCTAATGAGGAGATTTAAAGTAAACGCTCACACACTGCCGCTCTCAGTGTGATTCAGCGCTGCTCTACAGCGAAGATGACTGCAGATGAATAGACGAGGGCCATTTTAGATAATTGAGATACACATGATTACAAGTTGTGAGCACGCTTTTCTCTCTGATCTCTCTGTTGTCTACCAGGGAGCATTATCTGCAGTAATAGAGTCAGATCTTCACGGACAAATCCCTGTAATGTCATCCAACAGTGCCCAGGGGAGACCACCCTCATTGGGTGCAGGGTAGTGGGAGCTAATTTCAACCCACACAATAGACTCAAGTCGAAGACTGCCTTGTTGGATCACATTATTTCTTCATCTAAAAGACTCTGCATGTATGTGGGTTGTATTTAATGGAGAACTGTACTCAACAAGCGCTGCCACTCTGGGGAATTAAGGTCATGTTTTCACGCCTCTTGAATACTAATAACTACAGATTGAAGCTTTCCTCTTCCTGGACACATAATGGGTCTAATCAGGGTCCTGATCAGTTGGAGACTGTCTGAGAAAAGACAGAATGTTCTCGCAGATAAAATCATGCGGCAAAACTTGCTCAGGGTAAAAAGATCAGGACGTGATCTTAGGTTTTGATTGAGTATTGAGCCCTTGTGGCGGAGCTGTTCCTTACTCTCTCTTCCACCGGATGATGTCATCTGTGGGAAGGTATTTCTCTCAGACACAACCTGTCTGCTCCTGTCAGGGGCCACAGTAACTCGAGCCGCCTTGAAAGTCTGGGAGTGAGCGCCGGTCACTTGCAGACAAGGACGTTATTTATTTTTTCTGGAGGAGATTCAATACCTCCTCCTGCTGCTCTGCTGCTCCAAGCTCCGTCCCTGAACTCTGAGGCACAAAGCACTTGCCCTCAAGAGACACACAGGACAGGCTGTGAGCTCAGTCACAATGCTGTGGAGGACTGGAGAGGTTGTATGACATGATTAGTCATTGTTAGTGTATATAATCACTGAGATTTGGCTTGGCTAGAGCTCTTAACCAGGCTGCAGGCTGTGTTTCTGTTGTTAAGATGCTAAGTAGACATTGTTAGCATTCCCTTTGCATTGCTAGTGTTGTGAATACCCTCCCCTTCCACTCTAGCCCCTTTCAGTCCCGCTATATCCATATAAAAGACGTCTTTAAATCACTCTTGCTCTATAATTCATGTTCAGGGTAATGCAATATTTCACCCAACATGATTATGATGATTCCTGGATCACACTTGTATATGTTTAGTTAATTAGTATTAAACTACAGTATACAAAACATGAACTGTGTAGTCTTGAATGAAATTTATGTGAAATGTGCCATCACTGTGTAAGCCAAAATTATTAGAGAATATTAAACTGCATCAGAGGGTCTTAAATGTGACAGTACAACAGAACAAATCCTGTTGCCTTATAACCTGCAGCCACACTCTGCAGTGATTATAAACAACCCCATTGTCTTGTCTTGTGGCCATTGAGCTTCTTCATGAACCCCCCCCACCAGGATCAGCAAACACTAAATGGATCTGGACAATCTGTGTTTCAGGATGAGTCAGCATCACCAGCATGTTGGGGGAAGCAATAGGACCACTGAAAACCAGGAGAGCATGAGTCAACAAAACAAGGATGAAAGGACGTTACAACATACATCATCACAAAGTATTATGTGGTGTATATTAAAAAAAACTATGTAAACCTGTGATACCATAACAGAAAAAAAAAAAAGCGAAGAAAAAGCGAGAAAATAATGAATGGAGATGAATTACTCACACATCAGCAGAAAACACACAATATTTAACATGCAACACTGCAACAAATCCGTGCTTGAAAACATGCCCCATGCCTAAGCATTCTGACTCGGAGTGCAGCGATCGATTGGCTTAAAAGGTTATGTGAATCAATGCAAAGTTGTTTTGGGCACCAGCGCTATTATATTAATGTCATCCTGAGAAATAGGCTCTACCTCAGGTGGCTTGTCTGCCAGCCTGTTTTCCTTTTTAACTCCAGTCACAAGATCCTTGTTACAACACAAAGATTGCCTAAAATTGTTTTAAAATGAGTCGTGTTTTAAAAAATGTTTGGAACATGCACACCTTAAATGATGAACATTTTAAATATTTGAACACGTTCCTCCCTTGCAGCCTTGCACCAGACTTTGACGTCGGTGTAACTGAACGAGCATATGTGTCTGAATAAGCTGAATTAAGTAGGAGTCTCCCATGAGAGCTGCTCTGTGACTAGTGAGGTGGCTAGTTGTGCAGTGAAGGATGACACAGAGGTTGAAGTGGTCACACATTTACTCAGTTCTCTTTGTGTCCCTCAGGCACATTTTCTTCTTCCCAAGGTCATGCACTACATTACATAACAATGCAAAGAAAAATTGAAAAAATAGAGCTCACACATGCGCATGCATGCAAACACGCAACAATGAGGGGAAGAAGAAGGCAACTAAAAATAGCACTATCACTGCAGACATCACCCCAAGCATCGGACCACCACTCTTCACTTCACATCTCGTGACTGAAGCTTCAGATGTGACCTAAAGTTACACGCGATCAACCACGAAGGAATATGTGCTTTTTGCATTTCCTTCATTTCTTTCTGGCACAGAAGCAACCTCTGACACCCATGTGCTAAAGCGCAAAATCTTTTCACCCACCTTCCCCTGCTCCCCCCCCAACCATTGCTCCTTCCCATGGCCTCAGGGAGCTGTTAGCTATCTGGATGCTGGCGCTCTATTGTGAGCACTCATTGATTGCCTCTGTGCTCCCCACAGCCGGTCGGGCCAGTCAGCATGGGGCCCCGGCTGTCTGCCTTATCTGCTGCTGCTCAGTCGACATACACTGTGGAAAAAAAAAA
This sequence comes from Synanceia verrucosa, assembly GCA_029721515.1. NCBI lineage: Eukaryota > Metazoa > Chordata > Actinopteri > Perciformes > Synanceiidae > Synanceia > Synanceia verrucosa. The sequence goes on along the minus strand of CM056562.1, from coordinate 16,260,276 downwards.
AAAACAGAAGTGGAGAGAACGATTGAGAGAGTGAGAGAGAAAGAGAGCATCTATAAAAGGCTGTCCAAGCCTCCAGAAGCCAGCAGTTGTATCATCTGTTTTCTGTCCCCCTCTCTTTCTCTCTCAGCTCCTTGTTCTTCTCACAGCCAGAGACAATCAATGGTGTACTCAACCAGCCTTCCCTTGTCTTGTTTTAAAATAGTGCTCTTCTGCCTTTTCTCTGCAGGATATGGTCCATTTACTGCCCCTCGTCTTCGCTGCTCATCCTGAATATTAACCCTTGTTTCCCTTCCTCGTTCTCCAGTCACTCAATCAATCAGTTAAAACGCCTTGGATTATGCGATAAGTCAATCAAAAGACAATTTATTGAAAACTAATCTGATAATTACTTCAGTTTTTAAGGCATTTATCCAACAAAGATGCCACTGGTGAAAAAAAGGCAAAGGGTTGGGCACCTGTTTTGGTGACATTTCATAAAGTAAACCAAAATAAACAATGAAGTGATTGATAATTATTTATAAATTCAACATGGTAGCAGGTGAAACTTCATGGGATGTCTTTTCTTTCTTTGCTTACTTTATGGAAGATTAATGACTTAGTGTAATCACAAGGAAACTAGACTGATAGGGTTGTTTTGTTTTTTTATATTACGTTATGTTATTATTATGTTTAGAATAGTTAGCAATCATGTGGTTACCATAGTAATCCTTATGCACTCTTTTTATATACCAAAGCAACAGTGACTTTAAAATCCTGGTCAGGAGCAGTGTCACTGTTCAGGGCCAGGAAAACCTTTCACACCAACAGGAAACATGGAAGAGGTGAGTCACTCCATCACTCTGTACTCCAGACGACGGAGCTTGTTTATCAGTGTTTCGGTTTAGTGTTTTCAGCAGCAGGAGCCTCATGGCGGCGACAGCATGGCAGCACTGTAAGCAACCGTCACACACCTCTGTGTGAACGGGAGAGCTGATGTCAGCACAACTGAAAGTCTCCCTCCATCATGTAGCTACATGAGGCCCCAGCAGCATCCATCACTCGCACTGCCGCCTCTACAGAGCGAAGCCCTGTCAGCGACAGAAAGCCTGCAGCAAGGTGGCCAAGAGGAATGTGTATCATTTTGCATTTGAACGCCACGTCTGGCTTTGATCGTCGCTCCTGTTGGAAGGTCTAAACAGTTGATTTAATTCATGCTAACACAATGCAACATGTATTAACCTTGTTGGAACAGGCTTCATTGAGAGTTCCCTTTGTTCTCCTTTGAGTCATTCAGCCCTTTTGAAATGGTGCATGCATGAAATCATACACATATACAAGACAAGCCAAATTCGCCCCATGTATAATCCATCCATCTTGTTGGAAGCCATCTGGCCATATTATGTTGGAGAGGCTGAGGTGAATGCCTCTTGAGCACTTCTGACAACGAGCCATTCTTTGAACTGGACAGTGACCCGAGCCGCCTCCTGACACCCGTGACGGGTCATGTTGCCTTCCACTGGTATTAAACAAAAACTTGATGGATGATCCAGAACGGATGATATTATAATAAAACTGAAATCTAAAAAGGAAAAGACAACGGATCTATTAGTTGTTGATCCCACCTCTGGTTGGAACAGTAATACAGAGATACTTGAGATACAGAAAAAGGCTTAAACGACAAGAAGAAGCCTTGAGGATTTTAGGAAAAACACACACAAGGACGTGTCGACATGGACATGGCAGACAACAATATCAGAACAAAGACACGGGTCATTTCCAGAAGAAAAAAAAAAATACAGCTCATGAGTTCACAGCTACAGCATTGTGACACTGACACGCTCCATCTAAGAAACAGCGCCCCTGGAATAAAAATGAGTAACTGCCAGAGCCTGTGATGTCACAGGCCACATTTGTCCCCCATCCTGTCCTTGAGACACTATATGTGACAGAGACAACACCCACACTGCTGATGCCCTGCACAGACCCTCACTGAATCCGTGTCAAAAGCCCTGCAGGCAGGAAGCTAAAAAGGATGGCAGCCCCTTCCTTCCCCTTCAGAGATCAGCCAGGGCCATGGGAGCTGCTGATAGGAATTTGACCTCCGGACTGATGACATTACGTGAAGGGAAACTGTGAATTACCTTTCAGCAGACCTAATCATGTCACGTGTATTGACAGATCTTGTATCTATATTTATCAGTCCCTGGGACATAAGGTGTTTGTACACTTTTGTTGTGTTTTTATTTATATGATGCTTTTATTTGCAGTATTTGATCTGCCCCCCCACCCAATTGATTTTTTTCTGCAAAAAAAACCCAACAACAACTGAAGAAATCCTGTGTGCAGGCACAGCATGAGTAGTGAGTGATTCTATCTGATGCACTGAACTGATCGGCCCTCCCTCTGGGCAGTTCAGCTTCGCCTGACTAGGAAGAGAGGGAAGAGCTTGTGTGCTTGTGCGCGTATATGTGTTTGCTGCGCGCGCGCGCGCGCGTGCGTGTCGGGAGGGGAGACATTGTTCCTTGACGTCACCGCTCAGCCCAGCCTGCCGCTGTGCTCTCAAACACGTCTTTGTTATTCTTCCACCAGAGACCGGCCATACGCAAAACATGGAGCCCCGCCTGCAGAGCAGCTGGAGCGGGGAGCCGGTTACACACACACACACACACACACACAGTGGGAAGTTGCAAGTGAAATGTGAAACAAGTGAGGAGCAAAATGGAGACTAACATTACTATTTACTGTGATCGATATTCACATTCATCACGTACACATTACGTACTACTATTACTGTAATAATAACAATAATTTAGAGACGAAATATTCCTACCACTACTAGTACATTCAATCAATAATATGAGTATATGTTATTATCAATATTATTAATAATAATAATATTCTGTATTATTAATACTACTACTACTGATAACAATAATAACAAGGATATGCAACTAATATACAATTAGAAACCCTATTATTAGCGTATTTACTTATCGGTCAACAATAAAATAATAATGCTTAAGGCAACACATTTAAAAATCCATCAATAATAATAGCTATTATAATAATAATAAGAATTATTATTATTTAGAGCATACTGAGCTGATTGACAGAAATAAACCTGTGCAAATCGACTATTTTGAAAATGGAACAATGTATTTTATTATTCTAATAATTATTATCAATGTTAAATAATTAAAATTTATTTTCTTTTTTCTTATTCTGTTATTCCATTACTGTTGTTTTCTTAATATGTAACTTAATTTAACACCCAATGGGGATCAATAAAACACTATTCTATTCTCTTCTATTGTTGTTGTTGTTAATTGATATGCTACTTCTGTTACATAGTTTACTAGTGTTTATTTTATATCACTTTATTTTAAGCTAACAGTTAAAATGAAATCCTATAACTATCAGACTATAAATAAATCCTGCTGTTCACCAGGCTGCTGAAGCACCAGACAATAGCCGGAGCCCAGAGCTGCACTCCGCTCCAGCACACCATAGCCGCACTCACTCCTTTAGACTCGGTGTCCTTCCGCCGTAATCCAGGCCGTGTTTTCGCACCGACCGCCGAGCACGACGGCTCTCTGGTAACTGAACAGCCAGTGTAATCTGACACTTCAACTTGCCGTGCTCTACGGTAGTTGATTCAGTCAGTCACTCACACCGTCTCCGGAGCTCTGGCGTCGTCGTTGTGAAGTGGAGAGAGCTATAGAGAGAGAGGGAGAGAGAGGAGCACCGTAAACACGAGGTTTGGAGAAACACTACGAGGATTTTCCACAGAGGTCCGAGCAGAAAGTAAGTTTCGCGCCTGGTTATTTTTTTTCTGTTGTTGTCGCAAAAGCGAGGTTTGAATGCAGGGAGGCGGTTTGCTCAAGGTGGTGGACAGATACTACCTGCTAACAATAGGCTGACCTCCTACAAACCTTTAACAGCCGCTGGTGAACTCGTGTCTAAACGGGGGCAGATTCCGGTTTAGGCGGCGTTAAACGTCCAGACTGCTGCGTCTCTGCCTGCTGGAGACGAGCTGCAGTCTCTGGAGCGGAGCAGTCAAGTGTGTCCGCAGGATTATTTCACGGTAGGAGCATTTTGTGACACTAGACAGGAATGGGCTGGTAAGCCAGTGATTGCAGGTCTGTGTGTCTCGTCTTAGCTGATGCTTTGGTTGATGCTAAACTGAGAATGAGCTTATATCCAGTAGTAAGGCTGAACTAGGTGACTCCCTTAAAGGATATTATGGGCTACCTGTTGTAAGCCAATTAGCAGGAAGGTCCATGTGTTGCTCTGCTGTCAAACAGCACCATGTAATGCAACATTTGGCAGCCTGACCTAGACTGATAACACTGATTGGATCCTGATCATTCAAAGATCCCAGTGTGATGTCACTGGGAGCCTCAGGGGCCTCAATGGATTTGACACACACATTGCACAAGTGTGTCTCTTGACAGTGCATCCCTCCCTGCACACACACCCTTAATGTTTGAAATTAATCTACACACACGGTCTCCTTAACATGAAATCCCTGCTAAGAGGCCAACGGCACCACATGTCTTCAGCCCGCCTTGCAGGGGAGTGCAGATGAGCTGCTTGACGGCGCAGCCTTACGCCTTGAGTTTGGCCGACCCTCCCCGTAAAAATTCCTCCCATCTGGATGTGAGGCCAGCCGGGGCAGAGCACAGTGGATAGAGGGGGCTCCAGACAGGAGGTGGTGGAGGAGTGACGTGCCGCTCTTTCAATACTGTGCATCTAAACTTTGGGATGGAGTAAGGTGCTGAAGTCAAAGGAAGTGTGATCAGATGTGTTGAGCTGTGTGGTGCTTTGTGACTGACCATGTCTGACAGACTGTGCTACTGTCCTGTTATCATAATGCAGGTAAGATAACAAGCAGATATAGGGCCAACTCTTTGCAAAGGAACCTGACACGGTCTCACCTTATGGCTTTAACACTGTCAGTGTTTATTGCAGGAGTATTGCATTGGATTGCAGGTGTTTGTGTTATTGCGTATGGCAGGTCTGAAAGAGCGTGTAAACATCAGGATGGGTGGACGGCCTCCAGTGTCGCCCTCCTTGGTAATTTTAGTTGGTGATGTAATGAAATTGTTTCAGCAGCAACACTTGTCAGCCGCACCACATTAATTAGTGCTGTTTGACTTTTTTTTTCTTCTTTTTTCCTCTTCTTCTGACAAACCAAAGCAGCGTTTAAGTCATTTCAGCAAAGCATGAACAGGAGGCATGCTCGTTTTGGAGCAAGTTACCTGATAAATTGTGAAAAAAAGAAGGCGAAGAATTAAAGCCATCTGCAACTGTTTGAAACTTGGAGTGTGTATGTGTGTGTGTGAGAGTTTTCTTTCCTTCTGTTGTCCCTCCTGGGGCCTCTCTGCAGCCAGCCAACCAGGCTGTGAGACAAGACACTGGAGTGTCTGATTCACTAAACAGGCTAAAGGCTGCAGTATAAAGGAGGGAGTTGATAAACAGACACTGAAAGACAACACATTGCACTAGCAGCACTGCAGACAAACATGAGGAAGAGGAAGGACATACATGTTTATGTGTTTGTTCCCTAAACCAAACAAAGAGACAGACTTACTCTCAGTATTAGCCAATATATGGTGATAATATATTGGATATTTGTATCAGTGCAAAATCACTTTTCATGAGTTATGTCACAAATTCAGGTATCGGTTTGAAACACCTGCGGCTACTCTCCAAATGTCTCAGGATGATTAAAAGCACCTCACCTTCTATCTTCTGTGAAGCACTGAGCTAATGCTGATTAGAAGCATCTACAGGGAAAAAAAAACCAACTAATTACTAATTAGCGTTTTGTTACTCAGCAATTTACAAAGTTGTGCCTTCTTTGCTGCCTGTCAGTGGCGCAGCTGCAGCCTGCTAAGTGCTGAGAAAAACCTGGCGGATGCTAATCAATGTTTTGACAGCCTGACATTTCATCTAACTGCGCGTTCATGTTGTGTTGAGGAGCGCTGCGAAATACTCGCTGCCTGTTCATTTGACGTGGATTCCTTCTCGTGGTCTGGTGTCTCGCCGTCAGTCATGAACCCACCCACTGGTGTCCTGAGCAGAAGTTGGTCTTTGTTTCTCTCTCTGTCTTTCTGTCTCACTTGTGGTGCGACTTGGCAGTAATTCTCATCCAGGCCTATTTTGGTCTTTTAATAAGGGAAAAAAAAACCTTGCATTGCCTCGGAGCATTTTTAAACACAGATTTTCAGAATAAGTCTCAACCTGAAATCACTTTGAGCTGAGATTGTGCCCTCGCTGTCTGACACTTAACTACCTCCTAAACCTCGTTGTTATTCTACCCAGTGAAGATTCTCCTCAAGTTCAAATCTGGTAATTGCAGTGTGAGCTAATAAAGAGAAAATGACTGTGATGACATCAGTTTGTCGCAGAGAGCCAAAAGTGGGCCGGATGACGCGAGACGCTCTGAATGAGAAAACCTCAATGCCACATGCCTGCCGCCACTGTCCTTCAAGCTGCAAAGCCGGCTCTGTGGTTCAGCTCCTGCTGGTTGATTTAAACTCCTGAGGTGGCGGAGGAAGTCAGGAAGAAGAGGAGAGGTGTTCAGAGTTTAACCTACAAAAGTAACAGCGGCTGTCTGTTAAATGCTGTTTGCCAGAGTTTAAAAACTAGAAAAGAACTCAGAGAGCGCAGATCTCCGCCAAGGCGGCCGCGTTGGTGACTTTTTTATTTAAAGTTACCCCTGCCGCCAAGGAGGTTATGTTTTCATAACTAACCCTTGGGCTTGTTTGTTGGTTTTTCAGTTTGCAAAGTAACTCAAAAAGTTATGGACGGTTTTTCAGGATTGGCCAGAAGTAGCCTAACTTAAAACTGATTAGTTTTTGGTGGTGAGTATGAATCGGATCTGATCACCACCAAAAACAAATAAGTTTTAAGTTAGGCCACTCCTGACCATTATGTGAAAACATAACCTCCTTGGCAGAGGTAATTAATAATAGGCAAAAGAAGTCTTAGTCCATTAAGACAGAAACAGCTGATTAGTTGAGACTGAAGGGGGGCAGCCCTAATTAATTAATTGCTGACTGTAGAAAACAACCCTTCCTCTAATAAAGCTATTTTTTAGAAAAGTGGTCATATTCCACATCAAACAGGTCATTTGTATTAAAGCAGTAAGCCTTGTCAGTTGTGATGTTGACAGGTATCTGTTTAAGTGGTATATAATGTAGGCAGAACATCAACTTAAGTCCTGTTTCTGAAGAGCCGTCACTTCAACCTTGAGCTCTCCCAGCATCAGGGAGACTCGGTCCACTTAAGTGCTGTTTTCTTCTCTCTGAGACAGGAGAGTGAAGCAGACTGGAGAGGGAAAAAGTGAAGAGCGAGAAGTTGCCGGCCCACTCCTTGTCAGCGCTTCATGCATGTTTGATTTGATGTGCGAGTGCATGGGACGTCACAACGTCCGCGACTCGTCTCCCCCCGCCTCCAATCCGTGGAGAGGCCGGGGCCCTTGAATCATAAATGACACCCGGCCTCACCAGGAACAATATGAGAGCCGGAGCCCGCACAGGAGGAACAAAATGTTCCTTCTATCCGTCAATCCGTTCGCCCACCGCTGCCGCCTGCACTCAAGACTTCTCACCATCGCAAGCAATTATTTTTTCTTTTTTTATTTCACCGCTGATGAAATCCTCACAGAGTCTGTGTCAGCTCTGTGTTGTTGAAGCAGAGAGCGATAAAGGGATAGCGATGGAGAAGAAAAGAGATAGAATGTGTCTGAGTTAGTGGCGTTGGCGTGTGTCTGTTTGGCTTGTAAATCCTGTTTAAGCTAAACAAACTCATTGTCCTCATGCGCTCTCTGTTGTGTGTTTGCTTCCCTCCCTCCTCGTCTCTCTGCCTCTCCTTTTGGGTTGTAAGTACAGTCCAGTCACTAATTAGCCCCCTCTCCCTCTTCATGCTGGGTCAGTGGGTTTACGGTTTCGGCACTGATCTGCTGTTTTTAGCCTCGTCCCTCCTGATACCGGAGCTCCAAGAGGTCTTTGCACCTTACACGGTGTCCCACATGGGTTCATTTGCCAAACAGCCGCTACCGCTTCAGCTCTTGAATACTTGCTCTAGCGCCTGGCATGATTTCATGCCAGGTATTAGGTGAACCAGTCCTGCAAAGAGCTCTACCTGTTGGGTTGAGTCAATAAGTTGAAAACCTGTTATGTTTTGTCATAAGACACAGCGATGCTTATAGCCTACAACCAGTCTTTTTTTTTTTTTAACAGATAATACACCACACACTACGTTTATAATATCATTTTGTGCTATAAACAGTCTCTTGTCTAGTCGGCACTGTCTCAGTGTGTGCAGTTGTTTTTTCTGGTGGAGGTTTGCGTGGGAGACGGGAGAGTGATGGTAGAGATTCTCTGAAGGCGGTCGAATTGTCTCCCAACACGGCCTCCAGGGATACATACTTCCTTGTTTTCTGACAAAGTAAATTAACTAGGATTTACAAACGCAAAGGGACAGCGTTTGTTCTTTGGGTGTGAGGCGGAGAGGAAGTCGTGCAATGTCTGCTCGCACATAACACTTAATTCTTATGCATGGAGTGCAAAGGCTGCAGCTTTCATTTGTCTTCGCAGAGTGTAATAAAAAGGTGTTTTTGCAGATGAGGATTGAAGGCAGGGGGAGGGCTGCACACTCTTTGGGTCTGTCAGTAAAGCCAGTTGTGGTTGTTATGGAGAGCCCCTCAAATCATGTTGGCCCTGCTAAGACTGTTTTCTTAGCACTCTTCAACATTTCTTAGTGACAGGAGGAGTCTATTACTTTGTGTGGTGTGTTTGCCCGCACGGTGCCCTCCCCTCGGTTTTGACACTGGCGGTCGAGCCAGCTGCTTTCCCAGGGTTCTAAGGACTGACATCCTTTTCATTTTCCCGCCTGGGCGGCTCAGATAAAGGGGCATGTTTTAAACCTCTGTGGATACACCGACTGCAAAGAGAGACGGGCTGGTGGGCCGGCGCCGAGATACTGCTTTAACTTCACATAGAAAGGGCTGGAGGAGGAGTGAAACAAATAATAAATCCTTACTTTATTAAACTCAGCAGTTTATAAGAATATGGTTGAACATGCTTTAATCTGACTTTGCAAATATCACAAACATTATCTGTCGCACTGCAGGTAACTGTCTCCCTCGTTTCTTCCTGGTCTATTCCAGGGGCGATGTGTCTCAGAGCTTTTTGTTACAGTTGTTAGACGTACGTCCTCCCAGCAAAGCAAAGCGGTGGTGGAAGCCGTCATTTATCATATCAGTAATGAGACCAGGCTAATCGTGTGTATTCCGGAGACAGCAATGATACACTGCTTGGAGCTTGCCAGGGATCAGCATCTAAACAATGTTTATCATTGTCTCCCAGGGCTCTTTAATTATCTGGCAAACATTATTGACAAAACAGCAAGGGTCCCTGTGTTTTATGATTTTTTTTAATTTGTTTAATGATTTTTTTTTTAAAGGATGCTGCGTTGCTATTCTCAAATATGTGCACTAGAGGGGAAAAAGGATTTTTGAGTTTACTTACTTAAAGGGGAAGTGCAGTTTTTTACAAATTGGACCTTATTTCTGGAATAAAATACTGCCATTTACTCACCCATTTCACTTTGGAGTCATTTGGAGTATTTCAAAAAATACTGGATTTGACGATATCCATTCAATAGGAGTGAATGGGGCACTGAAATTCAGCCAGTAAATGACACAAACTTGACCATTTCTCAAATAACAGATGTTTAATAAGATGGGCTACACTATTACTGTTCTCATTTGAGTCCGAAGTCCATAACTTGAGAAAATTCAGTTGATAAACAGACTCTACTTCCTGTGTATTATTGTTTACTGAGGACCCCTTATGTCCACCTATGTGGCCTTCACAGTGCCTGAACTAAAACAAAGGATGTATGAGTATGTGACAACATCACGAATAAGTATTTTAGTTCCCATTTTAATCACAGAAATAAGGTCCGATTTGTAAAAAAAATGGCACTTCTCCGTTAATAAAAAGTGTGTTGAGTACACTGGTTAAGCATTTACGATATATTAATTTACTTTAACTTATATGTTTTTTTATGGATTTTTTTGTTTTTAGAATACTTTGTCAAAAATAACAAATCATCAGTGAAGAGTCACTGGATTTCATCACATTCAGATCAAATGCTTCATTTATTTTCACACTTCCAGAAACAGGTGTAATGTCTCTGTGACAAGAAGAGCCATGATCTCTAGAGAAGAGGCTTTTTTTTTCAATCACTTTAATCTGAACTGAAAATATCTAATCTGCTATGAAATTGATCGCGGTGGAATTGCGTTCAGACATGCATGGCTCCCAGATGATGAGTCTGGATGACTTTGCTGGTTCCTGTGACCTTTCCTCCACAAAGTTTTTGTTTTTACTGAAATGTAACAAGTGAACTCTGCTGCACTCGTTTCATGAAGTGCCACCATCATTCAGTCCTTTGGGTTACTGAAGCTTCTTAAATTAGTCAGTCCAGCCTATTTCCAAGGGATACATCCAGTAGAAAGTAAGTAATGGAGCTTGTTAAGAGCTCCTCTGTGTCTGCTTCTATCCCAACAACTCCCCATTACCTCACATCTCATGCATTAGCAGCGTCTCATCCAGTTATTACACATCTCAGCCATCCTGTATCCTTTCCTTGGCTCGCTGAGTGGCATGTGTCGACATCGTCAAAGGCTACACATGCGGAGGACATGACATGTTTCATGTTTGACTCATATATTTTGGGAGTGGGGGGTTGCCATACCACAGCTGTTGCTCAACATGTGCTGCGGTAGTGGAGAAACGCTCATCAATGATGGTCAATGTAGAGCTGCTCGATTATGGAAAAAATCATTATCACGATCATTTTGGTCAATATTGAAATCACAATTATTCAAACGATTATTTTTGCGTTACATGCATTTATTCAGCATTTCTCTCTCTCTCTCAAAAAAAACCCAACACTGTTAATGATTCTTTACGCAAAACTCCTTTTCATGAGCCAGGAAGGATGAGCATCATTGCTCCTTTATTAACTTCCACAGGTTGACAACAGTGAATTTGAGTGAAACTGAATAAAGCAAGAAAAAGAAAGACGGCATTATATCGCATCCCATGTGACTATGATCTATATTTAGCAACCACGCTAGCATACGGCCGAAGATCTTAGCACCGCTACTGCAATCAAATCTCCCATCAAACATTGTCAAAAGTTCTCAAACGTCACACATACAAGTACATATTAGCATTATGCAACATTTACAGTCATTGCTTTCTGAAGGGATAGCGTGAACCAAAAAGGACACTAGCGTAAGTAGCAACCATGCCGTTATGTTTACATTCTCTACTTCCTGTTTCAGCTATGCCGCATCTTTAAGCTTCAAAATAAAGGTCCTATTTATAAAACTACAACACCCAATAAATCGTTTCAACTCGATTATATAAGTTTGGAGATCACTTGAAAACAAAATTGAAATCGCGATCAAAATTTGATTAATTGCACAGCCCTAGGTCAACGAGAGCAGACAGACATGACTGAGATATGAATTAGTGACATGACCTCACATTTACACTCACCCTCTCCTCCCTGTCACGTCTCCCCAGATATCAAATCAACATGATTGTATAACAAGAGAGGAAGTGTCTTATTGGTGGTTGCATGAAATCACCTTTGATGTGTGCATGTTGCCATGAAATGTGTGTGAGAGAGTAAGAAGGAGGTGGGGGTAGCAGCAGCAGCAGCGGTGGCTTGGGGTGAGGCCCTGCCCTGATTTTCTCTGGAATTCCTTTGTTTTTGGAAGCCAGAAAAGAGGGAAACTGAATCTGCGTAGCCTGAGGGGTCTCTCAGCTCCTTGAGAATTCAGCACACACACATCTCTGATAGGTTTTAGGGGTGTCTCTGTTTTCAAAGGTCGGAAACAGCCAAGGTGTTTTTCACCTTCCAAAAAGAACGGAGGAGGGAGGAGAAGGAGGAGGAGGGAAGAAATGATGACTGCACCAGGCAAAGCGTCTGGCCTGGAGGGACTGATGCTACTCAAACATATATTTGCTCCATATTTCAGGGCCGCGGAAATGAAAGTCAAATGTAATTCCTGTCACTCAGGACACAAAAGGTACCTTCTCGTGAATATGGATGGAATACACAAGCGGAAAGGCCACTATTCACGCACAAAAATAATAATAAAATGTGTGGTGCAATGATCTCCCGGTGTTTTCCATTTTTAATGATCCTCATTTGCAGATTAATAGGTGTTTTTAATAGTGTTTCACGGAAACTCGTCCACTGGAAGGGCCAAGGCTGCTGTGGAAATGTTTTCAGCTGTTCCTGCGAGCTGAAAAAATTTCACTTCGCATTCACGGCTCATTACGTCTGATAAACCTTGGGTAATGGTGTTAAAATTGTACAAAGGTATCTCAGTTTACTCTGTGCCACAAGTTTTCCGTGACCAGATCCTTATCGGGGGGGGGATGTCGCTTTTAGCAACTAACTTCCACAAAGCAGAGGGGGCTCGTGTTGAGCGAGGAGGCGGGGGTGGTGGGATTGTATAGGCTTCTTGCCTGCCTCTATTGAGCCTCATTCTTCGTCGTCCCCTGGAAAGAGGGGAGGCGGCGGAGGGAAGAGGGGGAAAAGGAAAAGGGTGAGGAGGTCTGGTCACGTGAGCGGTGATGGTGCGTTCGTGCTGGTTCCTTTCAGGCTGTCACAGTAAATCTGTTTGACTTGTCACTTTGTAAATCATTACGAAGGCTAAAAGCCTCTCTATTGGATTGTGCTGGAAGAGGGGAGGCGGCAGGTTTTCTTGTGCCTTCTTGACGATGACAATAATCAAGTTTGGTTTCTGGCCATGCTGCTGTGAGGCTAAAATTAGCTCGTCTTCTTTCTTTTTTTTGCGTGTTGCTCCTCAAAGCAAAAGTAGAGTGGGGGGGAGTCATTGCATGGAGGTCATATGTTGACTTTTGTGTAGAGCCATCAATAGCTTCAGAGCGCTCTCCTCTTTAGTTTTCATCAGCCTCAGATTCAGACGCTGCCTCATGCAGAAGCTCATCACTCAGTGTGTGATGGCCTGATGGTGGTACATTGCATGTGAGGTCTCCTCAGGTCACAGCTTGAGGCACGTCTAAACTTTCTGACCAGGCTTGTTGCCGTCTGACAAAAACATGACAGAGTGGATCTCATCCCGCTGATGAACCCTGCGTGGTGTGACGTCTAGTTTCCAAGGGCAAACTCTCCCTTTCTCCTGTTTTTTTCCCCTCTCTTGTCTCTTCTCTCCTTTTTCACGCCATCCATCTTCTCCTCTGTGCCCACCCTGTTCACTCGTCTTTCGCCGCCCCTCACCCTCCTTGTCTTTGGTGTTTATGCCAGCAGCACTCATGCCTGGAACACAGCGCCAGGGCGGACATCTGTCGTACCGTGTCCCCGATCTGATCTGTGGCTCCAAGCATCGGGGTCACGAAGAGTAGCAGCCGCCCATCCAGATTCACAGTGGGAGACGATCTCAGACCTCTATCTCTGTTTTGTTTTGTTTTTTTTTCCTCAATGTCTCACTGTCTCCTTCATTAAAATTCTCATTGCGCACAGCCACACACACACCAGGCCATTAAGCTGTTGTCTCTATTTGGATCGTCTGTCGTTTGCACTGTGTAAGTCAAACCACGCTGGCAGCGTCCCATTGTGTCCTCTCTGATAAAGCTCTTTCTCAGACTCACAGGTGCAGAGAGCACAGCGAGACGTCAGTTTCATCAGGCCGTTCGTCAGCTGCAGTGACACGCGGTTGATCTGAAGGAGGATTTCTGACAGTTAAACTGGATCTTTGCGCACCATTACTGACAAAACCAAATGACAGAATGAATAACAGGGCGTTAATTACGGTTCAGCTCAGTTGTGTTAGAGAGCGTAACTGTGGATTGACACACGGTGTCTGCCAAGTTTGATTCTCCGCATACCTTCCTGAGAGATTAATGGCCGTGTATTGATCTCGCTTGGCGTTTTGACATTTATTGGTGTTGCAGTGGCAGCGGTTTCCTCAAACAGGTGAATTCATGCCAAGTGGCAAGGCTGGTGAACGCTCAGCTCAGATGTTCACAGGAAATGCACAAGTTGCAAAAACAAATCACCTGCACTGTTTTCCACAGCCATTTCCTACATTTTACATTTGTTTCTGTTGTTTTCCCCAAATAATTCATTTTAACTTGCAGGGACTTGAAACTTGAGTTACAAGTCAGTGGTCTGTCACACTTTCATGAAATTATTATTGTTATCTGAACAAACCGATGCAGTTGACAGCTGTGTATTTGAAGGTGCTACAACATCTGATGTTTGAGGTCTGAGCTTTGTAAAGCAAGAAACAACTAAATTCACATGCTCCTCTTCACATCCATGTTTACTCACTTGCCGCTCTGATTTGATTTTCTGACAACGCGGCTTGTCAGCGCAAAGCTTTTCAGCGTTCAACTGGCAGCTCTCAGATGTTGGGAGAGTTTTGAAAATTGTTCCTGGTTGCAACTAAAAGATATCACTCAATTGTAGAGGGAAAAAAGCACAAAGGTCACAGCGTTTTTACTCTCTGGATGTTGACTTGATGGGAATCAAAGGCTGTCTTTCAGACAGGGAATGGGAACTTCTATAAACTTCTGGTGTGCTTTTGAAAATGGTTGTCATGGTTATCTTCAGTGTGTCCTTACCATGCTAAATCATTATCCTGATAATCTGACTGTTCACCGTTTTTCTGGCTGTGATACAGGAAGATGACACCCCCTTTCTTAATAAAAAGCTCTCATCTGCTTTGTTGTGTACTGCCATCACTGAGCACACCTTTTGATCGCTGAAGAAATCCAAGATTTGGGCAGCGATTCAGAGGTCTTAAATTACGTTACAAAACCACCAGTATGGTCCTTTCAAGATAAAGCAGTTGACCCGTTTTGATTAAGTCAAAGCCTCAGGAATACTTTTACAAAGCCCCTGAGTCACTGAATCTGAAGCTGCTTTGATTCAGCTCACCCCATGTGAGTCAGCAGAGGCACAAAGCAAAAGGCTAGCATGTGCGACGAGCGGATTAGTCCCTTTTAGGACTCACACGTCCCATTTCAGAAGGAATATCTCAACATCTTGTTTACTTAGTATAAATCTCTGAGATGGGAATCAGGCCCAGATTAGATAAATGGCAGACTCATTATCTTTTCAAAGATAATTGACCTGTGACACATGGTTGGCAGGAGTCCAAGCTGATGATCTCTCCATGATCTGAATGTAAGCGCTTTGTCAAGCGCAGAGAACGGTAAGATCGAAAATTGATGTTTACAAACAGTCATTACAAAGAGATATCGGTCAATATTCACTGTATACACCAACCCTTCCGTAGCACTTGGTCAGACAAGCCCACAGCCAGTGTACTCTTTGAAGAAATTTAAAAACACTGAACACTGCAAATTTCAGATAACATTCACTAAGCAAATATTAGCTGGCTGGCTCTGTGCATTCATTCTGTTCCCTTACAGCACAATATCCAGCGCTCACACAGAATGCTTACACTGTATTAATCAGTCTTTAATAGGTTTGTGCTCAATAACACCCATTCACCTTGATACATCTTTATTTTTACATAATGATATGTCATAAGGTATCTCATCATTACATCACCACTAATCTTACACACACACACACACACACACACGGCTTCCATAGGTTCTTATATTTTGTGGCAACTATCAAATACATGACGAACTAGAGTTGTGTGATTTGGACAAAATTATTAATTTCCTGATATAGCCAATTTTATATCCCAATAAAGATATATATATATATATATATATATATATATATATATATATATATATATATACGATATAGTATTTTTTTTTTCCTGATGTAACGTTACTGGTAACGTTATTTTCACTCTCCTCCGTCTCCTCTGTGGTGTAATCAGTGTTATATCCCCAATATGCTTTTATTCTGAAGGCTTACTTTGAGAGCGACCGTAAGTCCGGAGCTGTTTGTTCTGTACTTTTACTGTGCAGTTTGACTGCTAATGTTTTGAGCGCCAGTAACTTACACAGGAATCATTGACATGCAACATGACATCCTCCATGCTACTTTACCCCTGTTTACTCCCGAGCTACTACTACCGCAAACAAGTCCTTACGGGTGATGTAAACATGCTAGCACAAAGCAGTAGCGTTGCTGCAGTTACAGTAGCCCTCATACCATTATGTCTCTGCTTCAGTGAACATGTTTTGAACTCCCATGATACATTTGGATTATCCAGCGGTCATTGCGACATTGAGATGTGCTTTACACAGATGTACTTCCACAACCAGAGTAACGTAACTCAACGTTAGCAACAGTGCTAACCAAGTAGCTACACGTTAAAATTACGATATAAACAACAGAGGCTTATATCGTACGGTAGACATTTTTATACCGCACTACAATATATATCGTAATATCGCACAGCTCTATGACAAACAAATGATTGATTAAAAGTTTATTCATTTCATCTAAAAAAAAACTATTATTGTTTCCTAGAGCCTGAAGCAGTGACTTACCCCTAATTTCCACTTGACGTGCAACAGTGCCGACGTTTTGTCGGACCTGATACGTATCCATTCAAATCAGAGTGTCAGTTTCCACTGAATGTGGAATGCCGCTGACGCCTGCCGAAACAAATCAACAAGCTTCTGTCGGACGTTGACAGGAAGTCGTGTACAAAATAATGCATCCAATTTATTTTCAAAATTAAATAATGCGTGTTAGTGGCGGATCATATAATCAATTTCCTTCTACTCAGTGAACACAGAGTGATTCTCTTTTCACTGACGCTCTACTACAACTCGTTATATCGCACGATTATACGTAAATTCGCAAGATCTCGCCAGTTAGCGAGATCTCGCGGCGCCGCAGCAGGCGCATCTGGTGGGTATTGACAGTTGACGAACAACACACGTCAACGGACGTCGCCGTCGTTCCGCATCCAGTGGAAATAAGGGGTTAAAGTTGCGTGTTCTGGTACTTTTTTACACCAGAACTCTTTAAACTGGAAGACTCATCTTAGTGTCCTCTTTGTGTGCTTGTTCTGCAGCAGCCTGGAAAAGGTGTTTTATACTTGTGACAGGCAAGGTCGGACCAGTGAAACAGGACAGCGCTAGTGTGTGTGGGGTGGGGGGAGTAGGGGGAGAAAGAGGAGGTGGCAGAAGGAGGAAGGGGAAGAGAAAGTGAAAGAGAGTGCCTCTGCAGCTCTCTTGGTGTACCGCCTGCTACTCAGCTGCAGCTACAAATCAAACAGGGACGAGTCGCTGCTGGCGCTGAGCCACAACACTGATCACTGGCACACAGAGCACTGTCAAAACCATCTTGATGGGTAATTAGGAACACTCTATCATTTCTGCTATCACTTAGCTGCTGTGCTCGCATAGTCTAGCATGTGCATGATGTGTGTGTGTTGAGGAGGAGATGTAACGCCAGCTGGGTGGTGGACGAAAGATCCTGGCTGATCCCTGAAGTCAGTGCGAAGCAGTAAACTCTAGCTGACTCTGGTGTTTTGTGCAGCTTTACACGCAGCACCGTGTGTGACCTTGTGGTTGTTTTTATTAAAGGGTAACAGCGGTGTAAAGGCTCTTTGTGAGTGTCGCTGATGCACATCGCGTCCTCCTGTCCTGTATGACTTTGACCGGCAGGCCTTGCAGCTTTACAGAGCACAGCGAGCCAGATAGATAGATGGAGCTTTAAACTGCGAAGCGAGAAAGACAGAAGGGAAGTCGCTGGTTGGCAGGCTGTCCTTCCTCCCTTGTGATTTAAACATTTAGAATTTTCCCATTAACCCTCATCACTCACAAAAAGACCCCAGCTACTTTTACACTTGCG
Source organism: Synanceia verrucosa (assembly GCA_029721515.1). Taxonomy (NCBI): domain Eukaryota; kingdom Metazoa; phylum Chordata; class Actinopteri; order Perciformes; family Synanceiidae; genus Synanceia; species Synanceia verrucosa. Next base: position 16,242,435 of record CM056562.1, on the reverse strand, counting down.
CTGTGGACAATTTTGCAATTTGTGCTGTTATTATCCTAATTTGTGCAAGAGAAAAACGAGGAGAAGGGGGAGCACATTGTGTGCCCTCTGATTAAGTGGGATGTTTGAATGTGGGCCCTCCACCTTCAAGAGAGATTTGATACTTGAGGGGTTGAAGTGTTTTTGATGGAAACTCCATTAATGATTGATAACAGAAGGAGAGCGGTTAAAAATCTCCCTGCTCCAGCGCCATCAATTATTAAAAGCTCTCTTCGTTGCATTTTGGTGGCACATAAAATATCACTCACCATCTTGAAGATCTTGAGTTGATAATATCTATCAAAGGAATTAGGGCTGCTTTGTATTAATACCTTAAAGCGCCTCTCATCCGCAGCGTGTGTTTCGTGCATTTTAAAGGCGTCGCCTTGCAACAGATTGCAACAATTAGCATCAGCTTGTTGTTTTGTTATCTCTTCTCATCAAAGGAAAGTGTTTCGAGACTTCTGAGACACAATTTATAATATATTTATTCCCATTGATATTATCGTCGGCTAATGTTTTATTAATCAAATGAAAACATGTCTAGAACAGAAATAGCTTGGCTAAGTTTAGATATAAGTCTAGATAGACATTTAGAGATTGCACAGGAATTGCAACAAATTGATTTATACTGTTGTGCCAAATCTTAAATAACCTTAAAACGGCCTCAGGTGTAGCTGCTGTAGATGCTTGTGTGCCATGCAGTATCTAATAGCTGGAGTGATTCAAGCCTCTGTTTAAGCTGAGGATCGCTCTCACGCAGCACATGTCGAGTGTGATGCTGAGTGGATGTTTGAAGTGATGCTGGAGATTCGTGTCAGCCAGTGAAGGAGTGCGTGTCGGCGCAGCGGCAGTAGAAGTTCTCCGGAGCTGAGTGCCGACTTGAGCTGCACCGCAAGACGAGCTGACAGGCCAGCGTGCTTCTGCGTGTCGCCAGAGTTCCCATCAGCCCTTGCGGAGGGAATACTCACTCACTTCCACATAGGAGACCTTATTAAGTCTTCACACTGCTGCATGTGGCATCCAGCCGCTCAAAGTGCTGCAAGGCACGCAAGAGTAGACGTTTTCACGACGCTTCAATTGGTCGCGGAGCCTTCCTGAGGGTAATGATTATTGGCTCACATGAGCGCTGAGAACGCCTGGAAGCGATTCCATTCGACAACGCTGCTCTTTTTTTTTTTTTTGCATAATCTGAGTGACACCCTCATTTACTGGTGTCGATATTCAAGTTATTCATTGACTAAAGAAATTTGGTCCTGCAGTGCTGTGTCTGCATTTTTTTTTCTTTTTAGTAAGAACAACCTCAGTCGCTCGAGATGAACAAAAGCACTTCAGGAGGTATGAAACGTATATAAAAAGATGAAAGCATGTAAAGACGGAGATGAACAGTGACAGTTAATGAAAAGAAACAACAATAAAGTGACGCTTGGTTTTATCTGTGCCCTGATCGGCACGTTGTGTCATAGCGGCGAGGCGACCGTGTGCTGCCCGTTTTATGTCAACAGCCGCGCATTTACATAAACCGCTGTCGGCCATGGCTTCTGTCATGAGAGCATCAGGGAGGTTGGGTGAGGCGGTGTGATTAGATTTACAGATGGAGATTAATTCGAACAGAGGTGATAGCACAAAGACATAAATCACAAAGAAGAGCCTGGAAGCACTGTGCTTGACCTTTTTTGAATGGCGATAATGATGCTGGAGTCGGATACGCTCCAATTGGGACCGCAGTGCCAGCGTGCCCAAGTTTAGACGACACTGTCATAAATGCAGAATGTGTGTTTGTGTGTGGAGGGGGTTAATGGATGGGACAGTCAATGCATTTAGATGAAAGTGACAGCATGTATGAAGCTGTCAGAAGAGCATTACACGCTACAAAATACACACAGCGACAGGCTGATACCTGGCGCTCAGACTCTCGCTTTAAACGGCAAGTGAAACCTGTCTGTCCGTTTGTCCGTCCTTGCACCACAGAGCATCAGCAGGGTTATTAGCAGAGTCCTATGGCTGCCACTGATAAGGCCTGGACGGCTGCTGCTGCCGCTGACAGCGGCTGCCTGCCTACGCCACACAAACACAAGTGGCCTGGCTGGGGGATTACTGCCTGCTGCCATTTCTGCTGATGCCTTTCTTTATGTTATCCTCTCCAGTCAGATGTGCTGCATTTGAATAACTTGGCTGATGTTGTAGAAATTGAACTCCTCGAAATCTCCACCTGCATACAAATGAAGGTGTGCGGGCGAAGACACCCCCGTCTCTTTTCCTTCCTCCTGCTAGTGGCCACAACTGGTTATTTACATGCTCTGCCACTTACTGGGAGGAGTGATGCTGATGGGTTAGGAGGAGGCTCACTAATCCACTCTGCCACTGTCATTAGAGAGAAGCAAACAGACTATTACCACCTCCTCCTCCTCTTTCTGCTCATCATAAGCCTGCCTGCACGTGCGTGCACACACACACACACACAGAGCTGTGATGGAGAGTGCCTCTTGTTTCTTTAGCGCTACTGAGTGGAGCCCTGCTTTGGTAATTGATCCTGGTTGGTACATGGGGAGGGGAGAGAGAGAGAGGCCCTAAGTGTTGTCAGTTTGCTGCATTAATTTTTCAACTGTGGCCAGTGAGGCTGGAGGGGCGGAGGAGGGGCCCACCGCAGAGCTCGCTCAGAGGAACCACGCTGAACCTGACGCTGCTTTGTCTCTTGTTTTATGACAGTGCTCCTCTGAAATAAGTTCCCTTACGACTGAATTATGATTCAGCCCATCCATCCGCTGATGACATATTTGTTTTCCACCGTCTCCTCTTCCGTCGTTCAAAAATAGCCTTCTGGTGGTTGTGTGACTTTGTGCTTCTTTGTCTGGGTGCTTGTGTCATCTCATGACGTACAGTGTGTGTAGCTGATAATAGACAGACTTCACTCTGTGTGTTTTGATCCCAGCTTCAGGCTCTGGTCGCTGACTCACTGATGATGTCACCGTGCCAGCTGAGACTTAGCATGAAAGGAAGCACAGAGATTCAAGTTTTTGCCTGCTGCTTGCCGTAGTAGAAAGTGCTATTATTGTTACCATCCCCGCACCCTCCGCCCCCACTCTGTCCAAGTACTCCAGTCGTATAATTAGTTAGTGGCTTGAAAGGAAAAGATACCTCTGATTTCTCCGTCTGTCAGAGCCACGTTAGCGAACACCTCCATCAGTCATTATGAGGCGCTCACAGCCACAGAGGACGTCACTGCTGACATTTGTAGCAGATTATGATTCATGATCATTTTTTGCTTTTATTTAATACTTCCTAAGCAATTTATCTACGTATGACGTATTTTCATCTAACATCTCCGCTGCTTGTTTTATGCAGGGAGATAAAGTAGTAGTGAAGTAGCAGCGCAGGCTGCAGCTCGCAGATGTCATGCAAAGTGTCTAAAAATGCTCTGTGATGATGCGGTATGTAAAGCGCATCACTGTGGGAGAGAGCTGCCTGGAGGCTATGTGAGGCTATGGAGAGTTAAGCCATGATCACAAGCCCCAGCACCCACAGTACAGGTTACAGTTAAAGATGTTCAGAATAAATATATGTATTTAAAAGTGTAATCTGGCTATATTCAACATAAAATAAGCATTACAAAGTGTCTGGACAGCAATAAGAAGACATTTTTGACATTATTGATGTGTGCCAATTTTGTGAAAGTTTTCACAGTAAGATTTCACTACAACGTAAGGTCATGATTTTGAAAGGCATTTAAGAAATAACAAAAAAGATTGCTTTGACTGAAAAGACTTGTTTTGTTGTGGGCTAAAACACATCAAAAAGATCTTCATGGAAAGGCTTTGCTCAAGGAAATTATACAGTATATCAAAAAAGTCATCATATTATAGGCTGTTGTTACTCCATGAAATGAAATGTGTTGTGTGGGTTTTACCTTCCAAACTTGGCCATTTAACCTCGGCGTGACAGCATACCCGACATTACAAAAGGCAGGGCTGGGCCGCAGATGAACGGTGTGATTTACAGCCTTTGTCAGGTCACACAGGTGAGAGTCATTTCTTTACCTCCCTCTGTTTTGGTCCCATCCCAACAGGTGTGTTTTCTCTCATGGGTCTGATTCCTCTCCACCACCCGCCAGCTTAGCTAGCCAGGACAGGCCTTCTTCCACTCCAACAACCATGATTGCATTCTTGAGCTATTCCACCCCCTCCTTCAGAACAAGAGCCCTCTGCATCTCTCTCTCCCTTTCAAGTAGACTGCCAGGCTGCGTTTCCCCTTTGAAGATGTAATCTTGGAAAACACAGAGACATCTCCGGGATTATCTTAAATGTCTTCAGTATGTCAACAGCCTAGCCCTGCGCTGGCTGTGCGAGGGGTCGGCTGTGATGACAGCAGAGGAAAATGCCTCATCGTCGAGGTAATCACAGGGTCAACTCCGCCGACTCCATTCAGGGCCAAACTCCCACTGTTCAAAGTGGGTGATAGCAGACACAATGAAATGATGTATTTCCTCATGTGACAAGGCTGTGTTTATAATCGAAGTAATAGCAGGCGGTGGAGCGCTCAGTAACAGATGGCGCGGGTAGGTGAGGATCATTTGTGTCATGGCGTTTTCCAAAAATGTTATGAAAATCAGAGCGGCGCAACATCATAACTAAGCATACACAATGAGATGAGAAGCATCGTTGAGCATTCACAAGAGGGAGAGTTACTATACACCAAATTAGAGGCACGTAAGTGGGCGCTCCTTGAAAAGCATCTTGACTTTGTAATCGTATCAGATGTTATCGGGAGGAGGTTTTTAGGAAGGGTAAGTGCTTGGAAACTAAATCAGAGAGAAGCTGCCTAGGGAACACGTTGTTATCATAATTACCTGCTGAGCGATGACTGCAGAACCGGTGTTGATGTTGACGCCGAGTCGCCCTCTTCTCTCTCTCTGACAAGACTATCTTGTGTGGGCTGCTGCCTGCTATGACATCTCTTTGTGCTCTGTTCTGTGTTTTCTTTCTGTTTTTTTTTTTTCATATCTTCAGTTCAGCCAGGATCACACACCTCACACATTGTTTTGGTGAGGTCAGGGCTCAGAGATTCGTGACGGACTTGCGTCAGAGTGTGCGGGGAGGCGCTGGGGTCGCTCCCAGGAGCCGAGGTGAACCGGAGACCCCGTCTTCTGTTTCCCGCTGGTACACTGAGGGGCCTTGCGTGTTTTTTTGTTTTATTTCAAATGATCTGTTTAAGAATGAAATGCGGCCCTGCCTCCTCGCTGTTGGCATTTACACAGGAGGAAATAACAGATGATGATATCAGAGTGGCAGAGAGTGAAGGAGCGCGAGAAACCACTGGAGGAAGAGGAACACTTGACCTGTTTGTTTTGGGAAAATGGTATTCCTCTGCTAATTTCCTCCTGATAAGTATCTGACAGCTCATAGTAAAGTGTTTTATCTCGGCTGGGGGGGAAATGACTTCTCTCGCTCACAGCGCCAATCGATTTTAGAGACTCGTCTGCTTTAAATTGCATTCTCTAGTCTTTTAGAGTCCTTCTATTTGCATAGAGGTAATCAATTACATATATTAGCTTACCGTGTTTAGCTTAACATGGACTTTCTGCTTCTTCCTTCCCTCCCTTCCTGCTCGCCTCTCCCTACCTCTCCAGCAAATTCTCACACTTTCCTCATCCACCTAACATCACTGACTGCTGTTTGCCGTGTTGGGGGGCATTGATTTTTACTGCTCTGCCTCTCGCTCTGGTTTAACAGTTGATGAGATGTGTTAAGATGCCCAGGGACAGCACTGCCTGTTTTAAGTAGATGAGATTGGCTTTTATAGCTCCTCTGCTTCCTCAGCCTTGGATGATAAGGTGTGTGTGTGTGTGTGTGTGTGTGTATTCGCACATATGAGTGATTGTCTGTCTGTATGAGTTGAGCAGCCGCTCGAGACTAGGATTCCCCCCAGGAAGCTAAAGTAAACGTTGTGGTGTTAAGGGCTTTTAACAGAAAAACTTGGGCTTTGTCATCTCCGGCATTTGAATCACTTTAAAGGCTTTGTGCAGAAAATTGGTTTATCTCCGTCAACCAACAGCCACATTATCAGATACGATTACCAGGACTGAAGTGTTCAGAGAGTAATACCAAGCACGATTATGACACACAGGAGACGAGCGGCTCGAGTGGAGAGTCGACACAGAGTTTAGATTCAATGGTGACGGGAGTTTTTAGTCTGAGGCACCTACAGCTCCCCTGCAGCCCCCACACACACTCAGAAGTCATGGATACAGACACAAACCTCATTTAACACGATTAGTTTCTTTGAGGATTTTACCGCAGCCTCTTATATCTGGGATGAAAGAGTTCACACTTCTGACAGGAGAAAGAAAAAAAAAAAAGCGGGAGTCTGCAGAAGCTGGTTGGAAGCACTCAGCCTTTCACTGCAATATTCACCACATTATTAAGGAACACATTGCTTTTGTGCTGTGTTGCTCTCAACACCATCTGTAGTGCGCCGCTCAAGTGGTAGCAATTTTCTCGTAGTCTTGTGTCTCTTATGCAGTATTACAAGTAAAACTCGATTGCAGATCTCCGCTCGATGTTCTAGTGCATTTAGTTTCTCATAAACGTTTGCATTCTTCAGTGATTGCTCCGCGGCGGCTTCCGATGTGCAGAAACGCACTGCCGTCTCAGTATTTAGCTCTCGCTCGCACTCTGAAGCCTGATGTCATTTCAGAGCACGAGAAAACATATTTGCCCAGTTTTACTCTCAAACCAGAAGGGAACCCTCTGCTGTAATAAAACCGTGTTGTTTTTACAGACCGTAAGTCGACTTCACATCACTCTGTTGTATTAGTTGCTAAATGATGTCACCTTGAAAACATATGCAAAGGAATGAATGAAATGTAATAAATTCATTTGCAGAACTTAATGTATGGCCACCTTAACAACGTGATATTCTAATCTTTCTCTTAAACCCATAACCTTTACACACTCGCTGCACAGACATTTTTGAGAGGGTCCATTGGTGCGTGTTATAGCTGGGTAATATCACCCTAATAGGCTTACCTGTCAGCACTGTACGGGATGGAGACCCTGTAAATCACATTTGTCTGCGACACCTGCTCGCCTCCCTGTGTATTTATGGGTTTCTCCTCCGCCCTGTCCTCTTCTTTTTGGCCCCAGTCCAAAATCAACCCCCTCTTCCCACAGTATGTTCTTCAGTGTGCTCCCTTCTTCTCATGGATTAAATGAACGAGCAGGTGTTAAAATGTATGAGGGGCCCCATTCCTTCCATAAGCCCCTCCTGTTTAAACCATCCATGTATTCTTCTAAAAATCAATGGGAGACATTTCAGATTTAGTCTTGAGTGACAGAATTTATCATGTTCTGCCAACCTTTACATTTTAGTGCATGTTTTTTGTGTCAGCACCTTTATTTACTCAGAACTTCAGTAAACTCCCACCGTGTGGAAGTAGTGTAGACAGACTAAAACAATTTGGCCATTGTCGTAGTTCTTTTCAGTATGACTGGAATGAAATCTCCTCTACTTTTCCATATTGTTATGTAAATGACTCTGTCCCACTGACCAAATTTCCTCCACTCTCATTAGAAGTGCCAAGATTTACTGTACCTCTTGGAAAATGGCCATGAGGGCAGCCTGAAGCAGAGGAAGTCTGTTTGCACCAGTGGTAGAGATTGTAAGCGTTGACACAATGGAAGACAAAAGAGAGAGGCGTGTCCTCCTTCAAGATTCAACGTTCTTTATCTGTCAAATGCACAACAATTACAATTACTGATGCAGTTGTTTGCATTGAAATTCTTAATTGTTAGACTCTCTACATCAATTTTTACTATTTAAAAAAGAAGAAATTGCTTAAGTCGAGGGGGATATGAGTAAGTGTAAATAAGAACCGAGTATGTTAAATATGTAACATAAGGAATATATATAAAACAAGTAATGAATAATACTAATAAATATACTGTAAATGAACAGTGCAGAACTGTTGTGCAGTCATGAATGAGTAGGTGTCTATTGCAGGTGAATAAAGTGTCTGAAAATAAGTAAAGTGATGCAATAATGAGCCTGGCAGCTCAAAAGTTCTCTTGTCTCTGCCAGAGGACCATAAGTTAACCTCTGAAATAAATATACTTAGTCTGTGTTTCTGTTGTTGCATGCATTTTCTCATGTTTTTTTCCATCAGGAATAATAGAAGAAAGTCCTTATCTATTTGACTTCTCTCCATGTCCTATATTCTCCCTCTCTTTTAGATCTGTTTTTGGTCTTCACCATCTTCTGAGGGGAATGATGTGGCTCTTTTGCTGCCAGATATGTTCCATCTCTAAACTGACCCCTTTTACATGCAGTCATTTGACCCTCTGCTGCCATAGAACATATTTAAATACTGAACTAGCAAACAAATGTTGTGTGTTAGTGGTCATTAAAAAAATTAATTATCAAGTTGAATTTTAGACCTGATAATGACACAAATGTCGCTAGTATGGTTATAAATTCTTGCAAGGGGACAGGAGAGGGGTTAGACTGGTTTTAAAATCAGGATTATGTAATATACAGGCTAATGTGGTGTTTCATCACATCAGGTTTTTATAATGAGTGCATGGCATATGTGTAGAGACAGAATGCCACTGAGCTGGCAGACTAATCCCAAAACCTATGTGTGTTCTGGGCCTATGCTGGATTTGCATCAGCCTGTAAAGGGTGCAGCGAAGCAGTTAGGAGAGACTAATGGCACTTTTCCACTACATAGTAAGTAATGGTACGGCACGGTACGGCCCAGTTTTGGTGCTTTTCCATTACATTTGAGTATCTCCTCGGCGTAGGTGAGGTCATCATCCATCCATTATCTACCGCTTATCCTCATTGGGTCGCTGGGGGGCTGGAGCCTATCCCAGCTGACAAGTCGCCACCTCATCGCAGGGCACATAGAGACAGACAACCACTCACATTCACAACTACAGTCAGTTTAAATTAGCCAATTAACCTAATCCCCATGCATGTTTTTGGATGGTGGGAGGAAGCCGGAGTACCCGGAGAGAACCCACGCAGACACGGGGAGAACATGCAAACATGCAAACTCCACACAGGGATTCGAACCCGGTACCTTCTTGCCGTGAGGCGACAGTGCTAACCACTACACCACCGTGCCGCCCGAGGTCATCATACAGCAGCGTGAAACTGTCATGACGTCATTTACATGCAACACAGAAAACCAGAAAGAAGAAGAAGAAAAAGAACAACAATGCTACTATCACAACAATGGAGGACTCCAAAGCGATCATGTATTTGTTGCTCGCTCTGTGGCTTTTTGTCCTCAACTGACCATGACGTTGTTTTCTGCGATGCTATTTTCTCGTGTAACAATAGCAAAGCAGTGGCCGGTTTTAAAAATGGTGGGGTTGAGTTGTGTTTGGCTTTTATAGTCTAGTCGGACATCGCGCATCCAATGACGACACTTGTTGGCCAATCAGTTGGAACCAGGGCTGAGGAGGTACGAATAAAGTACCAGGTACTAGTGGAAAAATGCCACAATCGTGTAGTGCCATGCCGTGTCGTACCGTGCTGCGCCTGTGGAAAAGCACCATAAGAGAGGTGTATTAAGGCGGTGAATCTAGCCGCTGTGTGTGTAATGGACTCAGGATGAGGGCTGACCAAGCGCCAGGCTGCTGATAACCTTTAGGAAGGACATTGTTCCTGTGCAGTGGGGGGTGGGGTCGCGTGGGGCGGTGCGGGGGCTAATACAGGACTGCTGCAGTATACGGGCACGGCACTGTGATAGGTGGTTCAGTTGTACACGGGTTCAGTGGCTCTCTGGCAGGGTTAGGAGGTAGAGTAAATGGGGCAGTATAGCAAACTCCCTCATGGCTTCCTGCATACATTTTTCAACAGCAGGGTGTGTTTCTCTGTGATACATTTGTCCTCTGTCTGAACCAGGTCGTCCCTGGCATTCCATTAAAAGAAATGTAACAGCCTTTTCTCTTGTCTCCCCTCAGATCACCGCTTAAGGAGGGGTCAGCGAAGGACCGTGCGTGAGGAATACATGAAGGGTGGGGTGGGGGAGGGGGCGGCCACCACAGCGGCAGTACCACCAAGGTCAAAGTTCACACAGGTAAACAGATTTTTCTTTTAATCCACAGCTCGGTGATTGAACACGGTCTTTGGTTTAGTCCTGGCTTTTTTTTTTTCCTGCCCAACACGGGGCAGACTTGGCACGCAATGGTGAAGTGAGGGAGTAGTGTGGCTGGTTTTGATTGGACCCTCCTGGGCTGGCGGCCGGGGAGGAACCGGGAACTGAACAGTCTGCAGCTGCTGTTTATGAGGAGCTGTGCAGGATCTCGTTTGGCTTGGTCTAAAAAACCCAGCCAGTCCCCGTCGAGAAGCCTGTGGCCAGTGTCAATACTTGGAAAATAGAGCAAAACCACAGTGCAATGATTCAAGAACCATTTGTTTCTAGAAAAACATTTTCACAGTGGACTGATGCAGGACTGGTGGATAAGGAGAGGAATTCATGTGTTAATGTAGAGTAGTGAATTCAAGTGTGGGTTACTGATTTAGTGCATTTCTATGTAACCATAGCCTTGACTGCAGACTAAATTAACGATAGGCTTTTTTTTCCGGCTTGTAGTCAGTTCTTTTCAGAGTTTTTAGTGACACATTATAATTTGATGTTGGGTTGAATATTATCATTATGTGATATGTGAGCTTATTGTTGTTCAAATGTTGAGTGATGTTCACTTCAAACTCTTCTCTGAAAACTTTAAAGTAGGTCCAGAGTGGTGCAAAACTCTGCCACCTAGCTCCAGTTTTACACTCCTGCTCCTGTGTTTTGAAGGGTGGATGGGGGGCACATCCAGGATGCAAAAACATAAAGTGCTGGTTAATCTTCTTTATTGCGTTGAACATTGAGCAATGGCAATGTCCAGGAACTGCCTTGCACACAAAACAGACATAGATACTGTACGCACATGCTCGACTAGCAGGCAGAAGAAAGCGACAGGCTTAACACTCCTAACGCTCGTGAATACATGTCAACCATCAGCAGACTGACAACAATGCACAGTGACAGAAAGAGAGACGCTGCCAGTCGACAGAACAGATCTGCAGAATGAGACAGCGCACGACTGCAGACACATAAAAGTTTTTCAGCATTTTGTCTGCCAGCGTTCAGCTCGTCTGGTATTCGTGGACTCGAGCCTGTCCTTTTTTTCCCTTTTTTCTCTCACATTAACACACACGCAGGGCACTAACAGTTGATCAAACAACTGCGCAATTGAGGCAGAATTTGGCCAGACAGCCCGCCAGGATGAGTAATGTATAGAGCTCCTCTGGCTTAATTTGTTTAGAAAGCCTATCATCGCTGCAAACATGTTACAGACTGTTGCCGTTTGCAGAGGAGTATTTTCCCCCTGCAGCTTTAATTGGATGCATTTTTAATGTTAGCAGCACATAGTGTGACCACTGTTGACACTGAACACTGTGGCTGTTGTGAGGCGAAGGAGCCGAGATTGAGGAGAGAGGAAGTGTGTGTTTATCTGAGTGTATAATGGTTTGGTGTGTTGTGTTGACACTGAATGTGAAATGTGTAGCTCAGCATTCAGGTTACAGCTCAATTATGGAGCTGCAGCCGTTTGTAAGGTTGAGACCAAAGGTACTGCGACTGAAGAGTTGCAACAAGAGCTGTGATTGGTCTGCTTGGGTTTTCTCCTACAAGATCCCAACGTTGGTAGAAATGGCTTAGAGAACTCATAGAGTAAATGAAAGCATTGTGAACACAGTTGATCACAATATATGAAGTTAGATGCCGAACTACATCACAAAAGCAGTGACATTGGTGTGGCACTTTTAACATCCAAAAAGCTTTTTGAAAATGGGCTCCAGAGTATATAATTGCGATTTTCCAGATAAATAATGTAATGCTCAATGAAGTGCTGAGGAAGCCTCTTGTCACTCCTAAAACTTTGGACGATCACTTAATACAGGCGTTGTATTGACGCGTACCAGTTGCTTCTGTAAAGAATGTTTGAGTGACGTTTAGGGCTGGGTATCGATTCAGGCTTTCCAGATCGATTTGATCCAATATTACAAGGTCCCAGTTCGATTCAATTCAAGATTCAATCCGATCCGTTTTGATATTGATTCAGTCAGGGATATTTGGTTTGTTTGAGCCGTGCCGACTGTTTCTGGGTGGTGTCTCGTCAAATAGTTGTGGAGATTCGTCGTATTGCCACTGTATTATACCTTCCCGTTGTATGTTTTGCATATTACTTGTTTTTTTTGTTCAACTCTTCGTTTTCTTCCAAGCTGTTAAATTCAAAATATATCCAAACATCAGCTTTTAAACTCGTCGGTGGCGCCTTGAGAGGTGGACTCGCTTCCGCCATGTTTGCTTGACTGCTGGTAGTAACATCTCACAAGATCTTGTTCGGTGGAAAGCAGCGCTAAACGCTGATCACGTGAGACTAGCAGGGTTGATACTTCAGGCTGCCTCTCCACACGTCCAATGAAGAAAAAATACTCAAGTTAAAAGTTTGATCTTTGGATTTTATGAATCGATTATGAACCATTTAAAAGGAAATCAATTAAATTGATTTTTTTTTTTAAGCCAACCCTAGTGACGTAGTGGACGAGGTCATAGTGTTAGACTGTCAACGTCTCACGCCACATGGCATTCCTAGATAAAGCCAAGGATGTCAGAGCTCTTCGGGATTAGCTCACTCCAAGAGAATTAGCATCCCTTTCCCGGCCTTCTTTTTCCATTCTTGAGATTCTCTCCCTCCATTTTGCATCCTTTTTTGTTCGTTCATTAAGTTTTTCTGAGGCGTCCATCTGATGGACTCCTGTGTCTTTATGTGTGTGGATGTTGTACTGTATGTGGGAGACATGGTAGAAACAATAGGAGTCAAGACTCTCGAAGGAGCAAAAGTGCTGCAGCTTAAGAGACTGTGATGATATTCAAAAGACAGGAATGTGTATTTTTATCCTTGCCGGTGATATTCATTGCGGTTACTGTCTTAACCGCTCATTTTTCTCATACACAAGCTGGCCTTTTTTTGGATTGTGTGCTGCATCTCACAAACAAGCAGAGGTATAAAGTGGTGAGAGTGGGAGGATGAGAGAGAACATTGTCTTCTCTTTCCCAACTCAGGGACAGAGCAGAACAGGTTGTGTGAGGATACTTGCTATCCTTAACAATGTCTAACACCGCCTCAGGGCCATCTCCACTTCTCTGATGCAGCTGAGAGTTGTGTTGTTAAGAGGAGTCGGAATATTTGCAACACATTCCTCTGCGTCAGATGGCATTCCTGGTACACTACAATTACCAGAGTAACACTTATACTTGGGCATGTTTAGACACAATCAATGCAATTACTTAGATTAATGTCTGAAAATGGTTTTCTTTAATCGTTTTTTTTTTTTCTTCCATCCTGGCACAATTATGACTCATTAAACTCGATAAGTAATAGATCCACATGTTTTTACTGTATAATCAAACTAGATCAGGACGTGTCAGGGTGACACCCTGGCTTTGTTGTTGTCACTTTTTCACATTGTGTCGAGGTAAATTACAGTTTTGTACAACTTTGGTGTAGTTTGTCCATCTTTTCTGTTATAGTAGTGGTAAAAGCAAGAAGGTACTGGGTTCGATTCCCGGGGCCTTTCTGTGTGGAGTTTGCATGTTCTCCCCGTGTCTGCGTGGGTTCTCTCTGGGTACTCCGGCTTCCTCCCACCATCCAAAAACATGCATGGGGATTAGGTTAATTGGCTACTTTAAATTGACCGTAGGTGTGAGTGGTTGTCTGTCTCTGTGTCCTGTGATGAACTGGAGACTTGTCCAGGGTGTACCCTGCCTTTCACCCTAAGACAGCTGGGATAGGCTCCAGCCCCCCTTCGACCCTATGTGAGGATAAGTGGTAGAAAATGGATGGATGGACAAAGATGGGGCAGGAAACCAGAGCGGTCTGATGATCATACAGGTTGTTAACGAACATGTTTGGAACAGAAAACAAAGGTGGATAAAATGTAAATTATTTCCCAAAGTGACCAGAATTCTTCCCTTCAGCTTTACCTGTGCAATGAGTGATTATTACCAATATCTCAGCTGCACTGCCCCGTCTTACTGTTTTAGTGATTTCGTCATGTTCTCAGATCTCATTATTAAAGGGAGTATAGAGTTATCATAACCAATAGAAATGTTGGCTCAATTTACAAAAGAAAGAATTTACAAAATGAAATTAACAGTAATTTTCCTTTAAATAAATCCAAATATTGATGTAATCTGAAATGACATCACTCCAGTGGGCCGCCATCTTTTCGCACCGTTCGGCCCATGATATGATCCATCACTGGGTCTCTGTCTGCCGTCGCCAATTACCCAGAGGAAAACAACATTAGAGGCCTGAATGGGACACGGAGTCGCGGCAGGCCTGACACGACTGTGTTATATGATTACAACCTGTTGGCTGTCCGCCTGTCAAGTGTCTCCTGGTCCTGATGAATGGCTGTAATATGCCACGCATCGCAACGCGCCACGTCACACACACACTCATTAATAGCTGCTCATAATGCTGGGGACGTTTTTCCCCCAATGCCGCCGCCGTCGCAGCGTTCACAGCGAGAGCAGAGGGGGGTGGTAGTCGCAGAGTGAGAAATGGCACTCATGAGCGCTCCAGCCTCGTTTCTGCGTTGCCATTCAAGGCAGTAAACAAAAGAAACATGGTGTCCTCATTTGAATAATTTCACAAATGGTGTGGCAAGGTGCCAGCGTCACACTTGCACGTCGCTGTGAGTGAATGAACGAATGGTAACAGAGACAGGACTAGACCATCGAGCAAAGGGAGACGTAAGAATTATTATTTTTAAAAGTGCGACACATATGTTTCTCAATTAGATGCACACTCGTCCATCTGTGGCCTATTTGCATAGATTATCAGAAATGTGTGCAATGCGGCGTCCATGCCAGTGTGGGAACGTTACAATGGGGATGCTGGAAGAAAGGAGATGGAATCAGACTGTCGGATGCCATCTGAAGCTCAGCTGATTGCTCTTTCTTTCAGTGAATTAGGAGACATGCTACCAAGATCCTTCGAACCACTTGACTCTCAGCTATGACAAACAGATTTGATTCACATAGTGACTCTGCTCTCTTTGAATTAAACGGGTGAAAATAGTTTTAAATGAGCCATTTTCCATTCAGATGCTGTGTACAAGTGGTGTTGTAGCAACAAAGTAAAGTTGTTTTTCACAAAGTGTATCTGCCTTTGGGAGGTTATCTAAAGCCACATTAGTTGGATGTATTTATTGTTCTGTCAGACTTTCAGTGTGTAATGCCTACCGGGAAGCATCAGCCACATTGAGAGTGCATTGTTTTGACACCTCTGTGCTCAGTATACCGTATATCCCGCACCTCAGCTTTGGCTTGTCATATATTTTGCACTTTCTCACATTTACAGCAGTTTTGATAGAGGTTCCCAATGATGCCAGTGTTTTCAGGCTGGATGTACTGTGTGTGTGTGTGAGGCAGCCTCTCTGTGTATTCCTCTGTTAGTTAGTCTGTATGTTCTCTGTCACAGCTTGAGTTTCTCAGTTTGAAATGCAACACCTGCAGATGTGTCTTGTAAACTGCAGCCGCCCAGCTTCTCTCCGATTCAGATGGGACCATTGAAACAAAGCAATTAAAGTTGCTTGCTGCACTGGGAGGCGATCTGGTGCATGGATGTGTCTGTCTGTGAGTGTGTGGCTGATTCTCTGTTGTTTTAACCAGAGTGTCAATGTCCTGGACAAATGGAAGAATCCTGCTTGGTTTATTTGTTTGGCCATGTCTCATCTCTCTCACTTATCTGTAATTAGCAAATCAGGTAAAAACCTGGTTTTATCGGCAGAATCTTCAAATTGAGCAGCAGGGTAGGGTTGTGCAATTAATCAAATTTTGATTGGGATTTTGATTTTGTTGTCAAACAATCTTCAAACTCATATAATCAAGTTCAAAGTGTTTTGGGTGTTGTAGTTTTATTAATAGGACCTTTATTTTGAAGCTTAAAGATGCGGCACAGTGCAAACAGGAAGTAGAGAATGTAAACATAAAGGTATGGTTGGTACTTATGCTACGTGTTCTGGTGTCATGTTGTTTTGGGTTCACGCTATCCCTTCAGAAAGCAATGACTGTAAATGTTGAGTAATCGTTGTGTGCTAATATCTTGTATGTGTGACGTTTGATAACTTTGGTGGGGAGATTTGATCGCATTAGCAGCGCTAAGATCACCGGCCGTACGTTATTGTGGTTGCTAAATACAGATCATAGTCACATGGGATGCGACATAATGCCGTCTTTCTTTTTCTTGCTTTATCCAGTTTCACTCAGATTCACTGTTGTCAACCTGTGGAAGTTAATACAGGAGCAAGGACGGTCATCCTTCCTGGCTCATGAAATGAGTTTGGTTGACTGTTTAATCATTGTTAACACTAGCGCAGCATGACAGTACACAGTTGTAAGGTACATATTTGTAGCCTATATTTATTTTCAATTTGAATATTTTGCGTAAAGAATGTGTTGTTTTTTTGAGAGAGAGAGAAATGCTGAATAAATGCATCATGTAACTAAAAAATAATCGTTTGCATAATTGTGATTTCAATATTGTCCGAAATAATCGTGGTTATGATTTTTTTTTTCCATCATCTAGCAGCCCTACAGCAGGGAGATCTACAGAAAAAGGCTGGTCTGTGCCAATCACAACATCAGCTGCTCTGTCATATTCATAGTCAGTTTAAATATGGAGGTCAGAGGTCACTGTCAACCTGTTGACACAGAGCAGATTTATGCATCACGCACACACTCCCACACCCGTGCGAGCACACAGGCAGCCACAGCCCAGTTTCTGGCGCAGGTTATAGCTGTGGTTTCTTGTTGCTGCTGATCTTTGGGTCCTTCCAGCTCCAGATACCAGAGCCCGAGCTATTCTCCGCTTCGCTCCCTGACCCTCCTAATTGAGAACGGCTGTAGGCGGAAAAAGAGCGAGCCGCACAGACAGACCGAGGGGGAGGGAGGACAGAGTCTTTCGTGGAAGAAAGAAAGAACAAAGGAGCGAGTAAACGAAAGGGGCAGAGGGCTAGACCTGTGTGGGCCAGCGCTGATCAAGTCGAGGGTGTCCGTGTGCTCAACCAGTTGGCCTCGTTGATAGCTCAACCTCCTCCTTCTCCTGCACTCCTGGCACAAGCCAAGCACAGACCTAAATGTAGGTGTAGCTTTTCAAAAATAGTGCAACAAAAAGCACTTTTCAGAGTAGAGGCAAATCAAACCAGAGGGACGGGAGGAGGAGCGGTAAGCTCAGTGACAGCTGCATGCATGTCGTAGTGGGTGACGGCCTGTCCGTCTGTCAGAGCAGATATTTCTGTCTGTTTAGTGCTGCCTTACTGGCTGCCAGAGACACTCCTCATGTCATCGCTGGGTGCCTGCTGTCACTGGCTAAAAAGGAGAGAGGGAGTGGAGTGTGTGTTTGCATGGGTGTGTGTGTGTGAGAGAGTGACAGAGAGAAACTCGAGCAGCTGCCTTGAAAGCTCCTCTGCTCTGTCAGTACATCTTGAATCTGCTTTCCCCTGATATCTCCCTGGTAAGACAGTGATTCAGTCAGTTGTCAATTGTCAAGTCCACCTTCCTGCTGTGAAGGGAACACACTTTTGGGACCCAAAGGCCAGCTGGAACAAACACAGGAAGTCTTTTATTGCCAATGCTGTACAGGACATTGAACACAGAATGATGCTTTCTGCATTAAATCAGCGTATTGCTCATCTGATAAGTCCACAGCACATACTCATACAATACGCCGCCACTGCTCAACCTCACCTCAGCGCGGTTATTTGAAAGTTTATTGTAAGTACGGTTGAACTGAGAGTCTTGTGCCACAGCTGTCTTTCTCAATGCTGATCTGTGTTTTGTTGTATGATATTCACTTTGTACCCTGATCCACTTAATGAAGTCGGCATCAGCATTGATAAACACAAAAAGGTTTTTGTTGTTGAACCAGTTTAAGGGATGTACGTCCTTGGCCTTATTGGAATCTGTTGTAAAGCTTGTTCGGGTGGAGGTGATGAGTACAACGTGATGCAGCAGAGACTGTTTATGAGTTACCACAGTGTAGCCTGAGCATACATGCAGTGTTGACTGATGGGTGATGATGGGGCTGCCCTGGAGCAAAAAACAAAGCTATTATTCAACTACACGTTTAATTAGTCAACTTATCTGTAACCATATGAAAACCACGTGTGTTTACCAGAAGTGTGTTAGTATTTCAGAAATCTTTGTTTGTGCAGGAGGTACAATTTACTTGAAATACTACATAAAAATAGCATACTGTTTAAAACTTCCTGGGTCAACTGACTGTGTGTGGGTGGCACGGTTAGACAGCGTGGAGCTGAAATCCACTTTGTGCAGTGTTTGCTCTCCTGAAATAGCTAGTCTCATAATGTTTGTTAAAGATATTTGATGTTGCACAGATTAATGAATGAATGTGCAGGACGAGATAGCTGAAAGGTTCGTAATGGCTGCTTTAACACACTGAGGGGAGAAAGAATTATTGCATGAAGCACATAGACGATTTCTGTGCCTGAGAACGTTCCTGAACAATGGCCCAATCTGTTGAAAACATCATGTATTCCTTCAAAATCATTGGTTTCTGTTTCTTGCTAATACGGTGCCTTAAGTGCTGGCCATTGACTCTTTGATTGCAATCATCTGTTGTTGGAGTGCTGTCTTGTGATTACAAACACGTGTTTTACACCAACCCAAGCTGGTGTGGAGTGAGGTAATGGAATATTTATTTTTTCTGTAGTTAAGAGCACTAGAAAGGCACTGCGCTGCACAGTGGCTCAATGGTTTAGGGTTTGCAAAGTTTTCTCGTTCTCCGGGTGTCTGCGAGAGTTTTCTGTTTTCTCTGAATGCTCTCTGTGACACATGCAGCCCTAAAGGGGATACGTTATAATTCAAAATGGAGAGGGAGAAACTACAGTTCTGACACTTCTGATTTATAGTTCCTCAGATATCTCAACTTTTCCTGAACTTTCCTGGACTGTTTCACAGGATCTCTCCACAAGATGACTTAAGGACTCGAGGAAGCAGGGTCACTTAGTTCTCCAAAAGTAATTCCCAGGCTGGAAAACCCCCTGATTTCAGCAGTGGTATGAGCTTTCACAGTGACGTTGCCTATAATTTTGAGGCAGCCATGCCAACATTAACCCAACTTTAGATAGAGTACTGTCAGTGTTGGCCTCCTCTGGCCCTAACAGCCCTGTAACCACACACCAGTGTTTATGTTCTTTAGGTTAACACGGTTATCTCTGTACGTAACCTGAGCCCTCAAACCTACATGGGCACTTGGCATACATGTGTGTGTTGGTGGCTGCGTGTGATCTTGCAGCTGCAGACGGGTCGTCTCTTTTCCCTTCGTCTCTGAGCTGCAGGGACTTGCCAGTATTTTCATTCCCTCTGGAGGCATTTCCGCACGCTAACAAAGCCTGGCCTGAGTGATGAAACAGAAAGGAAGCAGCTTTTGTGAAGGGAGAAGCTGATTTCGGTGTGTGTGTGTGTGTGAGTGTGTGTGTATGTGTGTGTGTGCGCTGCTGACCCAGGCTAACAGTTACTTTCATGCAAATTTACTTTTCAGCCTGCAATTCAGGTTGCTCCAGGCTCTTGTTTTGACAAGCCTACTGTAGCATGAGAACAAGCCTACTCTGTATCCCATCCAGAAGACAAAGTTGCCTCTTGTTTGCCTCTAATTAACTGACATAATACTTTGCTTGTTGGATTGGTTCGTGTTATTTTTTACAGAGCTTGTTAACCACAGGCCTTTCACAGTCTCACTTCCTCTGCAGCCATTGCCAAAAAGAAAGGTACGCTGTGGCCCAGGTCACAATCCTCCAGGGCGTCTTACTCATGGAAGGAACTGAATCAAACCAGTAAAAAGAGAAAACGTCTTTACATTTAACACTGCAATAAATAAATAACACTGATTGTAAATGAGAGATACTTCATGTCCAGCTTCACTTGACTTTTAAGTATTTTTTTTCTCTTTGCTGCTGGATGCAATTCGTTAAGTTTGTGGTTTCCCGAAATAACTCAAAGGTTTTGGCAAGAGCTGAGGTCGAAGCTCACACGAAATCATTCTGCTGTCTCACTTGAGGTCATGACACAGCTGCTGAAAATGATTTTTTTTTAATTTAAATGGGAGCAAAAGCAAAGCAACTGCAGGGTCTGGCAACCACAGTGTCGCTGAAGCTGAGATTTTCTCTTGGGCTGTCTACAGAGTGAGTGTCCTGTGGGTTGTAAGCTGAGGTCCTGTGACACTCGCTCATGCCCATAAACAGGGATTTGGCCCTCTGGAGAAAATAACCTTGATAATTACTGGGTGCATATGGACCTGCCCACAGCAGCAGGGGGAGGAGGAGGAGGAGGAGATGGGGGTTGACTGAGAAGGAGAAGGAGAGAGCCACATCCGCTGGTGCATTCCTCCATGCTGTGTCATACTGGTGCTGAGTTTCCCTTCAGTTTGCGCAGAGAGATTTCCACGAGGCGACGGGGAAAAGGGCTTCTGACGCAACGCTCGGAGCTGTGGACACTGACATTTAAAGTTTAACAAGGCAGCAAGCCGCACACTCCCCACGGTAACAAAAAACACAACAAAAAGTCTTTAAAGTGTAAACATGAGAGAGCTGAAAGACAGTGGCCAAAAAAGTAGAGACACAGAGGTGGGATGTGTGAAGGGGAAGCAGCTTGGTGACCTAACTGTTGATGCGCTCTGCCCTCATCACGTGGTTTCTCTGGTCTGGCTGAGTTGGCACTGTTACAGCAGCCGGAGCTGGATGTCTGTGGTTGCCTGTCATTCAGCTGGTTAAAGAGGCCTCGTTGAACTGCTGCACTGTGCCCGGCTACTACGGGGCCATTCATGCCTGTGACGGCAGAAACAGCCAAGTCCTGTCATCAACACTAGCTAGCACATACCAATTTACTACTGGAAATGACAAGGGCATTTTGCTTGGTAAGCACATTTTCCCCCCGAGCAACCTGGTAACCCGTTTTTTCCCCTTTTTTTTGTGTGAATGAGAAGCTCCTCTCAAACAGAGCGAGTAACAAACAGCACTCAAACTTATTCTCTTGTCTGCGTTGCATGTACGCCCGTTGCCGACATCGAGTGTAAAGTGATATAGACTGATCCGTTCCCCAAGGAGTCGCACAACAGCAGCGCAACAAAATAAAAAAAAAAACAACAAAAAAACCCCCAACAAAACAGCTTCTTTGTGCTGTTTCAGATGCTGCGAATTTCAAATGTAGGACTTGTCACTCTGTGTGTGTGTGTGCGTGTGCGTGTGCGTGTGTGTGTGTGTGTGTGTGTCGATTTTTGGTCACAAAAAACCTGAAACGTCCTCCGTCCTCTTTTCAGTCGCAGTGTGACATTCACTCCCAGTGAGGAAATGCATGAGAGCCATGACTTCATCCTGTGCTCGTCCTCCTTCCTCCAGCTCCCCCCACCTCCACTCCTAACATCTCCCCACCATGATTAGCTATAGTGTTGTTTCCCCAGCCAGTGTAATGTCTAGAGCCTCCTGTGTCCTTGGAAAGCAGCCTAATAAGCTCAGACACACACCGCTGTCTCTGCACTCCACAGGCCTATTCTCCAGTGTCACCCAGCACACACTGAGGTAAACAAAGACTGACACACACACACACACACACACACACTACCAGAGCGTGCTAATAGACCGGCCTTGCAGCCCACTAAGGACGCCGGTGACGCTAGCTCGCTAACGTTGACCTTCCGTGTGCCAATCACAACAAATCTGCTCTCCGATTTGAATATGAGGAGGAGAGCGCTGTAAATTGAAAGCAGAAATCCCCCTGGTGTGAGACAAGATGAGCCTCTGAATAAATTATTCAGATGGCAGCCTCGTTCCTGCATGATTCTCTCCTTCTGCTACATTTAATGACATCTGTGATGATGCCCATTGGAGATTAATCCAGATGTAAGATGTGTGTGTGTGTGTGTGAGTGGCCCACTCACCCCTCTTCACATGCATCCCGTTGTTTAGTCGTATGATGGGGAAACAAAGCCTCAACAGGGGAATTTATGTCTTCTCCGGAGAGGGCTGTAAATAAACAACTAGTGAATCAATGCCTCCATTTGTTTTTCTCTGATAATTTTGCCTGTGTCGTGCGGCGGTGTGACAGTGTTTTGCAAGCTGGCGCAGCCTTTCAGCAGCCATATTTCCTCTCAGTGAGAGTGGAAAAACATGGCACACCAGCCTCACGTTTCATTACCGGAGATCAGTAAATTACCGTGTGCTTTTTTGTTATTATGATTATTTCACTAACTGCAGCTCATTTAGCACCATGATTTAGCGTTTGTATGAGTGGGAAATGATAGCGGCATTAGACATTGTGCTCTAGAGCTACTCAGTCAACTAAAGACACACAAGCATAGTAATTACCAGGTGCAACTGAAGAGGAAAATCCACGGTAGGTCCTGTGGTGAATGTGATTCAGTGATTCAGTCTGTGTGGAGGACCATTGATTTCACAGCAAAAGCGATGACCTTTTCCGACATGAATACACTCTTTGCAATATTTTGTAATAAAAGTGTTTGAAGCCATTTCATCTTCTTAGGAATGATACATTTTTAAAGGCTGTAAAAGACTGGGTTCACCCAAATTACAAAAAAAAAAAAAAAATCTATCTATCCATCCATATATCCTATCTTAGGGCTGTCAAAATTAGTGAGTTAGGTGGATTATGTGTTTGCCGAATTACAGGAGAAGCTTGGACAGGTTAAAAAAAGATGGGTAATCTAATGTAATCAGCATGTTTGATCGTTAGTTATGACTGCGTTGTTATTTTCCTTGATTTTTTTGAATGGACTTCTGCTTCATGACCTGCCAGCGAGTCTTTGGCAACACATTTCAGGCAGTTTGTCCAACTAGAGTTACTGTCGCGTAAATTAAGGCTGTTAAAATTAGCATATTAACATGATTAATTGGTGTTAATGCTCTAATTTTAACAACCCTAATATATATATATATATTTTTTTTTTGTTGGGGGCTTATTTCATTGTATCTGTTCCTTTATTGTTACCACCACTCAAAACAATGAAATGTGCAATTGTCACACTGAAAGCATTCAGCCAGAAGCCGTGTTTCTGTTAATCTGGATGGTTCATTGATTGTGACGAGGGGTGTGAACTGGCTCTTTTAATTGGAGGAATAAACTGTTATTTCCCCTAAATGCAGCTGCATGGTCTTCAGTAACAATGAGAAAAGAGCACAGGTCCCAGAAATATGAGGGGAGTTGCTTGTATTACTGTAGCTACGGTTCCATGACTACCAGCAGCAGTGAATAATGGTGTGAGCAGAGTGATCCCAGTTGTTTAGGAAGAGAGATATCCTCTCAGTGTGTAACCCTTGATTATGGGCAATCATTCAGCTAATGCTGACATGACTGCACACACAAGAGCCTCTGGTTTACCATGGTTCCTTTGTGCTCTAGTACCCTTCTCTGTATCCCATATCCAAGTGTGAAATTACAATATCAGATCATATTTAGGTAATTAAACTCATATGACGAATTTAATTTGACTCAAAATATGGGGGTAAAATGAATAAATCATGGAGGCGTATTTAACTCACTAGTGCTGGTGTTAACAGTAATTTAATGTAGCCTGTGAAGATAGCTCAAGTCCGCCTACTGTATGAGTACACATGTGGAAAAAGAAATGTAAGCCAGCAGAATATTAATGAAATGATGTGGGAGTTTCAAACAGAAAATAAGTGTGTTAAAGATCCTGTAAAGTACGCTTTTGCATTAATAGTCAGAGAGTGGTTGTCCCATTAGGAGCCAGAAACAGAGATATTCCTCCCTGATTAGAGCCCAGCGAGTTCAAAGACAGCTGCTTCCACAACTAGACCGGCTACAAAACACTCAGGAGGAAGATGAGAAATCAACTTGAATGTGTCATTTAAGTATTTCATGTTTCATATTTGGCAGGGGATTAGAGATGCACATTGTCTCCAGCTCTGTCAGTCTTTGTGTGCTTCCAATCAGATGCACGACAAGACACTTTATTACATCTCGATAAATTAAGCCACCTAAAGTTTTGTTTTCCTATCACTAAAAAGCAGACTGTGTTTGCTGGTCGCAGTCCCTGATGTGTGTTACATTCTGTATTGTTTCATTTTAGACTCGCTCTGTGATTGATGAGGATTAAGAGACACGTTTTGCCCATTAGGAAACACGGGAAGGGCCTCATCCACACCGGTAAGGATCCTGATTTATCTTCATCTGAACAGTTGAGTGTGGGCTGACTCAGTTATGCTCCTGCATGGTTTTGCAAAACAACACAAGACAGCTGCAGTGTGGACTTTGTCTTTTGTTGTGTCACACCAGGTCAGACATATTTGTCCTAGAACAGAATGCACTGGTCACCCTGCTATTCCTTTTGCTTTTAATATACATGAAAAACACAAAGACTCTTC
The DNA here is from genome assembly GCA_029721515.1 of Synanceia verrucosa. Lineage (NCBI taxonomy): Eukaryota > Metazoa > Chordata > Actinopteri > Perciformes > Synanceiidae > Synanceia > Synanceia verrucosa. The sequence continues at coordinate 16,217,934 of CM056562.1, read as the reverse complement.
TATTTTGGTGCTCCAAACTCAAATCATCTGTGCAGAAAAGTGCTGTGTCCCCTTTTATTTTCCTGAGATATTGAATATGATACGACACTTTGTCTTATTCTCCAAACAATCCAGAGAACAATACTAGGCTGCAGACACGACGGAGCATGCTGAATTAATCGGTTGACCGCCGTTGTTTTGAATGAGAGCATGTGTTTATGTGATGAGGACAGTCAAGTAATGAGAGCCAAACAAGCTGTGATGCCAAGTCACTCTCTGCTTCTTCCTCTGACATGGTCGATTTCAGAAAATGCTCTATTGAAGTATGACCACTTTTCTCACACGCTCCATGATAGTGATACCTTTTCTGGCTTTAAGTGCTCTCTAGGGTGTGAAACCTGAACTAAGCCAATGGTGAGTTAGCATGTATGGCTATTGATCTGCTTCTATCGGTATCAATCTCCAAGAGGAGGACAAGTGCTGATCCCCCACATCCACATCCTCCAGTCATTTGCTTTCTTCTGCGTAAGCTGCAGGACTCCATTCGGTGCAAACCATGCATGGATGCTGTTCTAATTAGCCTTTGAGCAGCGGGAATATTATGTATTCAGTTATCCCTCAGACTACATGGGTATTAAGTGTTCATTTAAAGACACACAGACACGTATCAGTCGTCATTCCCGTGTCAAAAAAACCCTGACTGACGTGACGGCGAATGAGGAGGACGTGAGGAAATGCCGGGACAAAAGAACTCGTGACGCACTCGACTAAAAAGGAGGCCGGCTTTGTTTAGGAGGCCGCATAAAATGTTGACGGTGTAGTTTGTGTACATGTGAAATGGCATCAAAGCGCTGGAAGGTGAATAATTTTTGGTGGCATCTGCACATTCTGCAGTATGCTAATGAGCAAAGCTGCAAAAGCCAGATTGCCAGGAAAGAGAGAGAGAGATAGAGAGAGGGAGAGAGCTGGAGAGAGAGAGAGAGAGAGAAACAGACGGAGGCTGGTCTAAATTATGGATGCAACCTGCGATTTCCAAGAGGGAAAAAGAAAGGCAGGGAGAAACCTCAAGTCATGCATATCCGATTACGCATTTACCACATTTTCTTATCATGGTCCGTGAGCAAACTCATATACAATCTGGCCTCTGTGTGCGTTGGAGAAAGAGAGAGAGAGCACTTACACATTCATCCATGTCGAGGTGTGCCGTCAAGCGTTTTCTTGAACTTGATATGACGTGTGTGTCTAAAGCTGTGTTGACTTGCAGTGAACCATTGTGCTGCGCTGCTTTGTTTTGTGTGTCCCAGTGTGCGTCTGCAATCACGTTGCCTTCGACGATTCACACGTACCATTCGGCACTGAACGCGCACACAAACGCTGCTCTGTTGCTTCACATCGCTCACATTACACTGTGGATGTTGATGTGACGTTGTTTAACTGGACTTGTCTAATGATACACGGACTGCTGTGCTGTGTTAAAGATACTCTTATTTTGCTTGCTTGAGCATTTCTACAGTAAGTAAAAGTGAGGGTTTCGTGTCCCGCTGCCACATCCCATGCCTGTGTGCCGGTCCCTGAACAGCCTGTGTGAATAATGGATCCATTCTTGAGTCATGTCTGTGACAGGGGCCCGTGCAGCCCTGTGGTTTCCCTACCAGAGGTGGAGGAGACGGGAGGGGGCTGGCCGTCTGGAAATAGCTCAGCCCAACTCAGGAGCACCTTAGGTGGGCGTCTGTTGCCGGCCTTTCTTTTTAACACGCTCGCACGACATAAGCACAACTCTGCTGGAAAACCTGGCCCATATCACGCTCCTATTTCCCCAGTCAGGTTGAGAATAAATGTGTCTTAAGCTGTATCCTTTCAGCTCTGGTGTTCGCTCAAAGATGGTAGGAAAAATTTGACTTTGCAAGCCAGGAACAGAAACGATGAAGCTGCCCTGGATTTTTCCTCCATGTAAATGTGTGTTAATGTGCAAAGTAGGTCATTTATTTGGAACAGGGACAGCCGTAGTGTGCCTTTCCGGAGCGATGTCAGAATGGGGAATCATTTCATAAGCAGGCATATTGCTGGATTTGGTCAACTGCGCTAGGGATTTACATATACTGGTATTTTGTTTATATGCAAAGCCCATGTTGGGGTGAAAATGACTGTGGTCAATCCAGACACAGCATCAGTGACCATAACCACAGATAGCTGCCTAAAAATCAGACTAAATCAGATTACCAAACAAACAGCTAAGAGGATTAATTCTGATCTCTCTTCACCCTCTCTCTCTCTCTCTCTCTCTCTGTCTCTCTGTCTCTCTCTCTCCATCAGACGGACATTAAATCTGCAATCTATAAAATCCCTTCAAATGATTTTCTATTTTACTTTGCGGTCCTCATTTTCTGGTCACATGTTTAGGAGTGAGGCTCTTTCTGCTCTCTGAACTCTGCCCTTTTGTTCTGCCTTGGAGCCTCTGGAAATTGCTTTATTAAACAGAGTATCGTATCTGTCTTTTAAAAATATCTCCACGAGGTACAACACAAATCTGACCTCGCATCAGATGCTGTGCTGTCTGTCTGTTAAGCCCAATAATGTTGTAATAACCACCCGGCGCACTCATTGTCATGAATAAAGCCGTGTTTGAGGGACGCCTGTGGCTCTGTGGCTGTCACTTCGACTAGTCGAGCAGCGTTCACTGGCACACACCTAATTAAAAAAAACATAATATATGGAAGGTAATAATTACTCCGTGTCCTCTGCTTTTCAGAGATCAAACATACTGCTGCGTTTCTTAGAATTAATCTTGGGGATGATTGTTGGTTTACAGTGAACCGGTCTCAGCGCAGTATGTGCTCTGGAAAAAAAAAGAATGTAGATTAATTTGGTTAATATTTCATAAAGCTTACAAAGGCAGAGGGCATTTGAGGCTTTTCAGATTATTTGTTCTTAGCCAACATTACACACCACGGTTGAGCTGCTATGCTGCAGAGTCTACAGCTCTCCAGCACAATGCCAAGACAAGGCACTTGCCGTTAAAAGTGTTTGTCTGCGATAGCGTTGTTTGTGAAATGGGAGCTGTCCACATGCACTGCTCCTTTTGCCTTTTCTCGCCGTGATGTGGCCCGAGTTCTCGCACGGCGTCGTATCGCTCTCCTGAGTGCTGATAACTGCTAACACATTTGTATTAATATCCCCACAGGTACACTTTGATATCAGCTGATTCATTTTGGATCTCCGCTCGGCGACTCACGCACACCTCGTCCAAACGCAGAAGCACGATGCAGCAGCTCTGCTCCTGACGGCTTGATAAACTGACAATCCCACTCTCAATCACTCCCTCTCCCTCCCTCCCTGTTGTTCTCTCTTGATAGAGCCGTGTATTGTAACCAACAAGACTGTAATCAGCACAGACCTAATCAAATCATTGCTCCAACAAGCAGCCCTGACTGCCGGGCTTCCACGAAACACATCTCAGATCAAGAGGCAGGCCGCTTGTTCTGCAGCGCTATAAGCAGCCGCCGCATGAAATGTCAGGAGAAGTGGGATTATTTTTTCGGAAATGTCACTGACAGCATAATAGCTCAGCAGAAGAGAGTCTCATTCTATGTTTGTATCTCATGTCAGCAGGTGTGATATGTGACACTGTGTGTGTTTCTAGATAAAAAAAAGCCACTGTACACGAATGTGAAAGTAATCAGAATGTTGTTTTTGTCGACTGAAGCTGCCGTGCGATTGGCAGAGTGCTCAGACTGGCGAGTTAGCCATTAAAGTGTGTGTTTTTGATCCGTGCAAACAAATGCACATCTCCAGACCTCCTCATTATCGGCCGCTGGAAAGCTGCCTGGGCACCGGGACAACGTGTGTGTGTGTGTGTGTGTGTGTGTGTGTGTGTGTGTGTTTGTACGTGGCGTGAGCCTTACTCAGTCGAGCCTCTTTCCAAGATTTGGTTAACCGAGTTGGCTCGCTCAATCACGTTGCCACAGAGTGTGTGCGGTCGCGTCGGCCTCTGTCTCACTTAGTGCAGCACCCACACTCTTGTCCTTTCGCCATGACAACACACACATGCTTTCTCTGCACTTTAACAGACACACATGTGCATGCACACAAACACAGCTCAAAGAGAGAGTGACATAGTTAGAGAGAGAGTGAGAAAGAGGGGAAAAAATGAGAAAGTACCAATTAAGCTCGTCAGACGGTTCTGCCAACACACATCAGGGGGCGGAGGTGGAGAGCGTGTGCGTGACTACAGCAGCGAGGCTTTAAGTTTTCATTTTGTACTTGAAGTTTAAACAACCTGCCCGTAGCCTGCCGTGGAAGCTGTCAGTCATCAAGAGCTTGTAGCTTCATATTGATTTATGTATACAATTGACAATTCAACTTATTTACAATTTATATATTTGTTCCTTTTATTAACAACATGCTTCTTCATGCCACTTTAAATCTAAACACACCTGAAACACAGGATGCTTTTGCATCAGGATGAAGTTGTTTATGTTGTATAAACACACACACACCGGACCGGCAAAAATGTCCTCACTTCCCCAAAATGTCCTCATTTTGTTGGATAAAAAACTCACTCTGGTCCTCACTATGTTGCAAGTACAAGAACACACACACACACACACAATGCACACTCCTGTAAATCATAAATGTGTATACATGCAGACCCTGGCATTGTCCATCCATCTATCCATCCATTATCTACCGCTTATCCTCATAGGGTCGTGGGGGGGCTGGAGCCTATCCCAGCTGTCTTAGGGCAGAAGGCAGGGTACACCCTGAACAAGTCGCCACCTCATCGCAGGGCAGACCCTGGCATCGTAAATCTGATAAATCATATATTAGTAAAACAATTATTATTTTCATTTGATTAATCTCAATTGTCTCACCCATAAAATATCCAAGAAGTTTTGATTGTGATGATTAATTAACAGATAATTGAATATTTTCTAAGCTATTAACCGCTCAAGTGCTTTCAGGCCTTCTTGTTAGCAACCAGTAGCTAATCCTGAATCCAAACAGTCTTAGAGACAGAGCAACTCTTGCTGCAGTGCCAGATGAAGCCTCCCTCCTCTGCTCTGTGTTCACGCTGTGAAACAAAAGGCTACTTTGGCCAAATCAGGACTGACATCATTGGCAACAGCTGCGGGCAGCGTGTACTGCATGTGTGTATGTTCACTGTGCATGTGTGTGTGTGTGTGTGTGTGTGTGTGTGTGTGTGTGTGTGTGTGTCTGCGTGTTTACGTCTGTGTGTGTTTGTCTGTCAAGATGAGGTGACCTGATTGCTCAGCTGAGCAGCGAGGGAAGACCCAGCCTTGTGTTGTCAGAGTCGTGTCAACACAAAAACACACAAGAGATGGACCACAATGCACCGGGGTCAGCATAGCCCCACCCAACCACCACTAGCCCTCCTAGTCATACACACACCATTGATTTGGAGATGAAAAATGATCCACCGCTGACCAAGCGCTCGCTGTATCAGCTCCCAGCTACAGAGTGTTGGGTCAGGCCAAATCCTGTTTAAAAAGCTTTTATCCTTATTGCTGTAAAGACGGAGCTCGTTACAACTGGACTTGATGTGGGAGTTTTTTGTAACTCAACCAGCTACAGGGGCGGACAGTCTGTATAAAAGAAAAATATAAAAATAAAAGAACTGCAATGAAACACATCTCACTGCCATAAGCAGCTAAGCCACTCAAATGAATTTGTTTTTGATGTGGAGTTTTGCTATTTCATGATAATGACCTAAATGCTGTTTGAACAGGTGTTTCTCTCTCTAGAAAAACTTTTTTTTTGAGGTCCTGCAGAATTTGGGTCTTTACAGCAGGAGTGTGATCCAGTTTAAAGGGGAAGTTCTGTATTTTACACATTAGACCTTATTTCTGGGATAAAATACTTCCATTTACTCACCCATTTCACTTTGGAGTCATTTGGAGTATTTTTGATGATAATGGATTTGATGATATCCGTTTAACAGGAGTGAATGGGGCACAGAAATGCAGCCAGTAAATGACACAAACTTGACTATTACTATTCTCATTTCACAGTCCCTGAACTAAAACAAAGCATGTATGCGTATGTGACGACATCACAAATAAGTATTTTAGTTCAGGCACTGTGAAGGCCACATGGGGGGCACTAGGGGTCCTTAGCAAACTATGATACACAGGAAGTTTACAGGTTGAATTTTCTCAAGTTACGGACACCTCCTGACTCAAATGAGAATAGTAATAATGTAGCTCATCTTATTAAACCTCTGTCATTTGAGAAATTGTCAAGTTTGTGTCATTTACTGGCTGCATTTCTGTGCCCCATTCACTCCTGTTAAACGGATATCATCAAATCTGAAATCATCAGAAATACTCCAAATGACTCCAAAGTGAAATGGGCGAGTAAATGGAATTGAAATATTTTATCCCAGAAATAAGATCCAATTTTTAAAAAACAGAACTTCCCCTTTAAAGGTATTGAGCAGCAGCACACTGGGAGCTTTAAGGAGATATAGTCATGGATATTAGCATCTGCCTTCAGAAAACAATATCAAGTGGACCCCCCCCAACCCCTCCAAACCCCCTTGGGGCCCACCAAAGTGGCCCCGCGGTGAGCAGTGTGTGAGGCTTAATAACCTTACCAGGGACCATCCCCACCCCTGCTGCTCTGTGTTATTACTCCATGTACCCTCTCTGTTTTGTCCAGAGGAAGGAAAAGAGATGGGATGGATTTCAAGCAGCACCTTGGGGGGGCTGCAGCGGGATACAAGGCTGGAATGAGAGCTGCAGGGCGGAGAAGGGTTGAGGGAGAAAACTGAGCAGAGGGAGGCAGCGGTATTGACATATAGTTCAGATGAGTGAAAGATTAGTGGATCCACAATGAGCTCAGAGCTGCTGCTGCATCTTTCACAACAGCCAGCGGTGAAGTGGCTCCTATTAATGAACCGCAAAGAGGAGAAGGACACACATTCATGTACTCATATTTACACTGCAGATAGGTGGTTCACTCCGTACAGTCCCCATGTGTTCTCGAGTGTTACTGTATATAGCAAAATGATGCCATAAGCTTAATGTTTGTTTTTCAGAAGTCTGCTGCCTCTCACAATTTACATTGAGCTTCTCACCCACGCTTAGCCTCACACAGATGAACATATGCACGCACACTAACACACATGGATTGTACTTTTTTTTAATGCAGAGCTGAAATCGTGGCGGTCTCGCTTCGCGCTCCTCCTCCGCCTCCTCCTCTCTTGCTATACTTTCTTGTCGATTCTGTGTCCGTTCTTTAACAAAGACTCGACACAAGAAATGTGATCAGTGCGTACTTGTGCGGTGCGTCTTTTGTTACTCTCTTCGCATCCACACACACATTCGCCCACTGCAGCAGATACAATAGACAAAGCCGGAGTAGTATCTGCTGCTGTTGAGAAACACTTGTTTAAAACTGCTTCTCTGCGAAGATAATGGCACAGGAGAGTCACTTGAGTGAAGGTTTTGTGCGTCAGTGAACTCACCTTTATGTGTTTGGATTGTTTGTGTCCTTTAGTGTGTTTCTATGTGGATTGAACAAGTGTGTATATCCATGTCTCTGTGTGTTTTGGATGTGAGTCCACATGCATCAAGGAGAATTCAGCAGGTCAGGTGTCTGTCTGGTTTCACATTTGAAGTGGAAAGTGTCATGTTTCACCCGGGGTCAGCTGTCATGCTCCGCAGGTCCCTGAGGTTCAAGTTGACTGTTGAGGTATGTTGAGGGAAGACTGAGGGAATACTACATTTATCATGCCACCCTCACAAATGCTGTAAATAATTGATCGGCTGCTTATTTTCTCAATCAATACAGACATCCAAAACCCGAAGATATTCCCATTCCTATCCAGAGTCACTATCTTGATTAAAGTCATGGTCCAATTTATTTGTAAGAGTTTCTTAGAAAAGGGAAAGGTTGGAAAAATAATGTGGAGCATATTAATATTCATCCAGCTTGTTTTTTCTGGCTACAATTTTGCACCTCAGATGAGGGATTTATGACTGCTTTCTGCAGCACAGACATTCTTTGACACCATTTCTGAGGGACGGCCGTTATGGCAATTCACTACTATTTAGAGCCTTTTTTTGAGCGTTCACACCAGTGCACCTTTTGATATGTTTTATGAATATTTTAAATGAACTGAATGCTGACAGTAACTTGTGTCCTCAGAAGGCTTCAGTAACTCTTGACAACCTGACATGTCGGCATGTCTGAAAAACAAAATAGCAGTGACACTAAAGTTGGGTAAGCCACACTGTCTGTCTTTTTCCTGTCCGTCTTTCTCTCCCTCTTGTTTTCTTCTGTTCGACCCCCCTCCTCTCTCTCTTTTTCTACCTCTCTTATACAGGAACTGGCCAATTTCCTGAGCCTGTTTTTCCATTTTGCTTCCCTCTGTGCGTGTATCTTTTACATGCATATGTTCCTGTGTTCCTCTGTGTGTGCCTGTTCGTCATCCTCTGACTCCGACCGGCTCTCAGCTAGCAGCTTAAAATGTCACAACAGTTTAGCTTCACAGGAGCGAGCTGGTTTAAGAGTGACCTAGTATGCTCGGCGGAGTCAAATGTTTTCAGCTTGATGCTCTCACAGCAATCTATGTGTTTTTCCAAACATTTTATTGATTATGTGATATTTCCAGGTTTGACAGAAGGATTAGTGGGCCTCATGCAACAAGCGCTCGTACTAACAGATTTGTGGAGTTTTTTGACCACATGTAGAGCTATAAAGCAATGTGTTTACACACATTCATATATTTGTTTGTTGCATGTTACGCACAAACATGGACAAAGAAGAGCATCTTATTTGAATGAAAGCTGAATCAACTAAAAATCTTATGATAGACTGATCAAGCATACCATTACTGAGAGGTGAAGTGAATAACACTGATTATCTCTTCATCATGGCACCTGCGATATAAAAGGAATCAGATGAACAACTCATCCTCAAAGTTGGTGTGAGGAACAGGAAAAATGTTCAAGCTTCAGGATTTGAGTGAGTTTAACAAGAACCAAGCAGTGATGTCTGGAGGACTGGATCAGATCATCTCCAGAACTGCAGCTCTGGTGGGGTGTTCCTGGTCTGCAGTGGTCAGGATCTATCAAAAGTGGTCCAAGGAAGGACCAGTGGTGAACCAGAGACAGGGTCATGAAAGGACAAGGATCACTGATGCAGGTGGGTGGTGAAGGCTGGTCCTGGTGGTCTGATCCAACAGACCAGAGAAGTTAATGCTGCTGAAGATAGAGAGGTGTCAGGATACACAGCTGTGGCAGCAAAAAAGAAACCAACACCGTTTTAGGCAGGTGGACATTATATTGTGCCTGCTGTGTACAAATTGCGCTGGCTTTAAATGGATGCTACATTATGTCACCCTGCCATGATTCTGCAGTAGCATGTTTTTGACATATCTAGTCATAATTTTTCTTTCTTTTCTTTTCAAGAATTTGCTTTCCAGACAATTAACAGATGACAGCAGAATACAGCGTTTTAAATTAGTCTTTAAGTCATTACAGATCAAAACATCAACAAGTAGAAAGAAACAGGAGCTCCTGCATGAGAAGGTAAATAAAACGAGACTTCAATTTGAAAACAAGTTATGTAGTAATTGGCTAGTGGCAAAGTAAAAGTAAACATCTCGATATGTGTACACATATGAGGAGTATGCAACAATAAAGCACAACCTGAATCATTTAAATAGACAAAGTAGGGATGGTGATGATACAAAACTGAGTGGATTTCTGTGACTATGGCTGGGTTTCTTTCAAATTTTTTCAATAAAATACCAATTTCGATACCTTTATTTTATACCAGTTCCAGAACAATACTTTTTTCAATAAGATATTTTTGTGTAATTTGGGCTTTAATCATGGCCATCATCAATTTTAATTCTTATTATTTTATGTTTTCAACTTAGTAAGTTACTTTTTGTCTAATTGGGCTTCATCATGTTACTAGACAATGGTCTGATGATGATCAACAGGTACAGGCTGCTACCAGGTCCTCTTTAGGACCCTGGGGAGTGAGAGTTTGCCTTATGGTGTGTTAACTGGAGGTCGAAACTTGGAGCTCAGCTCAAAGTAACCTCAAAGTTTAGTGCTCTCAGCTCTTCCAGCCTGACAGACGTACAACAAAACGTGGAGCTACTGTTTACATCAGTAGCAGATAGCATGAATTCTGTCTGCTTGGTGAGATTAATCTGACTTTCCGAGTTGGAGATCCAACTTAAATTCTGTCTTGGAGCTTGGAAATTCCGACATTCATGTACAACTTGAACGCACCATGATGCAAAACACAAACACTGGGCTCCCAGTGCTGCTGCAGTGACATTAATGCTCTGTTTTATGTGCACTATTTGTCACCTTTTGCTGGGAAAGTGGGGGGGACGGATCAGTGTCCCCATCCATAGTGCCATGGCTCACTGACATTTGATTATCTGATTTTTGGCACTGAAAAATTATTTATTTTTTGATAGCTGATAGGATCAGAGCTTTTCGGTTGGTGCTACAAAAGTATCGAAGTTCGCTACCCAGCCCGACTCTGTTTTTTTTTTTGCGAATGACAGTTTAGCACGAACGCTAAGCTTAAAAAATATAAATGTGTCAATCACGTTAATTATGCACCTACTGGTGAACATTACTGCAGTTAAAGGAGTTTTTTTTTCTTTCTTTGGAAAGATAAACATTTCATTACATTTCTTAGATTGTCCTGTTTTTATAAGACAGGATGAAAATACACACATGGCACAACTTTTGCAGAAAAAACAGAAAAGAGAAACCCAGTTTGAGCTGTCTCAGTAAGCGCAGGGATCTATTGTTCCTTGTCTCATTAAGCATTAACATGAGTTGAACTGTCACATGTTTGTCAGTGTGCACCTCTAATGGCTCCTTGTCCAGCCGACGCAGCGTCTTTGATCAGAGCTGACCGGTGGTCCCCTCTGGCTCCAAACCAGGCCAACCACCAACAGCATCACAAATGTTTTTCCTGTTAAGATTCTCTGCAATTACCATTGGACATAAAGTTCATTTAGTGCCTGCTGTCGGCGTGTTTGTGTAGTTATTGTGTGTGTGTGTGTGTGTGTGGCCAGCGCTGCCTCTGTTGATGAGGGAGATCCTTATTGCCCCCGGCATCGTGGCTCATGGAAATCAATGTTTGATTTGCCGCCTACTTGATAAAGGATTTAATGCTGAAACATGCCCTCCCCCCACCCCACTCACACTAAAGAAATTGCCTTATTGAGTCCGTTTGTTCTTTTTGCCTTTCATTCAGGCCTGTGTTTGCAAAGCGGTGGTGATCATGCGTGTGTTTTATGTGCAGTCAGATAATAAGATAGCCGTGATTACCTGACAGACCCACTGTCCACACACTGCTGATGGTGTGTGTGTGTGTGTGTGTGTGCAGTCTCCAGAGTGGTGTATAACCCCCTCACCCTACCGGTGCTCCCTGCTCTTGGTTCGTGTATCGACCAGACTCTGGAATGGAGAAACGCCTGCCCAGCACACAAAATCAATGGCTGCTGTTTTCTCTCCTCCAACAGCCTCCTGTTATCAGCAATGAATACAAAGCACACATTGTCGTGCATAAGACGCACACACTCATACACCTCATCTTCATGTCCACTCCCCTCTTCACTACTGTGGCAAGGTTGCCTGCAAACCCACAGGAGACTGGGTTAAATTACAAGTCAGTTACACTTAATTGGAAGAAATATGGCTCTCGCCGTGTGTTTTATCATTTGGAGCGTTTGCAGCCGAGTCGTCTGTCGCCTAACAAGACTTTGAGTGAGACCTACATGCTGCTGCGGCTTTCCTCGGACTGCAAAGTTTATTATTCCTTCTCCTGTATACACTTGGCTGTGCCAGCGAATCAAACAAGGCAGCCGAGAGCGTGAATGAAACATCATCCGTCTTCTGCTGTGTTGAGCAGCATTAGCAAAAGTGGCCAACAAGTGTTTATTCAGCCGTGTGGGCAGTCCATTTTATTTCAGGCAAGGGGATAAGATCAAGCGTATTTTTTGTCATTATGCAAGTGTCCCTTACTGTCCAAAACTCTTTCTTTCCTCGCTGTTTGTCTCTCTCTGTCAGGGATTATAGGTGGTGATGAGAGGAGGAGATTAGCAGCGGCCGTCCGGCATGTCCGTCTGTCTCCCGTCAGAAAATAGAATTCATTTGTGTAATCCAGATGCTTATGCTCAGCTCTCTGTGACTCTGCTTTTGTTGCTCAGTCAGAGGAGAGGATTGGTTGTTGGGCTCGGGGTGGAGGGGGGTGTGTTTGGTGGTGGTGATGGTGGAGGTGGGGGGATAGCTCACATCCGCTCGGCAGCTTTTGTGCTCACTTCAAAGAGAGCGGCCATAGGCTGATGACGCCATACCCACTTTAACCTGCCTGACAGGGTACAGTATAATCAGAAATGAGTGCCGACACATGCACAGAGCACAGAGGTCCTGTGGTTCCAGGAAGTGCTTAAGCCTTTTCTTTTATCATATAAGCTGCTTTAAAGAAAATGCGTTTGTTCCTTGAAAGTCCAACTGTAATGCTGAAAATAGGATAAAGCGATGGGTTGAGAGACAAAGGGATTGTTGATTGATTCATAATTAGTCTCTTCTTTACTTATTTTTTTCTCAGATTTAAGTTTCTGTTTTAAAAGTATTTCCAGGTTTAAGGTGTGTAAGGTGTGGAAAAATGTACCTAAAGTTGTGTTTTTTAATGCCAAGCCCTACCTAAATGAAAGAATGAACTTATTTTCAGTTTTGTGTCATTGTAAAAGAAATTGTTTTCGATTTTGGACACAAAACCAGCAGTTTCAATGTCTCACTGTGTGCTTATAGGCATTTTCGCTGTTTTATAGACTGAACTCTTTGTCAGTAATGAAAATAATGGTTACTTGCAGCCCTACTGGAGAGAAGATTTAGAAAGCAGACAGGGCTGTGCTAACAGGCTGGCTTATGGTGACTGCAGAGGGGCTGTGGCTCGCTACTATTTCATGCATTCAGGATGGGAGCGGAGGTTGATGGATGGACCCAGACTGGAGATCTCATGGAGGGCTCTGGAACAGGATGTTAGAGGAGGTCTGTGGGGTCCCTGAAGGAAACACTGTAGGATGGCAGGGAGAGAGAGGCAAAAAAAACCCTACCATTAATCAACCTCCCTCCACCTGCCACCTCTCCTCTCTGCCTCCTGTCCTCTCTTTATCCCTCTTACCACTCCTCTTTAAATCCCCCCTTCCTCCTAAATGTTTTTTTGTTCTAAGTCCAAGTCCAGTCCACTATTGTGAGCGGCCTTTTCACAGCCTTTGGGTTTGCAGTGCGCTCGCTCCCAAACATCACATTGGGAGGTGTTTAATGCTATTATACGAGGTGGCAGCCCAGGCACTGCTCTCTCCAGCATGACGAGATGGACTCATGCCCGGTCTAAACACGACTTAGTTTTCTTAATTCACTTAAAGTGGTTCGCTCCTGCTCCCTGCCACCAGCCTCTTAACTTCCTGGTCAACACAGCACTCTAATGCCCGCCTGAGACTGCTGTAATGTGAAAGGGTTGCTCTTTTTGTTGTTCTGAGGTCAGTAAGAACATTAAGAGGTGCTTTGACAGGTCAAAAGTCTTGGCTGGAGCTGGTGTGTGTTTTATTCGCTAACTATACTTCCCTACAGCATCTGGCTGAGGAGGGCCAGCCTTTCTGAGTTGTTGAGTTGCAGAGAGAATTTGGATGGTTTGGAGGGTGAAGATCAAGAACATCGTAATTATTGGTGTTAGTGTTCATTCAAGATAAGACAGTTAAAAGGGTCTCCCTGTTAGAGCAGAAGATGAGGATTGGGTCATACGGTTGGCTTTTAGAAGGAAAATTCATAGACATTTTTCAGTTTTCTAACATTTTACAAACTGCAGGGTTCTGTTACTAACAGAGAAAATTACCAGCAGATCAATCAATAATTAAAATGCAGCCCTAATATCAGTATCACAATATATATGCATATAGACACAAATGTGTCCAACATCCAACAATCATCTGTGCTTAAAGTCTTTAATCATTCGTCAGGAATGACATTTAAATTATCGTGCTACAGGAGACACAGTGAGTCATTAAACAACACGACTGCATCACAGAAGCACAGCCGTTAATCCAGCCTGCATCTGAGTGTGGATAAGTGTTTTGACATGACTTTGGATTTGCACAAATCTGCACAGAGAGTACACCTCAGTGTGTCACTCTCAGTCGATTAAGAAGGACTCTTTTCTGGAGTGATGCGGCATTTATTCAGCAATTATGCAACAAACTAACTGCATTAAAATCACAAGCCGAACCGCTCTGCCGAACATCAGCATTTCACAGCATTTCTTCCTCATCCGCACTCTCCTGCCTATATATTAAATGAGCAACAGTGCAAGCTCATTAAAAATGCATGCTGCGCATTGAGCTTAGGAGACCAATTATCCCACCTAGCTCCTTCACAATGGAGGATAATAAAAACCCCTGCAGTTGTCCACTCCCAGAATGCTTCACTCCACCCCACCTCCCACCGGTAGTTGTCCTCACACCTGATCATCAGCAACAAACAGGCTTTTCTGTGGATTTGATGGAGTGCAGTGTTTTGATCTGTTGGGATTTGTGTGTGTGTGTGTGTGTGTGAGACAAAAACAACCATCTTGTGGTGCACACACTGGACTCGTGTATAAATGCACAGATATGACTGTTACTGTCCATGTTACTGTTACTGCCATCCTGCTTGTTGACAGGAGCGTCTTGAGGAGATCAGAAAGCAAAGGAGCACAGCGACTGTTTACCGCCACATACTGAACATCAAAAATGGATGTGTGTGGGAAGCAACTGGAGCACTTTAAAGCCACATACAGGCAACCTGCTCATCAAAAGGCTGCCATCACTGCACACATATGGAACTATATAATGCACAAACCCCCCCCACCACCACCACCTTGCATTTGTACACGTGTTTGTATGTGCATTGCTGGCGGTGCACGCTTTGAGGATCAAACGTGGGTTAGTTTTACATCTCAGCAGGCGAGTAAACTTCGAAAGGAAAGGAGCCGATGTGATGGCGTTTCTGTAGCTGGTGATTAAGGTTTGTTTAAACGTATACGCCAGCACACATGGAGAGTTGTCACCAGCTCTCTGCT
Organism: Synanceia verrucosa; assembly: GCA_029721515.1. Taxonomy (NCBI): domain Eukaryota; kingdom Metazoa; phylum Chordata; class Actinopteri; order Perciformes; family Synanceiidae; genus Synanceia; species Synanceia verrucosa. Next base: position 16,202,832 of record CM056562.1, on the reverse strand, counting down.
CTTCAAACGGCACAGAGCTGACGAATGAGACATCCAGCCAACCAACACCTTCACACAAACAGCTGGTGAATTCGCTCAGTTTTTTCAGAAGAGCTCCGAAATCAAGTTTTAATGCTGAAATGATTAGTCTGTGAATCAATCAGCAAGGAGACAAAATATAAATATTGTTTTGTATTATTATAAATTACATATTGTGCAGTTTTGAAGACATCGCCTTCAGCTTTGGGAAGCAGGAATGCACTGTTTTGTGACATTTTAATCAGTTTAGGGGAACTCAATTTTACAAACAAGACCTGTAAACAGACTTTATAAGTCTTGGGGAGTACTACTGAATACTGCATTTACTCCATAGATTAAATTGCCTTAAGTGACATCACTTCTTGACTCACTATCCATTGTTTGAAAATGAAAAATGATGTTATGTTGAGTTTAAAAAGCTCCGGTTGCTGCGTGTCAAGCATGACAACAGCAAACCAGTTGAGCTCTCTTTTAATTAAAAAAACAGTTTGCAGTGAAAATAATCATTACCTTGCTTTATGTTAGTGTGTGACTTCAATTGGCTATAAAACCTGTGGAGGCCAGGAGCCAGATTTGACTTGATATGGTGGCTGGCTGAGGAAAGCCCTCCTTCACTCCCTGTAGGTGTTGTTAGGAGCAGGCTGACTTCATTAATAGTCTGTTCTGGTTGTAATTAAGAATGAGCAGAGGGAGGGAGAGACGACGAGAAGAGGAGGTGGAGGAGAGATTCTCCTCCCTGCTTTCTTTGCAAACCCCTCTCTGTCACCGGTGTTGACAGGCCAGAGAGCGAAAATTTGAGACAGGAGTAGGAGGAGGTCAGTGGACGGGGCTTCATCCTCTTTAATATCATCTTCTTGCAGCAGCATCTTCATGAGAAACATGTATTATAGCTGGGAGCGCTGGGCTATCACTGTGTTCTGATCTGTCTTGGCTCATTTGTTCAAGATTAGTCCGCCTGTCTGCCTTTTTGTCATGTTTTGTGTGTGTGTGTGTGTGTGTGTGTGTGTGTGTGTGTATTATCTGACACACACCCATGCACATGCACGCCAGTTTGTTTTTTTTTTGTTTTTTTTTTTGCACTCGTGTTTACGCAGAGCTGGGTGGAAAACATAAATTGGAGACAGAGCGTTCCCCGTCTGCAGGGCTTGGAAGAGGGTTTGGGTTCGGAAAGCTGGCTTTCCTCTCAGGAAGTGTTGTTCCTCACCGCTCTCCATAAACACTGGAAAAGAGACCCAAAGAAAATGTCCCAGACTCACTATTTCCACTGTAAACACACAGACATACACATATTATACTGGCCTCTCTCTCTATTTCTCTCACATGTGTCTCCTCCTTTTCCCTGGTAGAGGGATACATATTTTCTCAAAGAGGTATACAGTTTTTAAAACCAAGTCCTGATCAGCTGCCTCAACAATGACTGTTATTTTTAAGGCTTTGCGAAGTCTTACAGTGATATGAACACAAACAACTGGGAACCAGAGACCAAAACTCTCTTTAATCAGCATGTCATTGTAAATCAAGCATTAAAACATCAAGATTTACTTGTTTTCTTTGTTTATGCTGAACCCAAGCAAAAAAAACTGGATGTTGCAACTAAATCGCCTCTCAGAGCAGCGTAAATGTTACTTTCCTTAACAAGTGGTTGGATTACAGTTCCCCTTTGTGTGCAAGTTCATAAGTCTGCACCTGTGAGGGAAAGCAAGTGAGTGAATCAGTTTAGTTGTTATGTTTATTGCAGCACCAGAGCATTATGCTGTGAACATATCATTGATAAATCTCCCAAAAAAAACACCCAAATAAGACTTCACAGTTTGTCATTGTCAGAGCTTGGATTTGACAGCAGGGTGTGGGACTCTGTAATCGATCACAGACAAGTTGGCTACTGCTGTTTCTTTTTAATCAGTAAAATCCCATCTCCACCTGTCAGTCAGTTTAGTTTGTCTTTGCTTTTCACTGCGGAGGCAAACAAATGCTGCAGATGATGTGCTTTGTTGCAACACCAGCCAGACATTACCCTTTGCTGCTATTCTCTCTCCACTGTGGTAAAAACACTGAGCTCACTTTACCACCCAGCTGGCTTACACAGCACTGTGTGTGTGAGTGTGTGTGATGAGAGAGAGAGAGAGAGAGAGAGAGAGAGAGAGAGAGAGAGAGAGAGGTTAGAAACCCTTTTTTTATTACATTTCCTCCGCAGTGAAAGAGGAGGCAAGATGGACACTCCATATCTCCCCGCTGCGCCAGAAAACTCATCTAAATGGAAAACACATTGTCTTCATTATTTTGCAAGAGCTGAAAGAACAGGGTTGTCATGGTAACAGCCATCTGAGTGAGCGCAAGCGGGCGGCCGAGGGGCTGGTTTTAGGGCCAGAGGAATGGAGAGAGAGAGAGAGAGAAAGAGAGGGGGGGGCAAGGAGTCAGGAGAGAGAGGGAAGGGAGGGTGGAAAGAGAAGAGAGTGGAGATGAAGAGGGTGGAGATGGAAGGAAAACAATAGAGATGGAGGGAAGGAAGGTAGGAAACAGTGGGGTGAAACAAGACAGAGAGGAAAGAGAGCAGCGAATGTGATGAAGAGGAGATGACGAAGAGGAGAAAGAGAGCGAAGGAAACAAGAGGAAACAAGGAGTGTCTTTTCCAGTGGAGCCAGACAGTGCAAATGGCCAGTTAGTGGCTCTGAGAGAGCAGTTCAGAGGCCCTTATTAATTTCAAAGGGCAGCAACATGGTAGATTTAACATCTCAGGAAATCTCTTCAAACTGTCTCACTGCAGTCCCACTGGTGCTCTCCCCTGTCTGTGTGGAAACAGGCGTACAGCTATAGCTGAGCTAACATAAGAAGAGCCGGCGCTTTTGGTAAACATGTTGGAGGAGGTGGCGACAGGCTCCTCTCTGCTCTCCAGCCACCTCTGCTCACTCAGCCAGTGGTTGATCGACAGTCCGCCTGCTGCTGTCTTTATTAGTCGTTCCCTTAGAACAGCCTCTGGCATACAAGCGAGCCAACATCATCACGCCCTTCATCAAATATTTACCCCATCAAGAGTCAACAACGTGCACCAAGGCCACCTCAAGTAAAAACCAGAGTGCCAAGGAGATATCTAATCCAGTCTCCTTGTCAACTTCATTGTCTTTCACGGGTTTTTCTTGCCACCGCTGTCAGTTTAGCATCAACTGGAGGATTAGCCACAGAGAAAGGGACCAAGATGATTGTTTATGTACAAGTTGTTGCATTCCTCTCAGTCAGCGCCACCAGCTATTTAACTGAGGGCTGACGTGACAGCGTTTTGACAGCTGTCAGGCGATTAAGGATATTAAAGCTATTGCTTAAGTCTTTGTCTTGTAAGTAGTCATAACCCTCCCCCTGGAAAACTTGGCTCAGGATTTGACGTCCAACCTTGACCCTCTTCAAAAGAGCCCCTATCGATTGTGTTTTTGTAGACGGATTCGAGGAACCAAACTTGTCAGATTAGATTGACGCATCACAGGCGACGCCATCATCAGACAAAATTTGTAACATTTGTATCGCATTGCATTTTCGTTTTTTTCATGTTATCTTCAGAAGTAAACCTGGGTCCATTGAAAAATGTTGTTTTTCTCTCATCAGCTTCTTCCAGATGTGCAGTCATGGTCAAGGGAGGAGCGATGGCCATGGCTCATGACTGACCTGCACTTAGGGAAGGAGACAGCGTGCACTCTGTCTGCTGTTTGGCTGCCCTGGCTCGCTGACTAGCTGGCCAGCCTTCGTGGCTGCCTGTAGGTCTTAGTGATTCATGTCACACTGTAATTGGTTTACCTGCTCCCTGTGTGTCTGAGCTCTGAGAGGACCAAAACAAATTACCCAGGGATGACCTCTCGCCATCTCTCTCTCCTGCTCTGCAACCACTTCCCCTCTATCTCTGTCTCTCTGCCTCCTGCTACATGTAATATGAGTGTTTCTCCTCTCTCCTCCCATCTGTGTTTGCCTCAGAGAGAGCAGGATAACAAACCCACATTAATGCACGTTTCCCTGTCTGCATGCAATGTCAAACATCACCCCAACATGTTTCGCACACCTGCATGTGTGAAGATGGGCTGATAGGACAGACTTTGTATAACGGTGCCAGAGATCACAAATAAACACACACAAACACCAGCGAAGTGCTTTGTAGCGCTAAAAGAGTGTTTTGTTAAAGCTGCAGTGAAGCACATTAGCCTTTCAGCGTTGTTTTTTTTTTGCGCTCGCTGTTCCAAACAGTACGTGTACTTGTACTTGTCCCTTCGATGAATGAAACTGGTGCTCTTTGTACTCCATTAGGCTGTTTCATTTTCACAGCAGCTACTCATTCCCTCGCTCTGAATGAGTGCATCGCTCTCTACAGGTGTGGGAAGGTCTCGTTGCCTCCGAGGTTATTTAACTGTGTCAGTTGAGATTGACTGTCAGAAGGGTTTTACTCTGTGCTTTAGTTTGTATTTTGTTGCATCACCGCTCACGCAGACTGTTCTCTTATCAGATTGAGTGGTGCATGTACCAGCAAACTTCTGTCTTGTCCTTGTGCCCTTGAACGAGGCCTTTATTCTGCATTGACTCAGGGGGGCGCTCTACTGTCGGCAGGGTGGTAAAAGAAAATAATATGAATAACTTGGTTGTATACTCTCCTTATTGGGTGACAGGCCTGTTGGTGTGTAAGACTATTCCTCCGCTCACCTGATTTAGCCAGTTTTAATCATAGAACTGAATAATATGTTAATTTGGTAGGGTTTTTTTTGGCATGTTAAAAAGGCTGCATTTAAATATTGTCTGTAGATGCTATCATCATAATCCTCTTGAGGTAAACTAATAACAGTAAAGTATCACAGTCGTGAAAGTTTAGGAAACCCTCTACTATCTGTGAGCTAATGATCGTTTGGACTTGCTTAATTTACAGTTAATTGTCTTTGTTTTTATTATGTATTTTCGATTGGAATTAATTGGATTCATCAAATAAAAGTTCAGAGAAGTAAAGGTTTCTCGGTAGGAGCTGCAGCACTGCAGGACGTTTTGTTCCACCAAGTGCAGGGAGGCTCGGCCGGCAGCTTTTTTAGTAAAGATTATGCTTTTTCCGAGTGTCAAAGACAAGGGCAGACTGCTACAGATATGTTTTTTGCTCTCCCTAATGACACCAATACCATTTCATGGCTTACTGAGCAGATTGAATCACACTCACTCTTTGTGAGTCTCACTCTCTGCCCCTGTCTCTGTGTTTCTCTTTTTTCTGCACACACTTCATCACCCTCTCCTCTTCTCATAGGCTATCACATGCACATTCATATGCTGCTGTACAGCGATGCGACACACTCACCCCAGTGGATGTTGTTTAATTGCATTTGGGTCAGCAGTTTGCCGTTGCTGAAACCGAAGGACATGGAATTTGTCAGTTTACCCATTCAGCAGTCATGGGGGGGCGGTGTGTGAGCTAACAGCTCTGCTGGAGTCAGGCCCATAAGGTTAGCTTTACACAGGCCTGTCAGACTGCACTGTCAGTCACTCTCCTCTCCACACATCCACTGTCATCTCCTCATATATTCTGCTCAAAAATCTACTCGACTGCTGTTATTCTACTCAATAAAGCTTTCTAAGATTTATGCACTCTGTCACTGAAAGGGCTCAGTGTTTCAGGAAGTCCTATGATGGCCTGCTACAGCGATAAAGGCTACACATTGGCACCACACACACACACACACACACTTGCTGTATCCCTTGTGCATCACGAGTGATAGAATCTTGCCTTTCGTGACAGTGGAAAATCGTAAGTGGCAGCCAGGACATACAATCTTCTCCAGCTGGTATTTATAGTCCTCAGCAGCTGGAACATTGTATGGAATAAGGAGTTCATTCATTCATCATGTGAGACTCAAGCTCCGTTCTGCTCGTGGATGACCTGATTTTGTGTCTCGTGTTTAGATAGATGGCTTTTCCTTATTGACAATGAAAAATAAAAACATGGGCAGTGTAGGCCCACACACACACACACACACTGATAGAGGCGATTATAACGACACATCGCAAGACAGTTAAAACTCAAAACAAATGTGTGACGATTCAAATCAGCTGAGCTGAAAAATAAATTGCAATGCCCTTTTTCAAACAGCGGAGGGTGTAATCTAGTTTTGAGTTCACATGCTTGACGTCGTACGTCAGTGTCAGGTTTTCAGACAAAAGGAGAGACATGGCAGAGGTCGCAAGTGATTTTGAAAGTGAGGGTGCACAGACCAGTTTTCAAGTGTTTGTTGTTTAAGATAAACTATAATTTCAGTTCCACTTTTAAGATGAGCACATACGTGTCGTATTGCATTTTACCCTACCTCAGAGAAATAAAAAGGGTTTCTCTTTGATTTGTGAAAGATAATATCTCTATATACTCAAAAACAAAAGAAACACAAGTTTTATAAAGTGACACACACACACCTGGTATCGTTAACCCAGAATCGGAAATCATATTGAATCGTGAGTTGATTGTTACATCCCTAGTTATAATATGGTGGTAGAGCTTAATGGTCTGATCATGGTTGAACCGGGATAGTTTGTGTGAGTCAAAACCGCACGTTTTGACTACGAGGCGATACGGTTTGTCCCTTGAGTGAATGAAACTGGTGATCTTCATATACCGTTGGGCTGTTTCATGTTCACAGCAGGCACATGCTTGTGTTCTTTGCTACCCATGCCTTCACTGTGACACTCAGCGTACACACATCATGTATTAGTGCATCGTTCTCCCCTCGACATGTGTGGGAAAGTCTTGCTGTCTCTAAGGTTATTTAGTCCCTCCTGGAAGACAGTTAGGGCAGCTGGTTGTGTCAGAAATGAAAAAAGAGAGAACTTCAACCGTCATACTCCTTTCTCACCTCTGCACAGCTGACCAGCCGTGGCGTGAAGTGGGATTGAATGTCAGATTATTAGTTCAGGAGTATATCAACCATATGTCAGTGTTCAGACAGCTCAAACCTGCAATAACTGAATTTTTGGCCACTTTGGTGCAGCGCAAAAAGCTGTGAAAACAATACATATTTTAAGTTAGTAAGTATGCAGTGAAATCTGTTGCTTGCCTGTCATTTCCTGACCATAAAACCATGATATTCTCCTTTCCCTTTTTAGCTCTGGTTTTGGTCTCTATCGAATCCTGAGGGAAATGAGGAGAGTTTTGATTAAAAAATAAGCAAATTGAAGACATTACGGAAGACCAGTAAGACAGTAAATCAGTTAATCAACAAAAAGAATCAATAGATTTATTGATGGTGAAAATAGTTGTATTGTATTGCAGTATTATGTGCATGTAAGTATGGTGAGAAATGCTGTAATATTGAAGTCTTCTGTTGCCAATCCCTATTAGCTAAAAGAGGGCACCTCTGAGCTCAGTGCTCTTTTTTTTCCTCACACATTGAGTGGTGAAATAATCGGCTGCTCCCAGGGGTGTCTGGTGGCGCATACCTGCAATACTCCACGACTGAAGTTCCATATTTATAGATGGCAACAGAGCGGATCACGTATCCCCACATCACAGCTGTTTGCATTGCAGTGTTGGGTGTCACATAGCTGCCCGGTGCTTCTGTGGTTGTCACATTAAAGCAGAGGATAAACAAACAGCAACATTTAGAGTTTGTTTTTTCTTTCACCCCCCTGGGAAGAGTCATTTTGACTCTTTTATTGAGCCTGGTGGTTATGATGCTGCTGAGTTTCAGAAAGGCAGAGGAGGGGAGTTGTGGCCAATAGTTGGCTTTGCTTGGAGGGAGGGAGGGGCTGGATTAGTGGAGGAGAGGATTAGCAAAATAATGCAAAAGAATGACATAAGGCAGAGATGTGATGGTGGAAAAAAAATGAAGAAATAGAGGATAGAGTGGAGTGGACCTCAGAAAATAGAGGCAATGAGAGCAAAAAGGGATTGTCTTGCTATGGTAGTTTAACACTGGAGGTAATAGAGAGAGAGAGAGGCCAGCACAGCAGAGTGGTGTTGATTGGCCTGTTTGAAAACACATGAACTGCAGACAGAGAGGCAGAGAGGAGCCCTGTGCACTGGGAGAAAGTGTCTCTCTGTGCCGTGCCACGCTGCAGCCCAAACCACATTAGAGCAAATGAATCCATTCCACCTCCTGTTATGGCAGCTCCCGCACGGGGCCCCAGGAAGGAGAGCGAGGGAGGGAGGGAGGAGGGAGAGTGGCAGGAGGGTTGAGATATGAGGGACGGGGAGAGGAAAATGATAGAACGGAAAATGGAAGGTGGTGGAAAGGAGTTGCATGCTGGGTGGCTCTAATGATGTCTGAGGGCTACAGAAAAGGGGAGCAAAAAGCACACAGTGGTGAGGCAGAGAAAAGCTGCAGCCATATAACCCAAGAAGGCGATGAAGAGGAGGAGGAGGAGAGGAGATCCCCCACTGTGTCCAGAGAGCAGGAGGGATAGTTATGTTCTCCCCCTTTTCAGGCTGTTGCTGAATAATGAAGATGATCTCTGGCCAGACTTGCTCCTCTGTATTGTTCAGCATTGCCCTCTGTGCTTGTGTTATTTCCCATAGTTCTGCATGCAGAGCTGTAATTATTTAACTTTTTTATGCACATATTTTGCTTCTTGGGTCTTGGGCAGCATATAACTTTTAATGAAACATTTTAATAAAACACTACAGCATGTTAGCCTGCAGACAGCGCTGTCATGACGCTGCAGGGCTCCTTTAAGGGTCAGCGGGGTCACCTATCATTCCATCATATCATTTTGTGTTTTCACAAATTTCTGACTTCGAAATACATGAATGTGAATGAGTTGTTCACTTGTCTCGAATTGAATTGAATGTTTGACCATTTTATAGATGTTAAAATGATGAAATGTGGAAAAGGCACACATTCATATCTTGACACTGATTTCATATCATCGCCCAGTCCTGCCACTATCGTCCTCCTCCTGTATAATACACATTATTAGCTCCTGTCTGTGGTAACTGCTTCCATGCAGCCCCCACTAACTAACCGTCACGTTCACAAAGCAAGCTGCACTTGACAAAGGTGGGCTAGTCATTTGTTCTGAAATGAGAAATCACTCAAATGTGTGATCACACTCTACGTCTACGTCACTCTATGCATGTGTGTGAATAAGCGAGTGTGTGCTGCTGATAATGAAGAGATAATTTCTTTCTTTTTCTTCCTCTCTGTCCTTTTTGCCCCTTCCTTTCATACTCCAGTGCTTTTCATATTACTTTTGCTTTTGTTTCTGAGTGCTTATTTCTTGCCCAGCTTGTTTTGCTCAGGAAAAAGAGAAAGAGGGAAAATGAATGTGTGTGTGTGGGTTTTTTTTTTTTTGTTTTGTTTTGAGTCAGTGAGAGAAAGAAACAGACAGAGGCTTCCTTGGATGTTAGTATTATTTGTGGTGTGTTGCTCTGCTCTGATTCATAGCAGCATTCTCCCACTGCTGTTTTTAAAGGGACGTTGTAATGCGCGCAACATAATTGGATGTGTAATCCTCTGCTTTGCACCTCTGGTAAGCAGTGCTGAGTGGAGCTGATTAAGATGTTTGGAAGACAATAAAGATCAAGCAGGCGCAGTCTTCAGCGTGTTCACGTATGCTTGAACGACGACAGCCCAAAAAAAAGCAGGAAAAAATCTGGAAAGGAGGAGAGAAATCACACGCTGCTGCCATGCTTTTATGTTTTTTTTACTGTTAAAAAAATCAATTTGTTTCTGTTCCCGTGATGATTTGACAGATTGCTGTTTTGATAGTAAATAAAGAGGGGTGAGGATGTAGGGCAGGAGGAGGGCTTCTGCCATGTTGAAGCACTGTCTGTTATGCAACACATTTTCCCCTCCTGATCTGGAGGGCAGCCACAACAGTCAGTCACGTCAGTCAGGTGGGTTGACTTCTTATCTCAGTTACAACACCACCGGCTGGTCAGACTCACAAAAGAACTGCCCGTTTTTGGGAGGAGGGGGGTAAAAGAGGCATATTTCTCCACCACTCTCCCACCCGAGCTGCCTCCTTCCTCCTCGTCCTCAGCTGTGGGCTGTGTTGGGACAGCCAGGAAGGGGAGCTGGAGGAGAAACAGTTAATCAATACCCACAAGGTCAGACGGCCAGCGTCGGTGCTGGAGCGTGCCCCCTTAGCGGTTTTGTGGAGCAGCCTGGATGCTGAAGGGGATTTGTAGCACTTGTCAGGGCTTAAAGGAGCCCTCTCTGGACCACTTGCTCCAGGTGCTCTGTGTGTGAAACAGACATGGTGGTGAGGCAGCGGGAGAGGGAGACATCTGCTGGACGCTGGCAGACAGCACAGCAGAAATTAGGCCACCCAAAGTTATGGTCACATTATGCATGGTCAGAGTGGCTTTGAGCCCTGCAGAATGGAAAGTTAGCTGCTTTGTCGGGACTTTTCATAGCAAACCACTGCAACATCATACTCATGCAACCTAACAAGAGACACCGCTGCCCACTGCTTGGCCACATTTCCACCAAGCGATGAATCCGCCAACGTTTAAGACTGTGCAAGTGCACTCCAGGTAATTCTGCTCTGGTAATGCTTAAGCTCAGAGGATTAGTAATACACTCTTATTCTCAAAGTGATCCTTTGAAGTTTTACCTTTTACGCTTAATCAAAGTGAGAATTCAAGCTTTTGTGTTCACATGTTCTTAAGTGTGTGAGTGTGTATAAGAGCGAGAGTGAAAAAGACAGAGAGTGTGCAGTAGTCCTGAGATAAGCCCACCAGACTGAGCATTACACATGATAACTCCCCGGCCGCTGAGCGCTGCGCTTTCATCGGATTCGTTCTCTCACTCTGTTTTTCACAGCGGGGGATCTTGGGGGACCCTTTATCGGTACTGAGCAGCTTCCCAACCCCTCCCCATCCCCCACCTGTGGTCTCTCAGTTCGCCTTTTGTGCAGAGGAATGTGTGGCAGACCAACACTGATGGAGATATACAGCCATTAATCCAGCCTCAGTAATGAACACAGGGCTGAAATTGTTCTTGTTGCTGCTCAGTGTTGGGATCAGAACAAGATATACAGAGAAAGAACAAGATGCTTTAAAGCTGAGCCTTATCTGCTGTTAGATGTGGGTATAAATTTGTTGTCTATGCCACGCTGATAACCTTGACTGTTGGGCGTGCTTCTTTTAAAGAGAGATAACAGTTTGTGTCCTCTCTTGGTTACAGCGAGCGTTCGATTCTTCTCCCACAGGTAACATAAAGCACTGAAGCTTTCTTTCAGTTTCACCAAGATTCTGTTCACAGCGTTAACGGCACTGCTTTGGAACATCTCAGTTTGATGCATTTGCCAAAAAATACTGCTTGTAAAAAAAACTGCTTGCTCGTGGTGCGTCAAATTAGATGAGTCAGTGCATAAACAAGCCGGCTTCCTTGTTTGACAGTTTGTCAAGCTGCTAAACTACAGTCTGAACTTCAGAGGTTACAAACTCTTTACACAGGCGACCTGGTAAAAAACTGCACTAACAAATACACCTCTCCTCCTCTTCCTCTACAGAACGCAGAACTTTTAATGGCGTCCCGATAGAGACATCAGGATGAACACACTACCATCAATGGACCGGCACATCCAGCAGACCAACGACAGGCTGCAGTGCATCAAACAGGTGTGTATGCAGACCCCTTTGACTTCACTGAACTATGAATCAGTGAATCTTCTGCCTGGGTTTTCTTCACACATCTCAAGAACTGTTCACCCGATAAACTTTACACCTGCAGAGCGTTTAGGGAGGTGCAATTTGGCCAGATGGTGGTGCTATAATAACTTTGAGGTGCATATTCTGCCCTGTAACTTTTGAATCGTGGGCCTCAGGAAAAAAAAATTGGATCCAGAGTAATCTATCGCTTATAATCCACGCTTGTGTTGAGATTTATTTTTTTACCATATTGAATTCTAAATAAGATTTGCTGCTGCTCCTTCTACTAATTTTGATTTTAATCAATCTGGACCAGGCTGGGAAATGTATCAAGGCAGGATTAGTGCCATTTGCTCAATAGGTGGCGCTGTAGCTGCATCATCTAACTATAAATGTAGTCTTTATAGCTGTCTGACCACGTATGACTGTCCGACCACCCTGCACACATATCTGGAGAACTTTGCACATGGTGCGTGCAAAAAGTCGCACGGTGGTTCTCAACAACGCTACAAGCACTAAACTTGCAGACTTGAATGCTGGAGACAAAGCCACACAAATCTGCATCTCCTCTCCTTTCTGACACTCTTTCCTGCTCTAAGCACCTTATATGGGCATCAGTTTTTCTGGCCATTAGCTCCAGTCACACAGATCGAGTTGCACAGGGTCACAGAGACCCTGGCAGTGAGCACAGAGAGAGACTTCAAAGGATCATAGCAACATAACAGACTCTACTCCCCCCATCTTGTGCACGCTTACATCACGTTCCTCACTCTTGACGTATGCCCGACCCTTGTTGTGGTTTTTGCTTAAATGCTTCCTTGACTGCCAGCTTTCTGGAGACTCCTCGCAGACAGATACAGACAGAAAGACACAGTCAGACATAACCCAGGGCTACCGCCTCTGCCTGTGATTAATAGTCTACAAGAGCTTGCTGTCTGTGGGCTTATTTGTTTATGCTATGTGGGTGTGATCCTTTATATCTCCCAACATCCATATGACACCAATGCCTTAGAGTGAGTCAGTGAATGATAGGGCTTTGAGCTTGCGATTATGAGGTGACATATCCCTTTTCGCTCTGCCTGCCTGCTGTTAAGCCCACCACCATCCCCACCTTAACTCCTGAGCACCCACGACAATAACCTCTTTATCAAAACAGCCTCTCATTGCCTTGGTGCTTTCACTTCGATCGCATGTAGAAATGTGCAAAATCTTGGAAAAGCCCCATTTCCAAAATGTCAGCTTTTCTCGGATGAGTAGAATTTGACACTGACTTCACAAAGCTTACTCAATTATTTTCTCAGGCATCAGTGATAAGCTCCTAAATAGCCCCAGTTAACACGTCTAGCTTAATAAAGGCACTAATTGTAGTTGGGTTTATATACTCCTCGGTTGGCTGTAATAGAATTCGTAGTAAACCAGACTTCAAAGGTAGTGAGTTAGTCAGTGAGCTCTGAGCTCGCGGCAGCTCTGCCAGCAGGGTGTTGTTTTGGTTTGGGGGAAGCCGCTGGCTGGAAGAGAGCCAGGTGTTGTGCTGCTTTTCATACAGTCAGGTAGGCACTGAACAGCCTGAGCTGTGGCTGGCCTGAAAAGGGGTAAGTCGGTCCATCATCCCACAGAGGACAGCCTGTCAAACGTCTGGCTCTTTGTCTGAAACCCCATCACTGCCGGCTGCTCATCACCTCCCCACCACCAGCACCACCTCCCTGTTCTTGTCCTCATCCAACCCTGAACAGCAACAACAACAAGAACAGCTCAGGCCCCATCCTCCCTCCCAAAAAACTCCGAGCTATTCCTCTCCGCTGTCCTCCCCCTCACACCAGAGTGGAGGGTTGTCAGGCTGAGTCGGTGGCGAGCGCCTCAGCAGCAGGAGCTGTGAGTTCACATCTAGACAGACAGCCCCCTGCTGCGCCGGTTCTGATTCCTCTGGCACTGGAGGCCGATACGCCTCCCATCAAGCAGCAATAATGCCAGATTATATCACTCATCTGTAGCAGGCTGTCCTCCTCCCTCTCACTCAACAACAAGAGCATCTCTCTCGCTTTCTCTCCTTCTCTTCACCATCAGCCAAACCCCACACAGCTATAGCTCCATAATGGCTAATCTTCACATCAAAAAAGACGAGTCACTCAAGGCCTCTCTTGAAGCTCATGATATCATTGGAAGCTCTCAGAGATTTTCTCTGCAGGCGGGTACCAGGCCTGACACGTTGCGCCAAATAAAGCTGCCCTTTCAAAAATGCTCACCTCTGCTGCCCCCTAAAGACAATAGTCCTACCGTCCCCAGGAGGACACACAAAACAAGACGCTTCAGCTCCAGATGAGAATAATAAATGCTTTCGAGTGGGCTCAATCTCGCCGACTGAACAAGCTGCAGCTCTGCCCCATTTCAGAGCTATTAACCTCCTGAGCCATGAAGAAAGGGAGCCCAATTTTAAAAAATGCTTATTGTGTCCTGCCAGCCTGAGTAGCCTTCATACACTGGGAAGAAAAGACTCAACTGTTTCAGGCCTCAGTGAACAAGCAGGGAGACAGACAGAGACTGAAAGAGATTAGACAACACACCAACAGTGCATATTGAGTCTGCACACATAGCTGCCAGGACCAAGGTTGTTTTCTTTGTGAACAGCCAAGCCAGCCAGTGGACTTCTGCTGCTGAGGCTCTGTTACTCTCTGAAAACAGCCAATGAATGAGGGGAGGGAAGGGGGGTTGGAGGGAACGATTTGGTTGCGGGTCATGGGGGTGAGGGCCGAGTGTTGCCAAGAAAGATTAACAGGAAACACTGGCATCATTGTTGATATGGGGTGTGATCTTCTTCCCACAATGCAGCAGAGCCCTGAGTGGGCGTACGATGGAAGGAGTCAAGGTCCTTGCAGGGTTGTGCAGAAACACAAGGCATTAAATCAAGGCAGTTTGGAGGGAAGAGCGCAGGGCCGCGAAGCTATTTGGTTGCAGTGTTTTTCCAATTTGTACTTAATCTGAGAAAGTAACACTCATTATTTCCCATTGTTTCTAACGGCAGTCTCGTTTCTCTGTGTTTGCACAGCACTTACAGAATCCGGCCAACTTCCACTCAGCGGCCACAGAGCTGCTCGACTGGTGCGGAGATCCCCGGGCCTTTCAGCGACCTTTCGAGCAGAGTCTAATGGGATGTCTGACGGTACGCAAACAGTAATTATGGTTTCTGTTGGATTTTCAGGTACTTTTTAGGATCCGTGAGCAAAAACAATAATTAGATTTGGGATACTCAGGAAAAAACAGATGGGCTGATTTGTCTGATGCTTATCTGATGCTTTTCGTCCCCTTTTAAGTTAAATTAAGACGGTGCAATAGATGAAACAACTTCATGTCATAATCTTATTGATATTTGGTGATTGGTTCATACTATTTTTCCCTTTATATTTGAGTGAAAAACAGTTAATAGAAGGCTTTAGTCACACTAAGTTTGTATCCAGCAGTTACCAAAGGCTACTGCTCAAGCCGTCAGGAACAGTGACAGAGGTTAAAGTGCTTGTCACCCACTGCTTTTCACTTGCTTCTCACACACACACACACACACATACACACACACACACAGAGGCTTGAACAGGACTGTGGGTAGCCAGTCACCCCTGGCTATCTCCTTTCATTTCACCAAGCTACCATTCATCAATCTGGGTGGAGGGTGAGAGAGCTGGCCTGCAGCAGGTGTGTGTGTCCCCGGTGTGTAAAACACACACACACACACTTACATACACAGTCACATATGTGAAAGAGGCTTTAGAGCAGAGAATTATAAATTTCCCGCTTCTATCACTAAGATCAGCCTTTTCGAACACGGAGGGAACATTGTCCCCAGCTGAAGTGTTGGTAGCGTGAGCAAACAGATAAATGCTCATTAATGTGTAAATCACAATAAAAGCCTCTTAAAGGCTGATAAAGAGCTATACAATGGAGCCCACCACTGAGATCCCTCTCAGCATGGGTCCCTTTCCATCAGCTAAATTGTTTCATCAGACTCGGAGAGCAAGCAGCTTCTTATCTGGAGAATTAAGGCGTGCAACAAGTCCTCGCATTCTTTCGAGGATTTTTTTTTTTTTTTTTTTGCCTTCGTGGCGTTACCTTGCTGAACTGGAATTTAAAGATGACTGCGCAACAGAGATTTGTTGCAGCTGAATGGAACGGAGTGCGTGCCTCTGCCTCGTGTTGTTCCCTCTGGCATGTTGTAGCTACATGTGGAGGTCATCCTCCGATCCCTGGCGGAGTATCGGCTCCATAGCCAATAAAAGATGACATAACTGAGCTGTCAGTGCTGCACTATTAGCTCTGTCTGCTTGACAATTTGTGTGCTGGGGGGTTGTCTGTCTTAATGCATACTGTATATGGAGAGTGTGGGTGATGCAGTGCAGGCAGACATCTAGTATTATTTCTGCCTCTTAGTTCACTAGGAGCTGTCTTTCACACACAATGATTTCAACAGTGAGCAGAAATAAAGTACAGAGATGCTGCTTTTTCCCCTCCTTCCAGCACGCAGACAAACAAGAATATCAAATGCCCGGTAACCCCCCAGCACCTCTGACAGCACTGTTCTCATATTGACAGGAATATGGGCCTGGATGTGCGTCCTCAGAGGGAGATTAAGCTAAAAAAGGCTTATGAGGTGAAACACTTGTTAATTCCATGTTGAATCTATGCTAGACTCTGCAGCTGCCTGCCTGCCTTGTACAAACTGCAGGGAAGACTCACACAGGAAATTAAACGATTGACAGCAACACGTTTGTCAGAATTGTTTGCATGATATGGTCAGCTTGAATAGATCATGTTGTGAAGTGTTTATCCCTGGTGTTCTCAGCTTCAAATAAATGCAGTTTGATTTGCCGAAGTACAGTTGTACCATTGTATTGTGTCTCTTCACTAAAGCAATCTAATTAAGGCTGTTAATTGACATAATTTCCATAGCTTTCCATAGCAAAGGCACTTTATGGCTGCTCTTGGCTGTTAGGTTGGCTCTCTAAAAGGCACCCCAGCTGACCTTGTTAAAGGTAATGTGTGTTTTGAGGTCAGAGGGAGCAGAGGAGTTGTCATCTGTTAGCAGAAAAAAGTGAAGGGGTTTCCCCCATCTAATCGTGATTTACCGTGGTCTCCTGGGTCCTGTTTAACGTCACTTGGCATACCTTTTAACGTTATATTAGAGTCTGGGTGGATCCTGCTTGGTGTCCCGTAAATGTTCAACCTCGTTCTGAAGTCATTAGCACAAAAGGATTATTACAGCTGGGGACTGATTCCTCACAAAATTGGAGTAAAAAGAGGACTTTTTAACCTTCAGTTCAGTCAGGGGGGATACTGCTGAAACTTTAACACACACACAAACTGGTTGGTTTATCTGAATATCCCAATGCCCATTATTTCCACATTTTCCACGTCTGTCTGGGTAATTAGAACAGCAGCCTTTTAGTCAGGGGACAAACTGCTCCCTTTAGGGCCAGAGCGGGCTTGTTTGATGATAACCTTTCAGAGACTCGCTCCACAGAGCGACTGTGGTTTGGCTCGCTCGCCTCCTCTTGGAGGTTGATGCAGTCATCAGACTCGTCCTGACTGTGGATGACTGGAGCAATCCAGACTGCAGACTCCACATTAATCTCACTGTGTCTGTATGTGCAAGTGTTTATTGAACTCGTGTCTGACAGAAGAAAGATGAAGTTCAGAGATAAATATTAACACAATTAAGAAGTTGAAAGGATTAAGAGGCCTTAAATATGGCTTACTGTTAGCACAGCAAGTAATATATTGCTAATCTTATTAGTGCCTAAAAGACAGCGGTGGTACTCATGGTCAGTCGCTCCCTCTCCAGGTGGTGAGTCGTGTCGCTGCTCAGCAGGGGTTTGACTTGGACCTGGGCTACAGGTTGCTGGCTGTGTGTGCTGCCAACAGGGACAAATTCACTCCGAAGTCTGCAGGTAAGACCCACCACTCTGACTCCTAAAATTGCAGGCAGATGCATGCTCATACATCATCCCATTTACCACTGTCGCCTTGGCAAGACAGCGGATGACACAGCGCTCATTGTTCTCCATGCTGTAATTATTCTCTTTTTCATGAAGCAAAACAATTAAAACAAATAGCTTGTGTGACTTAAAGTCATGATCCAGTCAGAAGTTTCCTCTGTCATTGTTCTGCTCAGGCCAAGAATGCACATCGACGCAGTTGCTTATTACATTTTGAGCACTATATAAAGGTTATTAGCATGTCACAGAGAATCCTGTAATTATGCTAACAGGCAGTGTCATTTGCATATTATTTTGTTCCTGTCAATGCTTAAAAACAAATACCGTGAAATGTGCAGTTTGCCAATTTCACGACTGCAACCACAGACATTGCACAAAAAGCTCATCGAGCATTATAATGTCAGATATTTTTAGTCCCCATTAAACATTAATGTGCTATTGAGATGAGCTGTCTGGGTGGTAGCCTCACAAAACCAGTCTACTCAAACCCTGTTCATATCCGCATTCACTCACACACACGAGAGAGTGAGCAGTAATGCTATCCTCAGACATTTATCTATCAAATCCTCCCCTCACCACCTCCCACAGTCCTGCAGGAGTGGCCTGCTCTTGTACATTTGTCAAAGTGAGTGTACAGAGGTGGGAGAGAGAGAGAAAAAAGATGGATGGCTGGGGAGGTGTCGCAGATTTGTGCTGGACCACTCACTCTGCCTGACAAAGCCATAGCCCACCAGTCAGAACACGGATAAACCCTCGTTTCTGCAGTTACATAACTGCCAGTAGTGAGTTAGAGTCAAATATTTTGATTAAAATGTCTGATTTCCTTGTTGCTTTGACAAAGCGAATATGTCACTGTTTCATAACAGGAAGGACCTGCAGCGTCAGTCTCTGAAATCGTATCCCAAAGTTTCTCACACAAGCTGCAGTGTGTTGCAGAAATATATCTGTTTCAGGCTGGTATTTTATGCTCACATGGTTCTATGATATGAACATTTGCTCGAGCACAGATATCCTCTTTCAGTTGTGGTGGGAAGCGTCTTGTCGGGAGGAACTTAAGTGGTCAGACAGACGTCAGTGCACAGTATTGATTGCTGTATTTCTCTCTCTGTCTGTGTTCCTGTGTTGGGATAATGTGATTGTTGTCCAGGCATGGCTCGGACTGGCCGGCTGTCTGGGCCCCGACTGACAGCCAGAATCATCCTCAGGCCTGCTGATGGTTCTGGGATCTAATAGAAGACGGCACTGGGTTTCAGGAAGAGCTGCTTATGCACAGCGGACAAATGGGAACTGTAGTGTAATTATGGGGGGCTGAGGGTGGGGGGTTGGATGGGAGATATGGTGCGGCCAGTCATCAAACGAGGCAGGCAGGCTGTCGGGTGGGAGGCAGATGTGACTCAGGGCAGATCTTACTCACTGAGCATCCATCTTACCTCTTTACAAGGACGTCTGCCTGAAAAAGCAGATGGGAGGGAGACACAGGAGACGTGATGCACGCATGAACTCAGAGATGCATGCTTGCGCTCAGACAAATGCATCAACAGAGCTTTCTTTTTACTGCTCCGTTAGGTCCATGGTATCTGCTTGCTTGTCTGTGCGTGCGTGCGTGACTGTAAATGCATGAATGTGTGCTTTAATTGTGCAGCCCCAGCACCATCTTCTCACAGCCTGTGTGGCGACAGAGGGCCACGAATCTGACACCTGAGAGCCCAGACGCGGGCCAAGTAGTCTGGGATGCTCTCTGTGGGCTCCTCTGGGAGAAGAGGCAGCCTCTTAAGACTGCAGATCAATCTTTCACTTTCTTTCAGAGCATCAGTTAAAGAGGAAATTGATAAAGCAATTAATGCTACCCTCCTCTTTTTTTTAACAATCTGACAACTTGAGTTGTGGCAAAATTAAGTTGACGCATGTGTTTCTCACTACAAGTATAAAATACTGTCATTGCTGCAGAGTGCTTAAAGATAATTATATATAATTTTCAGTAAGTGGTAAGTGAGGCTACTACCAACAGATCTGAACGAACATTTAGACACATAAATCAAATGTGATGTCATAATTTACAATTTTGATTATGCTAGAGTCTTATTTCTGGAGATATTTTCCCTTCTTCCTGTGCTCCCTGTGTTTATACCGTATGGATTAAGTGTACAGTTATATAAATATGTATTTTTCTTTTATAAAGAAGCATTTGGAGCATTTTATTCCCTCATTCTGGAAAAGATAATCTGGTGCAGGCAGAGTTGTGTTTTAGCTTTTGTTTAGTTAGTCGTTTGTCTGTCAGTGTCTCGAAATGCCTTAAAGTTGCACTCCTGTTACCCAGTGAGTCCCGTCGAGTGCATTTCGGAGAGATTTTCAGATTTTTAGCAACAGCTGACTGCTGCTGATGAGCTGTCTGGAGATTGTGACCCCGCAGTGAGGCCTCAGGGATTAGGGTGTTGCTCTAATCTGGAATCAGCCAGTGAGGAGACTGATCTGCTGTTAGTAATGTTAACTCCCAGTGCCACGAAGGATGCATGACTTTAACCCTATTAGCCTACCCTACTAGCAGCTTGCATTTTTTCGTCGCAGTTTACTCTCTTAAATTAAAAAGTAATTTCCATGTATTTTATTTTTGCTTATTTTTTTTTTCAAAACTAGTCCGTTTTTCAATCTTCTTAGAGTTGTTTGTTTTCCTCGTATTAATCTGCAGCCTGCTACAACTTCCAACTGAGCAGTCCATTAGATAATAGGTGTGCTGCTGCCCTACAAACACACAAAACCCTAATAGAGTCTGAGCTGATGGGCTCCTGTGAAGTTCAGCAGACACCAAATCAGATTAGGCACGTAATCTATCAAGTGTTTTACTGTTTCCTTCCTCAGCGAATCTGCCTCTCCTGTCATCAAGCTCATAACAGCTTGTCCTCTTTCTTTATGAAGCGTGAGCTCCAATAATAAACCTACAGAGCTCTTCCTGTATCAACTATCTCACCTCTTCCTCTTGACAATGTGCCCCTCCTGTTAAGTTTTAAATAGATGAAAGTAAATCTCAAGCGTGACACATTTTGTGTGTTATGTTTTGAACATGACTCGACACGCTCCGGATTAAAGGTAGCTGCTCCCAGGAATGATCGCTATGTTCTTAGAAAGCCACTTTAACGTTTAAGTCAGGTTTCTGCGTGTTGGTCTTTGTGTCTTGCTCAAAAAAAGTAATAAAAAAAAAAAGCAATCATTTAGTGTATGTCTGCATCACGTTATCAGGACGCTTCTAATACTGAAACCTTATCATTTCGGTCACGGCAGCTTTTATTCTACAGAACTGATAACAAGTGATTAAGATTCGGGGGAAAAATGGGAAATGCGCTTAGCTTTGTTCTGTGGTTGTGGTGATTTGTAAATTCTCCCCACCCACTTAGATCTGATGTTAAAAAAAAAAAAAAATGTCTCCGTGGAGCTGCAGAATTTGTCAGTGCTCAGTCAGTCAGTCAACAGAGCGTCATCTCAGGAAAACCCTGCTGTGTCAACAGTGACAGAAAACCTCCAGGGTGTGGCTGCAGCTCACCTCGTGTCCTCTGTGAAGCACACAAACACACACATAGCTCACAAAAACAACACTAATAACTCCTATAATTCAGCAGGCTAGTGCTCCTATAAATAAGCACTCCATTAGACTGTAGCATGCCTGTACACTCATCCTCTCTCCTCCTTTGGCCTACAACAATCTGACATGTCTCCCACTTATCTGTCTCAATTTACTTCCACTTGATTGATTTTCTCACCCTGTCTTTCATTCCAGCTTTGAGCTGCGTGTGTAGAACTAGAGGAAGGTGTAGACCTGCTTTGTTACTGACCCAATCAACCTTACAGACTTTTATATTTAATTACTGCTGAGTAAGAGCAGCGTGCTGAATTATTAACATGAAAGAGGGTTTTATTTTTAGCAGGCGAGCCTCTCCTCTGACACTCTCCAGCGATTCGCCTTAGATGATGAAACCTCTTTGCAACTCAAAACTACCTTCAGAACTTTACTATTAAGTTGATAGAAACAAAGCTCATGGGGAAGCACTTATTAGGGTAGTAGTTGCATTTTGCTGCCTCTGGCTGATTGGGTCCTCTATCACTTTGCTGCTTAATTGGTTTGGTTTACTCAGTCGCAAGTCAATTCATTTTGGTAATATCCCCGCTGAGCCTGCAGTGCAGTTGCAAACACAGAAGACAAAAAAAAGAAAAGATGTGCAAATGATTTAAATCCTCCTTTTGTTCAGGGTTGCCTGATCTGGCACCCACACCTCAGGACTCAAACACACTCAGATCAACCCCCAGGGGCTTTCGATGCACACTTTTCAGGTCATGTTTCTGTCCCAACAATGCCACAGTTGTGTTTGTTTCAATTCTGCGTAGGACTATTTGTGAAACCGTTGTTGACTGAGTGCGTCTGTCACTCAAAAGGCAACTTCCCTGTGCTGTCACGAAGCCAGTGGGCCTTCCTGCTCTTCTGCTGCACAGCACATCTCAACCTTTAGGTAAGAAGAGAACAAAAATGACAGCTTAGGTTTTTCCTGTTCCATTCATCCAGATTTGTTTTTCCACCATGCTGGGTTTTGCATCAGTCAGGGGGGCAAAGAGAACTCAGATTCACCCACCTTTTCTTCATTCAGTCACACTCAGATATTCTAAGTGATTCGTCTTGTTTGGTGGGGCGTCGTCAGGTTAGATTGTCCTGCAGGCAGGAACCCCCTCTCTGATCATTGTGTCTGCCTTAACAGATTAACATCTCATTCTCTCCCACTTCCTCTCTCATGCTTGGCTTCTATCCAGCTTCACATAGCACACTTAAGCTCCACCCTACTATGCAAGTTTGCAATCTGAGCTTGCAGCTTTTTTTGGGTTGTTGTTTCCTCTTTTTTTTGTCCTTCCTGACAAATAGCAGTCACATTGTTGGATTATGTGTGTGTGTGTGTGTGTGTGTGTTTCTGTCACTAAGTGTGTGATGGCAGCTTAGAGAAGGCAGGACAGCAGAGCACTGCACAGACTAGGCAGAGCACATCAATAACAGCAGCTCCTAACAGAGGTGAGAAGCACTGGAATATCTCGCCTTCTCTATCTCCACTCCTGTTTGTCTGCTTCGGCTCGCTGTCTTTATCTCTCTCTCATCCGCTCTTCTCCTCGGCTGTCTCCTCTACTCCCTCTGTCTATCCCCCCCACCCACCCCCTGCAGTCTCCAGAGTGTGTTGGAGCCGGTAGCAGGTACAGCAGGAGCCCATTAGTGCAGAGCCCCGCTCTGATTGGATAAGCCGAGAGAAACCGGGAGACTGCCTCTGAATAATTGATGTGCATTGTGCAGACGCTGGACAGGGGGGAAAAAAGACAGATCAGAGAGCAAGGGAGGCGAAAGAGGGTGAGCAGAAGAGAGAAAGACAAGAGAGGAAGTAAGAAAAGGAAAGAGAGTGAGCAGAGTAAGGGATATGTGCACAGAGTGAGAGTGGCTAAGGCGCCGGCAGGAGGCTTGCAAGCAGCAAAAGCTTTGAGAGTTGCCACTGGCCTCTGCGGGAACAGGAGCATTTGTGACACTTGAATCTTTTCTCTGCACTATGAAGGGAATAAGATGAGATGTGCAGGGACTTTGCTTGGCTCTGGGTAAGTGTGTGTGTGTGTGCTGTCCATGTGTGTGTCTCTGCACAAAGCTATTTGGTAAATCATTTGAGTGTGTTTGCATGCATGGGGCAGGACCAGCAGTTGACAGAGGCCAGAGGATCAGATTTAAGGTCTAAGATGATGCAATTGCAGTAATAGAAGCAGAACTAGTTTGGTTTTCTTTTTATAGTGTATATATGCTCTTACAAAGTCACATCACAAAACTTTTTTTCAACTGTTGTGTCTGTTGCAGCTGCAGTTTAGGCCATAAAGTCACACTGGCTTCTGTCTTGTCTGGTGTGTTCGTAGTGTGACTGTAGTCTAAAGCACAAGACAGGATCAGGGCAGATCAGCTGACCACAGGTTGACCTACATGCTGTTCTGTCACCAGGTTATCCCGATTGTTGTCTATGTGCACAAGCTTGCGTTGACATGCATATTGGTTCATTTGTGGGCTTTGTGGGTTAAGGGTTACAGTTGAGGTTGTGGTTGTGTTTTGGTCATTATGTCTTGAATCAAGGCATTAGGAGTTTGTGGATTAAAGTGGGTTTAAATTTGAGGATTGTGTTTAGGGTTAGGGAAATAAGATTGAATTGTAAATAATTATTCAGCTGCCACAGACGTTTGTTGCGTTTTTTCCAGTTTACAGTTAGTTAATTTCAAATAAGATACATATACAATGCTATAATGATGACACACTTAAAAAGATTGTGTGAGTCCGAGTCACTCGGCAGCATCACACATGGAGAGTAGGTGACCGACTTTATGGCTTTTTAAGTTGTTGACCTGTGCTTGGAGCCAGAGTATGTCTGCATGTCCACTCATTAGGAGAGGAAAAGGAGGAGGAGGAGAAGAAGTGTAGTCATGGGAGCACAATGCAGTTAGATCAGCACACATTATGGCCCGCTCTTATCGTGGTGTTTAAAAGTATTAACTGTTCTTGTCAAATGTGTCTCCCTCACATGTATAAACTAGAAAAGCACTCAGAGAGCACAGACTGCCGCAGCGGCGGCGACTTTTTTATTTAAAGTTACCCCCGCCGCCAAGGAGGTTATGTTTTCACTGGGGCTTGTTTATTTGTTTGTATGTATGTTGGTTTGGCGGTTTGCAAAGTAACTCAAAAAGTT
Organism: Synanceia verrucosa; assembly: GCA_029721515.1. Lineage (NCBI taxonomy): Eukaryota > Metazoa > Chordata > Actinopteri > Perciformes > Synanceiidae > Synanceia > Synanceia verrucosa. The sequence goes on along the minus strand of CM056562.1, from coordinate 16,178,506 downwards.
ATGGACAGATTTTGACGAAATTTTCAGGGTTAGTCCAAAGTGGCTTAACTTAAAACTGATTCATTTTTGGTGGTGCCGTCAAATCAGATCCGATCACCACCAAAAATTAATCAGTTTTAAGTTAGGCCACTTTCGACCAACCCTGAAAATTTCGTCAAAATCCGTCCATAACTATTTGAGTCATTTTGCAAACCAACAAACAAATAAACAAACCCTGGTGAAAACATAACCTCCTTGGTGGAGGTAATGAAGGGGTCAGTCAGGCAATAAATGGGCAACACAATCAACGTTAAAACTAACAGCTTAATGACGCTCACAAACATAATATGACACGATCTCCAGCTGACCTACATGTAAAAAAACTACAAAACAACACAACTTCCAGATAGCTGTCATGGAGCTGCAGCAGCACTTCCTGTTAGCCTGAGCAAGGGTGTAAACCTCTGAAACAAGCTCAGAGCCACGTGCAGCCACTCCCCCCTCCAGCCTTCCTCCTCTTTTTTCTCCTCTTCCTCCTTCCTCTCCAGCTCCAAAGCTTTGTTTGTATCGCTTTACGCTACACACTTGTCTGACCTCCTGTGACTGCACTCTGAGTACTTCCCATCAGGCTGTTAGTGACTCATTCATGACATTTGACTTTGAACTGTACATGTTTTGCAGCCTACGCTTTTTGTTTCAGCTTTTTCTGTTCTCTGAATCATTGCCATGCTTAAATGACATCCCCCCCCACCCACTAAAAGCAAGAGGCAAAGAAAGTGGTGTGTTGAGTTGAGAGAGGAATTTCTTACTGATGTCAGGTACTGATAGCAGACAGTGTGGAGCTCCTACCCCCCTCAGGCTACACAGTATTATAGCACGACGTGTTTCAGGAAGCGCTCGTAAAATTCTTCAGTGTTGTTAATCACTTCCATATTTATCAGTGCTTCAGTCAAGGTGTTCTGACACCTTCTCATGGCTACTCTTCAACAAATTCTTCCTTTACTAATTCACCTATTAGAAAGGCCACAACTGGAATTTCATCACTTTTTAATCGCTGTTTTCTCGTATGAAACTGCAGCCCTGGGAAATCTCAGAATTTGATTGTGTTTTCATCCTAATGATTTCACTGAAGGAACAACAGCATGAGATCAAAGACGTTATTGTGGAAGTTGAGACAAATGGTGTCTGAATATAATTAGCCATGTGATATTTGCTAGTTCCCCTCTGGTGGTGAGAAGCTGAGCGTGGCCGATAAGAGCAGTTTATTCGCTCTTTGATGCTCTTTCTCGCTGTGTGAGGCGCTTTTACTGTATAAGCACTTTTTCTTTGCAAAGACTGTGTTTGTTTACTCACCAACACGTACCACAGTTTCCATGTTTACCTCGACTTTTTTCCTCATTTTTGTACCTATGCTTGTGTCTATATCTACCTGTGTGTTTACTTTTACATGCCTTTGAGCACAATTGTACGTTTTTTCCTACACAAAGCGTGTGATTCAGTTGGATCTCTTTGGCGTGTCGTGACTCTGTAAGCAAGACGAGCTGACTTACAAGAGCGTCTGACGCTGACACACCGGCCACCTGAGTTTCATATCCCAGCAAGGATAAAGGTCAAATCCATAGGTCAACGCCATGACCGCTGTCGTCACGAACAGACTCAAAGGAAACATGCTGCTGTCTAAATCGCTTTAGTCATTTTTCTTTTCTCCTTTCTTCTGTTTTCTATCGTTGGAAACTGAACACCTTTTGTTTTTGGACCATTCGTTAAACACCACTATCATGAACAACATTTTTTACAATTTTTGTTTCAGCGAGAAAATAATCTCCAGATAAGAACAATAATTAAAATATTTAATGCCAACACACTTGGCAGGGAATAAAAGGATTTCAGGCCAGGGGTGCTTTCTTTTCTACCTTTTTAACTTCACCAAGGGACTATTTTAGAGTGTAAGTGTGCTTTGATATTATAAATATATTTGGGAAAATCGTAAGGACCACTCATTTCTTTCGTGAATGCATTTGGAGATGAATTTGACTCATGAGAACAACTATTTAAAGCTGCTGTAAATACCATGCTAAGAAATGTTCATCTTTGCATTGAGCCTCAATCAAGCTCAGTTGGACTAGAATTTCTGAAATATGTAAGATAAAGTTTTGTTTTTTTGGGGTGAGACAGAGCCCACACTTCCCACCTGAGCTTCAACATTTTGCACCTTTAGTTCGATCCAGCCGCCGTTCTGCATTATGTTTGGTGTTCATGCTGCTGATTCTTCTTATGACTCTGCCCCGTTTAAAAATGTGTAATTTGAACCCCACAGAGACCAGCACCTGCAGGAGATGTCAGAGTGACTCAGGTAGATCTACCCTCCCTTCTGGGCTGCAGCATCTCTTTGGCTTGTGACCCACACACACATCCAGGGGAGGAGGGGATCTGCCCACTCCCTCCATCTCCACCTGTCCTCTGTCTAGCATCCTTCCATCCATCTTCTCCCCCCTCTGTCCTCGCGTCTGGTGTACTGCCAGAGGTTGTGAATGAAATTCTGTCAAACCAGCCAGGAAACTGGGATTATTTTACCAAAACAAAAAAGCACAATTATGGAAAAGTTAAAAAAGTGAAAACACAAAATGACACATTTGAAGTTCGAGGCCTTTAGAGGCTGGTTTTGGTTGCATGTGATTTCTGACACAGAGCTGTCTCTCTGCAGGGCATGTTTGAGTTGTTCTGAGACTGAAGCCCATTTGATATGCTCTTCTCTTGGAAGAAGTTGGCTGAACAGAGAGGGGGCAGGATGGGGGATATCATTGACTGCTTAAATGGCTTCCATTACACTCCTGCAGAAAGCATGACTTTTTTATTATTATTATTTCGCAGGATTTTTATGTCCTCCATATCCGTCTTTTGCATAGTATTTTGTACCCACACAGCCTAGCCCTATACCTGCCAGTGTTTTACAGTTGATAGCTATTATAAATTGCTTCTTTGTTGTCATCCCACACATTGTCTCGGAAGGCTTCTATGTCTAGTGCTGCAGTGTTCATGCTCAGAAAGTGTAATTTTTCATGTAGTATTTCCTTCTTTGTCTGTGAACAGAAGAGCTGCATGCACTGTATTACATGTAAGCCCGGCTCGTCCAATGTTGTTGATCACAATTTGACCGGTTTGTGGTAATAAGTTCAGGACCAGTATGAGGGCAGGGATGTGCAGTCTATCATTCATTTAGATGTGTCAAGTCTTGCATAATTAACACAATGCTCTTGTGGCACAAATTTTGGGTTTTTGTACAAACCAGCCTTGTTCGCTATTATATTGATCTTCCAGGTTTATAATTTGAGCATGCATAGTAACATCCTGAGGTACCACTCCTTTTTCCTCCAGTCAGTTTTATAAAATAACCTCTGTGCCATTCATCGCCACCAATCTTTGATTTGCGTTATCATGCAAACAAAAGAGCCTGTAACTTCTCAGACGTAGCACCGATAAAGCAATAGAGCCAAGCTCTCCAGCTGTTATATGATCTATATCAGTAACATATCACTGATACCATGTCACGCCTCCTGCACTGAATTTCAGTGCGGTACGATGTGTCAAAAACAAAATGTTTATTCCCACAAAACAGGGATAAAGATGGCACGCTGAGGAAGGCTTTGACAAATCAACAGCAGTGTCTGTCAAATAGTTAACACACCAAAGGGATCAAGGTACAAGATGGTTCTTTTTATTTTATTATCACTCGAGTTTCACCTTTTTCTCATGTTTATTTTAGGGGAAACAAACCAACCAGTAAAGGGGTTTGGTCATTCACATATTCTGCTGTTGTGTTTTGGGTGTCTCTTTTATGTATATATATATATATATATATATATATATATATATATATATATATATATATATATATACACACACACACACACACACACATATATATGTGTGTGTGTGTGTGTGTGTGTATATATATATATATACACATACATATATGTGTGTGTGTATGTATGTATGTGTATATATATATATATATATATATATACACATACATATATGTGTGTGTGTGTGTGTATATATATATATATATATATATATATATATATATATATATATATATATATAAAAACACATTTGCACATATTGTACATGTAGCTTTGTAGTTCAACAAAGGAGTTTAGTGACTTCTCGTGTTTTTATATCATGTTGGAGTCTCATCTAAAGTCCTGAAAATAGTCTGGAGCACCAAGACATGGTTGGACTGTTTTGCACTATGCTCCATACTTTTAACACAGCAGATGTCATGACCTACAAAATTATTGATGGGGTACAGGAGAAATTTCCATTTCGTGAAGTTGGCTTTATTGTTAGCATTTTACGTGCGCCGTCACAAAATGAGACCATTTTTAGCGAGTTCTTCTCTCTTCTGTTGGCTGGTTGTTGAGTGAAAGTAATTCCTGCATCTCTGTGTGGCCATATAACACCTTTTTGTTCAGGAATTCACACCTGGGAGCTGTGACACTGCTGGCATCAGCATTTCCACTGAAAGAGTCAAGTGTTAACTGCCTTGCTGAAGGGTGCACAGCAGCGTCTCAGTCACCAACCATGTACCCATTTATGTGCAAGTGGCAGATCAAGGACTTCACACTCTAATCAGAACAGGTGTTGTTATCAACAAAGTGGGTCATCATCATCCAGCTAACTGAATTATGTTGGGGTGCACACATTCAAAGGGTCCCAGAATCAGATCTGTGATGATTTAAGCAGCTTTCACCACACAGACGCTTGCCCACACAATGCAGAGATCATAGTAATTAGTATGGGGTACACTCACTCTGTCATTAGTTAATGGGCCTTGCAGCCTGTTACCAGGGTTTTATTCCCCTTCCTTGCTATTCCCAGAGGGGCTGAGGTGAGGTGAAAACAAGCCAGGGCTCCTGCTATCAGTCAGCCATACAGCGTTAAACAGAGCCTGAATGAGGAGGGCCCGTGTGTCCCTGGGCATTACTCAATTAAAAGCTGCAGCTTCTAAGAAGCAGAGCTGTTCGAGGAGGGGTCAGCTTGCGTTGTGCTGTCTTCTGCTGGTACTTGAGGTCTCTGTATCAATTCAGAGAGCCTAACCCTAACCCTAATGAAAACACATCAGCACAACACAGCAGCTTAAGACTAAAGGCACCCAGCCTTCAGTCACCAAGAGCAGCAACCATGCTTATATTTGTGTATTTAAATGCATGTTAGATTGGCCAAGATAAACTAAATTACAGGATTACTACGGAATCAAAAGGCAGGGAAATACACATTGAAATGGAGTACTATGATGTAATTTCCATGATTTGTATACTGTATACAATAACTGTTAACCTACCATAAGTGTATTTTTATTTTTGGGATTTTGGAAGTAGAAAACACTGATAATATCACACTAACAACTCCAAACCCTCTGTGTTGCCACATAAGCCGAGCATTTCATATCATTTCACTCTGCTTTCTTACCCAACTGTAAACTGTCACTATATCAAGTAGCTCAGAGGTTCTGCAGAAGCTGCTGCTTCATCCTGTGGATATCCAAAGCTAAACACTCCGTTAACATTTAGGCTGCATGTAGAGACATAAGAATCCCCCCTGAGTCCATCCCACTCTGAGCGAGCAGAAAAGCTAACACCATTTCCCCCAAAACTGATGTTTGAGCTTGTCTGTTGCAGAATTTGCTCATCATGAAGGAAAGGAATTATTTTATCAGTCTTGTGATGGATTTGGTTCACAGCATATCACGTAACCCTTCATCTTAGCAACATTTTTTACATTCTGCATAGTTTTAATAAGCATTGTATATTAAGCAGTCACCCTACGACTACGCACATGGAAGCCGCTGGTGTAAATGGAGTGAATAAGGATTTAACGAAGAGGCTTAAGTAGTTGACCTTGGCTTGTTTCCACCAGGTAGCTGTTGGAGCCTTCAGCAGAAAATGTATGATTTTAACTCCAAGGCTTCAGTGTAAATGAAATGGGAATTAATAGAAAGATTAAAGAGAGGTGAAACAAGACGGAGACCTTGCTTTTATATTCTCCTTTTTCGTTGTTGGCTCGATCTTCTGTGTTCTTTTGCTCTCCATTAGTGAACATCTTTAAATAATGGTGTCGACAGACGGATTACAATATTACTTTGTAACCCAAAAACTGACAGAGAGGCACTCAGGTGTGTGCAGAGTGTGAGATGAGTGTTTAATACAGAGTAAAGAGATAAAGTGAGAGGGGTAGGGGCAGCGTAGTTGTGGGTGTGTGTTGGTGCTGGCATGGGTTTTAACACAGGGGAACTGTGAGGTGAAAACAAGGTCATGTACACTGACTGTACTAAGCTTGCTAACTATGCACGTTGCCCAGAGCGGACCCTCACTCTATTATGAATCACTTCTGGCCTTGGCAGCTTGTTAGGTTTTGGTGGCTCGTAGCTGCTCCACCGCTCTCTACCCTCCTCTTCCTCTCTTGCAGAGCGACTCCATCTTTTGCACTTGGAGCTGATCTTTAGGTCTAAATGGTGGGTTGCCAGTTGAAGAGCCAGTCCCTCGGTGCAGAGGTGGTGATTTAGTGGGGAGATAAGCTCTGCGTAATAGCAGGGTGGAATAATTCCTCTTTAACTAGGAGGCTTGGCTCTCTCCACCCTCCACAAGGAAACGTTACTACGCTGCTCTGCTTTGTTCTTCATTCCTTTCCTCTCTTTTTTTCCCCATTATATTAAGCTCAAACAGTTCAGACTTGTGTATCGTAAAGTAGGTAACAGGTGTTGCTCTCTTGCTCAATTTTGAAATTACTTAATTGCTTAATTTTTCTATTTACAGCCATTTAATTTCATTTAATTTACTTTTTGACAGACATTTATAAAACCTCACAGTTGAATTTCAACATCACAGACTGTTTAAATCTTTCTATTCCTTCAGGACACAAACATTTTCAAAAACTCCCCATCCTGAAACCCCAAACCTGGCAACAACAACACTTCCTAAAAGCTGGTGTATCTGGGTCTACAAGGCTAAAAATAGCGTCTTAAATTATTAAATTAAGTAGCGAGCGCTGTAACCTTTCTTTTGTATGTCGAGGCAACTTTTCTACAATCAGGAGGCTGAAACAAGCGACGCGACTCTGATCGATTCAAGAACGACAAGTTGATTGGCGTCTGGAAAAATAGGAAAATAAAATTGGCACATCATTGGCACAATATAAAAACAAATATCTCATGTTTTTTATGAAGAGGATGAGCAGGCTTCAGGGTTTGAATGGTCCTTAGAGATATGAGAGGACATGGAAAATGTGGAGAAGAATGAAGTGGTGGTGATGGGTGGAGGACAGTGAAGACATCACAGTTTCTTACTTCCTGCTTAGATCTGTAACACATCTGTCTGCCTCTCTGTGCCAAGAAACCTGAGAGGTCCTTTGTGCTGCAGAGAGACTTCAGTTCATATTTTACACTGCAGGTATAGATGATGTGATGAAACTGTTGTGAAATCCACACAAGCAGAAGAATCAGTGTAGGTTTATTGAGTCAGGCTGCCCCCTGGAGGTTTCAGCACACACTGCTCTGTTGAGCGGTCTGACAGGGTAAAAATGTCATGTGACTTTTTAAAGCGTGAAGATGAAAACAAGAAAAAAAACCCTGTTGTTGTTGTTGTCTATGTGATCCTTCACACATAAAGAAATGCAGCATGAATACAGGGTGCAGCGCCAGTGTTCACGCAGGTAAAAGTGTGATGTTTCCTTCACAGCCCTGCTGTCGTCGTGGTGCGAGGAGCTGGGTCGTCTCCTGCTGCTGCGTCACCAGAAGAGCAGGCAGAACGAACCGCAGGGAAAAGTGCCCATGCAGCCCAGCATGAACAGCATGAAGCCCGGCCTGACACACAGGTCAGTGGAGAGTCACCGAAATGTCCTCCTGTCACATGAATGAAGACTGTGCTCATCGTGTTGTAAACCCAGATTCTTCATTCTGTCCAACATTACTGATTTTTCCTCTGGGGTCATAATGTATCCCAAAAAAAGAATAAAAACAGGATACAATCAGTGCAGCTACTGTTAATTATTATATTTGTATTACATTTGCCGATCCTCTGACCAGTCCATGCCTTTCTGTACCGTCTCAGTCGTCTCTTACCAGCAGTGGCATTGAGTCCCAGTCAGACTTGAACCCTTTAATGGGCATTAAGACAAAATCATGGCTCAAAAGAATGCTGACATGCAAACACTAACTTTCTATTCTTTGTTGTGAGGAATAACATGAATAAACAGAGGTACAAGCAACATACATAGAGAGAATTACAGTCCTCAGAGCATGACAGATAAGATGAGAGTGTGTTTTGGAAGGAGATGGTGGTTTCTGTGTAGATGAGCATTGTGGGTGCGTTAGGAGATAAAGGGATGTAGTAAGTGTCATAAAAGATGGAGCAAAAGAGAGATTTTCCTTGATTTGATTATTTTCATGATGCATTCTCCCAAATATTAAACTAATTAATTAAAACTAAATAACTAAGAGACGTGGTCTTACAGTGTTGGTGTTGAGTTTAGTGCTGAAGTAATACAAACGCTAGCATGTAGAGGATATCCATCGTTTGGAGAAGAGAAGAGCAGGAAGGAGCTGAGGTGATTAAGGGTGGAGGGACACACCAGCAGGGAAGAGCTGTGAAGTAATGTTTTGTTGTTTTTCATTGAAGAAGTAGAATAAAAAGAAAGCCCAGAGTTATCTCAGAGTCTTGTTTGCCTCTGCTGAGGATCTTGGGATAATGTTGTGCTTTTGTGAGGAAATATTGAACAAGTCATCCATTCCAAGAGCGAGCCTCTGAGCGAAAACAAGCTGCTCTCCAAAAGCAGCAGATCCTTCCCACTCCACTGGCCACTTGCCTCTCCCCCTGAGGATTTAACTTGTTTGTGATATGTAACAGACTCCCATATTTTGCCCCGATATTTGTTTTAAATTTGAATGTTAAGCATTCCAACCCTCCCCATGCACATCCAAAGATGTTTCAACAACTCCCTTGAATCATTTCATCACATTTATTTTTTACTGGTTTGTGTGGTCATGCAGCTCCTCGTTGGTTCATTTTTCTGTGTGCAGCCATTAGCAGATATCTTGGCTGAAAAAGTGTTTGGAAATTGTGAGCCAAACATTTCAAATTGCCTAAATTTTGGCGAGAGGAAAATTCCCAATTGTTCTCATTTTTGGACAGACCTGCAGCTCTGTTGGCTCTCTATTGCTATTTTTTGGCCCGATCGAAACTTGAAGTGACATTAGGCGCATGTTTGTGTTTTTTGATGTACTTTGCAGTGATGGATCCTTTCCCTATGACTCTGTCCCCTGGCAACAAAACACCAACCAGCCCCCTGGCTCATTGTCTGTGGTTACAACAGTGTGGGGTGTGACCAACACATCACAGAGTCAGGTATGTCCAGACATGATCGGGTCTTTTTTTATTATACTTTTTTACTTTCTTTATTTTACAAATGATAAATCATCTCCCTGTATTTGTTAAATCCAGGTGCTAGGTAACCCAATGGCGAATAGCAATAGCCCCATGAATCCCGGAGGTAACCCTATGGGATCGGGCCTGTCCGCCAGTGCAGCAGGGCTCAACTCACCCCAGTTCAATGCTCAGCAGCAGCAGTTTCCAAACAAAGGAAGCTCCAACCAGCCGTACATGCAGCAGGGTATGTACGGCAGGCCTGGCTACCCTGGAGGTCCTGGGGGATACAGCGGGAGGTAAGACACTGGAGATGACTCTTTCTTTAAAATGACCAAGCAATAAAATTTACTATGATGATTAAAACATGCACATATTTTTGTAGTTACTCTGGAGGCCCAAACCCTCCTCCAGGAGCTATGGGATTGACCTCCCACACACGTCCTCCTGGTGACTTCACTCAGCCGGCCGCCGCTGCTGCAGCTGCTGCAGTCGCTGCCGCTGCTGCTACGGCAACGGCCACTGCAACGGCCACGGTGGCAGCTCTGCAGGAAACCCAGAATAAAGATATGAACCAGTATGGACAGGTACAGTACACACCTGCTAACAGATGTTTACAGCAGAAATCCATCATCCACCTGCTGGAGACCCAAAATAATCACTTTAAATCTTCTACTTTATCTCCAGATGTGTTCGTCGTTCCAAATGGGCCCCACGCAGGCCTACAACAGCCAGTTCATGAACCAGCCGGGCCCCCGAGGTCCCCCTGGAGGTATGAATCCAGCAAGCATGGGCTCAGCCATGAACAACCCCAATATGAGTGGGCCTCCCATGGGCATGAACCAGACTCGAACCCCAGGCATGGTGCCTTTTGGAGCTCACGGCCAAAGGATGCCTCAGCAGGGGTATCCTGGAGGACCTCGACAGGGCATGCCCATGCAGGGCATGAAGAGGCCATATCCTGGGGAGGTGAGTGGAAAACCATTAAAACAGTCAAGATTATGCACTCATCTGTTCCTGTTTGGTCATTTCCTGCCACCATGCAAACTTGTGCTGAGTCTCTAAAAGAAACACTGCATTGATTTTTGAACAATAGTTTACAGTAGATTATAGTGCACAAACGATGGACTGAATGTCAATACTGAGCCTTCAATAATTGACAGTCAAATCCCACTGTATCGCAGTATATTGACTCATAACCCTTGTATCATGATACATATCATATCGGCAGATTTTTGCCAATAAAATGTCACAATGCAAACGTGACGTTCCTGGTTTGGATGAATGTTTATCGTCAACAAAATTGCAAAACTTTTATGTTTGCACCTGGAGATTTTGCTTGCATTTGTTTCCTGTCTGAGGCAAATGGAGCCCTCTAATAATATCTAAACTAATAATATCTAACTTTTTTCCTGAATTTTCTTCGCCCAGGCAAGTTATGGGGGTCAGCAGTACGGGCCGAATAGTCAGTTTCCTCCACAGCAGGGGCAGTACTCCACATCAAACACCTCCAGACCGCTGCCATCTCCAAATTACCCAGGCCAGAGAATGCCAGGGCAGCAGGGCCAAGGGCAGTACCCACCTGGCATGCCTATGGGCCAGTACTACAAGGTCTGTCATGCCACACAATTAATACATTTATCCATTATTTTACAACAAACTCCTACTCTTGTCCTGTACTTCTGCATGCTCTGTACAGAAGGCAGGGCCAGGCAGATCAATGGTCATATTTATAGCACATTTTGTAACAAACTACATAACATGAAGGAACTATATCACATTATTTTTGCTCTTTATTCCCTCACAGCAAGAGCCGTTCAATGGTCAGAGCAACAACTTCTCTGGAGGCGGGTACTCCTACGGCCAAGGCAATGGGGTGTGTTTTCAGTGAGACTTTGTGCTAAATGTCACTGAGCCATTTAAGTGAAACAAGTTGAGCAGATGTTTTCATTGTTGCACTTTCCCTCCCTTTACAGCCCCCAAGGCCCGGTAACTACCCCCACTCTCCAGTCCCTGGAAACCCCACACCCCCTATGACCCCAGGAAGTAGTATTCCTCCGTACCTGTCGCCCAACCAGGATATAAAGCCCCCGTTTCCGCCTGACATGAAACCAAATATGACAGCACTTCCGCCCCCTCCAAGTGAGTACTACAGCAGCTCTGAAACAAGTGGTCAAGATTTCATCTTTGTGCTTCTTTTACTCTATCTGGCGCTTTGTGTAACTTAACCAGCATCAGATTTAGAGTGGATTTTCTTCTCTCCCAGCTAACCCCAACGAGGAGCTGAGGCTGACGTTCCCAGTCAGGGATGGAGTGGTGCTGGAGCCGTTTCGCTTGGAGCACAACCTGGCTGTCAGTAACCACGTCTTCCACCTTCGACCCTCCGTCCACCAAACCCTCATGTGGAGGTAGGACCACCACACAACCTCCACTTCCATTGTTTGTGCATTTGCTCCTATTAGTTCATGACCTGCTCCAAAAGAGCACATGTAGCAGAGAGTTACAGCAATAAAGCAGCTCTCTGTCAGATAAATGCTCACCAAAGAGTCTGAGCGCTAACTCTCTTGTCCTATTACTAGGTCAGACCTCGAGCTCCAGTTTAAGTGCTACCACCATGAAGACAGACAGATGAACACCAACTGGCCCGCCTCCGTCCAGGTCAGCGTCAACGCCACGCCCCTCACCATCGAGAGGGGGGACAACAAAACCTCCCACAAACCCCTGCACCTGAAGCACGTATGCCAACCTGGAAGAAACACCATCCAGATCACAGTCACCGCCTGCTGTTGTGTGAGTACAGCAGACTTCTAATGGCAGAGTTACAATATAATCACTTCAGTGGGATGAGTTTCAAAGAGATGATTGAACCTAGAATATGTGTTGCGCTCATTAGACTCTCCGTTTGATTTTCTGTTTATTTGCATGTCCTTGTGTTGCTTTGCAGTCCCACCTGTTTGTGCTGCAGCTGGTCCACAGGCCATCTGTGCGATCCGTCCTCCAGGGGCTCCTGAAGAAAAGACTCCTTCCTGCAGAACACTGCATCACCAAGGGTACGGCTCATTTTGTCTCTTAGTGTTAATGCACAGTGTATCTCAATTACACAAGCTCACACCTGTTTCTCTTCACGGTGCACTTTAAAACAGGTAGTGAAGTACACCTGCAACTGTTTACGAAGTAACACCTTATCTATTTCAGTTAAGAGGAACTTCAGCAGCGTGGCAGCCACAGCAGGAAGCACCACTCTCAATGGGGAGGACGGCGTGGAGCAGACGGCTATTAAAGTGTCGCTGAAATGTCCCATTACCTTCCGACGCATCCAGCTACCCGCACGAGGACACGACTGCAAACACGTCCAGGTTTGTTCATAATTAGAAAGTGAATTGCTAACTTCAGTTTTGTGTCTCGTGGCTGTGAATAGGCAGAGATTATTCTAATAAGCATTTGTGTTGTTTTTGCTGCAGTGCTTTGATCTGGAGTCCTACTTGCAGCTTAACTGTGAGAGGGGGACATGGAGGTGTCCTGTGTGCAAGTAAGTACAAAATAGTTTTTTGGGGAATGGATGTAAAAAATGGGATTACTAATGAGGAATTCCTCTCATTGATCATGTGTTTTTTTCTCCTTTCAGTAAAACAGCATTATTAGAAGGTCTGGAAGTGGACCAGTACATGTGGGGAATCCTCAATGCCATCCAAAAGTAAGTTTCTTTTCTTTCTTCTGCTAAATCAATCCATAACTTTGAGTTAATTATTTCTAATTTAAACACACACTTTCTCACTTGATAGTTCAGAGTTTGAGGAGGTCACTATAGACCCTACATGTAGCTGGCGACCTGTCCCCATTAAGTCTGAGCTACACATCAAAGAGGACCCAGACGGACCGCTCGCCAAGCGCTTTAAGACCATGAGCCCCAGTCAGATGACCATGCCCAATGTGATGGAGATGATCGCCCAGCTAGGGCCTGGCACAGGACCTGGACCTGGACATGGACCTGGACCCGGCCTGGGTCCCAGCCCCTACCCCCCACACCCGAATCAACATCCCAGTGGCAACGGGGGAGATTACCCTGGAGCAGGTAAAGAAAAGCAGCCAGGGTCCGACTGCGTGGATAAATAACAGGATAGTCAGCTCATTTGTTGGAAAAGTGAGCTGTTTTGCTCTTTACAGCGGGAACTACTGATGTGTCTCCAGTGCATTAAACAAAGAAAAGAGCCCCGAGGAGAGTTTTGTGCTGAACTGTTTTTAGAATAGTGTAAGCTCATCGCTCTGATAAATGTTTCATAACAAAAAAAAAGTGCATATTCCCTTATCTAAACACTTTGAAAAGATAACTTTTTGTAACAGGATTCAAAAACTGCTGTTAGCCTTTTGAGAAAAGTGTTCTTTTTGCATCCTTCAAGGCAACAATTACCACAACCAAGGGAGCTTCGACTTCCCTCACGGGAACCCCTCTGGTGGAGGAGGTGGAGGAGGTGGAGGTCCCCCTATGAATGACTTCATCCACGGCCCGCAGCTCTCTCACCCCCCAGATGGTCCTGGCGGTCTCCTTCCACAGGACAAGCCCCTCAGCCACGGCATGAATGAAGCGGTAAATAAGGGCGTCTTTCTTTCCCTTTCCATCATACCAACAGAGAATGTTTATGGGAACACTCTGGTTGTCTCAAAACTGGACTATGTTCTGTCTTTGTGGGTTTATGTCTCATATTTACTGCTGCTAAGATATTTTATCAGACAATCTGTGCCACAAAGAGACTCGGAGTAGTCTCCCTGTGCCTCTAGCCAGCATGTGTGCTCAGTCATGCTCACATGCTCATGTTGCAGCTGTACATGTCTGCTGATCACAGCTTCCATTTAGCAGGTCTGTTCATATTATTCATGCTGGAACTCATTTCGCTTCTCCTCTCTTTCTTCTCTTGCATCCCTCCACCCCTCCCTTAACACTGTCCTCCTCCTTATTTTTCTCTATCCATCTCTCTCTCCCCCTCTCTCTTTGGCTTTCTGTCTCCCTCTCACACCTGCAGATGTCCCATACCGATCAGTCCCATAACTCCATGCAGCAGAGCTTGCATGCGTCTCCCCACCCCGGCAGCCAGTCAGGGCCTCCCTTACATCACAGCGGCCAGTCAGGGCCGCCTTTGCATCACGCTGGCCAGCCGTCGCAGCCTCCTCGCCAGTCGCAGCCTCAGCAGCAGCAGCAGCAACCTGGACACAACAGTCACCCTCACAGCGACCTGAACTTTAACCCCTCCTCAGACGGTCAGATGGGCCAGGGAGCCCAGGACATGCCTGAACCTTCTTTGGATGTAAGTGTGCCCACCCTGGGCACCTCAGGCTACCTGTTAAAAGCTAACATTGTCTGCTGCAGCTTCTCTCATCTCTTTGCTGTTTGTGTCGGACTCTCAGTTTGCTTTCTTATGCTTGTTTACAGTGGCTCCAGATATTTAAGCACCATTCAAAGCCACCCAGTGTCAGGAAGATAAATGTTTAAGGGTTATTAATCCTCATTGTCTTAACCTGCCTTTTTTGTCCACAGCTGCTTCCAGAGCTGGCCAACCCAGACGAGCTACTATCATACCTGGACCCTCCCGACCTCCCTTCCAACAGCAACGATGACCTTCTGTCCCTCTTCGAGAACAACTAGCCCTTCAGCTTCTTCCCTCCTAGAAACCCTCCCACCCCTACAGGAGTCGTGAGGCGTTTGACTGTCCGTCCACAGACACCTCAACCGACCTCCTGTCGACACTTCAAGCAGCCTCCTATGCTCACGCACACACACACGTACACAATCTATCAGCAGATGACGTGTGGCAGAGGAGTGCGGCTGAAAACTAGAGGCTTCCTGTTTGAGGATCTCCCAGGAAGAAAGCAGGAGCGCCGCTCATCACCACGCACTCCCTTTTCTTTCCTCGTATAAAGATTCCACACACCAGTTCCACCGCCTCTGACTGGGAAACACACCATTTACAGCCATGTTGGCCGGCACTAAAGTGATATTATATATATATAAATATATACATATATATGATATTTGTGACTTTTTCAACTGAAAACTGTGCAGCTATAATCATCATGTGTAAACAACACGGAGGAGGACAGGAGCTTTTGTGGGCTCGAGGAAGAGTGTTGTAGCTTTGTTTTGTTTTGTTTTTTTTTAATTATGATTTTCCTTTTATAAAAAAAAAACAAAAAAAACATTGTCTTGTAAGACTGTTTTATGGTATTTGAAATGTGTTCTTCCAAAATGTTGGCACATGCCGTCACGCCCTTTGACCCCAGACTTCTGTGTGTGTGTGTGTGTGTGTTTGTGTGTGTGTGTGCGTGCGTGCGTGTGTGTGCGTGTGTGTGTGCGTGAAAGACAGCAGAGTGAGAAAGAGAAGGGAAGAAAAATAATGAAAGGAAGATAAAACAGTCCACTTTCAGAGCTGTCTCAGAGCTTTTTTCCTCTCTTCACTCGTCCTCGTGTATTTATTGTAATATTTCGCTCTTCCTCATCAAATTCAGCACCATTTTGTTCACAAGTGCATGTGTGCCAACGGCTCCTGTCGTCTTTGTCCAGCCTCAACGTGCTTGATCAAATCTCTTGTCAATATATTTATTATGTTATTTCAAATTCATCAGTTTTTTTTTTAATTGTCATCTTTTGTATGTGTTTTATCTTTTATCCCACATTGAAATTAATCAGAAACACATCACCAAAGTTGCTATCCTATGCGTTTTTTAAAGGGGTTGTGGCCTGGATATTACGTTGCTGCGAGAGCTCCAGACGTCTACAGGAGTTTTTAAAATCACTGTGTTTTATAGAAACTTCTGAGTAATTGTTCTGATCTTTACTTTTGTCATTTTGTTACCGTTGAACTGCATCTTTTTTGGGGGGGAGAAAAAAAAAAACATCCTGCATGATTCAACAGTGTCCCAGAGCTGTTGTATATACCTTTTGTGAATACTTTGTGACTGTACAGTACTGTACCACCTATCTATTACTGGCAACTACATGGTACTGTATGTCTGTCAAGGACTACACACACACACACACACACACACACACAGTCACTTTTGATCAGTTCAATATTGTAACAGATTGATGGAGTGCACTCTCTCTGGCCTTGTGTTGAGCTCCTGTGTGTTGTTCTCCGTTACACTGTGACAGTGCATCAGTGAAAAGGAGTATTCAGATGGCTTAGCAGCAATTGTACACGTTGTTTTCATTTTATTCATTTACATTAGTTTCATGTATAAGAATTGGTCAGCTTTAAATTAGTGTTTTTTTTTCTGTCTGAAAGATTGTCAATGCAGCTCAGAGGTTCAAATTTCTCCACAAATGATTTGTTTGATGTCATTGGAACAAGTGACCTCTTCTTTTTTTTATTTAAAGTGAGAATGTGCAAAAATGTCCTGTGGATTGTTATGGGGCCTGATAAAAGTGATAACCATACCTAGCAAAAAAAAAAAAAAAGTGGGAATCATGTAGTTTCATCACATTTGATATTGTTTTAAGTTATTTATTTTTTTTGTCCAGTGTTTCTAAGTATGAATTGATTTACAGATTTATGCAGTACAGTCAATGAGTTTAAAAGATACTGTATGTTGTTGTCGGAAAAAAGTTCCCCCATTTAGAGATTTGTAATCCATTTGAAGAACCAAATATGGCTTTACTGATCTTCACTGATCACCTGCATATAACACAGCTGAAGGATCAGATGTTGTATGTGTTTGTTTATATGTTTGTTAAAGACAATGCACTGCCGCGTCGGGAAGTTTTGTTTCCCTACACAGTGTGTAACTGTAACCGCAACCTTTTCACAAACTCACATCGAGTAAATTCGAGCGACACAAATTGTACTGTCTGATTGCAGACGCTGAGGAAATTGAGTTGAAGATTTAAAAGAGAATGCAATTAATATTGTAAAGTGGAATTTGATGTTTGCATTACAAGGGGAGGTTGTGGCAGAGGGTTGGGTTGGGGATGTAAGGGATATGTGTACATAATGTAAATGACAAATAGAGACACGTTAACAGAAATGTATTCATTTTCTCCAGGGGGAGTGTGCATAGTGTATTTAGAATTTGTAAAGCTTGCATCCTCCTGTCAGACATGGAATTGGCAAAATGCGTCTGTGTTTGATTGCGTCTGTGCAGACCTCTCTAATCACGCCTGTTCGTCTATGGAAGATACTTTATGTAACCCTCCACCAGGGGTTTCCAAGAAAAAAGACATTTTTTCCTTTGTGTAATATTAAACCTCTGTGTATTTCTCTATTACCTGTGTACTTTATAAAGGTGCTACAAAATTATTACAACCTTTTGAGGTATAATTGGGACTTGGAGACACTGAGCTTTTTAGTGGCTCTTTTAGGGTTTTTTCCAAATTTACAGTCTTTTGTCAATATTGTCAAATTTATAATTTTTATGTAATTTGGCTAAATATTCTATAAAGGTACAATCTGATTGGCACAACAGGTGGCAGTTGTCTCTTTGGTTTTGTACACTCTATGTACAATCATTTCATATCCTAAAACTGGTCAGAAAAAATACATTGTGATTTTTAGTCTTGCAAATCTGTATGTAGTTAGATGACGTGACATCCTAATATTTATCTAATAAATATGTATTCAGATGAAACAATTAATGGCCTTTTGTGTCTTTTGACATGCAAAGTGAAACCAGTATATATTAAACCAGTACAAAAGATTTGTGCCACATTATCTGCAAAATATCTGTAGTGCCACAATAAATATTTATGCACAATTTGCAATTGCAATAATTAAAAAAAAAAACAGACTGGAATAACCAATAGGCCTTTTTCCGCTGAGGACATTTTCACATGTCACAGTATGAAAAACACAGTGAACAGGTGTAAATGATTAAATTATTTATGGCTGCATGACTCGATAGGTTATCCTGTGAGCTGAAATAAATACTAAAAAAGTACATTGATTCAAATACCAAATAGTCGTCATTATGTTAATTAACTAATGACGCACAAATAGAAGGTTTAATAGGTTTGTGAGCAATTATTGTTGCAGACAAAACAAAAAGCTCCAACATTTATTGTAGTTTCCACCTGGTGAAAAGCTTTGCAACACCTGATGATGGTCATCAACTGAAAACACTATATTATATAATACCATTATCATCATACACCTTAGCTCTTTGTGGTTTCATTATATTTTAAAAGAACAATGCATTTGGGGTTTTAAATGCACGAGTGCTTATCAGAATAAAATATTGCTCAAGTGGACAGCTTTATCATCATCATATCATCATCATAAATAGTTTCACTTACAGCATGATTATTGGAAATAATAAAGTTAAAAACACTTAAATTCAAAATCACTTAAGTTTCAGTATTGACCCAGGACATAACAATCTCACAAAGGTCTTTCAGCCACATGGCCTGGCTTTCCTCCGTTGTCACGGTGATGGTATAGTTGCCCACCCAGATACACAATTCAAGATTCAAGATTTGTCTTGAAGACTGTGATGGTATTCCCTGGGGTTTAAATTAGAAAAATATACACTATAACAAAATCTACACAGAATGTGTGTGAATAGTCCTGTATCTCCTGCCTGGGCGGGATGTGGTGTAAAGATGCAGTAGGCAGGGTGTGCTGGGCCACGGGTGAATAATTCTGGTCATATGATAACAGAGCAAAAATTGTTTAAAAAAAAACAACAAAAAAAGGAAAAAAAAACAAAACAACAAACTCCTATGGATATGTTTTGTCAATCCTCCCCCGCTGGGTGTCGCTGTTAGTTTCACCCAGTAGTCTGTGTGACGTCACAGGTAAACACAGTAGCACCCATGGCCTGCTGCTCCTGCCTGTCCTGCTAGCAGAGCAGCCATGTTACGAATGATAAAAAACCGCATGAGGTACAGCAGACCGGGCGTCGTAACTGCGAGGCTGTTGGCCTCTGGTCCCTCCCCGAACCCCGTCGTGTTTCTGGACATCGAGGCTGACAGTGAGCCTCTTGGAAGAATAACCATAGAGGTAGCTAAGCTAGTTAGCTTAACTAGCGTTAGCCTCTCCCTCACCTTCAGCACATCCCACTGATCACAGTATGAACACAGATGCTCAGTGTGAGCTTTCATGAATCAACTTCAATGTGCTTTGTATTATCTTGCAGCTGAATGCAGATATAGTGCCAAAGACTGCAGGTACGTCTTTATTTACACTTCTATTAAGAGTTACTTTTTAATTTACCAAAGCATTCAACTCTTTTTGACTCATAAATGTTAATTTAATAAATAAGACAACTCTTTGCGCAGCAAACTTCAGGGCTTTGTGCACCGGGGAATCTGGCTTTGGCTCTGTGTTTCACAGGGTCATACCTGAGTTCATGTGTCAGGTAAGATTTTCAGTGAAGCAGTGAGCACATGTCAGTGTGTTTGCCATGGTGTCTGATGCTGTGTTTCCTGCTACAGGGTGGAGATTTCACCAACCACAACGGCACAGGAGGGAAATCCATCTATGGGAAGACTTTCAAAGATGAAAACTTTAAATTAAAACACACTGGTCCAGGTACATCTCCACAGCCCTGTGCGTTTATAGTCAGTTTATCTCTGCTTAGAGGACAAAACAAACAACCTTAAATCCCTTATTATATGTACACCTACAGGCTGATATCACAGCGCTAACTGGATAGTGTCTCTTTGTTTGGGCGGCTCTAGAAAATGAGTCACCAATTTTGATAATAAATTCTAAATGAATATTTTTTTAATATTAATATTGTTATTATTAAACTAAAATGTCCCCACAGCAGGAATTCTTGTTCTTATCAATTGAAGTGATTTATTAATTTTCATTATTTTCTGAAATTTTTAAAACCGAAATATTTAGCCAAAAAAATAAAATAAATAAATCTGTAAAGAAAACAATTTTAATCTTGCAGAGTTTATGTCACTTCCCTGGCCTCTTAACTCTTTGAGTGCCATTGACGAGTTTCACTGCCAAAGTGTTTATTCTGCAGCGGGTCGCTGATCATGGTCTCCTGCAGTCTGTGAGTAATTTCGGTGCTTCTGTGGTTTGTAGTCAGGACATTCAGTCAGAGTTCATATACGCTACGGAGATCAAAGCAGGAAGTGGAGACGATCGCGTTTACAGAGCAAAACGGACAGATCCTTGAATGGAACAAGGTAAAAACAAACTTTTTTTTCATGATGAAATAGAGAGTCTCTTCTTTCATTTGAGCTACTCAGTGTTTTCAGAGACATGGTTCAAAGTATCCTGTGGGTCTAGAAATATGACTGAAAAATGAGCAAAAACGCTGGCACAAGGCACTTTGGATTTTTTTTTTTTTAAAAAACGGCTGGCACTCAAAGAGTTAATAGTGTATTTCCCAGGTTTATGTCTGTGAGTATCGCTGCCTCTCCACTAGATGGCAGTGCTTAATTTAATGCAGCACTTAACATAGATATCCTCAGGTGAATGAACTTTTAAGTGGCTGTACATGCACTAATAACAGAAATGCTTTTCTGGAATAGACGTTATCCACTTGCTGATTATATTGATGCGTCATTTTAATGTGTGGTATTATCACCTCACACAGACTTGTGTTATGCTTATGTTGAGTTAGTGGTTTAAAAAAAAAAAAAAGGTCAAGATCAAGTTGACTGTCTCACAGTTAATTGACTCACTTGTTGCATTTTTTTCCTCTGCAGGAACACTTTCGATGGCAAATTCAGGGCCAAACACCAATGGTTCACAGTTCTTCATCTGCACGACTAAGACTGAATGGTAAAAACATTTTAAGCAGTCTAAATCCAATCACTTACTAGTTGCTGAAATCCCCTCTTCTTTTTTTTTTTGACAGGCTCGATGGTAAACACGTGGTGTTTGGGCAGGTGAAGGACGGCATGGACGTGGTCACCAAGATGGAATCTTTTGGTTTGCACGACGGCGGTGTGATTAAGAAAATTGTCATTGCTGACTGCGGGGAGATCAAATAACACCCAAGATCACGCATGGACTTCTGAGGAAATACTCGGCATGCAACCATTTGGTATTTCCTTCATCTTCCATCAACACGTCTGTGAATAACTGTCACGGACGCTTCTGTTCTTCCCTATAAACTGATTTTGATACTGTTGATTATGACGCTAGGATATATCTCCGCTACCTAAAATGTTCTTATCGTGCAGTTACTCTCCATTTGCTGCCAAATAAAGTGGCTGTTTTCAGATTTTCATACAGGACATTGGCTCTCATGTACAACCAACCCTGCTGGCTTTAAAGCTTCCTGGAAATGATCCAGCCAAGCTTTTTTTAGACGCCTGCTCTCCAGCGCGACCAACTTCCTGTCCATCAGAGCAGGATGTGACATCATGTGACATCCACCTATGGTAGAGCAGGAATATCACATGAATGCAGCTGACAGATGATGGAACTGTAGGCTCAGATGATTTAATCTGCAGGAACGGCAAATGAACCTGAAAATGACTTTAGCTTGTTGTGTGGGCCGCTCTTCCCTCTGCTTCTTGTATTTGAAACGCAGAGCGTCTGGAGGAAAAGGTGCAACAGAGAAGGAGGCAACGACATGTCTGAAAGCCAGAGACTGGGTGGTGCTGCTTATCGAGCTGATGCTTTACAAAAGTAAATAGTGAAGCGACGTGAAAAAAAAGTCCGCCCTTGCCCCTAAATGAAACCATATGAGCACTGACCTTCTACCGTTTGTTTGAATTCTCAGGTTACATTGTTGCTATAGAGACCTCTCAGCTCTCGCTCTGTTTGAGTAGGAGATGTTGTAACAAACTTGATATAATTTGGGTCCCCACCCTCTGGTTTTAGTTATTTGGAATGCATGTCCAATATTGTGCATGGAAACTTGGCTGGAAGGGCAGCAGCGCTGTGGCCAGTGTTTAGTAATCATGCAACACAGTCACATGTTTACAGCTGGTACGAGCTGGTTCTTCTGCTGGAAATGTCTCCATTTATCACACACTCAGCTGGTGTGATTTTTTTTTTTTTCTTTTGAGTTTTGGTTTTCTCGTCGGCAGTTAGACTCAAAGTGTTGAAATCCAGTCCTGTCAGCTCGATGTGTCTGTTATCTTTCAGCACTTTCACAGAAATTGAAAAACAAGTTTTACAAGCCCCCTCCTCTCTTCTGCATTACGCAACCACCGTAAATAATCCATTGAAAAACCTCTCTGTCATAATCCATACGCTCAGTCTTGCGTAAATCTTGAAAATGTATACTCTGTGATGAATATTCTACAGACAGGAGCTCTCAGAAATCAATGTGTTGCTTTTGGCTGAAATCAAACTCCAGAGCGAACACCTCCCAGTTACTGGTAACAACAATCCAGCAGAGGACCCAAACAAATGAAACCACACAATCCAAGCACTCCTAATTCAATATGACTTTAATTCATCAAACTCTCGACAGCACTAAAGCACTAAAAATGTTTCCCAACTAACAAATAAGGCACATTTTGGAATGCCGTTTCATGGACATGAAAACCAGACTTGTGGTCGACTCTCGAAACCATGACTGTCCTTGCTTCCCCTAAGTCATTGTCCTCCTTACCTCACGCCTGTGTTCTGTCCAATTCAAAATATTACAATACTGCATGGCTGCAATACAAACATCTCAAGTGATAACAGCCAGTATAGAATACAAACATAATGTTTCGAGTTGACCACACGAGTGTTAACACATTACATTCAGTAAATATGTATTATTTGTAAAGGCTACACTAGCGGTAAATGAAAATACTTCCAAGACTAATAACAATCAGAAGTTGCTGATAATGTTAAAAACAATATGTACGGTAGCAAACTACTGTAAAGTATTTAAATAAAAGTATACATTGCACAAAAATAATAGTTCGTTCATAATCAAACACATGCACATGCAAACTCTAAAATAGTTCTTTGTCACACGCTTCCTGGACAAAAGTATACACTCCCTAAACTACTAATAACACCATAACATTTTATAATAGTTTCTTGTCTTTGTTGCTTTAAGCAAACTATATCTCACAGTTTAACGTGCTTGTACAGTGGTGAGTATCCATCACTAATTAAGGAAAAGAAAAAAATCTGCATGATAACACAATATATATCTTAATCGTAATATTGTTTACAAAATTAATACATGCAACTGTATGGATGTAAATGGCAGCTCATAATTAGTAACATATATAGCAACTGAATAACATTGAGGGTTTTTCAACACAACAAAACACAAAAATACAAATGGCTTATAATTGAGAAAGGGTATTAATTATGTACCAGCTTTTTTATAATACTCTATGTAGACATCAATATTTCCTTCTTAGTGTAACTTTGTTGCATATTCTATACAAAAAGTGTTGTAAAAAAGTCTTTCCATAAATATTTCTGTAGGATAACCCCTCAGATTATTGTAAAACATAAAGAAAAAAAAAACTCCCAGCTTTGTTTATTTCTCAGCAATAGGCCCTTCTTCACACACACAAAAAAAGCTTCAGTATTGCATAACACTTGTAAAGAGCTACGATCCTTGATAGTGATGGCCATCAAATATATACATAAAACAGTCTGTCTTTGTCTGGGAAAGAACTCTTGAGTTTTTGCAGATTGCTTTAAAATTTTCAACATCTATTAACTGTTCCAAAATACACATCTCATTCATAGAAAATAACAAATTTGAACTGAAAAAAGGCACTAGAAAAGTCAAGTATATGCAATTCAAGACATTACGTCTGAAAGTAGAGATTTCTCCTTTTTTTCAAATGTATTGTATCAACTGCTTCCATTGGCTCTTGATTTGCCATTTTAAATGGCCTCCTCATGTCTCTGGGCGAAATCAAACTCGAACATGAAAAGATTTCTTGTTGCACATGATGCACATCTCATTAACATCGTTATGGTTTATGAGGTTAGTTCATAAGGCATCATTGGTATGCATTCGTCTCACTGCAGCCACATGTGTGATGTGGACAGTACGATTCAGATGTAAAGACCTGTTAGCTTGGTGTCATCACGCAGAGCAGAAAACAGACAATAACAAAAATAGATTGTTCCCAATTAACAGCAGAATATTTCATTTAGATGCGCTAATTTCTTCTTTTAAAGGAACACTAATTTTACTCATTGTGTGTTTGGGCTTGTCTAATGTCTTGTGTAGCTCTGTCAAGTCTCAAAATAACCCTGATGATGTCACAGTGATGTCATCACATCTATGCTCGGGGTTAAAAGTATGGATATCTCAGCCTCTGCATTAATCTCGACTGTTGTTTTCGTGTCTCTTGCAAGTTTCTCCACATTGTGGAACTTCACTACTGAAACACACCGGAGTGCCCCTTTAACTTAAACAGATGGACTTTAGCTAGTTTTCCCAAACTGTAAGGTACCATAATGAGCCAGTGCAAAGTCTCCCACTGAGCCAAGTGACCATGTATATTTTCTGACAAAACCCACGGTTCCCAGGATAAACATAACTACAATAGATTAAAACAACAAAGACTGAGGTCCACAGTTTGATACATTTTGTTGTGAGGATCGACTAAGAAATAACATCTTTGTGGATATTCCATGACAACAGACCACAGTGGGATTGTTATTGTCAGCTGGAAATGCTGTTTCAGCCCGTGCCTCCAACCCGGCAAACAGCGTTGGAGTGAACACCCACCACGCCAGTTCAAACTAATAGACGGACTGTTATCATTTGTCTTTGTCCTTTGGCACATCTTGAACTTGCATTAATCTCACTATATTCATCACACTTGCGTATATAATGCTCCATCTCTGAGCCCACCTCCACCTGTCTTTTCCTGTTGTCCCGACACCTCAGAGGGATGCAAATCTGTTGAAGGCACATACAGTATGTTACAGTATCAAATATAGTCAACCAGCTTTTATAAGGCTAGAAATACAGTACGTATAAAAAAGTTCACAATTTCTATGACAAGGTTCCTTGAAAGGCGGATTTCTATAGTCATGGCTTTTCTCTGTAGTGCTTTAGGTCGGCACGGTGATATACGTAAACAGGATGTGTGCTTAATCCTCCTTTAAAGACATTAGTTTATAATAGCAGGCACTTACGTTCATACAAAATAAGTATAAACTTAATTCACCATCACTTTCACTATATCCTTCAATCATCGGCGTCACAACATCACAAATCAGCCTTCCTATATTAAATCTTATTGTTTCTCTCAACTTGACCTGAAAATCATTGCCATTCTCCAGAACCTCTCCAGACCTCCCTCTTGACACTCTTTACACAGCAATCATCTTGTTTTTAAGGGCTCAAGCTCTTGGAAAAGTTTCTATTTAGCTTCACAGACTCCACTGTGGCTGCCAGGCATCAACTGGCACCTAAATGTGAACTCAAATGTCTTTTGAGCCAACATCTCCTTTGTATTTGACTAAACTTGTGGTTAAAAATCTAATCAGGCTTTACATGTGAACAGTTTAACCTTTAAAATCATGTTTCATAATCAAATATTGAACACTGGCAGAGACACCGTGTGGACGGCAGGATATCGTTACTCAAACTAATGTTGTTTTCCTACAGCTCCTTCTCACATTCTTGTGATTTGAAATCTACAGATAATTTGTGTGGCAACAAAAATACGCTGGGGAGGGAGGGTGAATGAAACTTTATCTGTTAGCGACGCACTAAATCTAGACGAGGAGCGACTGAACCTACAGTAGTTTCTAAAGACACGTGGAAGCAGTTACACAATAATGTGATATACAAACATAACAGAATAAAACATTTCTATATGTCCCAGTTAAAATTCAAATTGCACACTAGACAACAAGAAAATAAATAGGACAAATGTAAGCTGGGGATGTATGGCACATTGTCCCTCAGTTAATTCACAGTTAATAAGATGTGCTGTTGACCCTAATACGACAAGACGTCAAAGGCCTTGTGTACGTTATACCATCACCTGGGATAAATGTTCGTCACTTTAGCGCACGCTTCGCTCGGTGCGGAAACGGAAGGCAGATCTCTGTAAACACAAAGCCAACAAACCCCAATGTGAGGTAATCTGTGGAGACCAATACTGTATCAATGCATGATTAGTTGTTGTTACACCAAGTCGAATAAATGGGGTTATGTGGCAAGTTTTTGCTTTTGATGAAGAGCACTTTGAGAGATTGATCCAAAGTTAACGCTCCTCTCAACCCCTGGATGTTGTCTTTTATACTGTCATTAGGGGGGGGAAGGCATGATGATTGAACACCTTTGTTCCAGAGTGGTTGAGAAGAGGGACAGGAAGGATTAGAGCTACTTTCTGTGTTTGAGGTGTCTGAGAAAAGGAGGGGAGGACGGTGAAGGTGAAGGGGGAAGGCAACAGCCTTGATGGAGGATGAGGGACACAGAAGTTGCTCTCTGATCAAAGATGATTATTGCACACGGCGGCAGTAGTAGCCCAGGACTTTGCATTTCTCGCACAGGTGTTGCGGGTGCTCCTTACTCTGGTCAGAAACATCCAGGCCATCCGGCTTCTCTAACGGGCGCTGAGGATACAAACAGAGAACCAGTAATGAGTCATGGTAAACGGTGGGGAAAGCAAAACCAAGGGACACACATATAAACTCTTATGCAACATCACTTATGCAAGCAGTCTCTCTGGCACCAGATTCAGCTCAGCTATACGCCCAACTACTCTGGCCTCCAACGTTGCGCCTATATTCCTCACAGACCAGACGTGTAGCCTGTTAAACACAATTGGTTGCAGAGATATGGCAACACACCATCAGCTCTGGAAACATGCAGCACAAATTTAACAACGTGGAATTAAAGAAAAAAAGATCCAGTATGTATTTGATCATGATGACCTGTATGGAAATATCAGCAAACTGCAATTGCTTTCTTGGAATCATTATCGAGGACAAATCTCTCTGGGCTTCAAGGTTACTTTAACAATGTCTGGAAAATTCTATTCCTCATCTATTGTTCATTTTGTGTTAGAGCTTTTTATTTTTTATTTTATTCTTTCAGGTCTAGCTAAAGGAAAGCAGGTTGCCATGGGTCACTACAAGGAGATATTTCAGTCGTCCACTAATGAGTCTGCCAGGAAGTGTTGAGACTTTACTATCGGAGCGTCAAAGACATTAAGTCCTTGAGGAAAGCTGGAAAATGTGATGCATATTTTATGGGTTCAAGCCCCTGTGTCCCTGCTGAAGTGTCCTTGAGCAAGAAACTTGAGCACAATGAAGCTGAAGCTGCCATCTGAGTGACAAGAGAAGGTTTTCCCACAGCGATCAATAGTGTGTGTGTGTTTGGCACAGAGGCAGAAATATATATATTTTTTTTGAATGGTTGTGGTTTCAGGGGTGTTCTTCTACCTGATAAAAGAAATACATATACTGTAGGTATATATGTGTGTGTGTGTGTGTGTGTGTGTGTATATATATATATATATGGAGTAAGTCACTGTAGTAGTGTCTGCAAAGTGCATTTTACAACTTTAAAGAAATTCTATTCAGGTGTTTGTACTGGGAACTAATCTTTGCCAATATAGTCTATGAAAAAGGTCTTCTTGGGCCTGATGGCATCATGTGACAACCAAACCACCGTTTGGCCACTTTGTCAAATTTGCTTCAAAGCTTGGAGCGCTCTGTACTGCTGACTGTACATGAAGCTCAGTGCTCTCAGGCCTTACATCATATCACTCATTAAAGGTCACTGAAGGCAAAAACGTCTCAAACTGTCAGTCAGTCTGTCCATTAGCTCGATCGCTAAAGGGTCAATTGATTGATTCTTCTTTTGTGGATGAGTTAATACTCCAACAGAGGAGCTACACAGCTAATAAGCCATGTTCTCGTCCTTCACAGCAGCTTCCTATTGATCAACGGCGAAAACCAACGTGTCAAATTTCAGTGGAAGATTTGCACTCATTTACTTAACCTCCTGCATCCAAACCCTCTGAAGAGTTATACTTTTAAAAGTTGGCGTGACCAGTGGTGGTAAATTCAGCGAGCAAATCAAACTCGACAAAAATCTGATTTTGAAAAGAACCCCATGATACCATGAATTGAATTTATGATCCTGGTTTTAACCAAATGCAAGAAAGAAATATATTACACACCTAAGAGGGTCCAGTACTTTATGCCTGTGGACGGGATTGGAAAATACATATTCAGGTTATTTATGGGAATGTGCAGGGTGGGCAGGAGCTCTGCTGAGAGGCTGAACTCTTTGATACTGGAGGACACGGAGGTTAGTGGTCCATTTCAAATGCTGACAAGGAGGAAATATGTTTAGTGGGTGACATTACGAATGCAGGGAATTTGCTTGTCTGTGTAGCTTTGCCACAGAGGCAGAGACGAGTGAACGCAAGTCTTCCAGCCATGCTTTATAAAGAGTATATTAGTATTACTGGTTAAGAGCTCTCACTGATGGAGATGCACATGAGCAAACAAAAGATTTGGACTAAAGTCTGCCTTAACTTCCCCCTGTCTGGGAATGTTGTGTAAATGTATTTCCTCTGCTCGTGCTTGCAGAGAGGACGAGCAGGGCCTCAGGCAATAAGCCTAGGAAGAATGTGGAAAAGCATAAATATTAAAAGATGAAGTGATGAGAATGAATATATCTCTAAGTGAAGAAAACACAGTGGATTCTTTCTCAGGCGATGTCTTTAATCAACAGGCTGTGAGGGAAACTCCATATTAAGCCGAGCAGGCAGTTCACCAGCACGATAATTCCCTCCAAGTGTTTGTTGCTTGGAAAAACACTCCACGGCATCTTTGTTAATATGATTTCACTTTTTTTCGTATTATGAAATGTGAGAGGAATTTCTGCTGCTGTAGTTACCTCTGAGTTTGTTTGCGTCTGTGAGACATTAATGAAGAAATATTTTAGTTTCAAGATTCGATGACATTCGGCAAACGATCCCAAACTTGTCTCAGTCAGGAAATGCAATTAGTTTATTCAGCACTGGTTTATTACCACAACTGCAGTGGTATGATCTCTATTTGTTGTTCTTTTAATGAAGCCATCTGGCATGTCCTTAAGACAATAGGCAGCCATGCAAACCAGAGCCTGGGCTTTGTTAACTTTGCTTGAGACAATTCAATCTACCACTCCTATGTATGTTTGTTTATTACTGCACAGAGTGAGTGTCATGCTGCTGCAGGTACCTGTTTGTGTGGATAGACGTTGATGTGGCATTTGATGCATTCTTGTCCCATATTAGCCCAGGAGTTGCCACTCATCCACTTCCTCTTACACTTGGGGCACTTGTATTCTCCGAAGCATCTCTTCTTGCCCTGGTAGGGTGTCAGCCCTTCACCTTTGGGTCTGGCCTGTTGAGAACAAAGAGAGGCGAGTATGTACATTTTTGGGAAATTATTCCTTTTGACATTTTAAGAGAACCTCTTGGCCAATAATGGACGTTGAGCTTTGACAGCAGGGTGTGTCCATGCTTGTCGTGCTAATATATCCAACTCCGTCATACAGCACACTCCTACACACAACTCTGGCACAATATGCGGTTGTGTAATTGACTTTTACTTCCATTACAGCTGTGTTAAATTACTCCTGATTCTCATGATGATTACGAACAGTCAGTCAGGCATAAAAAAGCACTAGCCTGAGGGCAATATTGTTGGGAGGAGTCACCTCAATGACTTCATGCTGGCAACTTTATTTAGGCCTATATAACAGCATTGGAGGAAATGACTTGTTTTTTTTCTCCCTAAAAGCATGCCACAAACAAACATACTGCTGAGGTCATCAAAACGATGAATCACACACTGTCTCCCATACTGCCAAAAGAAACCCAAATGTACACTGATTAGTAAGTTTGTCAAGGCTTGTCATTATCAATTTGAAGCTCCATCATTAAAACAAAAAATCATCCCAGAACTTGCGTCTGCCTAGCGACAGTCATTCCCAGCCTGGGAGAGGGTATTTTACAAACAAAAGTCCTTCTGTTTAGAAGATATGCAGTTCTGAGGAATTCTTTTATTTATCTCAAACTTTAAAAAGCACAGATGGACATGTGATTTGACACAAGTAATCTTGTGGCAGTTTTCCAGAACGTTAGGAAAGTCTCAAAGTGAAATCAGAGCTGTCCACTCCTGAGTCTCCTGAAAGTCTGCAGATTGTTTTCATAATCATTTTAGCATTGGCTGCACATTTGTGAAGGGATGTATGGGGGTGCAGCACAGGGCGGTGGGAGTGTGAGGAGGGGTACAGCCTACATCCCTGGTCTTCCCTTATTTTGTCCCAGCCCATGTGTGAGTAATAGGAACTTTAATCAGCAGCATCTGGCGCTGTCCATATAGACGTCAGCAGTTTGCATCAGCACCAGCGAGCCAGCGCTAAGTATGAGCGGCTGTGCTTCAATCTGGCCCCTCAACAGCATGACCTCAACCCCACTGTCAGCTTCACATCTCCCACCGTGACAGCGCACCGGCTGGAAAATGTGACTTCTGCTGGCCTGCAGCAGGACGGTCTATCCACAGTGACAGGGTCGTCTCAATGCAATCAACAGGCAATCTTGAAGGCAATGCCAACTGCAAAAAAAAATGCCATTCTAACTCTTATAAATCCCCCAGAGCACTTTCTAGGTTTCTGCTGTGGTGATATTAACCGCGATTTTATTTAGGATTTTATTTAACTCACTGAGTGCCACTGACGTATTTATATGTCATTTAAAATCCAACGCTTGAGTGCCCTATGTACGTCAAAGTGTTTATTCTGCAGCTGGCACAAGAGGGCGCTTTCATATAGCCTGTGAGTAATTTTGGGGCTTCTGGGAGATGTAGTCAGGACATAAAGTTACAGTATACTCCACAGAGATCAAAACAGGAAGTGGAGACGATTGTGATTCAAGAGCAAAACAAACAGAATCTGGATAAAAAGTGGTGAATTTGGTGAAAGTGGCCTCTACCTTTGATAAAACAAGAATGGAACAATGTAAAAACAAACGTAGAGAGCCTCTACTTTCATTTGAGCTATTCTGTTTTCAGAGTCATAGTACGAAATATTCTGTGGGTCTTGAAATATGACTCAAAATGGCAAAAAAATGCTTGCACAAGGCACTTTCAGAGCACCAGGTATGCTATTCCATAACCTCCACCCTTGTTATTCACTTAGAAAAGTGAACATAGTCAAATTTCCCTTAACAGCTGTTTGTTCTTCTTTGTTCCAATGTAAAATGAAATGTCAAGCTGACTGAGTGCAGCACTGATCCTCCTCATGACCATTCCTCTTCAGCTCCATGCTGTTTCCAGGGTCTGGCCTTGGCCTTTGGCTGCACGTCACGCTCCATCTGCAGCTGAGTACTTTCAGATCAGAGACGACCCTGTTTGCAATCAATTTGAAGATGCTCCTGATCTTTTCTATCCAGTCCAGATGAAGATGTTGCTGTGTTGTTGACAATTAGGGTGGTTGTTTGTGTACAAAAGAAGTTAATAGAGCTTTAAAGGGGAGGGAGGTGTAAAGTTCATATTGATGTGAAACATATTGTTTTACAACTTTTACACTTTCGCAGTGTGCTTTCACTTTGTCAAAGTTAATTTTAACGTTTTAGTCACCTAAAATGTTTTATTCAGCGTAGGCTACAGCTGTTTGTCCGTCCTCATGTCACAACTGGTTGCAAAAGACCAAGATGGCAACGGCCAAAAAACATTTATTTATTAACAATATTTATTAACTCTTTAAGTGCCAGCCGTTTAATAGAAACAGAAAATGTTGAGTCACATTTCTAGACCCACAGAATATTTTGTACCATGTCTCTGAAAACACAAAGTAGCTTAAATGAAAGAAGAGATGCGCTATTTCATCATGAAAAAAAGTTTGTTTTTACCTCGCTTTGATCTCCGTGTCGCATATAAACCCTTTATGTCCTGACTACAAATCACAGAAGCACCGACATTACTCACAGGCTGCAGGAGACCATGATCAGTGACCCGCTGCAAAAAAAACAAAAAAAAAACACTTTGACGGTGAAACTTGTCAATGGCACTCAAAGAGTTAATGTGTGGTGAAAATGCACTAAAAACAAGTGAATGAACCAGTTTCTGCTGTAAAATATATCACTTCTGAGTGGAGTCATAATTCTGAGGATTATACTCACATTGTGGTCAGTTTGTTTTCAGGCCATTGCGACATATTGCCTCTCACGGAGGTCTGAGATGAAGAGCAAGTTTTAGTTCTGAAGTCATAAACTTCACAGACACAGTTGGTATTGCACAGTCTAATGGACACCCAATCATGCTGGAACAGATGTCACAATAACATCTGGACCACTGTTTGCTGAGAAACGCTGGGCATTGGCTAATGAAGGAAGCTTTGGGTCTCTTCACTTACGCACAGGGCCTGTCTTTCCACTTACACCGGTGCAGTGGATCAAATCAAAACCCTCGGATAAAAGCACCAGAAGGACTGAGCAAATGTTTTAGTTGGGCTTGATTTCCAGGAAAATAACCACGCTTAGGTGCCTTTAGAGCAACATTTACAAACCATTCACAATACGCACAGTACAGTGACTAATTTTGCAGATCTGCGTCACCACTCTGGAGATGAGCCTGCATGGGAGGATGTGTTTTGTTTTCCTTTATCTCTACAAATAAAGCTGTTTGAGTGGAGCCAGTGTAAAGAGCTAAATGGACATATTAGAGCGTTTTAGGTGTCCCCCAAGTGGAAGCAGCTGATGGCGTCCGTGCCGAGAGATGGCGAGAGGTGTTTGTCATATCACTTTGACAGCTTGCATTGAGTCAATGTTTGTCCATGTCCCAGAGGCTAGAGTCCTGCGTGTTGAGATAAGGGACAGTGTGTTGAAGACAGGACGACCACCAGAACTAGTAAACCACATCCTCCTTCGGTCCAGATCACAGCAGGGGCTCATATATCACGCACACATGCATCCTAACTACGGGTCAGTGAACTGTTAAATGAAGCATATGCACACGTTACATGTGCAGTCACTGATTCAATATGTATGCAAAACATGGCCACACACAATGTCTGTCTGTCTCCTCTGGTCCCCTTTTAACACACAGACAGATGCACAAACACACACACACACTCAACAAATTCCACATCCACAAGTTTTCATACGCTCTTGAGACGCGACTGGAAAGTCTCGGTCTGTTTCCTGTGTTACTCCCACTCAGAGTTTATCCCCTCTACAAGGACACAGATCACTCTTTGGCTTATATCACAGGATTAATGAGCTCACAGACTCTATTAAATGGAATAACAAGAGACAATAAAACAAAAAAGGGAGATGACTGCGAGACGTGAGCGAACAAGACGAACACAAACAGGAGAAAGCACACTGGGGTTGGGAGAGAATTTAGGCCTCCTGCTCCACTGTGACTCTGCAACGGAGGGGAGGGGGGGGTCTCGAAAAACCTGCTGCTCTAGAATCAGACACAGAGAAAAGAAACATGCACAAATAGCACGGTCGCTAGAGCCAAATGTGGAGAGACCCTCCAATCAGCCCCTCTCAGGAGGGTGGAGAACGAGAACTGAGAGAGAGAGAAGGAAATGTAAATCCAAAGCAGATGGCCTCCATAGGGGCAGAACACGAGAAACACTGAGAGCCATCGTAAAATCACTGCTCTGCTTTCAATTAGGCCATACATAAAACAGCGTTAACTAACCGCTGTAGCTCTGGCCACAACTACAGTGGATTAGAGTCATTATCATGTGGAGGAATGTGTTTGTATGTTGTACAAACAGAACAATATTAGGAAGGTGAAGAAGGTAGATTACTAAACTGAAACAGCGTTTAAGTAAGCGATCCCGGTCTAGACGACACCCGCTGAGATGTCTTTATATTTCAGGGTGACTCAGGTAATACTGTGAAATTGATCACACAGGTATGCAGCCCAGGCATCCCACATCATTTCGCCACAAAACCATGTTGAAATTCTGCTCCAGTAAATCATAAAATGTGTCTATTGCCGACCACTGGAAAGAAAAATGTGGCCCAGACCACAGTCTGAGGCCTAAAGGTGATCTTGCATTTGTGTTGTTCTTACATTCCAGGCTGAGAGTAATGACCAGTGGACAGACGCTAGACACAGACCTGAACCCTTAATCCTCTGTCTCCAGCAACAAGATAGGTTGGTTTAATATTAGACGGCCCTTCCAAGCCAAACCTAAGAGGAATCAGACCGCTACTTTCAAGGTTGTGGATATGGGATTTCATACTTACTTGACATATTAGGGGAGACATCTACCTACAGTTGGTCTGGGCTCCATATTGCCCACAGTCAGTCCGCAGACAACAAATATGAGGAGACAGCGCTGACAGTAAAGGTTTTCATGCAAATGCTACATGCCATTCAGCGGTTAGTCTGCCTGCCTCTAAGAGAAAACAAGGGATTTGGTGGGTAAAACAACACTGAGGCTTCGGAAAAGGGTTTGTAGCAATTGTATGCAACCACTTTTATGGTCTGGATTTGGAGAGCAGGGTCTTAGCAAATGCAGCTCAGCTATATGTGAATAATGAGTCATTGGATGTTTGAAATGTCTTCAGATGAACCTAAACATCTGAAAAGAGATGTTTTGTTTGATTCCACAGGAAGGAAAAAAAATGAAAGCATTAAGTGCAACAAAAAGGAAACAAATGCATTCTTTGTATTGTGTCTAAGCCAAAGCTTTTCCTTCCAGTACACAGGCTCAGTGTTATTTATGATAATGTGAGATTCTTCTGCGTGATTTGGTGTTCCCATCACAGCACCGTAGAGATGCCTGATCACTGAGAGCCAGACAGGTCAGAGTCAAAGCGTAAGAGCAGCACACTGTGAGAGGAACAGCCCGAGGTTGTTTGTCAGACAGCACCAGAAACATTTGTCAGGTCATAATACTTTTATGATGCTTCGGTTTGGGTTGACCACATCAAGGCCAATCAGATGTGAAACATGAAAAAGCCCATTCTTTCACACATTAAATGATCTGATGTGGTATTTCTAGCCACATGGCACCGAGATAAAGAAAGAAACACAAAGTACTCCTTGACCCCTGTCTGAACTGTTTCTTTCTTTTAAATGGAAACACTGTGAACAAATAACAGCAACGTACCAAAGTAAGATGATCAAATAAGGAAATGAATGATGATAATGATTTTTTTTTTTTTGTAGGTGGCTATTTTAGCGCTTTCTTCAAAGCCACCAAAGTAGTCAACATAATGTATATACACTCAGCAACAAAAAAAAACATTTTTTTTTTTTTAAGTGCCCCCAAACTACCTGTTTATCACATCCTTTCAACAATGCACAAAAAGAATTCTGTCTAGAGATCAAATTTATTCAAAGAAGGGGTATTGGAGTTAATGGTAGATCAAAGTATGGCCTATGTTTGTGTAGGTCAGCCTCTCTGAGCTGCCTGCGTACTGTTTGAGCACTGATACAGGGTTGATGATGTCCAGGTGTCTCAGCAGCAGTAACGGTGGCAGGAAGTTTCCAGTCTCTGACATGGCAAAGACGGATGTGGCGATCCTGAATGTTGGTCGTCACACGTGGTCTGCCGTTGCGTGGACGATCTGAAGTGCTGTTCATGGCTTGGAATCTGGTTCTGAGACGACTGATTGTTGATTCATGAACGTTCATTGCTCTCGCACTCATGTCGCCACTGAGCATTCCAATAAGCACGTTCACGTTGGATTTGCGTCAGTCGTGGCATCATAACAAAAGCACTTAGAGAGAAGAATTTTTCCCATTTTATGCAGGTTGGTAGACAAACAAAAGTGACGATCCCATTTTCATACACCAGTGCTCTAGTCGTCTGGGTCGACCACACCTCCGTTAATCTGGCCATCAGAATACGGCGTCACAACACGCACTTATTGCATTTTTGGCACGTTACCATTCATGCTCAACCTTTTGTCCAAACAAGCATTTTCACTTTGCTGCTGAGACAAACAGCAACAACTAGAATTCACCTCATAAAACTTGTGTTTCTTTTGTTGTTGAGTATATATTGGATACAAGTCATCATGCAGAAACGGGAAATGTTTTTAAACAGTTTGGGAAAATAGATTTAGACTGTATATAAGTACATGCTGTCATGAGTAATTGCAGAATTTCTATAGTTAATCAAAATGATCACATTTTTAATTGTACATTTAAAATTATATGACGTTTTTGAAATCATATTAACAATGATTGCAATTCATAACAATCCAACTGGAGTTCCTCTCTTAGTCTTCATGATGTTAACTGGTCTGCAGTCAGCTGACATCCATTTAGCAACTTCTTGAGACTAGAAAATAGTTAGCATCTGTCTGCACTAGCACGATGAGCTCATAGGTGCTAGTTCAAGACTTAAAATAATTAGATGGCATTTTTACACAAGGTGCATATTATGTCTCAACTGAGCCTTCTGGAAGCTTCTTGTTGTTTTTCTCCACGACTATGGCAGCAGGACGATGTTCATCTAATCACAACAAGTTAACACTGACAGCCCTAATAAAAACCTTCATGGTTAGTCATCCTTGACCATCACCACCCGTGTTAGCTGACATCACAGCAGCTTCAGATCTGAGGACGCAGTCATCAGAACTGAGGGCCAAGTGAGGGCGTGCAGATGGCCGCTGCCTCACAAGAATGACACTGTCACCACCTCAGCTGTGTCTCACTGCACACAGAACAAGCAGTTTTTTTATTGGCTGTTTCCGCTGCTGGACTAAACAGCCCCAACCCCGTGCCAGAACCTCAGCCAGGTGCATTATGGGGGCTATTTATCAATCCCACCATGCACTACAGGCTCTAAATACGGCCACTGTTTTCTGTGGGTCTCTCTTTTTTTTCGCTGCCATCTTTCTCACCTCTCTCTCTCTCTCTCTCTCTCTCTCTCTCTCTGTGGAGGTCTCCTTTGCTGGTGCAGCTGTCTCTTTCTAATGCCTGTAAAGAAAAGTGGCTCCGGCTGAAAGTGACGAGAGGAACAGGTGTGCTCTTTAAGTGATAAATTTGCCCTGGCTTAAGCACAATGCACCTCAGTTTATAACACCAATCTGTGCGTGGAACGGGTAAAACATGTTAATTACAGTCACATATCCTAATAATTACACTTAATGGCACAACACGTTAGTGTGCGTTGCACGTGTTGCCCCAATAAATAAATGACAATGTTAGAGACACTTCTGTGTTTGAGATTACCCCATTATCACTCTTCTAAAACTCTCTACAGCCGTTGGAAACAATTATTGCAAAGCAAAGCCATGTTTTTTAAGTATCCTGGATCGGGCTGCCTTAATCCTGGCTTGCTTGGCAAAAGCCCCAAACTCCTGGGCTGCTCCCCAGCGCTCCGTAGCACTCCGATCACTAGCTAGCATCTGGAAACCATCAGTGTAAACAAAGGAGCAGCGGAGGAGCTCAGGCCCCGCTCTGCCTCCCCACATCCCCCAGGACATCAGTCAGAGAGCAACACTAGAAGAGCAGACCAACCCCGGACCCAGCGCTGCATTTCTGCATGCATGCAAGTTAGTGTGTGTGTGTGTGTGTGTGTGTGTTTGCGCTCAAATCCGTGTCCGATCTTTTGTGACCTTTATTTGGTTTAGCTGCAGTTCAGAAAGCGATAGATTTACAGATAAAGTGGATTTGGTTCATTCCACAATGTTTTTTGGAGTTTTTGTTTGGTTTGATCATTAGCCGTAGCATTTCTGATAAGCCATCTAATTGCTTTAATGTGGTTTCAGTTAGCATGCTCGACTTAGCAGTCGGTGAGATGAACGCTATGAGGGATGGGGGGGAGCATAAACCTGGCTGTGGTTTAAACCAGAACTGGTTCTCCTCTGTGAAACATCAGGAAAGATCAAAGCATCAATCATGCCTGATCTTTCCCTGAGACACAACAAGGAAATATTTCCTGAACTTCTCATAATGGTGTTTCAGTAACCATATATCTATTAATCATGTGGTTTGGTCTTTTTCAGTGCAGCTCCAAAAATGTGGTTCATGGAGCTTTTAAACACTGAGACTAGCACTTAAGCAAACTCGACGGTGCTTGTAAACACACACCACAGAGGAAAGCAGGCTTTTGCTGTTGTGTCTGCAACCTGTTAGAGCAGAAAAGTCTTTATGAGCATGCTGGATGAGGTTTTCACTTTGCTTGTTTTCCTGAGTCGATAATCAGGATCTGTTTAATCAACAAAATGAGCATGTGTGGTTAGAGGGCTGCATGTTCTGTTAAGTCCTTCTGTCAGATATAATGCTGGAGATCACCGTGGCTTGGAGCTGCGTTGTATTCCTCCTGCTGCTTCACGGCTTCACTGATAAGTATTCTTATCTCATACAGCTGTCTCTAAATATAAACCTCAGCATTACACAGTTGTGTAGTATACTGCAGTCACACACTTGGGTTTGTGTCAATGAGCAAACTCTGTAGTGAAATCTCTGCTGAAGAGCCTTAAACGTCCACTGTTTCTAAAAACCAGCAGGGGGCGACTCCTGCGGTTGAATGGAGGAAATATCTCAACTTGTCACTTGATGTATGACCTCAGAAAATATTGTGATCATGAGTTTCTGGTCTCAATCACTAGTTTCAACTAATTCAATACAGCGTGATGCTCATTTAGTAAATTATGATGCCATGTAAGGGTCAAACAGACCATAAAGCAGGGGATGCTTTAGGGCAGGGCCTCCTTGTGATTGACAGGTTGCTACCACAGCGCTGTCTGTGTTTTTGTGTCTTTCACAGTGTATTATCAGTCCATAAAAGTGCTCCGTAACATGTTGGACGATTAAAAATGTCTTAAGATAGGACTCTCAAGATGATAACGGCCAAAATGAGGAACTATGTGCACTTCTTTAACACAGTCTGTGGTTTATGTACACCCTGACATTTGTACCATTAAGCACAAAAATCAATGTATTTTATGTTACTTAGCTGTTTTTTCTTTTCTTAAGTGATATTCAAATAGATATTAAAGCTACTTAAATGTAACTGTTACTCAGCCAACTCATTCATTGCAAGTGTGGTGACAAGCCAGAGAGCTGGCATAGGAGCGCTACTTTCATGAAGCTATTTGTAACACTTTGCTCTAACTGGGTGCTAAATACGTATATATGTACATATAAATTTAACACTTCAAAAACACATTGACATGTAAACTGTCAATCCATAATGTGCAAATGTTTTATGCATTGACAAAATAGACTCATCGACAAAGATAAATCTTTTCCATCATTATTCAGAAAGCGTTATGTGATCTCATCAAATGTGACGTGCCATCACCAGTCGACTAGCACTGAACCTGCGCTGCACCCATGGGGGTCTGGGTGCTATTCTTAAAAAGGTTTCATATTCTACAAGCTTTTTATTTCAGCTATTCAAATGTGCTTGACATTTCCTTACACTATAAAAAGCACTTTACTCACAATAGCACATCCCAGTTGTTTCCAGGACTAAATATGCCTGTAAGGCATTCTGTGTAAAGTCTTCTGCTGCATTT
The DNA here is from genome assembly GCA_029721515.1 of Synanceia verrucosa. NCBI lineage: Eukaryota > Metazoa > Chordata > Actinopteri > Perciformes > Synanceiidae > Synanceia > Synanceia verrucosa. The sequence continues at coordinate 16,138,759 of CM056562.1, read as the reverse complement.
ATCTCTCAGTTGTAACATGTGAGGGAAGCAGCAGGAAGTAGCAGTGGACAAGGAGAAGGAAAGTGTTAAATAATAAGGAACCTACGACATAATCCTCAGCTATTTGAAAAACGTCAAAACTCGAATTTATAACATTAGTGCTGTTAAAACAGTTTTCTAAATTAACTCATATTATTATTATTGCTAAAGGTAATACGTAGGTCTAAACAGTGATATGTTCTTATATACGGTACAAAGAGGAATTCATTGTAATATTAGCTTTCTCACATCCTTTGAGTCGTTGCTCCTACCTAAAAGGTACAACTGACAGCAATATTTAAAACAAGCTGAAGCTAAATATTTTTTAAGTGAGCAGTGACGCCTGAGGTTGTTTTTTCCCTTGTGGGTTTCTAGGTTAAACCACTGAGATCACACATGTCTTTATAAATGGGTTTGTTATCTCACCATGATGCAGCGGGGAGGATGTCAAGAGGACAACCACTCCAACCGTTTTAAAGAATAACCACAAGTCCATTTCCAGCTCCATGGCGACGCCAAAATAGTTCATTCTAGGAAATGGCCTCAGCTTGGCAGAGTAAATGCACTGTGTGTGTGAGTGTGTGTGTTTCTACTGGAAGAGACACACATAAAATCCTTTCTGTAATGATCTTAAAACCGAACCAGTGTCAAGGTTTAACATTTTCTCAGCTTGTAGTGAAGCCCTGTAACAGTGCTGTTTAGTCTGTTCTTTGACATGCAGAGACATCACACAGGGAAAAGGTAAATCAAAACAGCTGTACTGAAGATAAAACATCCCACAGCTGTCAGTCATGTAGATAAGCGGAGTGCCTGAGCCAGAAAGTATTTGAAAAAAAAAAAGTTATTGTGTGCTTTAAAATGTAGTCAGTTACCCACCGAGAAATTTGTTGAAGCATATTTACAAGACCAGTGTGCTGTTAGTTCATAATGCTGTTATTGTTTCAATTCTTCTAGTGGTCACCCTTTCAAATAAAGCAGAGGAGAGAAATAAGGGCACCATTGCTGCATGTCTGCAAAAGTAGCATTTTCATCTTATTCAAACTGCCCACTCCTCTGGGTATTCTATTGATTTTCTGTCACAGTTTTGTTTAAGGATAAACAATCCAGCTTTCACTTATTGTATTGTTGAAAAAAAAATTGGCAAAGTTGACATAATAAGCTGATCTGTTGATTTTAGATTAAAACAAATCTCCACTAAGTCATCTTTAATGATGTTATTGCTCACGAATGAAATTTTAGTGACCTACAATTTAGATGTTTTGATAAACTGGAGGTGGAGCTCTTGTGTTATGTGCTGTTGTAAGAAGCTGATTTCAATGTTCTGACACTTAATGTTTGTTTTTCCAGGCAAATAATGAGAGAAATATTTATTTTCATACCCCCAAAAATAAAATGGTTACTACGACTATCACTGCCCCAACAGACCGAATTATTCTTTTGAACATGCTTTCTATACAATGCATGCATATATATAATATAGATGTGCAATGTGTGTGTGTAAAGTTTTTCTCCTCACTAACAGACCCCCATCATTCATTCTAAGACAGCTGCAGAGCCATATTAAAACCCTATTCCCAGATTCCTAGATTTCCACAACCCAGCTTCCCTAATCAGCCACGGATCTCAGTGTCATGTTCTTGGATGCCCCTGAGAGTCGAGTGTGTGGGTGTTTTGCTTCATACCAACAACGACCTCTTGTTATAAAAGCTGATGTTTTTGACAGAATCCGTTCTCTTGCTTCATACCTCATTCATAGAAAAGACACAGTGCAGGCCAACTGGGCTTTGGGAGGCTGACCCGGTTGAACCCAGAAGCTCTGTTCCATCAACAATCAGGCTTTTTTTTTTTTTTTTAACAGATATGAAGATAATTTTACCATACTCCTACGCTTAGCATATTTACCGGGCTAATGCTAAGTGGGACCGTGGGTGTGAATTTCCCCCCTGCCCTCTCTGAGCCCTTGACTTAGCCGCAGTCCTACTAAGCCCGACGAGCTGTGCAGCTGCACAGGAGCGTTGGGTTACCAGACCAGTGAATGACAAGAGCAGGTTGGCCGGTGGACCGGGGCATACAGAGGTGCACACAACATCTCGTCATCTGTCACAGGAAGTTCATGCTGCTGCTGTCTGTGTTTGCATGCATGCGCCGCCATAGATGTGTCTGAGAGTGTATATTTCTGTAAGCCCCTCTACCGGATATACTGCTCACGCGTGTTGATAATCTCAGCGTCACTTGGTGTCAATGCTATATTGGATCTATGGCCCTATATGGTTTCTCAGTGCTCGCTATAAAGGCTCTTTCTCTGTATAACTACCTCAAAAATAAAACGTGTTGACAGGTAGCATGTCTGTCTGCTATGACGGCAATACGAACTAGAAAAGTCGTCTGATACACGATGGCTCCAGCATCCCAGATAAGCCTTATCTGTTTACACGACAGTCCCTTCTCACTCAGAGACAGACGCAGGGCCTTCAGAGACTTCGCTTGTGACTGGAAGGAAGATCAGGGGTCACCCTGTAAAAACATTCCCATGGTGCACCTCCCCCCACCACCTTCATCGCTGCCAGAAACTTCCCGACACACTGCAGGGCAGCGCTTACAGACAAAAAGTCACCAAATCTACTAGCACTTTAAATTAGACCTGCAATTAAACTTCCAGAGAAGAACACATTATGACGGCAAAAAGTAGGTACACACACACACACACACACACTCACACACACACCCCTTCTAGATAGTTTAATGTAATGAGAGACAGAGAAAAAGTTACAAATCAAAACCACAGGAGTTGCCCCTATAGTCTATATGTTGACATACAGACTGTATAGGACTGCCTATATGGTTTCTTGTTGTAATTCTTTTTTTCCCCCTCTCTCTCTGTAAAGATCCAAAGCTCTATCCAAACATACTTGAGTCTGATGCAGCACTGTAATGCAGCGAGGGCCCTGCTGGGGGAACAATACAGGTCTGCTTTCCTGACCTCTCTGTCTAGCAGATCCTACAGGCGCACAATGACGGCCTTAATTACCAGCCTCCATTCCCACCACTTGGGCTTTCCCCAATGGTGCCCATTCAGAACTGCAGTCTCTCCCTAAGGTGCCCATTCAAGCACCACACAAAGCCAGCAGTGTCACTCCCTGATCTCTTGACACCAAATCCAGTCCTGTATGCCAGCACTCGCAGCAGCTTCACAGTGTCTCTGCCTGTCTGTCCGTCCGGTTGTCTGTCCTCTCTGTCAGTCTGTCTCGTATTTCTTTATCTTCTTCGCTCATAGTGACAAGAATCAAAGCAGTTAGTTCGACCAGTCGAGATTAGTGTGATGTTTAGGTGCAGAGGGTGTTGGTGTGTTGGCATGTGGAGCTTCAGCCCATTCTGAAGTCCTTTTCACGCTCAGCTCTCTAATCAAAGTTAAAGTGGAGGTGGATAAGGTTATGGTAACCATGTGGAGATTTATGGAAACGTGAAGTGTGGAGTAGCTTAGTCAGGCAGGTGAAATGCTAATTCGCTGCATTTGTCAGCTGTAGCAGAGGTTCGGCTATCACAGTTGAGAAAAAAGATCCGACCGGAACCCAAACTGCTGAATCTATGGCTGAAAATTACCATTATTATTATTATTTATTAATTTGCAGATTATTTTCTCAATTTTACTGAATAATCGTTTGGTTTCTAAAAGAAAACTGTGACTTTTCAAAAGCCTGACACTCAAAAAATGCAGCAAAACGTATTTCTGATCCTGAAATTTTTTTGACATGCTGAGAGAAGCTGGAACCGTCAAAAATTGAAAAATTGTACACTTTAATTAATGGACATTCTGTACACAGTACTGACAATACTGATGTGATGATAGGTGATTTAAATATAGGGGGTTTACACTGAAGGAGATTACATGACAGAACATTAGCATTTACAAGCTAACAAAGCCCTCTGGTCCTGGTGTGCTAACAGGACATCATGCTGTAGTGAAAATCTGACCTTTGACCCCTCTGTGAAAGTGAACCCTTCTGTTCTGGTTCCTGAGGCCTCAGTGAACGTCTGCTGACCCTCATGACGCTGTAGTTGTACTAATAACACAAACCATGGTGTGACCATACAAGTGATTGCCGTAATTTTCTTTAATATGATTTTCTGACTTTCACTGAGGTTTTAGTGGGATGCTAATCCAATCAAGTGGTCTAATGTCACAATTTTAAGCAGTTTGTGAATGCTATAAAAACTATAAAACACAAAGTAAATAAAAGGAAGCAGCACACAAGGAGACTAGAATCTAAAATGAGTGTTGACCTGTTTTTTCTTGTGCTGCAGATACAAGCTTACATAAAGCAATGTGAGGAGCAACTGCCCAAAACACATGATTGTTTATTATCTTTCATTAACTCTGGTTTTACACTGCTGGCTCAGCCTAAGCAGTGTGACAGGAAAAATAATATATCAAGAAACTCTCAAATTAAGTGTGGGAGTGATCGGAAGTACTGATCACATGATAGGAGGTGCAAAATCTATTTGAGATGAGACAAGCTGTATGTTTTTACACCAAGTCAGTACATTGTCAGCAGCTGTAAATTCACCTGACTGTGGTAAATGTAACAGTGAACCGCACGCTAGAGATGGGGTTATAGGTGTCATGGAAACAGGAAGTGGTGTGATTGTTGTCTCAGCAAAAAACTGGCGGGAGGAAGAATGGGATTTATGCACAGAACACAAACCAGCTGGCAGGAAACCACACTTTTATCATTCTTTTAACTTTGATTTCCTTTCAGGGGAAGTGCCTTCTCCTCTCGCTGGCTCTCAGCACTTGTGCCCTTTTCTGGCTTTTCAAACTATATCCTCACTGTGTCTCCATGCCATGACAGTGACACATCTGAGCTCCCACAGCAAATAACTGCAACCATGTCTAGAAATGGCCCCAGGGTACAGAGATCATGGGGCTAAAATGTGAGACATGCTCTTGTGGTGAATGCTGAAGTGTTACAGTGGCGTTGAAAGGTTTGAAAGGTTGTTTTTGGACGGGGTTAACCAACTAAAGAAAGAGAGAGGGACTGAAACAAAGACAAGAGGACAGAAAACAGCTGGTGGAGGCAGAGGAAAATATAAATACATGATTCCCCTAAAGATAGCTGTCAGTGACGGCTGGTTAAATAGAAATTAGAGAAGCTAAAGGACAGATGAAGAACATTTTCTTTCTCTTAGGAACATTCACCTCCAGGGGACAGCTAACATCTCCTTCTACGTTAAACCCACATAATCTGAACTATTGAATAATCAGCACTGTACTAACCATCAAACAGCCCCAGCGAGCTATTTCAGATAGTTTAACAGCATGTTTCCAATACAAGAGTTGACAAATGTTTTGCCAGAGGCTTGAGGCGGAGCTCTTCTCAGTATGGGATAGAAGCTGCACACAGGAATATTAAACTGGACTTTAGATTGGACTGTTTTTTTTTTGTTGACTGGAAAATTAGAATTTTACAGGAAGCTACAGGTTATGAACCAAATTGTCTGCAAATGGAGAGAAGGGTGTTTTTGGCTCCATTACCAGGGCCAGATGGGGAAAAATTGATCTATGTGTGAAGTGAATGAAATTACAAAGTTGCCAACAAGCAAGAGACTTGAATTGTTTCTGATTAACTGTTACAGCCAAAAGACGAACAGTACACAGCCCGATCACATTACAAAGCATCATAATGCACAAGGCAAAGGAGTAAAATAAGAATGCTGTTCTTGCCTTTGACATGCCATTTGTACGTCATGTATTCTTTTCTGGCTGCAATGTAAATGCAACAGCGTAAAAACACAAAAACAGTGAGACAGATGGATAGAAGGAGAGGTGGACAGGTCTAAGAGACAGAGGACTTTAAACCAGGGGGTGTTTGTTTTGGAAATTACATCAGTGACGTGTTTTTGTGTGCATTGCACTTAGTTAACATACTTATTTTGAGGCCAACCATGATGTTTTTCCAAAAGATGTTGCCAAAACCTAAGTGAGTAGTTTGCTGCTACTGCACCTTCATACACCTCCTGTTATATAAAGCCCTCTGTGATGCAAAACGTGACCCTGACACACTGTCCTCCAGTGGACAGACGGATCTGATACATGACACATAACCAAAAAAAATAAATTAAGGTGAAAACAGACAACAGAGTTGCTCAAGCATGTTCTTTTGAGGAATTTGTTTATCTTCAATCATAAGCAAAGCATTTTCAGAGCATTTTCACCAGGTTTTAGTCTCAATTTCACACACGACACCCCTCCCCCTAGCACAACAACAAACTGAAACATTAACTGAAAGTGGTTGCACAATTATCCCAGCACGACTTGGAAATGGATCATTGCTCCGTCTACGGCAAAGCGGAAGAAAAACCAAAAACAATCACTCTGGTGTTTGCTATGGTAGACAAAGTGGGCTGCTGCAGTAATGACGAGTCATTACATTTATCGCCACAACCAAAGGAAAAGCACACATTTTGTCAAGTCACACATTACTCAAAGTGAGATTTGCCTCTGGTGTGAAGAGGCCCTCACCTCACAGCTCTCCTCAAGTCTCCACGTTGACACTGTTGTGGGAGATTACTGCGACCATTTGTCACAAAGGACAGCCGGCTGTTGAAAGTAGCACTACATGAGGTGTGAGGTCCATCACAGTTACTGACATATGGTCACAGATTCAGATCAGATGCATGCAGGAGGAGACTCAGTCATGGCTGATCGACAGGGAGTGGGATGAGAGGAGATGTCAGCGCTTGAGCTCATCAAAGTGAGCTCCTTTTGAAGTCCATCCTCATGCAATAAGCAGTAACTTGATTCAATTACACATCAAATTATGTCTCACTTGGGCCATGTTTAGAGTAGATTAGATTAGATTGACCCTGAAATTGACCCTGACTTTATTATCATTGCATATGTCACAAGTACAAGATAAAGAAATACAGATTGCATCCAACCAGAAGGGCAAAATAACAGTAATAATAATAATATAATATATAGAGTATACTGTATATTAGTTTTGGATTTTTCATTATAGCATAGTTTGTTTTGACTTTTTTTTCACCAATTCAGTTCGTTTTAATGAGTTTTTTAGAATGGGTTTGCTAGTTTAAATGATATAAATGATTAGTTTTAGTTTAGTTTTTATAAGTTTTAGTATTAGTTTTAGATTTTTCATACTTTGGGTTATTTGTCAGGTGTAGGATTCAAAAAGAATAAAATAATAAAAGTCAAACAAAGATAACATTTAAAAAAAAATATTAAGTCACTGTCCACAACAACCATAACAGTCCACAGAACTGCAACCTTAAGTGCAAAATGTGTGTAATACTGCTTCTGGGGTTAAATACAGTGAGTGTGCCTGTCTGGTACAAATCAAAATCGCCAAAGCCGACTCTAAACGAGAAGTGATGAGAAGTGATGGACCGTGAGGTGCTGTACGGTTCTGCTAGCTCATGTAAAATTGCACAAGCGAAATAAATCAATGGGAGCTGCTGGGAAAATACAGTCCCTGAACCTGATGTGCGAAGGCTCCTGAAGCACCAGCCAGAGGGCAGGAGGACAAACAGTGTGTGTGCTGGGTGGCAGGAGTTTCTGCTGATGGTTATAGCTCTCCTGAGACAATGCTTCCTGCAGCACTTTCCGGTCTAAAACAGAGCAGTTCCCATGCCAGACTGTGATGCAGTCAGTTAGGATGCTCTGGATGGTGCAGCGGTAGAAGTTCACCAGGATGTCTGAAGAGAGGTATCTCTCAGGAAAAGGGGCGCTTGTCGACCAGGTGAGGTCTTGTGAGATGTGGATCCCCAGGAATTTGAAGGATCTGAGGTGTGCCAGAAACATTCTGTTCTAGGCACTTTGTGATGATGGGGTTGAATGCTACTGCGTAGTCATGTTGGAGTGAAATGTTTGGGTACTGGCACAATGGAAGGGGACGCAAGGACGGGTTGAATTAGTTTGTCAGGACCCCCACCAGCTCCTCAACACATGCTCTGAGCACACATGCAGGAATGCCATCAGGGCCAGCAGCTCTACGGGTGTTGACCCTGCTCAGCACCGCTCTGACATCTGTGGAGGAGAGTGTCAGGGGTGTGTGATCTGCAGAATTCAGCTCTGCCTTGGATGCAGGCAACAAGTTGTCCTTCTCTAAACAAATGCAGAAGTTGTTAAGCTTGAAAATCCTGCGATGACCCGCTAATTTCAGTGTGAAAGCGGTATAACAGCTGCATGGAGTTGCTTCATTGCAAGCTTAGCATTAGCATCTGGTGGTTTATGTATGGCAGTAACTGATGTGAGTTATCTTGGGAGGTCTGCATTTAACCTGAAGAAAGTCCACGTGAGACGAGCAGTGTCTCTTGGCGATAACAGAGTTCGTACATCAAGATTTGTTTATATAAATGCACAAACCTCTACCTGTGGAGCACCTGCAGTCCTATCACTTCGGCCCAGCTTGTCTGCTGTAGGAAGAGACACTGAGCCTCATGTTGTTCACACGCCACCATCTTAATCACCAATCCACGTCAACTCACTGTAAACATTGTCAGTTATCGCTACAACTATAAGTAGAGCAGAGGTTGAACAAAGAAAAAAATATCTGTGTGATATCAATGTTATATACATTGAACAACAAAAAGCACATTATCCTGGTACGATAATGAAGGCTCTATATGTGGATCAATGAGCTCAATGTATCTCTGATCAACACAGTAACTGTGATGCTCTTGGCTCTTGGTTACAAATGGATGCATGCTGAGCATTTCTTGTGTGAGTACAGTCACTGCCGTATAATGTATGATAAATTTGTCTCGCGCGCCTAAAGATATATATTTTACTTTCATCTATTGCTATGCAATCTAAGCAATAAAAATAAGCCAACACAGCTCCATATAAATTCTTTGCTACAAGTGTCTTTTAAAGTAAATGTTTAATATTGGGAAATATGCTTTGTTGCATTGTTGCTGAGAGTTAAACTGATACCACGCTAATGTTTGTCTGTTCTATACAGGAAGCAGCTTAGCTTAACAAAAAGCCTGGAAACGAAGGGAAGCAACTAGTCTGGCTCTGCTTAGCTCACTGATTAACAATTAATATCTCATGAATTCATAGAACAAAGTTAAATAAAGAAATAAATCGTCTCATTTTACTCAATATTTTTTCACTCAGATTCTTCCTTACAAAAAGCTCCCATATGAACTTTTTCTGCCCATTTAGACAGACATTTTTATTTATTTCATGACAGATTTTGCATTTTTGTAGTTTTTATGTGTGCTTTTCTCACATGGATGGATTATCATGTAAGTCTCTGCGCCAATTAGGATTTATTTAAATCAAAATGCAATATCCCTTATGGGATTTTCCTGGTGAAACATAAGCTAAATTTATTTATTATGGGTGTTTAACTTTAAACTTTGGTTGTTGTACATTAACTAACTAAAATCATAGAAATGGACAAAAGGGTGAAAGCAGAAGTAGTGATGGATGTCATGTCAGTTATTTTTGGCTTTTAGACCTTTATATAAGTATTCTACCAGTTTCGAAATATCTGAAATATCTCAGAAGAGTAAAAAAAAACATGTCCAGGAAACTATAATTCTGAGGGACTGAACCGAGGCATTGCACTGCGACCAGGAATGGGGCATAGTAACTCTCAGAGAGACACACATAAAACACACAAACACACACACACACACACACACACCAGCAGCAGCAGCCGCCGCCACCCCCACATACCCACAAACCTGCATTCCAGCAAAGACGTTTTCCATGAGTTAATCTTTCTATGGGGAGACATGGCAAGAAGATGTCATTCAATGCATCATTTTGATCACTCAAATCATAGGTGGGGCCAACTGTTGAGAGGATTAGTCCACTGAACAGAAGCAAATCATGAGTGCAAGTGGAAGACATCTTGGAAGGGGGCCAGAGCGTGGCAGTGAGGGGCATTCTGCTCATAACTGGGGAACGACCTCATTTTCCGAATAAAAGCCAGTTTACATAACACCTCTCTCCCCATGACAGGCAGCTCTGGGCAGCTGCTGCTGCCAGGCATGTGGCTTTCACTCAACTACCAAGAGATCCCCCTGAAAACTTCTTCTCTCAGCACAGCCACAAGCCTCCTCTGTGCATTTCCAATATTAACATGTTATAACTACGAAAAAGGTCTTAAATTGCGAGTAATGCATAAACACTTCGGTAACCTCAACTATTTAATTGCCTGATCTTATTCTGTCAGAACCAAGCAGTGGAAGGGAAAGGGAAGCCATCAACCACAGCGACTAAAGGTAACGGATCCACCACCGTCTACATCGTTGACTCTCCTTCAGCTGCAAAACAAAGGGAACTTTGGCAGACATAAGGTGGTTTTACAGCATATGATACAATCTTTTGAAATCTCATTTCAAGTGTTACAAATTTTGTGAGCACTCTGTGGCTCATGTTAAAGCACTTTCACAAGCAGAGAACTTCCACTAATTGGCCAATGCCTGTTGTCATTGGATGCGTCTTTGGACTAGACTGGAAAAGCCAAACACAACTCCACCCCGCCATTTTTAAAACTGGCAACTGCTTTTGTTACATGAGAAAATGGCATCGTAGAAAACAACACCATGGTTGGTCAAGGACAAAAAAACACAGAGCGAGCAACAAATACATGATCGCTTCGGTGTCCTCCATTGTTTGTGACAGTAGTGTTGTTCTTCTTCTCGGTTTTCTGACCGAGAATCTGACCCCGTCCATGCCAAGGAGGTACTATGAGGTACTCAGTTGTAATGGAAAATCACCAAAACTGGGCCGTGCTGTTACTGTGTAGTGGAAAAGCGCCATCACAGCCAGTGTTTGTTTGTCTGTTCTGGGCTACTGTAGAAACATGGAGGCACAACATGGTGGACTCCATAAAGAGGACACACTCCCAATGTAGATATGATATATAACAGAAACACAACAATTCTTAGTTTCAATGATTCTTAGTTAGTTTCATTTATGCAGTCCCCCTGAAATGCTACCCTGGCCCTTTAATTTAGAAAAGTCATAGCACAAAACACAATAAAACATGTCAAGTAGGAGAGGAATGTGATTCTCCATGCTGGAAGAGGATGACATACTTAGCAGCGCTCTGTGAAGCAGGAGCATCTCTTTTCATTGGCAAAGCACCTCTGTGGACAGTACACGCTATTAGTAGCGACACATTCATCCTCTAATGCATTCCAGTGCAGGCGGATACCCAGAAAACTCCACGGCCACACATATGATCACAAGTGAATAATGATCATGTCTGACAAGAAAATATTGTTTGGAAAATGACGCAAGCCTTGGCTAATAGGTAAGTAGAAGACTCTCTCCATTAAAAACAATGTTTTTCGATTGCAGGACGTGTGTCACATCATCTGTTATTCAGTTGGTTAAAGTATGAATATGATGACAGGTGACTGTGCAATAGTGTAAGTGATGTAGCACAACTGGAAGGTGAATTTATGGAGAGAAAAAAACCCCAGAGAGACTTAAATAACCAGGATGGTGTTGAACTGTGTAGGTGCCGAGGCCGTTTGGACACTTTGCCGCTTTTTGAGTTACTGTTGGCAGTTTAACGAACAGCTGAAATATAAACCAGGAGACGGCTGAGTGTGATTTTGAGGTACACCACTTAATGCTTACATCTATAGCATGATTGATTTCACAGCCTCTACTGTGAGAGGGGTACTTTGTTGAATAAAGCAAAATGTGACCCTTTTCATTTTAGAATGGTTAAGTGAAGAAGCCTAGTTTATATGCACAGCAGGTTTTAGAAAATGTAAAAAACATACAAGATTATGTATCACTGGGTGCACACCTGTTCCCATGTTGAGTATCAGTATCACTCGCTCAATGCTCATATCAACAATAAAGGTAAAAACAATGGCAAAAGTTACGTGATATACTACGACCTATAATTCTCGTCAGAGTTGTCAATAGATGATCTAATTCCTTCTCATTGCAGCTCAGAGCTGACCAGTGCACACAGGTCATTTACGGACCTCCCGAGACCAGTCATCACATGTCATGAAGAGAGTCAATGAACGCATTTTAATCTCACATCTGCTCCTCATTACCATTCCATGCAAAAGAAACTCAGGGTTGGTCCCAGACTGTTGCACCAAGGAAAGGGAGAGAAGAAATAGAAGAGACAGTGAGAGAGAAAGGAGATTATTACCACAATTGCAACAAACTGTGTAAAAATCCCACAATTCTGAAGGAAAGTGACATTGTGTTCCTCCAGTGAAATCAGATCACTTCCAGGCTGCAGCAATGCCTGCCATGAGGATTGCCTTTTACAAGGCGCTATGTGATACCACAGTGACAGATCCACCACAGTAATTTCATAGTCCATTCCTCTGTCAACAAGCCCTGCAAACTCCACAGCCCTTTACTTAAACTATAGCATGAACACAATACTCATAACTAGTTGAGGGTGATTGCACCACCTGCATCAACCTGCAGGAACATGTCAGGCTCCCCAGCCAGGGCCTTGTTCGTAACATAGACTTTTCTGTCCAGACCTCATTTAAAGTTAATAAGCAGGGGTTGTTTGAAACCTAAAGTTCTCTTTGCGCTCTCCAGGAATAGATCTCAGGAGATGACAGCAGCCCAGCCTCCATTTGTCACACATTAATGTGCTCATAACCTCAATGCTTGGTGGATTTACCATGGTGCCTCACAAAAACACCCCATCATCAGTGGGAAGATGGATAGTAGAGGAATGCAGCTGTGATTTTATGGATTAATACATCTTTAGCTACATGACAGATGACAGTGTGTTTTTTTTTAATTCTTCTAGCCATGCTAACATGATGATGTACTTCAAAAAAGGACATTTTTCACCTCTGACCCTCAAACTAGCAGGACAAGTTTATTCGTCGTGGTTATAACGGATGGCTTCTTGTGGTTCATCGTCTTAGCAGTTAAGATGCAAACAAGCACGCGCACAAACACACATTCACACACATGACTACGGAAGACAGAGGCCGGCCTGTTTAACAAGTAGGTCAGACCAGAGCCACAGAGAGAGAGAGAGAGAGAGAGAGAGAGAGGCATTGGCTGGAGCAAGCACAGTTTTCAGTGTCATCACTGGTTTGTATGAAGCAAATGAAAAAACACCAACAAAGTCCAAAGTCACACAGTTATTACAATATAAGTGATTATAATGAAATATTATGTTGTGACAAGTCTCACCTGGGGGCAGTCTTTGATGTAATGGCCCTTGTTAAAGCACAGGTGGCACAAGTAGTTGGGTGGGGGTCTTTTGTTTGGTTTCCTTGGCTCTGAAGAAAGGGAAAGGTCTGAAAAATGGTCCGTCAGGGAGTTGAGTCCATCCACGATGTTATTCAGGGAGCCATAGGGCGACACGTTCTTGTACACATTGTTGTTTAAGGCCTACAAAATCAGAGGAACATCAGAAAAGGTTCAGTTTTAGCATGTAACTAGATTATTGCTCTAAGTATTCAACAACAACCTTGAGGTGCCTCCTCACTCATTTCACACAGAGTTCCCAGCTCTTGTTTCATAAAGTGTGTTGACTTGCTGGAGGACATTACAAGACAGAATCAACACAAAGTATTGCATTTCTGGTTTTTGGAGTGTTGAAGAAATTCTGTGATTAATCGCCAATTTCCTTTGAGTACTCTCTGTCCTATTTTCTGTTGCACAAAAAAAAAAGAAGAAAAAAAATCCCTCCACTTCTCTCATTAAATTCAGAACATCTGGCGAGAGGCCCAGCTGTGCTCATGAGCTGGAAAAGTACTGAGCATGTCCACAGCAAAAGACAGAGGATGACTCATTGTAAACAAGACGGGAGGCATGTTCCCTCGCCAGCCTGTGGAACATCAGCAATGTCACCATGCACTGTTGGCGGTAAACTAGCCATGGTCGGTGTTTGGAGTCCGCTCGCAGCCACATAGAGCGCAGTGTTGCATGCCACAGGGCCCGGTGAATTCACAGAAGATGCCCTCTTGAATATTAATAACAGGGAAAGCATCGCCTGCAGTTTCTGATTTTCCTTCTCATCCATTCCTTCCTCTGTTCAAATACAATCCAGGGACGACAGATGGGGATTGACCTCTGGATGAAATGATGTCAATTTTAGCGAAAATATATTCTGCTAACGGCAGATATTTGAGATGACACACACAAGTAAAAACATCCAAAGGTGAAATCTTTTTTCTTCCACTGACCGCTGTCTCTCTTTTTGTGTCTGGGAAATCGCTGTTCAGTTGTGTTGCACAGCACAGAAACCTTAGACTTGGCAACCTGGCCGCGGCTGAGAGCCAAATCTTTATCTGCAGGCTGCAAGATTGTCTTGCTAACCAGCTCCAGCCTCAAAACTCATGTTCATTTATTACACATAGTCACTGTAAATCACGCGTTACTCCTCTGTGGTTCCTCAAAGTTTTTCCATCTGCCATGTGTTTCAGCTCTGTGTATTTCTGCTATTACCTCTCCTTTATGAAATGTGCATGTTTGTGTATTTGCTAGTCTTAATGCAGGTTATAAAAGTATTAACAAATATAGAAGCTCAGTTTAATGTTCTTTGGATTTCTTCAGTTTGGCCTGAAACCACCTACTGTCAGCACAGAAGAAACTGATTTCACACACATCTGCTAATGGTGGGACAGAGAGTTTGTTTATTTTATGTGTCTGCAAGACAGTGAGTGAGTGAGTGAGTGAGTGTAAGATTCGGGAGGTTGTGTGTTTGTGGCGATGGATGTGCATGTATGTGTTGCCAACACAATGACAACTAAACTGGTATAGTCCAGGGAAGAGGTGTCACACACACACATGTTTAAACCTGTACTGTAGGGACTGATTTTAAGTACATTCATGAAATTTTCTTTCGGGGTCAGATTAATCCAGGGTGATGACTGAAAAGTCATATTGGGTATTTGTCTCCATAGCCTGACTTGCCTTCTCCCACAATGTGACTTTCCAGTCAACAAATTCATTAATTTCTCACTGTTTAAGTGGAACGTTGTGTGATCCTTCGCTGCAAAAACAACTACATTTTTGCATTACTCATGTCATCATTGCATCTCTGAGGTGGTTTATTTTGC
Source organism: Synanceia verrucosa (assembly GCA_029721515.1). Classification (NCBI taxonomy): domain Eukaryota; kingdom Metazoa; phylum Chordata; class Actinopteri; order Perciformes; family Synanceiidae; genus Synanceia; species Synanceia verrucosa. The sequence continues at coordinate 16,123,684 of CM056562.1, read as the reverse complement.
TTGGCTTAGCTGGTATTGTAAGTTAACCCACCCCTGAAAGCGTTTCCAGACTGTATGCTCTCCTTCACTTTGAAACACTTACACTTATGTGGATTGAATGGCATTACACAATCGTAATGCACAATGTGCACACCCAACTTTTCAGAGGACTGTTTCATGTTAGGGGACTTCAAAGGGGGTTCTATGGTTACCACCATAATAATGGACACTGGCTCTAGATGATACTTCTGTTTCCTGGAGTTTCCAACATGCAGCAACATAGAGCAAAGAAACCCAACTGTAGTGCAATCAATGCACTGGGAAGCTGCATAGTCTTTACTCTATCACATTGCCCCACAGTGTGTGACCATTGCTCTGTGTGCTGTATGTATGTTTAGGTGTGGTGGTGGATGTCATGGTGGGGCTCCTTTTTTTTTTGCACAGTATGGTCTGTAGTATCAGGTTTGCCCCCCTGCATACATTATCAGCATGTTTGTCCCTAAAATTACACCAAGCTACAGAAATAGACAATATGTAAACAAGGATTGATTCTGTTGGCACAACCTGGTCTATTTGTAGAAGTCAGGCCTCAGCGGGAGGCTGCAGTGGCCTGCTCTCTCCAGACAGAGGCGTGTAGGGGGACACATTTCCATCTGTGCCTCCTTTTTTATACCTCCGATGGCAGACATGTCCCACTGACACATTAGATGTTGATCAATGTTGAAAACAGATCCTGAATCATTCAATGTCACAATGGAGGAGGGAAATTTAATTGAGTTGTTTGGCTATTTATCTATCTAGTAAGATGTTTATTACTTGCTGCTTTAACAGTATAAATGTCCCTCTTTTTTATCATATCCCTCTTTATCATCGTTTGTTTTCCTAATTATCCTATAACATTCTTGCAATTAGTTTGACTCATAAGTGACACTACTGTAAGTATAGCCTCAGACTACCTGTGGATAATAATAATTATTATTATTTTTACAATTTAAGTGATATTTACAGTATAGTGGCCACGTATTGTGTTGTGTATGAGTACTATTAAATGTTCTGATATTTTGTTTTTGACATGCAATTTTCACTAACTGTTGATTTATTAAGACTAATTGAAGTTATTGTCCACATAAGAAATGTAGCTGTAGCTGTGTATGACCCACAAGAATAGCCCGTGCTGCACAAGCTGAGACATTTGCAGTACAGTCTCTAATTTGGTCTGTAATCTAGTAAATTAAACCACAGTCTCGCTATCTGAAGCACCCTGGATATGCGACATGCCATCGATCACCTCATTCCGCTGCAGCTGAAAGAAGTTGTTCAGATAGTTGGAGTTCAGGGGAGAGCTCAGGTCCGCCGCTGCGGGAGTCTTGCTGAAACTGAGGTCCGGGTGGGAAGAGTTGGGCTCGGGTCTGAACGCGTCAAAGGCGCTGGTCTGGTGGGGGTCTTGCAAGGAGAGATAGACCCAGTTGAGAAGCTGCGCAGGCTGGTACACGGAGGCACTCGTGTCTATAGCAGACAACAAGCTCATCTTTCACTTCAAATGGCCAAACTGGATTTTCCACCGCTGGTTCTTCTTTGGACTGGTCTCAACTCTTCTCGTCTCTCTTTTCCTGCCCCGGCAGATGGCGAGTGCTCCTTTTTCTTTTTCCCCGTAAAGGGACCCTGTCCTCCTCACACCGGGAGTCTCGTCCCAGTTAGCTGTAACTCAGAAGTCATTGCGCTATCATGTCAGCATAGAAAGTTGTCCCCCTGCTCCCCATGGTCCGCTATCTGCCTTTATTGCAGCGGGGCAGAGAGAGGCTCATTGAATATATAATGAGGACGACTCTGCGTCACCGAGGGCGCTAGCCAATCAGCGTCTGGCTTTAATAACCAACTGGATGAGACAAATGGCTCATTTGGTTTTTATGTGTCTGAAAAACACCAGCCCAATTTATATAAATATTCTGCTACACCAGTTAGTTATATATACATAAAAAAGTACATTTTGTGTCTCTTTAACCATATGGTAGTATGCAGTACCTACATATTTGTAGCATGCATCAGTAATAACATGTGTTCATCTGTAGGTGTGAGAAAGTGTTGCGCGTGAGAGAGAGGTAGGTGTTTTGTTTATTCAGGGACAGAGGTGAGGTGTTACACCTAGCCGACTAATATTTGTCCCTATTGACTTATGTTAATTAAGTAAGCGTGAAGTCAACAGTGTCTCACTTATAGCTGATTCAAGTCCAAAGTCTGTATTATTCAATGATGCAACAACAGAAACGCTGGGACACTGGTGAATAAGCTCCAATAAAAAAAAAAGGAAGCAGTTAATCAATAAAATCATCACCCCAACACCACCAGCTCCAGGCCACTTTTCTAGCAGTATGCTAGTCTGAGAGAGGCCTGTGTAGAGAGGAGAAATCTTTAAAAAGGGCTCCCTCTTGTGGCAAATATCCCTCACACATACTTAAAAGTTCATATAAAACAAACCTTTATTAATCCTGTAGCAGGGAAATGTACTATTACAAAAACATATATGTAATAAAATAAAGCTGATTAAAATAAAATACATGTGCAAAATACAATAAAATAAAACAATCAATGTGTCCAAAAGTGCTCCTTGTACACAGCAAAATGGATATATAAGATAAGATAATCCTTTATTCGTCCCACAGACGTGGAAATTTGCATCGTTACAGCAGCAAAGTGGATAGTGCAACATTACAAGGAGGGCCTATAAAAAATAAGAATAATAACAACAGTAGAAAACAACCAAGTGGGAAAAACTATGGCATTATATATACAATAAGTGAATAACAATAAGTGAATAACTAGGCATGTAATATATACAACATAAGTGACTAAAATGAGTGGACAAAAATTATTGAACACAGCAGATGGAGTGGTGTGATAAAGACAGCACAGTGAATGGTATGAAGTGAAGGAAGTGGAATTGCAGAACAGATGAGAAACTGTATATACATGTATCAGGATATTGCACATTACATTATGTATATTATGGGTATTATGAGTGAGTTGCAGAACTCTCTCAACACATAAGTAGGCGTATGGCAATGACATCACATTATTTTTATATTGATAATGCACAAGATTATATATATATATATATATATATATATATATATATATATATATATATATATATATATATTGCACGTTCATAGGAGCACTTCAGGATACACAGGTGTGTCATTTCATTAATTGTGTGTAGTTTTCTTCTGGCAGCCAATGAGGTGAGGAACAGAAGGTCAAATATTACTTCCTTGTTGGTGATGATGTCATTATGATGACATCATTACACCACAATAAGTCCTGATCCATTTAAAACATCAGTTTATCCCCCTGTGTTGTTTTGTACAAATAAAATGTATTGATATTAGTAGTAGTATTACAGTCCCAATTGTAGTTGTTTTTCTGTAACTTTGACAACTTTAAATGTATATAATATATGATATTGGAATGAACTATACTTATAAGTATATACAGTATAATTCCTACTCATTGTAAAATAATCACATTGTACAGAGCTGGCAAATGTGTGTCAGTAAACACAAAATCGTTTACCCCTATGAAAAAACAGCCCTATTGTAACAGTATAGACGCCCTGGGCCTGTCACATTTTCCATCATGTCATTGATGTTTACCTATGTAGCTGTTATCTGTCGTGGTGAGCACATTATTTGTTGTTGTCACGTGATGACAGGCTGTCTGTCATTGCTCAGTGACGGGCAGACAGATGGGTGGGCGCCTTAAATGGAAACTATGAGTCCCTCCCATAAGCAGTTAAGTACAGTCAAAACTGCAGCTCCAAGTTGCCATATCCTACAGGAAGAGACTGCTAGCAAACAAGTAAGTGCTAAAACTAAAGAAACTGCTCAAACAAGGTGAGCTAAAATAACGAATGACACATTAGCTCGCGTTACGTTATATTTAAGTCTAAGTTATGACTATTTTTGGAGTGGTTTTGCTCTTTTTTTACGTCGCTCTGCTGTTCTCGACGCCGTCGTTAGCCTGCCAACGGTACTACACAGTTACCAATGGTTTTAGCTCAACCGTTTAAGTCTATAAAACGCTCCTCTTCTCCGTTACTGCCGTGGTTTTTGGTCGTTTATTTTATAGTTAGCCTGTCAGCTAGCTAGCGGACTGTTAACTTACGACATAAAGCTGTGCATAAGAGAGACGGTTGACCTCGCCTGGCTACGTAGGCTAAATTGTATTGGGAGGTAATCAGCTTTTTTTCTAAAGGAGTTTTGTACAGGCCTGAAGCAGTGTTGTATTAACGTTAGCTAGCGTGCAGTTAAATTTACAGCTGACTAACGCAATCTGCTTAGCGTAAAACTTGCTAGCAATCCTTATATGTTTTAATGTCTGAAAGCTGACACACCCATCGTCACCATGAAAATGTGAGGTTAAGAGATTGCAACACATGTTGGCTATTTTGGAAACACTAATCAAATAAGCCTGTTTATTGGGGGTCAGGTATTTTCACCTGTGCCTTACGGATTTGGCCAGGTCACAGTGGTTAGATGTGTTTTTACTGATGATCAAGTACTTCATGAGGGCAATTTATGACAAATGTTGAACATCATGTTTAAGTTTTAGGAGGTTAGAAGTAGTTAACAGTTAGATTCTGTGTCATCTGAAAGTAGATTGTTGATTTTTTTTAGTTGACTGAGTTTAAATTCCTGTATCTCACTGGATTTAGATTTTACCTGTGTGTTTTGTAGGTTAGCTTCCCTGCTCTGTGCTTAGTCAAACACAGCTTTTTTTTTCCTGAGCCCTTAAAATGCAAAGCGGATGACCATTTAGTCTCTGAAGTTAGTCGTCCAGTGGAACAAGCACAACAAACACTGGCTTTTCATACTGAGTTTGACCAAAAGGGAAGTTTCCCCGTCACCCCACCATTAAAAATGTCTGCAATCTAACAACCCTGAAGTGAAAATTTTGCAATGTATTACATTGCAGTGACACTGTACTTGCCATTATAATACTACTACTGCTGCATTAAAAACCAAAGACTAGTGAGTGCCTTAAGCAGCATTTAAAAGTGGTTAGGATTGTATGTCCAGTATAACAACAAACTCTAAACTTACTGTAAGTCAGAGCTGCACAGAGACACACTGTAGTGCCCTGAGGATGAGGAGGGGCAGCTTCATACCAGTTTGTGTTTTCCACTCTCTTGCTGCTGTGTCAATACATTATGTGTGTATTTTTGCCTAGGTGGCTGCGTAAGATGACATTTTTATCAATAGATGTTTGTCAGATGTTTGATTGACAGTTGTGTTTTTTACTTTAAAGCCATGAGCTACCCTGGATACCCCCCTCAGGCAGGTGGATACCCACAACAGCCTGGGGCTTACCCTCCACAACAACCTGGTGCCTACCCACCTCAGCCTGGAGTTTACCCTCCCCAAGCTGGAGGCTACCCACCGCAGCCAAGCGGCTACCCTCCTCAACCTGGTGGCTATCCTCCACAGGCCGGTGGCTATCCTCCTCAAGCAGGAGGCTACCCACCGCAGGCTGGGGGATACCCACCACAGGCTGGGGGCTACCCACCGGCACCACCACAAGGTAAGTCAATGTGTCATACTGTTTAAGCCTCATTTGGGAAACAAAAAGTCAAACCTGCCTACTTTTTCTGAGCAACAACAACTCATTAGATGATTTAAAAAGACAGAGCGGCAGTATTCTGTTGGCCATCTTAGAAAGGGTGAGTCAGTCATGTTGTGTTTGGAGGCAGAAGGGATCACAAGAGTTAACGGAGTGGAATTTTTTTCCCCCTAAAAAACACAGAGACCTCTGCTGTTGCTAAGAGAACGGGTCACATAGTGCTTCCTTTCTCTGTCCAGCTCTCTTTCACCTACATGTTAACTAGCCCGAAAGTGAGAACAAGGAAGTTCCAGTAAGAAGAGTCATTCCTGTCCCAGTCTGTTGTCCTCAATTCTTTCAGGCATTTTAGTAGCATAATGCATCCTCAACTTTCCTGAACAGCTCTTGTCTTTGCCGTCTGCTGCAGGCAGCTGGGGAGGCGGCCCTGCCGGTGGATATCCCTCCATTGGTCTCGACAACTTATCCAACCCTGGATACAACGCAGGCATGGTAAGTTTAGCCTAAAAGAATCAACTTCACCAGCAAGAAAATTGTATGTAATGTAACACATAAAATATGTCTCATGCAACGTCTTCAGATTATTGCATTGAATATTCCAATTAGAATTAATCGCACAGCCATTCATGGGATATCACATCCTTTGAGTTTCACTTTACGGTAAGACTTAACATCCGTAGACTTATCCTCAGCATCCCCATTTTCTCTGTCGCCTTCTTTTTCTAGGTCTCTTGCATGAGAAAAACAGTTGTATATGTCATCCTTATTCGTGCTTCTCAAACCCATCAAGCTAATGCATTTTTGTCCTTTCACTTTCTGAGTCATTGTCTCATCTTCATTGTTTTCCCTTATCTTTTATTACATATTTGAATTTCTAGCTTATTATATAGCATGGCCACACTTTATTTGGATACCTCAAAAGAAAAGATTTCTTCAGTTTCTCCTCTGAAGATAGATAGCATAATTGAAGGGACATTTACTTGAAAATTTGTTAAATATTGATTAATTCCATTAATATGATAATTAAATGTAATCCAAAAAAGGTGTGACCTGCTACTCGTGCTTTGCATAAAATAATTTTCAAAAGATCTGTGCATATTTTATGGGATGCCAATCTTTTCAAATCACAGGCCAACCAGGTCGCTGCAGGCATGGGCGGTTTTCCTCAAAACCCATCCATGTTCGCCCAAGCCCCCGGGGGGTACCCACCTGCCACTCAGCCTAGCGGGTACGGTGCCCCCTTCCCTAACCAACAGTCATATGGCCTGTACCCACAGCCAGGAGGGAGCATGCAACATCCACAAGGGATGGGCTACCCTGGTCAGCCTGGCCAGCCAATTCCCGGATACCCCCGTGCGCCATCACCCAACCCTCCCATGCCTGGTTATGGAGGAGCACCAGCACCTATGCCAGGCTACCCAAAGGTCCCATCACCAAATCCGTCCATGCCGGCCTACGGAGGAGGAGGCGGAGCCATGCCAGTCGCTCCACCTGTCAACGTAAGAATAGAATAGAATAGAACAATTTTTTTTTATTGATCCCCCATTTGTGTATATTCATTTGTTATGGCAACATAAACTACTAAAGTTTCAGTAAGATAAAACAGTAAAACAACAACAATGAAAGAATAGAATTAGTCATAATAATAATACATTTACAGCATGTACTAAAGAAAAGAAATACATTTTTAATGGCAAATCAAATTAAATATATTATTTAGACTCTGGAATTGACTTATACATTATAGAATAGGCATAAAACTAACAGACAAATTTGAATTTAAGAAACACTGAACATTTTTTTGACCCTTAAAAGTATCTGTCTATGTATTAAATACACACATTGTTATACATTCACAACGTAATGTCTGAAGCAGATTGAACTTTTTGTTGAAATAACACTGTGGAAATTGTTGCTGTATTGTTTGTTGTTATTGTGTTGCCTCAGAAAGGATTCAGGGGAACAATCAAGGACTTTCCTGGAGCTGACCCACTTAAAGATGTGGAGGTCCTGAGGAAGGCCATGAAGGGCTTTGGTGAGTGTTATGGGCAGAGAGCCTAATGATATCCATGATTCACTTTCCATTTGGGAAGTTGGACTCTGACTCTCTATTTCTTTTGACCCCCTTCTTATTTAAAGAGTTTCTTTAGTCGAGCACAGCCCTCGTTTTCTTTAGATTATAATTTGTCATTTTTAAGTATAATTGTCACTTATAAGTTCCTATGAAGTGCGTTGAATTGGAAATTTAGACATATTTCTGTTTCTGATTTGACATTGTGCAGGAACTGATGAGCAAGCCATCATTGATTTACTGGGGAGTCGCTCCAACAAGCAGCGTGTGCCTTTGCTCCGAGCCTACAAGACGTCCTATGGGAAGGTAGCAGTCCTTGTCCATATGTGTTAATGTGATACCTAATGCTGTTTTTCAATAACAAAAAATATAAATAAAATATTAACAAAACCAACTCAGTTTTTCAAGATATAATGACACGTGGCTCAGTGTGCATCATACTAACAGTGTGTAATGGTGACACGCGGACAGCAGGTGCTAGTGCTGCCAGTGAAATGGAGAGGGGATTGGATGTCCTCAGAGCTCATTATAGCTATGCCACGTAGCCTCTTGTAGTACTTTTTTTTTTAAATAACAGCTAATGATGGTTTTGAGTTATGCAAACAATGTTTCCATTTTCAGGATCTGATTAAGGACCTGCATTCAGAGCTGTCTGGAGACTTCAGGAAGCTGGTCATGGCTTTACTGAAGACCCCAGCGGCGTTTGATGCCTCTGAGCTCCATAATGCCATAAAGGTAAATGCTCAGCAACAAATCAAATGTCTTATTATTTTCTCTGTAGTTACCATCATTTTGTCAGAACGACTTATAATCCAGGTTGATCTTTTGTTTTGCATTGTAAGAACATTTGTGTCCCTAGATGAAAAATCCTATTTACATGTTGCATCATCATATAACGTTATAGAGCATTGCAACAGTTGCACATTTGAATGAAGGCTCACTACGCCAGAGGTTCTCAGGTTGTCATTGTTCTGTCTTGCTAACAGGGAGCTGGGACCGATGAAGCCTGTCTGATAGAGATCTTGTCTTCTCGCTCCAACGCTGAAATCAAGGAGATAACCCGTATATACAAACAAGGTGAGACGCCTTGAGGCAGTTAACGGACTCCCTGTTGTGATTGCCTTCAGCACACAACATCGCAACACTGTCGAAAAGTTTGTTGCATTAGAGGATGAGCTCAGAATGCCAAGCATTCTGAATTCAGGTTGCTGTTGTATTGAGCCCATGTGTTTATGGTCTGTTTTTGTTTGTTTGCATCATTACTTTCAGAATATAAGAAGTCACTGGAGGATGCCATTAGTGGAGATACTTCAGGCCACTTCCGCAGGCTCCTGATCTCCCTCGCCCAGGTACATGATAGATGTGAATTGCCCATAGACACCTCTCTTAGCAAATACTTTCAGTTTAATTAGGCAAACGCTGTCCTGTGTTTTACAGGGCAATCGTGACGAACGGCCAAATGTCGACATCTCTCTGGCTAAACAAGACGCCCAGGTAAAGTGTGCCTGACTCTCATTCATAATTAATGTTTGATGAATAATCTGCAGCTCTGTAGTTGTTATAATGTTAATTGCATGATCTATTAATTACACAGACATGTACACATTGCTGTTGTCCCTATAGGCCCTGTATGCTGCTGGAGAAAACAAGCTGGGAACAGATGAGTCCAAGTTTAATGCTATTTTGTGTGCCAGGAGCAAGCCTCATCTCAAAGCAGGTATTCTCTATGGAGTCATGTTCTCAAGCGTAATCTAAGCGCAATCTCAGCATCAGGCCACAAATGCAACTTTAGTGCCTTGTTACAGCTACATTACTGATGGGGTGTGTGCGTGTGTGTGTGTGTGTGCGTGTGTGTGTGTGTGTGTGCGTGCGCGTAGTGTTTCTTCAGTACCAGCAGATGTGTGGCAGGGATATCGAGAAGAGCATCAGCAGGGAGATGTCTGGAGACCTTGAGAGTGGCATGTTGGCAGTGGGTAAGAACACACACATACACTCAGTAAACATGTTTGCATTCAACCATTAAACATCCCCCATGTTCATCAAATTACAATTTGTGGTTATCTCAACACACATTTGAAAAAGAACTAGAGGACTCGCTGTGAAATGCATTATTTTTTTTCTTCCCCCTTTTTTTGCCAATTTCTCAGGTTGATGGTACAGTGACCTGTTTTTAGATGTGATTTATTATAACGCATACATTCTATATGTTTTCATTGTGAGATGGTGTGTAGTGCAGTGTTTGCCATCAACTTTGATTAGGGGTGTCACAACAATCAATACTGTAAGTCAAATCATGACTGTACTCGTACTACTGCAGGACTTGAAACTAATGACATCTGAAAATCTGAAAGGACGCAGTAAAATGCTATTTTTTGTGTGCTCATGCTGCATTGTGATCATATTAGCAGCACAGAGGAGCTAATGTTAACAGAGGTGGAATTGAGTTGAATCATTAAATTATAATATTATGATGTGTTGTAACGTAATTTTGTAAAATAACAATTATAAAGTGAATAGAAGTTGCCTTATAAAATAGATAATAGAGAGGTATATATGAGCTATTTAACTGCTGCCAGGTGTTCATAATTTTTACAGTGGTATCAAGAATCGTGGAATTTCACTGGTATTAGTATTGACTAATAAATATCTAGTATTGTGACATTCCTAGTTTTAGTGCTGTGTTTCCCTTCATTCTTTCTGACCATATTCTCATTTCTGATTTCATATTTACTTTGAAGCTGCATTAATCAATATGTTATGGCTAACATTTGGCAAATTCTTGCCACCCAATGAATATAAGTCGAACAGTGTTATCTCTGTTTTACACTTTTAACCAATCCCTGATAAAAATATCTCTTTAGCTGCTAGATGTTCGACTCCCTCAGTATTTGGTGGACGGCTACTATACGTCAGGGCTTGTTTGCTTACGAACAGCTGTCGCTGCTGTTGGCAGTGGGGCTGCTGTGTTGATGGAAATGTGCTGAGATCAAACAGCTTAGTAGAGCTGCAGCTAATCCTCTATAGATTATTCTTAACGTAGTGATTTCATCAAATATGAAAATATTGATTAATGCAGCTTTGACTCTCCTTATTGCATGTTACAGTGATTAAGTGATTGAAAACAGACAAAGTATGAATAAATGTATTAAGGAAATATTTTCTGTTTCAGTGAAGTGTATTAAGAACACTTCTGCCTACTTTGCTGAGAGACTTTACAAGGCCATGAAGGTGAGAAGCCTGCCTTTTTTAGACTGTTATATTGTACACATAAATATTATGCTACACTTATTTAGTTTATGTCACCCTTATTGTGTGTAATTGTGTGTGTTTATGATGATATGATATGTTCAGGGAGCTGGGACCAAAGACACAACTCTGATCCGAATCATGGTCTCCCGTTCTGAGGTTGACATGCTGGATATCCGTCAGGAGTATGTCAAAAACTACGGCAAGTCGCTGTACACGCATATCTCTGTAAGTATCTTCATCATATGTTGTTGCTTTTGAAGGCATATTTTTTAAACACAAATACAACAAATGGCAGAGCTTTTCCTTATTAATTTGGGTACATAGAACATATTTTTCTATTTTTTTGTTTTGAAGTTTTTATATTCTATTACATAATTATATTTATTGCACATGCCTTTATAATATTTTTAGTTTTTTATTATATTCTCTCTTCTGTTATGTTTCTCATCTTTTTAATAGTATTTGTTCATATTTTATTGTATTTTTATGTCTTTATTTTCACAATACTTTAATTTTCATTTCTTTCACTATCTTAATGTCATGCTAATACAACAGCCAATCCCTTGGATGTGAAAGCAATAATTAGCAATAATTCAGATTGTGATTCACATAATTGTGTGAGACAAAGGTCTAAATAATACACTGACATATTTGTAATGCTGACAGGGAGACACATCAGGAGACTACAAGAAACTCCTACTGAAGCTCTGTGGGGGCAGCGACTGAACAGGAAACAGTGGCTGCACTGTTCTACATTATAGAAATGTTCTATAATCATCAGTTTTCTGCCTTATCTTTGTGCACTATACACAAACCACAACCTGCATGCCATGCCAATATTCTCAATGCAATGTTTACTTTGTTTTAAGAACCTTGTATATGTTGCTACATATCTTCTCTGTATACAGTATGCACAGAAAGGTTTTATATTTTGTTTGAGGTGAGTATACATGGCCATACAATGCATTTGAAAGAGATTACATCTAATTTGTTTAGAGCTATATATTTTTAAAATATTTTATATAAATTTTACTAATGTGATCAGATATCTAATGGTATCTGACAGGTTTATCAGCTAATGTTCAACGATGCTGAATAAAGAACAGACAGAATACAATAGCAGCTAAGTACCAAAGTTGTTTGTCAATGTTTGAGAGTGTATAATCTCTATATTTTGTCTACCCTTTTTTGTTCATCATAGTTGTGCTGTATTTGCAGAAGATGCTTTAATTTGTGTATCATGTACCTGCCATGTAGTAGCACATGTGTTAGCATGTGAAAGTTAAGTGCCACATTTCATAAGTCGTTTGATTTTATCTTCATTAGTCTCGGAAAATAAATATTTAGAACACATGCTGGAAGTAGCTGCGGTTCATCATGTGACTTTTTTTGTTTTTTTAATCAGACAGTATTATAAACAGGTCTTGTTTATGCACATGTGTTACTCTAAAATTTAAATCAGTGTTTATTGCAAGAAAATTAATCTCTAGATGCAATACAGATTTCACAAGATGGCATATTATCTTTTTAATATCCTAAGCGTCATGAACTTCTCCTGTTGGCACTTAGTTGGTAGTAGACTGAATTTACCAGAAGAGGGCAGTGAAACCTTAACGTAACCTCACTCAGCGACACCCAAAGTGGAAACTACAACAAGCAGTGCTCCTTTAGATCCTCAGGTGTGAAGAATATGGATCATTATATGATGGAATCAAATCAATAACCACAGTCAGTTTAAACATGTACAGGACACATAATAAATAAGTGTCTTTATTCTCCAACACTGACTGCAATGAAAGTCTGCTGACTCTTAAATACACTGCCTTTAACTCTGAACTTCACGAATCAATACATCATTTTCTTTGTGTGTGTGGCTGCACATGGAGCTCTTCATGCCTTATTACTTCCTGTTGGCCTCACTTACAATGCTGTTGAACACTTTTGACTGTAGATATGTGGCTCTGCGGTTGGCTGGCTACGTAGTGTGTGTGTGAGTTAACTGCACTACGATCAATAACTCAGTGAGGAAGGAGGAGTGTGCGATTGATGGCATCCATAAAGCTGCCTCAGCCACATTAAACAAGTCTAACACGCATGCAGTGCCATCAGAGGGACCCTAGGGGTAACAGCCATGCTGGTAGGATCATTTTTAATCACATCATGTTCAAACTGACCAGAAATGTCAGAAAAGCCTTGAGGTCTTTAGATGAATGTTGAGATTACAACAACATCAATTTTAAAGAAGATTAGATGGGTTTTGAAAGCTAATTTCACCATCATTATATGAGTTTTATAAGGTAATTTCAGTGTTTCAGCATGTCTCTGCCAACATTGTAGTTTTGATATCATTATGATCAGAAACCTCCCATCTGTTGCAGGCATGCAGCTGAAGGCTGTGTAATTTACTGTTAATTAAAAATTGCTTAATTCAATGTCTATCTGATCTAATTATTTGGGAATCTGCTCACAGTGCCTCAAGGTTCTAAGGTATTGTTGGGGAGTAGTGGCTTTATTTATATATGTCTTCAAAGCAGACATAGTCTATCCATCCATCAATTTTCTAACTCTTATCCTCACATAGGGTCACGGGGGTTGGAGCCTATCCCAGCTGTCTTAGGGTGAAAGGGAGGGTACACCCTGGATAAGTCACCAATTCATCACAGGACACAGAGACAGACAACCACTCACGCTCACATTCACATCTACGGGCAATTTAAATTAGCCATTAGCATGTTTTTGGATGGTGGGAGGAAGACGGAGTACCCGGAGAGAACCCACGCAGACACAGGACGGGACGGGAATCGAAGCCGGTACCTTCTTGCTGTGAAGCAACAGCGCTAACCACTGCACATCAGACGTAGTCTAATGCAGTTAAAAAAAGACCCAGTAACCCTTATTCATTCATTTTGAGTCTGCCCAAATGTGAGAGATAAGGTCTTTGGAGCAAGTAGGCCGAGAGTCAGTTAGTGGTGGTTTTTGGCGTGCTCATCGAAATCTGAATCTCTCTGGAGCCGAAGCTCACTCAGTTGCTTTCCTGTTTCCCACTTTTCATATAAAGTGAGTCTCTCTTTATACGACTGGAAATCTAGCTCCCTCTTATCCATAACAGTAGCTGGTAAGGGTTCATTTTAAGTTAAAGCTCAGACATACGCCGATCAGGCATGACTTCCCCTTTTTCTGCCAAAACAGCCCCAAACATGACAAACTGCTCTGCTCTGTGTATCCTGACTCCTTTCTATCAGAACCTGCATTAACTTCTCTGGTCTGTTGGATCAGACCACCAGGACCAGTTTTTACTCCCCACCCGCATCAGTGATCATTGTCCTCTCATGACCCTGTCTCTGGTTCACCACTGGTCCTTCCTTGGACCACTTTTGATAGATCCTGACCACTACAGACCAGGAACATCCGACTGGAGATGCTATGACCCAGTCCTCTAGACATCACTGTTTGGTTCTTGTTGTCAAACTCACTTAAATCCTTACGATGGTATGGACTCACTTCCTGGACAGCAGAAGATTGGAAAAGCTGATGGACATGGTGGACCATCTTCTGATGGCTTCTTCCTGCAGGATAATGCTCCATGTCACAAAGCTCAGATCATCTCAAACTGGTTTCTTGAACATGACAATTAGTTCACTGGACTCCACAGTCACCAGAACTCAATCCAATAGAACCTTTGGGATGTGGTTGAATGAGAGATTATCTGACAAATCTGCAGTAACTATGTGATGCTGTCATGTCAACATGGAACAAAATCGGTGAGGAATGTTTTCAACACCTTGTTAAAAGTATGCCACAAATAATTAAGGCAGTTCTGAGGGCAAAAGAGGGTCCAATCTTTTACTTGCAAGGTATACCTAATAAAGTGGCCGGTGAGTGTATATCAGTTGTTGTATACTGGTAATGTTTGAAAACCCAATTAAGACATTTGAATATAAAAACAGTATGATGCATGATTATGTATGACCGTAACAAATATATAAATATTCTCCTCACACGTGGAGATAAAGTAAGTGCACCGTTGTTGACGATTATTTAGATGCAGTAAACCAAAGTGTGTCTAAAGTGTGTGGATAGTAAACACAGACAGCTCCCTGTCAGTGAGATCTCTATGGAGTCAAAAACGATCTGTAAGATTTCCTGTTTGAGACAATTCCAGCATGCTAAATGACGGCTATGCCTGCTGAATAAAAGATAAATAAAATCAAATTCACTAAAAGATAAAGCTGTTATCCAACCTGATCCAGTCTGTCTGATAAACAAACCTGCTTAACAGTATTTCAGTGAATTATCAGACAGCTGGAAACACCACCACCACTGTTGTCTAAATAATAAACTCATTCACAACCCCCAAGATAAAAAGCATCAGGCTTTCTTCTCTGTTCTAATGCGTGTCCTCACAAGTAGGCTACAAACACAGATGCCCAATCTTTGTCAGCAGAGGGGACATGCTTGCCTTTGATATGAATGAATTGTATCAATTTTTCATCTATAGGGAGAGCACATGGTTTGCACGGGCTATGGAGCCAGCATGGCAGAGAAGGAGAGAAAGGTTTATAGATGTCGCGATGCGATTCAGTGCATGAATAAAGGTCACGGTTTGAGAGGTATGCCTGCAGACGCCTGCCTCTGTGCCAACAATCTTTATTCAGCCGTGTGACTGGAAGCGGAGTGCATCCATCATCATCATATTGTATTTCACAAATCCTCCTCAAACACACATTTCATTTGTCACCCTCACATATTGCTCATATGCTTGCTGCCTTCTTCTATCTAATCCAACACACAGATACAGTGCAGACTGAAATTAGTTACAATGCATCTATGGATACAGAAATGAAGTCTGTGGCTACATCAAGAGTATCATTCAAGGACTGAATAAATTACTAATGTGTCATATCACTGCATTAACATGTTTCCTAAATAAAATAATTAAAACAGTCAGTCTATGTGTGTAACCTACGTGTGAATCAAAAGATTATGAGGAAAAGATCAACTCGGTTCATCAAGTAATTATAATTTATTTTCATGATTTCATGAATTTACACAAAAATCAACAGATGGAAGAAATATTCTAACACTCTTAATGAAAAAAAGAAAACTGAAATACATAAATACTCCATTACAAGTAAAAATCCTGGATGAAAATGTAAATAAAGAATAAAGTGAACAAACTGTTAATGCAGACAAAATGCTCCTGTGAGTGTTATACTATTATGTATTATTAGATAATCAATACTATTGCATTAATCTGTAACATAAAAGCAACGTACTGCTGTAATTTATATACTGTATTATATTACATCACATATGTCATTACAACACCATATTACCATAAAACACCCAATAGTTTTACTTATTCCATCCTATCCATTCTATGTTTTTGTTTATTTGTCATAATGTTTATTTCATGTATGTTTCATTACAACAAAAGCAAAGAGCTGCTAAAATGCCTTTCATTGTTTAACAATAAAGATCTATTCTAATCTATTATTTCACGCACTTCCAGGTAGTTTAATTTCCAGGTAGTCTAATCATCACATTTATTCACATGTTACTTGTTGCATGTGAAATAAAATGTGTAAGGCATGTGTAAGTAAGCTGGCTGTGAAATAAATGCAGTATATAGAACACACACTATGTCCCTAAATAAGTTGCATTTCACCACTACAGAGAACAGTTTTTTTGGGGGGGGATTTTGTAAATTGTTGAAAGGTCAACTCTATTTCATGCAAATTCAATTCATTCTCATTTTTTTACCGCCTGGGATTTTCGACGTATACTACGGCCTGATGTGATGTGTCTACGCCCATTGATGAAATAGGTGTGTTTCTATGGAAACCCCGCCCCGTATTACCTTATATGGTCATTGAACGGCCCGTTGATTGACAGCGGGCAGCAGCTGCTGAGTTGCTCAGACATGGCGGAGGATACAGTGTAACTGGGGGACCGTCGGCGGAGTTAACGTGACTTTTCCCAGCGGTCGAGTCGTCTAAGGGCGCCTTAAATGATCCACAAGAGGAGGAGGATGTGCTCGGCTCAAGCGTACCCCGAGAGGAAGCGAAAAACGCCCTAAACTGCCACACGACGGCGTACGATGGGAAAATGTATCGCTGTTTAGTGCAGTCAACAGCCCTGGGCAACAAACATGGCTTCTTGTGCCTTTTTCAATATGCTATAAAAATTGGTATCCCGTGCGACCTAATGCCGTGGTGGCTCCGGAGTTGAGTTGAACAGTCGCTCGGTACTTTTTATCGGTAAGGATATTACATCCACTTGGCCGTCTGGGGTTAGCTGGAGGAAGCTACACGGAACTACAGCGGACAGCCATGGAGCCAAAGCACAAAGAGTTGCTCGACCAGTGCCACCAGAACTTACTGGAGTCCATAACCGATGCGGACCGAGTGATAGAGCTGCTGATAGTCTCTGGCACCCTGAGCCAGCTGGACAGGTTTGAGCTGGACCAGAACTGTTCGTCCAGCGCCGAGAAAGTGGACCACCTCCTGAAGATGCTGATGAGCAAGGAGAGCGATCATTTCCTCGACCTGTGTGTGGCCCTGGAGAAGGCATACCCTGACCTGTACCCTGTCCTGTTCGCTAACAACGGCGGAGGACCTGTGGACCACTCCACCGGTAAGAGCAGAGACACACACACACACACACACACACACACACACACACACACACACACACAGGCTTTCACTTGAACCCAGAAATCACGAGCGGAGCCGCCACAGTAGAGCCCTTAACGTGGGTAGCCCACTATCTGGGTGGTCTGCTCCAAGAAGACCGGGTAGCTGCACAGCAAGGCTCTGAACTCCATTTATTATTAACCAAAAATCAAAATTACCAAATTACCAAAAATGGTAATAAGGTGAACATGAAGGTTGCAAGGTCAGGCAGCAGTGCAGCCAAAAACAAACCCCAATGCATCAACATGTGTCTTTAAACAATTGTGCAATATACAGGGGCTGGACAATGAAACTGAAACACTGGCCAATTTAGTGTTGGAAGTTTCATGGCTAAATTTGGATAGCCGGGTGTCAAACTTCATTGATTGTACATTGCACCAATAAGAGCAGAGTGTGAAGGTTCAATTAGCAGAGTAATGGCACAGTTTTGCTTAAAATATTGCAATACAGACATCATTATGGGTGACATATCAGAGTTCAAAAGAGGACAAATTGTTGGTGCACGTCTTGCTGATGCATCTGTGACCAAGACAGCAAGTCTTTGTGATGTGTCAAAAGCCACGGTATCCAGGGTAATGTCAGCATACCACCAAGAAGGATGAACCACATCCAACAGGAGTAACTGTGGACGCAAGAGGAAGTGGTCTGAAAGGGATGTTTGGGTGCTAACCCAGATTGTATCCAAAAAACATAAAACCACAGCTGCCCAACTCACTGCAGAATTAAATGTGCACCTCAACTCTCCTGTTTCCACCAAAACTGTCTGTCGGGACCTTGACAGGGTCAATATCCATTGCCGAGCTGCTGTAGCCAAACCTTTGGTCACTCGTGCCAATGCCAAACGTTGGTTTCAATGGTGCAAGCAGCGAAAATCTTGGGCTGTGGACAATGTGAAACATGTATTGTTCTCTGATGAGTCCACCTTTACTGTCTTTCCCACATTCTGGAGAGTTGTGTTGTGGAGAAGCCCCAAAGAAGCGTACCACCCAGACTGTTGCATGCCTAGAGTGAAGCATGGGGGTGGATCGGTGATGGTTTGGGCTGCAATATCATGGCATTCCCTAGGCCCAATACTTGTGCTAGATGGGCGCGTCCCTGCCAAGGACTACCAAACCATTCTGGAGGACCATGTGCACCCAATGTTTCAAACATTGTATCCTGAAGGCGGTGCCGCTTATCGGGATGATAATGGACCAATACACACAGCAAGACTGGTGACAGAGTGGTTTGATGAACATGAAAGTGAAGTTGAACATCTCCCATGGCCTGCACAGTCACCAGATCTAAATATTATTGAGCCACTTTGAGGTGTTTTGAAGGAGTGAGTCAGGAAACGTTTTCCTCCACCAGCATCACGAAGTGACCTGGCCACTATTCTGCAAGAAGAATGGCTCAAAATCCCTCTGGCCACTGTACAGGACATGTATCTGTCATTCCCAAGACGAACTGATGCTGTGTTGGCCATAAAAGGAGGCCCTACACCATACTAATGAATTGTTGTGGTCTGGTTTCAGTTTCATTGTCCAACCTCTGTATGACCTGCAGCTCTAACAATGCACAGCTTGTGGTTAAAGGTGTAACATTTTTCATATAGACAAATAATACAGAATTATACATTCATATAGTATTTTGGTAAGGTGCTGAATAAAAGTATAATTTTTCCTATTCCTATAAAAAGATTGGTGGGTCTGATGTTATTTTTTTTTTTTTTTCGTTTATCTCTGTTGAAGATATCAGATATTTATTCTTCAGTGAAAAACTAGTGGCTTTATTTCAAGGAGTGCTCTGTGTCTCTCAGTCACTGCAATACACTGATTATATAGCATGTGGAGGAGGTGCAGGGTTATATGGTAAATGTAGTCCATGTGATATTTGTGCAAGATCACTTCACTGGTATTCAACTCCAACTTCCAATTTGTTGTCAGTAGCATGATGCAGTTACGGTACATTAGGTCGCCTGACTTGTTTCCATGACAACGGCTGTACCACTGTCATGCACAGGTCTATATCGACCTGCACACTGGTGTGTGTGAGTGTGGCCTTCCCATGCATGCTTTAGCTTAATCCACCCTCCCCTTAGAGAGAGAGAGAGAAATGCACATAATAACCAGATTATTCTCCAGATAATGCTTCATTTTTAATTACAGTTTATACACTGCAGTTGTTTGATTTGTCCTCGCAGCAGCTACCTCCCCCTTTCAGCAGTTTTTAGGTGTTGTTGCTGTACAGAAGGCAACCAAGTGTAAAACTTGTCTAGTTTTGCCTGTTTTTGCTTTTGTGCGAATGACTGGAGTCTTACTTACTTACTTACTCACTCACCAGCGTCGCGCCCCGAGGGCCTGAATGCAGGATGAGCCTTGAGATCTGAAAGCAGGGAGGAGGAGGACATGGCAGAGTAACACTTCTCTTTGACATATTCCCACACGTAAAACAACAATATGTGTCTGTATCTTAAAAAAAAAAACACTTTTTGATCTGTAGTTCACAGCTCTTCTTCTGCTGTCAGACAGACCATAGCGGGTAATTCTGTGTTGGTGACTGCACCACTAACTGGATCACTAATGCTTCCATATTACTTCCCTATACTAAGTGTTGCTGCTGCAGAACAACACTCGATCTGAAGCACTCTGAAGATGCACTGGCAGTTGTTTACCTGTGAGCTTTGACTGGACTCCATGATGTGGGTCTGGGCTTTTCTTCTCACTTTTAGACTATAGCACCAGGCCTCAGTGAGCGTTGACCTGCTTTGCACTGGAGGAGAGCGTGAGCACCACGATTGGATCTGACTTGTCAGTCTGTGGTTATTCAACAGAGGATTAGGCCCTGCTCTCGTCTATCTGTGTGACACGCTTCATCATGCCTCCACATAGGCCTCTGTATTCCCCACTGCCATGCTCTTGGCTGTTTCTGTTTTGACTGAAGTATGTGTCTTTTTATTGTCTTTTAGTGTAGTGATTCGGCAGATGTGATTACAGCGTCGTAACCACACTTGTGGGAGACAGAAGACAAGCCACTCACAGAGCACCTCCAGGCGAAGAGGCTGCTAGATGCAGCTCATCGCCTGGGGATGAAGCCCCCAGTGTGTCTGCGAACAACGCTGTGCGTGTGAAGAGGGGGAACACGAGTGTTGATGAGTTAGGAGATATGAGTCTTGCTGATAGCAACCTGCTCCCAGCTCATCCTCTGCTCATGCTGCCTGCCTGCTCTTGTTCTCGGATGCGTTGCCAGCTGAGCCTCCAAACACGCACATCATGAAATCATCCAGACTTCCAAAAGAAACCTCTCGGCTCGCCATCCAAAAGGGAAAAGTATACAGATGCTCAATTATTGAAAGCTCAGGCTCTGTAAATTATTAGTGTTTGCTGTCAAGAACATGCAAACAAATCATTCATTATTTAGCCCGTTTTGTGCATCACTGTCACCCTTTTTTTTTTTTTTTTAAATAACAATCTCTGATTAAACTGCAGAGCGGATCATTCGTTCAGTTCAGTTCAGAGCACGTTTCTGCATCCTCAAACCGAATCCAAGTGGCTGCAATCAAGCTGATTTTGTGTCTTGGATTAGACAACATTGTACCTGAAGGAATAGAGAACTAGAAGACACACCTGCTCTTTTCACATTCAAGGGCCTGTCACAGTGATTTCAAAACACTCATCAGCGTGCAGGATGCAACATCCACAACCTTCTTTTTTTTTTTTTTCTCATGGTCGGTCTTGGGTTTCTCATGCTGCTTTTGTCTTTTTTCCCTCTGACTCACTCTCTTTCTTAACCTTCTCCCCCCCCCACTGAGCAGTTTCGTTTCTCCACACTCTCAAACAGAGGGAGAGACTGACGGAGGAGGGTGATAGAGAGAGGGAGAGACAACAGGCCTTTTGTTGAGCAGGCCCAAAGTGCTCAGTCAGCAGGTTACTGCTCTCTCTGTACAGCAGCCTAGGACATAGGCCTGTGTGTGTCGGTGTGTGTGTGTGGGTGGGTGTGGGTGTGTGAGAGAACCAGTTTCTGTCCCAGTCCATAAACCACTGTGGACAGACAGGATGAGTTATGACTCTGATGTTCTTGTCACGTCCACTGCTTTTTTGTTTTCACTTAAACTTTCATTAATTTTTCAAATTTTGTATGCATACACCTCTCATCTGACAATACAGAAACAACACCTCACTAAAAAAAATAAAACCACAAGACATTCATCCATTGGTTCTCTCAATTTCATCCTATGTATCTAAAGTTCTTTCGGTAGTCTTTGTCGCTGATCCTGGCCCTGAAAGATGTCCATTTCAGCCATTTGTCCTCCAGTTGTGTTTCCTGTAATCTTAGATGATGTGTCCATTTTTCCATCACATAGATGCCCTCTGTTATCTCCATCCAATTTTCCTGGGTGGGAAGATCCGCTCTACCCCATTTGCTTGGATATTTTCCTGTGATATTACACAAGCAGAGTACCTTACAACACGTAGGGATCTTATATCTCAACACCTCTTGCAAAGTTTTATGAACCATCTTCCAAAACAGTTGTTTCTTATCACATTCCCAAAATACATGTGAATGGTCTGAGCTCAATGCTCCACATTCTCTCCAGCATGGTAGATTCACACTCAGATAGTTACTCTCGACCTTGGGCGTGATAAAGAATCTACCCAAATTTTTCCAAGCAAACTCCCTCCACATCCGCGAATTGGTGGATGGGCTGAACCCAGCTCTCTCTCTCTCTCTCTCGCTCTCTCTCTCAGTCGCCCTCTCTCTCCTCCTCAACCTCCTGTCTTTCCCGTCACCAATCTTTTTACCTCCAATAGGTTTGATTCACACCATTGTTTGGCAATAACCAGCATTTCTGCTTAGGCGTTTCTCGGCCGATCACGTTTTTATATGGGTTTATGGGCTAAAGTTATCTTGTGATTTAAACAAGCATTTCTGTCAAGAAAAATATGCTAAATATTGTGGGTTTTTTTTTGATAAAATTGTAAGTGACTATACTTTTGATTTAAAGCAACACTATTTGAAACAACTGAATCTCGATAATGGAATCATCAGTTTTGAAGCAAAAACCAAAATGGCGCTAGCCTGACAAGCCAGACTATGACATCAAACCAACCGTTGTCGTTCAAACTGCCTCTTCATGTAATAGGCCAGCGCTATGACCAATCAGAGCAACAGACAATGTGACACTGCCAGCGGAGCCAGCTGGTATGTTAGACTTTTGCTGTAGCCGGTCGTCAAAACAGCAAATACATCCTTCTTTAAAACGGATGACTTGAGTGCTTCTTTCTGCTCAACTTTCAAAGAAAAGCCCAAGTCTAACTCTTCCAAAATCAATGACAGAGCTGATTCAACTGACCACTGTTGGTTAGCCACAGCCATCTTGCAGCGTAGCCCCAGTCATCGTGCTAAGCCCTCCCCAACGACTCGCTACACAGATAGAGCGTTGTGATTGGTCTGACAGACTCCTTGCCGGAGCCAGGATTAGCGCCTATGGTGCGCCACTAGACCATCCTGTCAGGCAAAAATATTTTCTGCCGCTAGGGTGCATCTGGATTTCTAGGCCCAAATGCTGAACTTGAGGCTTCAGAATAGCAGCAGCCACAGCCTTAGTTGAGTTGTGATTAGTAGTGTTAATGGTATCGGGGTACTTGTCCTAACCGTTGCTCAATAAATCCATCTAATCAAGGCTGGAGATGCAGGCTAATGAGAGGCTGACCTCCTGCTTTCACTGGCTCATTGGTGTTATTGTTCCAGAGTAATTCTCTGACTCAGCATCTTTTTATTGTAAAATTAGTACTTTGTTCCACATTAGCATGAACGTCTGACGGCAGGTTTATCTTCACTCTGAATATGCCAGGAGTCTGTTCTGTGGAACAGGACTTCATTACCATTTTACACATGTTCCTCCACTTTCTAATTACCCCACACGGTAGAGGAAATGCCAGCAACGAAATGTTTTCCAGCGCAGTGAAGTCATGGAAATAAACAGCTTTTCTCCTTGTCTTACCACCCCCCCCCACCTTTAGCAGGCCTTTTGTTCTTGTTGCTGCTCCGTTATGCTTTGTTCTTATCCCTCCTCTCCTCCCATCATGGTGTCCAAGCTTCCTCCACCACTCTCTGCTTGCCTCGTCCCTCCATCTGTTTACCTCTTAATCTGTCACGTCTACACCTGCCATTTGTCACATTTGACCTCCAAATATCTGGCTGTGATCAGCAACAAATGATAGTGATCATACAATATGTTAATGTTGAAATTATTATTAGTCCCGTTCATACTGTATATGGTGTGATAGGTCCATAATGCTGTGATTTTTTTTTTTTTAAACAAGAACAAGAGATCTAACAAAAGCCACAGAGAATATTCAGCTTAACTATTAGGTTGAATGGTGTGATGAATTGGCTAAGATTATTTTAATAGTTTTTGTTGTTGTTGTCTTTTAGAGTTGGTAGGAATGCAGTGATCTATTTTTTCAGTCCCAGTACTGTTAAGGCTACCAGTGTTTGATCCATGTATCCCTCTCAGGGCTCATTCTTTGAGACAACATCAGACTTGATTCAGACAGAGCCACAAAATGTAAAAAATAAATACACACACATGAATGGACTGAATTGTTATGTATTTAAATAGTAGTATTATAATGGGATATTTTTGATATTGATTCATGCGAGGGAACCATATCCCAAATGAACCAGATTGTAGTTTTTGATGATTGAAAGAGGAGGAAAACATTAATACCTGTTTCTGGCTGAACACATACTTCATTAAAAGTGTTTTAATTACTACTGGAGGAGCTAGACTCATTCAGATGTGTGACCAAGGTTTAACATCATGAGCTTCACACAGTTGCCTGTTGGACTGCATCCTAACACATTTTATTTATTTACTTTTTTTGCCCATATAATTGTCCCGTCTGCTGTGTTAACTCTGACTTAAATTGGCGTGCACATTTATTCAACAGATTCCCTTCACTTGGTGACCTTTTTTGAAAAACGATGTGCAGTTTAATCACTGAATTATCTCAACAACATGCTATGAAAATGCTGTCTGAATCCAGATCACCTCCTCTGTGATTAGACATGACAGGAATGTGACAAAGATTGCCCAGATTCCAGCAGTGGGTTTATTCCACACAGATGGGCTCTTATTTTGTGTACTAGCTGCAGTAATTAGCAGAGCATTTGGAGGACATCTTTCACCTTTTTTAGTATTAGACCCGACCCATGTCACAGGCAAGCTGTTCAAAAATGAAACGATGCCTCATTAGGTAGGAAACTCCGTTATGCCCAGCTGATAATAGGACCAGCTGGATTGCCCTCAGGGGACCTTTTTTTTTTTTTTTTTTCATAAAGGTCTTCTTGTTTGTCATAAAGCTGCGTCTGCATCTTGCATTTCAGTCGGCAGCATAACTCAAGTCATTCTGAGACGTGCTGCAAGATAACCAGAGGCCCAGATGAGCACCGAGCTGTGAGTCAGGCTATGTGCGTGCGATGCAGTAATCCTGCCTCATGGACTCATCATATTAGACGTTTCCATGTTTATTCGTAGCGTCGACTCCTTAAATCAGATGATCAATCCTTTACCCCGGCAGCGAGGCTCCACTGGCGCACCTCCCAGAATCCTGGCCTGTGGTGTCAGACCCTACGCTGCTTACTGGAAGTCCCACATTACTGGGGAGGGGATCAAACAAGGGAATTCACAGGAGGCTGTGTTTGAGCTATGGTTATGTTTCAGGTGATCATTGTACATACAAAATATGAGTTTCTAGAATATGATGCATTGCCCTGTATATAAAACATCAGCTCCACCTTAAACAGCTACATCATCAGCATACTGCTTTCATGTTAAAGGGTTAGTCTGAGTGTTTTGAAGCCTGCTTCTGTGATGTGAGGTATTTATCCACATCAGAGTATTACGTACAGTAGATGATGGATGTCACGCTCCACGATTGGAGAAGAAGGAGTTAGCCAACAACATGTAAGCAAATATATATATATATATATATATATACTGTAAATATTGCATGTTACTTGTTAAATATTATACGATAGAGATGTCTGTGTATACTGTAAATATTTACATATAGTTCCATAAGCTGTACTATAACTATTACATATTAGAGCTGGCTGTCGATTCAGATTTTCCAGATTCGATATTACAAAGTCCCAATTTGATTCAATTCAATTACAACTGTCTCGTTGTATATTTTGCATATTACTTGTTTTTTGTCCAACTCGTCGTTTTCTTCCAACTTGTTAAATCCAAAATATATCCAAACATCAGCTTTTAAACTCGTCGGCGCCTTGAGAGGTAGACTGGCTTCCGCCATATTTGTTGACTGCTGGCAGTAACATCTCACGAGATTTTGTTCGGTGGAAAGCAGCGCCAAACGCTGATCACGTGAGACTAGCAGGGTTGATACTTCAGGCTGCCTCTCCACACGTCCAATGACGAAAAAATACTCAAGTTAAAAGATCGATCTTTGGATTTTATGAATCGATTATGAACCATTTAAAGGGAAATCAATTAAAATTGATTAGATGGGAAAGATGTAATACATCTCATTTTAAGAGTTATTTACCTCATTATAAGATTTCCTGCCTATTTGAGAAGATAAAAAAGATAAAGTCGTGCTTGATTTAAGATTATAGTGTTAAGTTAAAATGAGAAATAATTTTCATCTTGATAAGAACCAGATAATTTGCAGTGTACTTGTGGCATTTGCAATGACAATAAAGTTGAATCGAAGCAGGCAAAACATGTTTTATCCACCTGGAAGAATGACCCACCTGAAAAAAAGATCTCATTTTAAGTGTGCACTGTATTAAGATTATTTTTGCTGGTTTACCTCGCTGTGAGATGCCTATACAGTCTGGGGACTGGAGCCACACTTCATTGTGGCCTCCTTCTCACATTCCTCATCACCTCTCCGGTATCTGTGAACATCCTGAGCTCAGGTGTTGAGGTGGAGTAGGTGGAGTGTGTGGGATGTGTGATCACCAACTCAAACTACACCCTCCATACCGTTAGGTCTGAGATGGCGGCATAAAAGAGATGCTTTCGGCTCTCTGGCTTAATGCTGACACATCCCTCAGCCTCACTTAAGCACACTGTAAAATGAGGGGGTAGTTTTTCAACCATATTATTAGTGTTGCTTTTATTTGTGCTTCTGTGATTTTAACGGCTGTGAAGCTGAGGACACAAAAGGAGAAAGACCACAAGGACTGTTCAGGCTCTGCTCGCCTCTTGGTCTGTGACTTCTCTTTTATTTAATCACTGCTGCTCTCTTGACAGTGAGAAGAGCTGACAGCGGCTAATAAAGAATAGCACACTGTTTTATTTTTGGAATGCTAATGCTGCTCTTTTACCAAGTGGCCCTGAAAATTGTGTCTTTTGCGTTCTTGGGGACCAGAACAGATGCCTTGGCTGCTTCCAATCTGATGTTTCAAGGCTCACCAACATTGTTCTGATAAAGGGAGTTTAAAGCAGCAGCAGCTGAGTTCACTGGCAACGATAATCGTGCACATTTCATGTTTTTGGGAGACGCTCTCATTGTCAGATAAGAGAATTTTCTGGAACTGATGAATAATTTAGTGTGGTCCAACGGTGGAAGCCAAACTTTGCATCTTTTTTTGATGAGGCTCTCCTCTACCAGCCTTTCTTCCATCCCTTCATGCTCTTCTTTCTCACCATGCTGCAGAATTTACTACTCCTCTCATCCAGTTTCACCATGGCAACATGTGTCATCTTGCTTTATGTGCCGTAGAGCATAATCTAGTTGTCTGAAGCAACTGTTGGTTGCTGAGCACATTACATGATCGGGTGGGAAAGCAGAGAGGAGAGTGGGGGGAGTGGACCACCTTAGGTAGGGCGAGTACTCCCCTGACCTACTTAGATCACAGCGACAGGCCTTTGCTACTGCCTCAGGTCCTCCACTGGATTATCTCTCACCTTTTATAACAGTCTATTTCAGATGCCTGCTACTCATCTAATGACTCTTCATGAAATCACCATGAAATGTCATGATGTACCTGTCAGAAGCATTTTATTTATTTGTTTCCTGTTTTTTTTTTGTCAGAGACGAGTGGTGTCTCCCTCTGTATCAGGTCTATGCTACAGATCTATGCTACTCTAATGGATTCCTGCTTTATTGATGCAGCGGACAAATGACCAGCCTCACTGACTGAAGCTGGTGTTAATTGCTGTCAATGATTAAAAGCCTGTTGAAAAGGCTAATGCCGCCGACCCATCGACCACCGATCCATATTGCAGTCATTGGTTGCATTTACTGGGTTAACTAGTGAGCCCGCCATCACACTGATCTGAATGTAGGAGTTTTGGTGCCCATATTTGTCCTCTAAAGCTGTGCAAATAATTAAAATGTCATCAAAATCACAATGGGCAAACTTGTGTCAAAATACTACTAGTGTTTGGTGTGGTGTGTCTATTCTTGGCTACTGTGGAAACATGGTGTCCAGCTCCATGGATAGAAATGGTTCATGCCTCCTGATTTTACATCCTTTAAGACAAGTGTTTCTCTGTGAAACACACCAAAGTGTGAACACATTTCCAATGAAAACGATTCTAATTATGTTAAAAAAATATTGTGACTCATTTTTCAGTTGAAATATCAGTCCATAGAATCACATCTTATCAAAAGCTTTCAGCCCTACTCGTAGGCAGTTGCCTGTATGAGTTATATCTTTCCTTTGATTGACGAGTGTCCTCAGTGGTAGAGATTACTGGGATTTTAATTTATCTGGATGTTTTTGGTTTGTGAATCATAAAATACAATATTGAAGAAGCACCATTTTACAGCTTTTTTTCTGGCTCAGAGCTTAGCAGGAAAAAAAGCCTTAATCCTTCAGCTGAGATGGCATAATGCCTCTCAGTGGCTCCCGTCTTTGACTGCGAGACGTCATCATTTAGAAACTGGGTTCAAGGAATGGGCTGTTGCTTTTGTAACGCAGCCATGGAAATGAGCAGGAACTTAAAGCTGCTCAGCCCCACAGTGCTTCTCATCGTGTCTGATGGAACAGTATGAAATGAAAGCTGTTTTGCTCCGAGCCCTTCACAGAGTGAAAGTGTTGAGCATCAGGGAATGTCAGAACAGATTAGAAGCCTTTCCACCCTGCTCTTCGTTATCTTTTTTTTTTTTATTTTATTTGCACAGCGTCTCCCTCTTTGTCTCTCAAACGCCCTCCCTCCTTATCTCTTTTGCGACTTAGTTAGCTATCTCCTTTCATCAGTCCTTCACTCGATGCCTTCGCCTGACTTTCCCCTCTTGCCTCCCCCCTCCCTCAACCTAAGATGGAGTGGCTCAGTCGCGCTGAGCTCATAGTTAATTAGGCTCGGCCTTGTCACACATTGAGGGTCGGAGCCAGAGTTGTAGCTAAACCCAGCGGGGAGGCAAGGACGGAGATGAAGATGTGGAACAGTTGGCGTCGATCTATCGCTCGCAGACAAAGCCCACCATCATTCCCGTCCTCTCTTAAACCCTGTACCAGGAAGACTCTGTCCTTGTGTTTGGTGTGCATTTTTCACATTAGATTAGCGTTATCTGCACCTCTCTGTGCTGTTGCTTTGCAGGTTTAAAGTCATCTGATATTTATCAGTGTGCACAGGACTTCTTGGAGCTGAAACAATCGATTTGTACAAAATTAACCTGCACTTGTTTTTGTATCGTCTTCTCTAGTGTGAGGATTTGCTTTTCCTTTCTGTAAATTAAATTTCTACTTGTGCAACACATTTGAATATTAATAACAGTAAACAGTTTCATCAAGTGAATAATCAGCAAATGAATAATGGGAATAATTATTAGTTCTAGCCCTAGATGTGTTAATGTTGATTA
Source organism: Synanceia verrucosa (assembly GCA_029721515.1). Taxonomy (NCBI): domain Eukaryota; kingdom Metazoa; phylum Chordata; class Actinopteri; order Perciformes; family Synanceiidae; genus Synanceia; species Synanceia verrucosa. Next base: position 16,094,252 of record CM056562.1, on the reverse strand, counting down.
TTTAAAAAAAAAAGGATAATAAATCTTAGAAGATGGATGGATGGATGGATAATAAATCTGGTGTGAAAATCAGGTTAGGGTTAGCCATTAGCAGTGCCAGCAATTCATACTGACACCTTTTTTTTACTCATTAAAGGGACCCTAGCATGTATCAGCAGCTTATCGGTGTCTTTTCCCACTTTTTTTGTCAAAAGGAGTGGACATTCACCCTGGATTTTAGTGATCAGTGTCTTATTTCAGTAACACAAGTTTTGGGTACAAAAAAAAAAAATCATCAAATGGTACAGTACAGTAGAAGATACCTTTTGCAACAAGACCAGAAACTCTGTCTATGTCAGCCATGTTTGCGTTGCCCTTTGGAGCAGGGACTCTGCAGCATAATGAGGATCTGCATAGCCTCTCCTATGGATTGTGGATAGCCTGTGTGAAATATCCCCCAGCTTAACGGTGTGTACAGCTATTCAGACATTTTCTCTGTGCCTCTCTCTCTCCCTCTCGCTCTCTCATGTGCTCGACATAAAAAGAGAAAATCCCATTTCAGCCGTGACATTCTGCCCGTGTAGCAGAAACATACAGAGACTACTATACATCAAAGCCGGGCAGAGTGCACCGTGAGGGGAGAGGAGGGAGGTTTAATGACGACGGCGGGCTGGAGTGATAATATAGAGTCGCTAAGAAGTACAGTTGAAGTTATTATTCCAAGTATAAACCCCTGCACCAAATCTATCACACAGCTGTGCAGGGAATATGAAGCTGACTGCATAATATTCATTCTTTCCACATCGTACAGGCAATTAATTCAGGCTGCTGTGTGTAATTGGTTAATCAATCTATCTGTGCTTTTTGTCTGAACATGTCTCTTGGGCTTTTGTCTCTTGGCAGGTTCCACATACAGCGTTCTCTCCACTATGCCCTCTGACTCAGAAAGCAGCAGCTCCCTCAGTAGTGTTGGTACGTATAATGATATAAATTCAAATGCCTTCACAGCAGTGGTAAAGAAAAGCCAGCATGGCTGAGTCATGATTCATGGAGTGCTGTTTACAACAATATTGGTGTATTTCCTGAACCCTGCTAGAGTTTGGGAAGTTTATTTTTCCCATCCAAACCCCACATGTGGACCAAAACATCACAGTGTCTTCCTCTTTCCTGTAAGAAACCGTGCTCGTCTTTCTCAAGATTTGACAAAAATCCAAATGACTCTGCTGGGTTACATAAACCTCCAGGAAAAGGCCAAACGTTGAGCCAAAGATCGACGCAATCCTCTGATTTCCTGCTGTGAGTGCTCTGTTAGTGAAGAAAATAACCCAGAAAATGACTCCTTCATGGGGTCTGATGTCAGAGTCTTTGTCTAGCTGTCAGAGTGTCAAGGACACACACAGTGAGAGAAATGTTATTTTAATGTTATTATTTTAATCAATCCAGTGTGTTTTTTTTTTATCTCAGTCCTGACAGGTAGGTCTTGCAATAGACAGTAAAATAGACTTGACACAGATTTCAGATTTCTACACAGATACTTTAGTTTAAACCACACAGAAAGTACCAGAAATCAAGTAGATCACCGAACAGATGGTGTAGTGTTGTAAATCCAAGATGATTGTCGTTGGCAGTTGCTGCCCTGTGCCTTTGGGCAGGATGAAACTTCTTTCTCTTCATAATGCTGAAGTTGGTTGGTAGGGAGCTCTTCAGCAAAGTTATGTCTCTAATGGTGTCTGAGTTAATGAACATGATGTGCGTTGCCAAATGTTTCCATCCTGTGTGTTTTGATCAGCAGTCCTAGCCTCTGGTCATGTGCTCACCATTGCAGGTTCACCTGTTAACGGCGAGGCATCCTCCCCGCCCCCCGCCATCAATGACAACCGGTCATCTGGCGACAACCTGGACACCATCTTGTTCCAGCTCCGCCAGGTGACCAGGGAGAGGGACGAGCTCCGCAAGCGTCTGGCGTTGGCGTCGCCCGGGACCACCTTCGACGACTGCAGGTGCAAATCCTGGCCTGCCTGCCAAGTTGTTATGTTTTTTTTTTTTTTTTTTTAATCCTTCTGATATCACCATTTTTTTTAAACATATCTTTATTGGTTTTGTATTCATATAATACACCCAACAATTTAATGAATGAAGTGACCTAACGGAACTAAAAAAAAAAAATTTAACCAACAGATTAGTCAGCAAATTATTGAGCAGAAAGTAATCTGTTATCACTTTTATTTGGCCAGTGTCTTTGAATCTGTCTAATATGAATGTAGATGTTTTTTTCCTAAATGAAACACAGCAAATTTAAATATAATATTGAGCGCAACAGCGTTTATGACTGGTAATGTTGTACTCTAGATTGTTAAAGTCAGCATGGTGTCACTGTCCTTACTCCTGGTTGCCATGTCATCATCAACTAAATCTCTGCTGTCTGAAATAATGCTGATTCACTCTACCCTCACACACACTCTCTCCTTAATTAAGTTTAATGAGTTCTAGTTACCAGATGTTTCATGTGCAACAGATGATACTGTCTGCTTTGTTTACATCAGTGCATATTTAAAAAAAAAAAAAAAAATTTACATGGAGTCAGACATTTCAAGGGGAAGGTCAGCACTGTATAGTACAAGGCTGCTGTTGCTGCTGCTGGATCGAGTGTTGACTCCTTGCTGCTTTTCCCCTTAAGGCCGCATTCCAAAGCCAGCCACGACTATGAGCGTCTGAAGAGTCAGTGCATGAGAGCCATGGCAGACCTGCAGTCTCTCCAGAACCAGCACACCAAAACACTCAAGAGGTGCGAGGAGGCTGTAAAAGAGGCTGACTTCTACCAGTAAGTATTTCTCCCGATGCCTGTTTTCCCCTTTCTCTTAAAGTCTTTCCGTTTTAAATATTTACCATTGCAGTCTAGATGCAGTGCAACTAGTCGCTTGAATTTCAACACAACAGCAGTGTGTCAGGTCTCATTTTTGAAGTGCTGTAAGCGTAGCATGAATGTTCTGTCACCTGCTGCTTTTCAGCGCTGAAATAATTCTGTCTCATTGCATTGTTTTGCTTTAACTGTAGCAAATGCTGGCATGGTGTTGCAATTAACCTAATTGAAAGAACATCCCTTGGAGCTACAGCTGGCTTTCACATTGAAAGGGAATTGGCACTATAAAAAAAAATACACACGCACGGTTTTCAAAACCTTAGAAACGGAGGCGTTTACGTGATTGAATTATTCAGCTGAACAGCTCGAGATTTCTGGAGCACAGAGACTGATTGTACAAGGTGTTAGCTGTTCAGGTAATTAGGATATTTTCTAACACGATACAAGCACAAATGAAGTTATTTGTTCATAATATAGACATTTTATGATTTGAAGGTTTTGCTTTGACAGTAATAGATGAAAGATATTCCACACACTTAAACTTTTTGGACTTTAACCTCCAAAAACAGGAGAGTTATCTCCAGAAATTACCTCTGAAATGACTTTATTTTTGTTGCTTATCACCTGCAGAAAACCCCTCTTTACTTGATAACATCAGAGCTTTGTTTATGTTATCTATATATGTATGTAAAATGTATATTCTCTGTGCGTGAACGTGTGTTTTCCTCCTTCCAGCATGCTGCACAGCCGCGTCCTGGGGGAACAGACGCAGCTGAAGGAGGAGATGGAGACGCTCAGGAGGGACAACGCCCAGCTCGTCCGAGAGCACAACCATCTGAAACAGAACTGCGAGGAGCTCAAACGGCTGCACGGTCAAGACCAGAAAGAGCTGGCTGACCTCCGGCTGCAGCAACAGCAGGTACAAAGGCTGTGTTGTTGCTGCCCAGATGTTGGAAGGGCAGGAATAGCCTTAGGGGCACAGATGCTAGATCGAAGTATGTTCTTTTTCCACAGCATCACATGTCAAGTTTTTCCTCTTTATATTTTGAAGTTTGAAGCAGCAAACTGTGTTCTAAACAACAAAGGTGGCTGTGACCCCTGTCAGACTACTACACAATACTGTCTCACACAGCACCCATGGGAACACTGCGCTGGTTAAGAGCACAGAGCAGCCAAGCAGAAGGAAAGTGCATACAGAGCACTTCTGAAAAGGGCAAGCGTGGAAGAAAAAGGGCTTCGACGTGGGCAAAGGGCGCGCTGACCCAAACCATGTAGCTACAAGATCAGTGCAGTGTGCGCTGTTTGGACGAGGTCATTGCAGCCCTCAGGTCACAGCAGCTCTGTCAGGAATCAGGACTACATCAGCAAGAGCTGCAGTAATGACACATATGGCCTCACAGGGATTGAATAATGCATTCTGAAGGACACGCTCTACACAGAAAATAGTTTCACGTATGTGCATGAATGCAGTTCTTCAAATGATCTGCTGTCGTTTATGCTGGCACGGGATTTGCTCGCACTGTAAAAATAGAATCCTGCCTACACTTTGATGCCATCTGCTGCTAAAGCGAGGCACAGCTAATACAGGCTGAGTTTCTGATGGCATCCTTGGAGACTAGAAGTAGTTTTATAACGACACATGGCATGACTTCTGCTGACCTTGCCAGGTGATGAGAGAGAAGGGCTCGTCTGAGGTGTTGAACAAGCTGTACGACACAGCTGTGGACAAGCTGGAGGGCGTGAAGAAGGAGTACGACGCCCTGAGCAAGCGCTACAGCGAGAAGGTGGCCAACCACAACACGGACCTGAGCCGCTTGGAGCAGGCCGAGGAGGAGAACCGGAGGCTACAGAAGCAGATGGATGCACTGCTCAAACAGCGAGACTCAGCCATGCACTACCAGCAGCAGTACTCCACCTCGATGAGGAGGTGAGAGCATTTATCACACCTGCACACATGCAGAAGACAGAACACATGAGGGGAAACTGAGCACTGTTATATATTTCAGGAAAATAACTTTATGTTGTGTGTTGTAAATATTTTGCTGGTTTCACAGGCTTGAATCTGTCCAGTGGACACACGCACGAAGGAGCGCAGACATGAGCTACACTCCAGCTGCAGCCAGCACATCATTTTTATACGAGCGTCTCATAAAATTGTTCCGCTCTCTGTCTCCCAGGTTTGACTCAGTGCAGCAGGAGCTGAACAAGTCGTCGGCTCAGAACAAGGAGCTGCAGAGGGAGATGGAGCGCCTGCAGTCGGAGGTGACACGCTATAAGAACCTGCAGTTGAAGGCGGCCAAGGACTGCGAGAAGTACAAGGAGGAGAGGGACTCCGTGTTCAATGAGTACCGCCTCATCATGAGCGAGAGGGACCAGGTGATCAAGGAACTAGACAAGCTGCAGACCGAGCTGGAGGCAGCTGAGGCCCGACTGAAAAACACCTCTTCAGAGAGAGTGGTGGCCAGTGAGGAGCTGGAGGCACTCAAACAGGTGACGAATGTACTTACTTTAGGTATCAGTTATTTTTGAGGTTGCTGGCCAGCATGGAAGCTGAACTACATGTTCAGTGTTGTGCTAAAAAGGGTCATACCAACAATTCATTAAAGAGACATTACGAATGGAACTTTTACTCACCTGATCTGATATGAAATTATAGGTGTTGTGGAATGGAAAATTCGGCAAGAAAGCAAATAAGCATATATTCCAAGAGTTAGATGAGTCTCAATAGCTACAGTAAGCCCCTAGTTAGCTTAGCTTAGTGAAGCATAAAGAATAGAACAGAATAAAATGTTTTTGTTGATCCCCCATTGGGGGAAATTTTGGGGAAAATTACTTGTTACAGCAGTGTAAACAAGAAAACAATTAAACAACAGTAATGAATTAATATAATAGGTAATCATAATTTAATCAAAATGTGGATATGAAGCTTTTTTTGCGTACTCATCAATCATCTTCCATGTTGTCTTATTTCCCCAGAGAATTTAATTTCCAGCTGTCAGACCTGCTCTACTTTTCAGTCAGTGGATCAAAGGCCATTTTTTTCAGTGTCACTGCGCAAAAAATAGCCTCCTTTTTGAAGAATATTTCTAGTTGGTGCAGTGCAGTGTTGGATCACTCTGCATTGGCCCTCAAATCATTTTTTTGTTTCATATCACATTTATGACTCACAGCATTGAGATGCCCTCGTTTCATTTTGCTTCCCCTCTCCCTTTGTTCCCTGCAGGAGTTGAACTCGTCATTGGTGGACCGTGACAGGGCCATCTGCGAAAGGAACGAGCTGCTGGAGAAGTACTGCCACGAGGTGAAGGACAAAGCCGAGGCTCAAAAGGAGCTGAGTCAGGCCTGCAAGGACATCGAGATGGTCCGAGAGGAGAGGGATGTGGCCCGCAAAGAAAGGACGGAGGCCATCATCCAGAGGGACCAGTTACTCCGAGAGTACTATCAGGCCAGACAGGTAACAAATGGCACCTTAGAGTTGACACCATGAAACCAAAGGTTACATTCATGATAAAAGAGCTTAGTGCATCCAGGGGAGCTGTCAGTTGTTGGATTACAGCATGTCGGTTAACTGACCCTTAAGCAGATTTATGTCACACCTCTGCCTGCCCACTAGATGGCCCTCTTAACAGTCCTTCTGCAGGTACTTGAACCTTCAAGACCTCAACTGTGATTTGTTTCACAGTCTCCATATTCACTTTTTCATGTAAACCAAATGTTGTAACACATGAAAATGCAACATGCTGTACACACATTTAACAAATAATCTCATTCATTTATATATTTAAAATGAAAACAGAAACAAGACTCGGCCACCCTGGACATGGAACGAGCGAATAAGGAAATCGAGGTGTTGAGGAAACAGTACGAGGCCATGTCTCAGGAGCTGAAGGAGGCCACACAGGAGGCCGAAGTGGCCAAGTGTCGACGGGACTGGGCTTTTCAAGAGAGGGACAAAATAGTGGCTGAGAGGGAGAGCATAAGGTGGGTGTGTTAAGGACTCCTGGCTAATTCCTGCTCGTCCCAATACATGACGACATTTATTCTCACATGGCTTTCCTCTCCTTGCCCAGGACTCTGTGTGATAACCTGCGACGGGAGAGAGATCGGGCAGTCAGCGATCTGGCCGATGCCCTGCGTAATCTGGACGATATGAGGAAGCAGAAGAACGATGCGTTGCGAGAGCTCAAAGAACTAAAGTGAGTCTTCTTGGCCATGGCTCTGAAGCCTCACTTCTGTTGACAGAGAAGACTTGTATAAGCAATCCAAGACTGCATTCGAGTGAGCACAGGGAAAAAAAGTGCATCTACTCTGCCAACTTCCTTTGTCTCTATAAGCTGTTGTACTCAGTGTGTGGCAGGGCGTAAACTGTCATACTCTGCCTTTGGAGGCATCACGGAGCTCTTTGTCTGGCACTCTTTCCACATGTCCGGATTAACAGTGTAATCCATAAGCGTCAGTGTTTTGGACACATACACATTTGGTGTCTCACTGGCTCTGTATATGAATGAGTTTATACACCATGTTGCGTGTAAAAGCTCCCTCTGCTGGTTAAAGTGTGTATGACAGCATTTTTGAGTCAAAACATTGATGGGGCATGCAGTCTGTGGTGACTGAGTTTCTTTGTCTATCCTCTGCTCAGAACACTGTAAGATTGGGGTTTTAATGCCACAGCTACCCTCAAGGCATGTTTCAGCAGGACATTATATATCTTACTGACAGCTGGGCATTCTACTTTTAGTTTTCTCAGGTGTAAATCGACATTTAAACCGCAAAACGGAAGTGTTTGCTCGTGTGAGAAAGGAGGCAGTTAACACTTTGGAAAGATACAATAAGTTTAAGCCCCACATAAACAGAAGTGTGCACTTTCTAAATATCTGCATGCTTTTTCTTCTTCTTTTTCTTGTCTCTGCCCAATCATCCCCAAGTGACTGACCTTTGACCTTTGTGCGTGATGTCTTCCCCTATTAAGGGAGAAGATGGAGAGCCAGCTGGAGAAGGAGGCGCGTTTCTGTCAGCTAATGGCTCACAGCTCTCACGACTCAGCCATCGACACGGACTCCCTGGAGTGGGAGACGGAGGTGGTGGAGTTTGAGAAAGACAGGGTAAGAGCAGTGCTCGGCTCTGATTGCTGAGAGGGATTTGGTGACACGCCGGTGTCCTGGAGAGCTCTTAAGACTGCCAGACTTTGAAATAAGTTTAAAAAGAATGAATTTGCTGACCTTTTTATATTATTTCCTCGTACAGGAGGATATGGATTTGAAGGCACTTGGGTTTGATATCGCTGAGGGGGTAAATGACCCGTATTTACCAGGAGATTGTGGAATATTTGTTACGAGGGTGGACAAAGGAAGTATCGCAGATGGAAGGTTAAGGTATGAGCCGCTTTATGAAGCTGTCCTTCTCAGTTTCATAAATGCTCTCACGATACACCCTCTCCTGTTCTCCAGAGTGAACGATTGGTTGTTGAAGATTAACGACATGGACCTGACCAATAAGGACAGAAAGCAGGTGGTGAAGGCCGTCCTCAATGGCGGCGGATTGATAAACATGGTGGTAAGAAGGAGGAAGTCTCTGGGAGGAAGGCTCGTCACTCCTGTTCACATCAACCTCGTGGGACACAAAGGTATATTAAATTTCTTTAAATACCCTGTCTCAACACTTTGGTGTTTTTTCACCCTGGTTTTCCTCCTCTGTGTCTCAGACAGCGGTATTGGTCTGGAGAGCGGTGTGTTTGTCACTGCTCTCGTCCAGGGCAGCCCAGCAGCCAGGGAAGGCTCTCTCACAGCTGGTGACAGACTGATCGCTGTGAGTGTGAAATTTATGAATATTATTTCATTCTCCTTACATCCACACTTCTACCGCACTACAACTCGCACAGGTTCCTTCTGGCTTTCTAATCCAAGGCCTTTTCCCACTCCCCCATCCACACTCCATACCCAGATAAAGTGGGATTTAGTATGGGTATCTGAAGGAGAAGGAAAGCTTTGATTAAATCCTCAAAAAAGCGTGCAGCTCTAGAGGGCTAGGTGGAACTGGCTCCACACACACAGCTGCAAAATACTCACACTTGAGGGGGATGGAAGAGAAAAGACAAATGACAGAAATGGAACTAAGCGTCTGTCTCTTACCTTTTTGAAAAGTGACCTCCTCTCTTAGGATTAGCATAACTCCCCCATTAGTTTACACTTGAGTATGAAACCTGTGTGTCATTTAAATCCAAGAGAGCATTTATTCGCCACTTAGCAACGTAGCACTCTCCGTGTAGCCAGGGAAGTGATCTGCCAGATGATGGCTAAGCTGCAACCACAATTAGCAGTGGTAAGTACAGACGATGCCTTTACTGTGGAAGAGGATCATATTTTATCAAGCCCCTTGTGAGTGTTAATCACATTGTTGTATCAGGTTGTATATGACTTATTAAATGCTTATTTGCGTTCGCAAATAAAGAGTGCTGAATCCGCAATGAAATATGCATTGAATGCAGTGCAGATGCGACCTTAGAAATACTTGATAAAATGCATGCAGCTTGTTCGAGTTTAAAGCAGGAAGCTCTATCCCGAACTTCACCTCTCGATAAGTCTCCCCCTTAATATATTACCCACTTTGCTCTTTAATATCTCTGACCATTTAAAAATAAAGAATCCTCTCAAGTCGAGTCCATTGTGATGGAAATGTGCAGAGTGCAGCATGATGGCTCTGCAGACTGAAATGTGCTGGCCTAGATGTCTTGGTTTCCTCACCGTTTCATTTCCAGGAGATACGTCATCTGTAGGTGTTTGTAGATGTGCAACTATTGTAATAATACTAACAATAAGACACACACACACACACACACACCTCAGTGGAATATCAAAAAGGCTAACATGGAGGGCTTTAGCGTTGAAGCACCTGTCCATATTTCCAGTGTCTTCCTCTGCTCCCCAGATAAACGGCATTGCTCTGGATAACAAATCTGTGACAGAGTGTGAGGCTCTGTTGAGGAGCTGCAGGGACTCTCTCAGCCTCTCTCTCATGAAGGTGGGCCACACTCATCTCTCCTCCTCAGCTCCTTTTCTACTCCACCTATATGCCAAAAAAAATCAAGACATTTATTTCTACTTTATTATGGCGTACATAGCAGTTTTCCAATTTCAGTTTACATTACATTATAATATTTTGTGGGCCATGTTTTTAAAAAAGTCACATTGCAAGATACAGGATATACAGTAATTCATTCTAAGTAATACAGATTATTCCTGATTTAATTGCTTATTGTTTTGTATTTAGGTGATGTAAAGTACTTTAATCAGTGACAGCTAAAACAGTTGTCATCTGCTAAGCAACCCTTATTTATGCATGCATGCATGTGTACACAAATATATAAAAATATGGTGCTTCTGGTTTTTCAAAAATTGTGAATCACTGCAACCACAGGAGGTCACTGAGCGCAGTCATAAATTAGCACAAAAAAAATAGATTATGTCTAGTGAAAATAATTCATTTTCCTGTGTATCACAACATCCCTTCATCTGTCCTCCCCACAGTTCTTTCCTCACAGCACATCAGGCCAGAACATCTTTGACAGTCTGCGTGAATCATCAGACAAGTCCAATGGGCGCGTTCACCTGTCTGAGATTCACTCCCGGAACTGCCGCAACCTCAAACACAACAGCTCGACACAGACTGACATCTTCTGTCCGGATGGTGGCGGCACCAGCACCAGTAGCATCTCCGGGGAGAGGAGGAAGGTCAGAGGTGAATCTGACGAAGTGTACAGTGACATCAGCAAGCCGTTCTCCACAGGTTCCCTCCATGCCATGAGCCTCCGACCGGCCTCCGACTTGGGCACCGGCCGCTATGGGCCCAGTGCTTTCCAAGAGTGCTGTCCCTACACAAAGGCGCCTTCTTCCTTACCTTTTGATCCTGTCTCTGCCTCAGACTGCATCACAATGGAGACAGCCCTGGAGAAGAAGCACAGTGGAGGCACCTGGCCCAAGATGATGGTGGGAGGTATGTCGGTTGCACCTGATAACACCAGTCAGGTCACAGCAGCCGCCCAGCTCTCCATCTACAAATCACCCAAGCAGAGGAAGTCCATCTTCGACCCCGACACCTTCAAACGCCCTGAAACACCATCCTCTAAGATGGAGTACATGGCGGCCAATCAGATTGCAGTCCACTCCCCGCAGCCTTCAAAGACAGAGTCCCTCTCCTCCTCATCCACCCCCACACCTCCGACTCCACCCACCCGCAGTGACTCCTTTAAGTTCAAACACAAGCATCAAAGCAGCTCTGCCTCTGACTGCACTGTCACCTCAGAGGGCAAGGGAGAGGCTGCTGTCGCCATGGCAGCAGGAGAGAGCAGAGAGAGGAGCGATCGAGAAAGAGACCGGAACGGAAACCACTATTTCCTGGACGGCAAGGTCCCGACCTCGAGGAAGTCATGTGACGAGGACATCGGCCGAACCAGGGGGGAAGAGCCAGAGGTGAAGAGGCCACGTCCTAAATCTGCCCCCGCCCTTCGACGTAGGATGACCCCCCAGACCATCACTATGCCCTCCTTCCAAGTAAGTCCAACTGCTGTTTATGTGGCACATTTGCTCTTGAAAGTTTTCTTTGTGTGATCCATTTTTTTTCTCTAATAAAGAGATGAGAACATTTGAGACGTTTTTGAATACAAAATGAGACCAGCATTTTAAATTGTCCCAGTGAGCCAAAGCTTCCATTTTGTAACAGAATTTACAGCTCTGTCAGAGTTGTGCCTCTGGGACTTGCCTCTTAGCCAGCGTGTCGGAGTGATTGATGCTTCTGCTCTCGCACAGCTACCCAAACCAGGAAGCTGAGTCAGTGCCTGGGGGCTCAGGCAACCATGTCTGGCTACTTCTTCAGGCCCTGAAGCACACATGGAGAATGCAGTGGGGATAAATGTTCATTTTACTGTAGTGGGATGTTCACGCTGTCATTTTTCTCATATGCTACTTGTCTCCAGCAAAGGATAGAGGGTTTCTCCCAAGACAATTTTTTTTTTTTAGTTATGCTGCTGCAAAAACGATAACCGTTTTGTTTCTGTCATTCATCACAGAGCTACTCTAACGACGAGCATTCGCCAGAGCCCAGGGACATGCTGCGTTCCTCTCCCAGCCGGTCTCACAGGCACAGCGTCGGCTTCGTCCCCACGGTCTACAACGGAACACTACCTCCTAGTGAGATCCTCAGATGTTTCTGAAAACACGTTAGCACGTTTTCACCATAGCTCCCTGCCTCTTTAACATGGCGTTGTGTCCGTGCTCCATCAGATTCAGCCCACCGGGGTCTGTCTCCCTGCCCCGCCGTAACGGCCGTGATGAGGAATCCAGTGTACACGGTGCGCAGTCACCGCGTTCATACCAGCAACTGTCCATCTGTTGCCTCCCAGATATGTCACCAGCACACCCACACCAGGTTACCTCCTTTTCACACTCACCGTGTGACCCCTGATGGTTTATGTCAAAGAAACTTTACTGTCTGTTCAGCATTTCTGATGGGGCTTCTTATGATGGCTAATATGTCTTAATTAATGTGGTCCCTAAAGAAAAAAATCACACAATCAGATTTGGGTTGGGAAAGAATTTCTCTCTGTTTGCCTTAATATTGTGCCATGATTTAGCTGTAGCCCATCAATTTAATTAACTCTAAACTAACATCTCGCATGTTACAAGTGATTGTATAAGCATTGTATGCATAATTATTCATTATTTTGTGTGTAGCCCACAGCACCAGGGTCGTCTGAGCCTGGACCTGAGCCAGCAGAAGCGCACAAGCGACTACTCTGAATCATCATCATCACGAAGCAGCAGAGCTTCACACGGTACAAACTCACTGCCCTCCAGCGCACGACTCGGTCAGTCTGACACTCACTCACGCACGCACACACACACACACACGTTAAAGGTCACGCACTCTGTGCCAGTTCTGTTTTTTGGGATATGGTGTCACAGCATTCATTCCCGTATCGTCTCCTGTCTTCCTGTCAGGTTCTTCCAATAATGTCCAGTACCGCACAGAGAGGATCAAAATCCCCTCCACTCCCCGCTACCCTCGCTCCATGCTGGGGTCAGACAGAGGTACTGTTAAAACCCACTTCACGACACGAGTATTACAACACAAACCTCTTAGATCAAACTGCACAGCAGCAGCTACAGGTCTGAGGTCAATGTCTCTTATAATGTTTTAAACTGAGATTTGACAGCACAAACAGAAGAGAAAACATAATCGTGATCCTCAGATGTGGAAATGTCATACATAGACATACACATTTTAATTTGCACATCTCCTCAGGTGGTTACAGTCATATTTATCCTTTGGTTTACTGTGAAAACTGCATTTCCAAGCTTCTTCATTTTAACTAAGCAGATCTAGAAACCAAAAGCAACAAACTGCTTTCCTGAGAGCTCAGGCAGCAATGTCCTTATCCAAGTGTCAAGACAAGTGAGGTTATGTTTATTGTCCTTTTATAAAAGCTTTATAAGTCATAAAATGCTGTGAAATATTCCAGATGTGGATCTCCATGTGTGACAAATTGGTCTGCACACACCTTTATTCTGTCCCTTTCTCCTCCCACTACACCTCAGGCTCCCTCTCGCACTCAGAGTGCAGCAGTCCCAGCCTCATCACGCCTCCACAATCACCACTCAATCTGGAGACTTCCTCATTTGCCAGCAGCCAATCACAAGGCTCCATTTCCACTTTACCGCGCATCTCCATCAGCCCTGTACAAGTAGGGGAACGCAGGAAAGACAGGTATGATGGAAACCAGTGATTGCTGATAATTAAAATAAAATAATGATTGCCTGCCTGTTCAGAATATTAATCAGATGATTTTTATTGGGTGTGAGTGCGGCTGTTGTTCCAGAACTGGGAGAAAACAGCTCTACGAATGTTGTGGATGGTGGCTGAATGATAGGGAGTATGATTATAAGGATCACTTCAGAAGCGGGTGCGATATGGCATACGTCTGACCTTAGGGATCCTCTGAGGCTATTTCAAAAAGCGTTGCCAGGCAACAGGCCTATTCTGCACAGAGCTGTGCAATCCCTCATTTGAAATTCAGATTAAAATCCTAATAAAACTCTTGATAAATTTTGTGGAAGCCTCTTGCTGGTTTCCAAAAAAATAAGCAGCAATTTATTCTTTCCTCCAACGTTTGTGTCATTTTGTATCGCAGACACCTCAAGGCTTTTACACTGTTACTGTCTCTGTATGATATCTATCCTCCACTCTGCTCTTTATCTTCCCTCCCGCCTCTCTGCAACCTCCCGCTTCCAGATCTCTTTACCGTAACCGATCTTTTCTGAGGATTCCTCTGGCTGCAAGGCCGAGGTTCTCCTCTCTCAGGAGCCTCAGGTTCGTTCTCGCTCACAGTGCTACAAACAAGGGAATGCCCCCCCACACACTCACTACCCTTTACACCCTTAAGTTCACATCGCTCACATGCTTCAGTGCAGCTGGGTAGATAATATAGAGGAGCAGAATGGTTTATAAGTTTATATGCAGAATGCAAAAGAAGGAGAATTATGACACACCAACACCGTTTCATTTTTTTATTGCATGCCACAATATTAGTACACCAGGAAACCCCAAAAAATGGACCTGATTAGCTTCACTTGCTGAACTTTTAAGGTTCAGTGTTTATGTCTGCACTTGTCTTCCTCCATGTCAGATCCTTACCTGAACCCCAGATACTGCATGTGGTGTCCGTTCTCCATGACAACAACATGGTCAACATGCATGTTTGCATTCTGACCTTAAGCCAAGTCACCTTCCAGTCCGCAGTTATGTATGTCATGCAATGGTGTTATTTTTATTATTCTTATTATAATGTTGCCTCGAGCTGCTGGCTCATGGTCTTGCTTGTACACCACCGCTCCGTTTACCCACCTCGTCTCTGGCTGTTAATCCATTCCTCGTACCTGCCTTCATGGAAGTGTATGCCATGTCCAAAATTACGAAAACACGCAAAGTCCATGCAAATCTCCTTCATGTGAACGGATTTCTCTTGCTGTGCTTTATCTGATGTTGCACATAGTAGCCGGTTTCACACTATCAAGCTAAAGCCGAGCCAGACCGGGCTTGCCGGTGCTAAATGCTTTCTCACTACAGGGCCAGGTGCTATCTGCGGGCCACCTGCGGGCCGTCTTGCTGCTAATGGCCCACGATTTCTGGCCCCACCTAAACCATGGGCCAAAGCAGGGCTAGAGGTGGTGTCAAGGAGAAGGAAATGCTACGTCAGTTCCATGCCAAGTAAAGCAGTAAGGCCAAGTTTGTCCTATGTTTGCTATTAGCGGCGTAGCCTACTACTATCGATGTAAACAAGTAGCCTATCAGTTAGTGAGCTGTCTTCTATCCAGCCTCGTGATGATGTGGTACAGCTGGCATTATGAACGGATCGTTTTATGGTGAATATACCTCAGTTCTTTTGTTTGTTCTTTTGCCTTGGCTGTTAGTCGTCGTTCCTGTTGTAATTTGATTGCTCTTTGCCATCGTCCTGCACCTAACCTCCGTAACAGCTTTCTTTCTTTTTTTTATCAAAACTATCCTGTTTGATAATGTGTTGTATCAGTGACATTTTCACAAACGGGGACATAAACCGGAGGGGCTAGTAGCCTGACAGCGTGAACACAGTTTTGGGGCATGGGGCTTTTGGCCCAGGGCTATTAGCACTGAGGTAGCCCCCTCATGGCCCTGGCCCGGCCTGGCTCAATAGTGTGAAACCGGCTACTGTCTCCACTCCAAACCTGTCCTGGTTCTTCTGTAAGCCTGGTTTAAGTGGTGCTCTGGGGAGATAAATTTGCAGGCCTGGAGGGAAGTGAAAGCTCAGGCTCTTCCAACACAAACCAGTCCTTCTATTGATAGTGTTTGCAATTTGGGACTGGATATGAATGTATAGCTGGAGCAATAGCCCTAAAACTCTCCAGAGCTGTAAATAAGTTGATGAGTCAAACTATGATGTCACCTCCTTGCCCTCTGCCTGCTTTTCTGGGATCCTACTTACATACGCTTTCCTCTCTCTCCACCAGGCCATACTTGGAAGAACCCCGTAATGTCATTGTGCACAAAGGCACGGAGCCCCTGGGCATCTCCATCGTCAGCGGGGAGAACGGAGGGATCTTTGTCTCTAAAGTTACTGGAGGTAGCATCGCCCACCAGGCCGGGTTGGAATATGGAGACCAGTTACTGGAGGTATGAGCAACCTTTTGTATTTTTTTTTTTTTATTTTAACTGCAAAGGTTGCAGCCTCAAGCAGTGTAACTAAAGGTTGCATTGTCAGAGGTGCCTGTCAAGGAGAAGAGCAGCACAGGAGCAGCTTAATACTGCTGCTGCTAATGTTTGCAGTCATTGTGCTTCCTGCCATACATACATTTATTCTGTGTGGCTTCACTTCCTCGTTGACTGTATTCATTATGGTTGTCATAGTTCCCAGTATTTGCCAGAAAGGTGTTTTGTCTGTTGCAGCGTCACACCAAGAGTACGCAGTATCTTGTGGATGCGGCAAAATTAGAAAAATTTGTAGGAATTTTTTAAAAGTAAGTGAATTTATCCCACCAAAAGCAGTGTTGATGCCCAGCTAACTGTGATGTATGTGGCCAATAACACAAGTGACATCATCACAAATGATTTTCTAAAATATAGAAATTATTAAAACAGGATTATTTGTTCCCCTGATTAATATCTGTAGCTTAGATAGATTAAGTGAAGGCAGCAGTTTACCTCAGTGATGGAAACTCTGTATAATATAATAATGAATAATAATAATCATGATGTGTTGTTGGGAGTTGCATATAAACATGATTGATTCAGAGTAAGTCGGAGCACAGATGTTCCTCGGCAAATAATGGCTGACTGGGGTAAGCTCTCTTTTTTAGACTTTAAAAATGGGCACAAAACTAAACCCCAGTCAGTTCTCATGGATATGTCCTCCATCAAGAACTGTAATGACTTGAAGTCCTTAATAGACTGAGCACACACTGTCTTCATATCACTTATGTCCTTTCAGTAACTCCATCTCTCCTAAAACTCCCTGGCTAATCACGCTGCTCCTTCCTTTATTAGTATAACGGCATCAACTTGCGGAACGCCACGGAGCAGCAAGCTCGCCTCATCATCGGTCAGCAGTGTGACACCATCACCATAATGGCCCAGTA
Organism: Synanceia verrucosa; assembly: GCA_029721515.1. Lineage (NCBI taxonomy): Eukaryota > Metazoa > Chordata > Actinopteri > Perciformes > Synanceiidae > Synanceia > Synanceia verrucosa. The sequence continues at coordinate 16,077,254 of CM056562.1, read as the reverse complement.
CAACCCTCACATGTACCAACTGGGCAACCACTCTCGCTCCAGGTAACATGAGCTTTTCTTCATGCTTTGTGTGGGTTTTGCTATCTAAATACACTGAAGCCAGAATATACGTTTTCAATGATATATATTGCTCTTTATTTATCACTCCTGGCATATACTTAGAACTGTCAGTGCTCTCTAGAGGACAGAGCATGCAATAGCGACAGTGTTTTTATCTGACCGCTACTGTAAGTTCATTACAAAACCTTCCTTTTTTTTTTTTTTGTGCAGCTCCCGTCTGGAGCCGGTCAGCACTCAGTCAACTCCCCAGGGCAGCGGAGCCGCCACCCCCGACAATCACTCCACCATCAGCGAACAGGACGAGGGCACACTCACTCCTTCCTCCAAGCAGACCACACCCACCGCCAGTCCCCGCAATTTCATCAGGTAAACCTCTATACAGACATGAATAACAGGATAAAATCAACCGTCTATGTGAGAGATGTCACGTCCTCACATGCCCACTTGTAGTTCTAGAATGCCGTCTGAAGGCAGCAGGAAGGCGGGTGAGCCACGGCTGGTGACGGTACGCAGGCCTGGGGTGGAGGTGGGAGTCATGCTCTGTGGAGGAAACCTGCGGGGCGTCTTCATAGAGAGCCTGGACGAGGACAGTCCTGCCAGGGGCCCTGATGGGCTGCTTCCTGGGGACCTCATTCAGGAGGTGAGGACTCTGCATCTCTGCCTACACACCAAACCTGAGTGCACACAAGTGCTGGAAACCTCAGCAACTGATGAAGATACAGCACTGTGCAAAACATTTTCATTCAGTCATAACTGGCATCTTTTTAAATTAGAGCTTTTTTTTAACTTAATTGAACAAGTGGAATAACTGTGGATCAGCAAAGAGGTGTAATATCAGTTACTTGAAGTGATCTCAACGCAAAACCTTTGTTACTTTAGACTCCAGGTCTGCCAGAAGGTGCTGGCATTTCTTTATTTTTCCCTTCCTGCTCGTCTACATTGTTTCTCTCGCACCACGCTGGCGATCAATGCAGATCATTTCGAGGCGTGCTTCCACAAAATGGGTGCTCTGCTCTCTGAATTGCTATGCAGCTTTTTCACTGGGGCCGCACGGCTCTCAGTCCGTCCTTCAATCTTGTTTGTCTTCTTCCCCCATACATGGCACAAATCAATAGTGTAGGGAAATGTAGCTATTTACCAGTGGACCCTTCACAGACACTGCAAATGAATACACAGATGAGTGTCTTGTTTTTCATGATGTAATGTTTTCCTTTTTTTTTCCCCTCGTTGCCTCGTCTCTCAGTACAACTCTGTAAACATGAAGAATAAGACGGCAGAAGAGGTGTACGTTGAGATGCTGAAGCCTGCGGAGACGGTCACATTCAAGGTGCAGCATCGGCCGGACGACTTCAGCATGCTCAAAGATGTTCCTGGAGATGGCTTCTATATTAGGTACATGCAAACACACACACATTACACATGCACACAGATCAGTGTTGGGCGTTTTATGTGTAAGGACCAAACTAATTTCCCCCACAAGCAGCCTCATCTCATGTCCATGATGCTATACAGAGAACCACCGCTGGAGCACCCCCCGGGACAAAGCTGGAGTCCTTCTCATCCAAACCAATTATGTCCCAGATCCAGTGTGTGACTGCAGCTCTGCTAATCACCCCGCAAATTTTGCTTATCTGAATCTCTCCACTCGCAACACCTCACTGTTTTAGTGCTCAGTGTTTTCAAGGCCATTAGAAAAGCTCTGTATGTGAAGCTCTAAAATAGTCACGTTTTATTGTCAGGAGTCCAACAGGGTGCTTTGCCTCAGCTGCTGCAGTCACTTGTCATATAGGAAAGTGGGCTTGTGATGTCACCTTCAGTAAATACACTCAGCCTGCCTGGCTGTCACAGATAGGCTGCTTGGGAATGACTTACAACACTCCAACAAGAGGCAAGCAAGGCCTACAGATAAACTTTCTTGCGCTTCCTTTCTTACCCTCCTCCTTGAGCTTGTTCTCTTCACACTGTTCTTGTCTGACGCCTCACCTGCTCTCTCACTTCATCACCTGGTTGCTCCACCGCTTCCTCGCTCTGCCCTGCCCTTCATAACTCCATCCGTCTTCGTCTCTCCCTCTCAACAGAGCACTTTACGATAGGACGGGGGAGGCCGAGGGGGACCTGAGTTTTAAGAAGGATGACATCCTGTACGTGGACGAGTCTTTACCAAAGGGCAGCTTTGGGACGTGGATGGCCTGGCAGCTAGATGAGAACGCTCAGCAGATCCAGAGGGGGCAGATCCCCAGCAAGTACATGTGAGTGGAAAACTCAATGCTGAGCACACACATATATTTCTGAGCTAGAGGACAGTTTGTAACAGCTGTGACAACAATCTGTGCCATTACTGCTGCAAGGTAGGAATCGTATGTAATGTCACTTCTCCATATGTTATGGACTGTCCTTTTCCACTCCTGGACATAGGGCAAGGTCATGTCCTCTTAGTGTGTCTCAGCAGACATGCATCAATGTTAGCAAACACAGATACTTTATGTTTTGTAGTTACACTGGGCCTGAAGGACTTTTGGTCAGTAACAATACATTCTAATCATTCATTCATTCTGTCCAGCCAATCTCAGAGCTACATGCCTTGGCTAAACAGTCCTCATAAGCAAGTCTTAAATGTCCCTACAGAACAGAAGACACAAGTCCTACTACTTATACACTACACACAGAGCCTTTTCCTGTGTAGATCCTCTTCAAATACACCTGTGTGTCTGTAGGATGGACCAAGAGTTTTACCGCAGACACAGCGTGACAGAAATGAAGGAAGACTCCAGCAAGACTCTCTCTGCAGCAGCCCGCAGATCCTTCTTCAGGAGGAAACAGAAACACAAACGCAGCAGCTCCAAAGACAGCAAAGAGATGGTCGCTCTGGATGCCATCAGCACTGACTCCATGCCCTTCCTTGATGGTGAGAAGATATGTTCATATGTCGCAGGAAGCATCAAAGTGGCATCTTTAAAGGACATTTGGTTGATGTGAGTTTTTCTTCGTGTCAGACTGCGTTAGCCTGGCATACCAGCGGGTCCAGAAGGTGGAGTGCACCTCTCCTCGACCGGTGCTCATCCTCGGGCCGCTCACTGACGCCGTCAAGGAGATGCTGGTCAAAGAGTCTCCTGGGAAGTTCTGCAGATGTGTACTAGGTGAGTTCACCTCATCCAGATGTTTGTCAGTCCCACAAATCAGGGGAATAAATGCATCTACGTTCTTAATATCTATCAGCAAATTCTGCATCTTATATTAAAACATTTACATCATATGATTACACCTTAACTTATCCCTGCTTTGTGCTATCAGCAGTTTTCTTTACTCTCTCACTGTGGTGTTTGTAGAGGTAATGAAGGCATCCCAGCAAGCCATCGAGCGCGGCGTCAAAGACTGCCTCTTCATCGACTACAAGCGCAGGAGCGGCCATTTTGACGTGACCACTGTCTCTTCTATAAAGGAAATAACAGAGAAGGTATTAGCCAGCAGTTTTTTCCTCATCTGATTTTTATCAGGACAGATAAAATGGCTTTAATGTGTCTTTCAATCTCTGCTCAAGATAAGCTTTAATCTTAGATGGCGATGAATGGAAAGCTTCTCGCTCTAAAGTGTCAGTTGTTATCAAGCCTTTTCAAACAGCGTGTTGAGTTAGTTGGTTCTGTTTTGTTGTTTTTTCTTCTTTTTTGGGGGGGATACAGGGCTGCCACTGTTTGCTCGACATTGCCCCGCATGCCATTGAAAGACTCCACAGCGTTCACATTTATCCAATTGTTGTCTTCGTCCGCTACAAAAACGCCAAGCAGATCAAGTAAGTAGGCTCTCCTTGAACCATGTACTTTAGTCCTGTTCCAGTGGTACCCAGGCCATGTCTGTGTGGATGGATGGATGGATGGATGGATGGATAGATGGATGGCAGCAGGATAAACCTTCACACTCTCCACCCCACCCACAAACTCTTGCATAATCCCAAACAGCTGGTGTTTCTTTTTTAAAACAGTTTCTCAGTGCTGGGGCCCTTCTTCATTTCATATTTGTTAATTGTTATGAATGATTTGCCAGGATCAGACATTGTTGCTGCACATTTGAATAAGTACTTCAGTACCTCATAAACAACAGACATAAAGTGTTGCATATATGATTACTTTTATTAAAATATTAGAGGCTCCAAAGGATTGAAAGCTTGAGAAGACAGTCAAAATATAAGGAAGATTCTTACCTTCTATGTCTTTGATTTCACAGGGAGCAGAAGGATACAGTTTATCTGCGGGACAAAATATCTCAAAAACATTCCAAGGAGCAGTTTGAAAGTGCGCAGAAGATAGAGCAAGAGTACAGCAAATTCTTCACAGGTTTGTATGCAAAGGAACTGGAAAAAACTGACAATATGCCCTGTATGTGTCGGTCAGTACTTTTCTTTTCACCGTGATAAACGTCCCTTCTGTTTTCAGGTATTGTCCAAGGTGGCGCCCTGCCTTACATTTGCACTCAGATCATAACTATCGTTGATCAAGAACAAAGTAAAGTCCTGTGGACTCCACTCGGCTGCCCCTAGAGGAGACCGGCCACCACTACAACGAGCTTTCATCTCCAAACACTAATCACTCCCTTTCACACTATACACGTCGGTACACTACCGTGAGCTAGTTCTGTAAATTATTGATATTTTTTTAAAGTGTTGTCCTGATTTATAATCAGAGCCTCCATTTAGTTGTGATGTGCTCCGGAGCAGGTTAGTAGCACTGGATGTCAAAAAGATCGGTCTCTAAGGGTTTCTGATGGTGTATTTGTAATGCTGCATTATAAGCGTCCGTTTACAGGCAAAAAGACGAGTGTGTCTGCTTTGTGTTCAATATTTGTTTGAATGCGTGTCCCTCTCCCTCCCCTGTGTACACACACCTCGACACTAATGAAGTACAGCCTCGCCCTCAGCCTCCCATGTACCAAATGACATTTGTGTTCTCCCTACAATTATGCATCTGTGTGTGTGTGTGTGTGTGTGTGTCAACAATTTAAGTGACTGTTTTAGTTGAATCATGGCCATTTGTTAGCTTAAATATGATGCTATAGAAATGTTAATGCCAGAATCAGACATCACATTCCTCGTGGTGTTTCATCACAAAAGTGCAAAAGCATCAAAGACCTCTTGAAGTATGTAGCCGTGGTCTTTAACTGAACCCTGATTGCCAGCAGTGACCAGCCATGAAAAACTCCCAAAACACATCCATGTTTGCTCTATGCATTGCGGTTCTATAGCAGCTGGGTGCGTGGACAGTTTATGGGCCTTTCGGAAGTGCCTTCGGAGAAGAACCCTGATCTGAAACCAGCCCCTGGTCACGTAGCAAGAACGTTTTAAGAGGATTTCTTTTCAAGATTCAGCACATCATTTTAACCCATCATGGACTAGACATTTTAGGGGTTGATTTGAGACCAGTACAGTGTAGAGCGCATGACAATGGTGAGGTATGGTGGGTAGGCCGAAGTGGCGGCCAAAGGGTTAACTCCTCAGAATGCACTCCAGGGCTAGACAGACCACTGTGTAACTATCATTCTTTAACATATATTTAACAACAATATAAAGTATAACATATACAATATGCAGATACAACTGAAAAAAGAAATATATATAAATATATATTACATGTATTTTTACTAGGTCATTCGCCTAGGAACGTCTGGCGGTCAAGTCATGTCTTAGCAGGTATTAGCATGTTTTTTTTTTTTTTAAGAATTTATTTTTTGTGGTTGGTCGTCACTTATCAATGTACTCATTAAAAGAAACACTATGAAGCAAAATTTGCAGGGTAATATCTTAAAGGATTTTCCTCTGATCTGTTTAAATGTTAGTGACTTTTCATTGTTATTTAATTGTATTTTTTATTGAGGAGGCAAAAAAAAAATATTGAAAAAAAAAATATTCTGCCCATCCTCGGAAACCATATCCTGTATGTTATTGTGCCAAAATCCACTAAGTCAACTTTATCCTTTTATTTCTGTTTTGCACTTGTTGATCTGTTGACCTTAAACATGTAACTGTTGATAGGTTTCCAGTAGACTACGACTAGGTACTATAATTTACTACTGTAACTAATTCATGTTTCTTTTCTCTCACATCAGTTCCTTACATTTCATTGATGGCCTTTTTTGTTCTTCATTAGGAAAAAAGGATCACTTTTTGTTTGAATTATTAAAAAGGGATCTATTCTTGCACAGTTTTTCAAAAGAAAATTGGTCCACAAGTTTGACTATTGGGCTAAAAGAGTGAGCAGAAGTAAACTGTAATGTTACTATTTTTCTGAGTAGATAGCATATGAGAGCGAAAGAGAGCGAGAAAGAGAGAGAGAGAGAGCAGGATACAACATGAACTGGTTGTATTTTTAGAAATAGTCGAAATGCCAGGTACTGATTGAACTTTTCTTTTGTTAAAAAGAATGTGATTTGTATGTTGAGACATTAACATGAGAATAAAACTCATTTTCTGTATCACAGTAAGGACTCAATCTGAGTTTTTGTTAGTCTGATACTGCAAAAAATGGAATGATTGAATTCACAACGACTAAATTCTTCATCTGCAGAATATTTTCGATAACTGTCTCGCCGAAATGTGACGTTGTCCTTCAGAGATGGAGCCTGTGAGGATGTGTGCGAAGATAAAAGTGAATCTATTTTGTGCAAGCGGCAGCAAATGGAAAAAAAACGGTGGATGAAACCGTGAGTTTCTTAGTTAAGATTAGGTCGTGTGATAATATCTGCCAGGATCTCAAAGCGAGGGCGATAAAGATGAAAGCTGCACTCTGAGGTTTATGTTCTCGGGAATCCAACCCGGTACCTTCTTGATGTGAGACAGTGCTAACCACTACACCATCGTGCCGCCCTCTACACATGTATAAATATGTTTTTTCTTACATCATAGGCTTTTGCAGAAAAACAAATGAAGTATAAGAATTTCCTGACAACAATAAACAATAAGGCAGATGAAGGCTGGATTGTCATCTCTGATTGGTTTGTCCTGGTACAGTGTGGTGGCAGGTGGTGGGTTTTCATGCTCATAACTTCAATAAGGTCATGCGCTCATTTAAGAGCGAACCTAAACTGTTTTAATCTCAGTGGAGAACTTTTGTTTTACTGTGAATGATCCCAGAGTGAAGGGACTTGATAAATGTACAGTATGTTCACTCTGCACTCTAAGAAAACCTCTCATTCCTGCAGCATTCTGTGAGAGTTGTTTTCCATGCAGTTGGACAGCCTGTGGCTGTATCACATCTTGCTGGTTGATTGGATCCAGCCTCCAGCTCAAGGTTGTTCCCTCCTAGCGCTGTGATCGGGGTCACATGCTCCTCTAGCCAATGATGTCACAGTGCGTGACTGCCCTCCAGCTATCTAACGGGTTCATCAGGACCAGAGAGCACCCAGTGTCTCTAGAACATCCACCAATGCCTCAAACTGCCTGCGACTTGGACTCTGAGTGAAACTCATTGGTCACAAATGACTCCATATTTAATAATATCCTGTAGGTTCAGGTCTGCAACATGTTGCGACCAATTCTTAACGTCCTCCAAGTCCCCCCTTGCCTGTTTTAGAAAGGAGTAGTGTCTCCAGCCCTCCTGCTGAGGTGTCTGTTTCGAGACAGCTGCTGACAGCTCCACTGAACTTGAGAAGTCTCACGTCTGACAGTGGAGGATCTTGGTAGTCCACACTGGCAAGCCGTGGCCTTTCCCATCCTCCGTGCATGATGGGACAAATTTGTCCATTTTGTCTTATCAGCATGTCCAAATGTCCTGCAGGGTTAACCACTTGACTGCTCTTGTGTTAATCTCCTCATCTGTCAGCACACAGAGACCCTCTGGGTAAAGTTCTGCCAGCCCACAAGGAACCACTCGCCCAACAGCTGGCCTCTCACGGAGGGATGATCAATCCACTCAAGTCCCTTTTCCTGCGACCAGCCGTAAATGCCAGTGAGATTTATTAGGGCACATAACGCATGTAGCATGTGCTGCTGATGCTTTCACTTTCAGTGACCTCTGAGGGGGGCGTATCGTTGCTTAGGAATCTCAATTGGCTTTTACACAGTATGAGGACTGCTCTCTGTCTGTATACCATGTTAGAGAATACGCAGCTTAAATTATACGCAGATGTATTTGCATCAGTTGTTTTCTGAATATAACTTGACATTTGTCATCACGAGGCATCTGGAGCTCTCTGCTCTAATGCTTCTCGACTTGTATCACCTCAGTTAATTTTTCATTAAAGTGATCATCCCAGGAGGCTGCCGCAGAGAAGCATCACTCGCCTTCGATGTGAAAGTTTCATCAGCAGGAAGACGACTCATTACTTGCTGATCAGATGCTGCTCAAGCTTCAAAAAGTAAATGGGGCCATATATTTAAAGTTGAAACCTTACTTATGCCTGTCTGACTTTGATCTTGGTGTTTTGCTGCAATATCACCCCCCAAGCAAATTCTGAATAAACGATATTAGGGAACAAATATCAGTGAGGAACATTTCAACAGTTTCTTCATGGCAGTTTCTTCACAGCAGTGTTGACCTATGATGCCTCTGTTTTACCGTGTGTGAAGTCACAATGATCAGCATCACACAATCATGACTCTGAAGTGCTGTAAATTCACACATTTATTGTCTCTGGTGTTTCACAGCTCGCTCCCCTCCCAGGTTAAAGGAGTTAGTTACAGCAGCTATTTCTGTCGAAACCCAGATATTTCCCACACAATAAATGACCAGAAACCATATATCACATATCGTTGCCACGCCTTACTACGGCATGTTTACTTTTAAAATGATGTGTCATAACTCTTTAAAAAACACTGTCACTTAACTGAAGCATCCAGAGGGACTTCTGATGGTTTAAGAAAACTGGAGCCTTGTGACGCTGGCACCTGCACGCTCTGATGCTCAGGGGGTCACTGCTCTTTCAGGGGCCCTCAAGCCAGCTCTTTCCCCCCATATCCTCTTTGGATCCTGTGACTACTTGAGAGACATCTTCCATAAACCACTGCTAGCCATGCCATATTGTCATCATAGATAGATAGATAGATATCAGTAATTACAAAAAGTTTTTAATGCGCAGGTTACATCCACTTTCTATGGACACTCATCGTTTACTGTCATGTTTATACAGTCAGATAAATGTTTTTTGTTTTTGTGTCGCGTGACACTCATTGGAGTAAAAGGACATGCAAAGGAGGTCTGCATTTATCACTGATCTCTGTCCATCTTTATTATTATTATTTTATAATTAGAGCTTCGCTCCGCCCCCTACCTGGAGATCTCCTCGCGCTCTCATCTGGAACGAATCTGACAGGCGCGCGCTCTCTATCTCTCCCCTCCCACTCTCTCTCTCTTATCTCTCTCTCTACCACACTCTACTCTACTCTCTCTCTGTCTCTCTCTCTCTCAGCTGTCAGTGCCAGGGCTGCAGGGGATCTAATGTAGACGGTGACATCCACGCGAGCTCTCTAGTCCTTTTTAAACACCAAATTTGCATCAAAACGCGTCTCGGTCCGTAAATTTAAATTTTCTCTCTGCGTTTTCTTTGTTTTTGGCCTTTTATCGTCGACAGGACCCCTGAATGGAAGACGGCTGATGACACGAACAGAGGTCGCCTCGCCGACAACAGGCTGCAAACATTTCCCTCCGTCGTCGTGTTTTATCACTGACCGACGTGTAATTTGTCAGCCTCGACGGCTGCACCCGTCGCCGTCTTCGCCATGGCTCTCGGCGGCGTGAAGGACCCAGAAACCCCCTCAGACTGAGATACTGCGGATTTAAATGCCTCTGTCCAAGGGCCACCGACCCGCTATTTTGGTCCGGTTCGCGTGTGCGGTGTCTCACGCTGTCACGAGCGAACAATTATCAGGCTGCTAAAATACCAGGGAACAAAAAAAGAGAGAGACTCCATTGGGTGGGTGAAGACAATATTTATATATATTTGTTTTTTGTTTTTTTTCCAAGCAATATGGCTGGTGAGTGGGGCTGGGGACGCTGGCACAGGCTCTCCAAGGCTCCTAAATGCTAGCCGAGGCAGGTGGCACCGTTCCCCATGGACGCGACAGCTCTATGAGGACACGCAATATCAACAGCAACATAAATCCGGACTCGTCGATCTTAATATCCAAGATGGAAGACGTTGTCATCCCGTTCTCGTCAGAGGTGCCCTGCGACAATAATGGACAGCGCATGTGGTGGGCATTCCTCGCCTCCTCCATGGTGACGTTCTTCGGGGGTCTGTTCATCATCCTGCTGTGGAGGACCCTCAAATACATGTGGACTGTCTGCTGCCACTGCAACATCAAACACAAGGTACGGCTGCGTCTTTAAACGCATCATACACTAAACCATCTGATGTGACACTGACCTTCTTCTGTAATTGGCCCTTCAGTGTGCAAGTGATGGCTTCCCCATCATCTGCATCCACCAAAAAACACATATCAAGTTGTTATTACCATCCTGTTGGCTGTGTTTACCAACTCCCACTCTTGAATGGAGGAGGTGGTGTTGCATGACAGATAAGGCTGGGATGAGAGGAGAGCAGTGTTCCCTTCGTTTTTATTTTGCAAGTCGTTTCATGTAGATCCTGTGATCCACCAGTGAGACAGTGGGACTGTCTTCTGCAGACCTAAAGACATCAAGGCTGTCCCCTCACATAGGATGCAACAGCTTTGCAACATTAAATCCCTGGAAGCATCATGCCTTCTTGCTGTTTTGCCGTAATGTTTGTGTTGGAAGTAGTAACCCGTCTGCAGAACTGATATAGAAACAGGATTAATAAAGCGGTGACCTGCTTTAACAATGAATCATGGCTGATTCAGATGTGTATTGAAGCCTGCTTCATACATGACTCACACACTTGTGTGTAGTGAAAGAGTGGTCCCCCTGGTTTAACAGAGTGGCAGTGAAATGGTGGTGTTTGTAAAGAGTGCAAAACACAGTCTGTTTATTTCTAGCCCGAACTGAAAAAGACATTTTTTTATAATGCATAAAATAAACCAGGTAACATGCTTGTCTGTCTGAATGAAAAGAGGACGTGAGACAGTAATGGAGGGAAGACAGACAGACAGAAAGAGAGAGAGTGATGACAAGCTTTCTCGTCCTGGTGTTTGGGTTACATCCAATTCAAATGGACGAGCCGTGTCCTTTTGGTGGCCTTGGCCCTTTTCTGCCCAGTTCTGTTTGGTCCTAATACAGGGCATCATCCTTAACTGACAATAACAGCAGAAAATAGTCTTCATTGCTCTGAAACAATGCTGTAAGGTATTTTTTTTCAGTACATCATTATATTCAACAAAATTAGCTGGTTAAGAAAGGTTTGAGTTTTTCATTTGCGTAACAGCGAGACAGCCCAGCCCTCCCTGTAGCACATATGTTCAGTTGAGCTGTGTTGGATTTAGGTCTTGGATAGGACATGAAATTTCATTACTTTTGAATTATCCAGCCTGGCTATTGGCTACATATATACATGACATCAGAGATAAAATACTTAAAGCTTCTAGCCAAACATCAGCTTGTTATTTAGGCTGTTACTTGGCTGTCTGCCTGCTGTCATCTTGTTATGTTCGCACATCCCTCAGTAGTCGGTACCATCAGGAGTGGCACCAAACCATATGCTGTCCTTCATACTCCTCAGTCCTCACCATATTGCTAGGAAAGTGATGAAAGTAAACCATGCAAATATAATGAGGAATCCATCTTGTAACTGCTGCCGGTGGGTATCTGGTTGCGTCCCATCTCTGGTAAATGAGGGAAACGGTGAAAACGAGCGCAGCATTTCTCTTTGTGCTCTTTCACTCTGTTCTGTTGTTGTGTTGAAGGCACCGCCGTCCTGTTGGGTGACTTTGACACTTGGCTGCGCAGGGAAAAAGCTTGTTAGGAGTATTAAGAAGGGGAAACTGGATCTGAGTTCAGCTGACTAGTGCAGCCAGCTAAGTTGGCATGTGTCAGAAACAGGATGCGTAGTCGGCGTGGTGGGGGGGTTCTCTGGCAGTACTGGGAACCTGGAATCAGAGGCAAGGAAATAGAGGTGGAAAGTCTTTTGAAAGAGACACACGGAGGAAGTGGAAACATGGGGTGTGAGGGCGACGAAGGGTTTGTGAGAGAAGGGGTGTTGCATTGCATAGTGTCATCCCACGGTCTGCCATTAACACACAGCTGTGTCCTAATTCTCTTAAACGGCCCTCTTCTCTGTCAGGATTATAAAGGCAGAGGCCATGGGTCATATGGACATCATAACTGGAAGAAGGAATGAGATAAGTGGATGCAGTTCATAGACGGTGGTCTGGTGGTGACCTTTTCAAAGAACCAGTTTAGAATCACCTTTTCACTTCTATCTTTCTAAAACAAGATTGCATTGCAGACAACACAGCAATGTTTCATGGCTTTGTTGCCATCTCCCAGGAGGACTAAAACAGCATCATAAAAGAGCAAACCCGTATTGAATTTTCTAACACTGTGCTAGTAATGGCAACATTTATGGCATCATTTGTCTGCTGGCTGTTTCAGGGTGCCATTTTTAACCACATATCAACCACATTTGTAATTTGATTTTCCCCCTCAGTGCATCCCTCTGCAAACACCCGTTGCCAGGCTGTCTGGATGATCATTTCTTCACTTTCTTTTCGCAGTGCAGTTTCACACGTTCTAAAGGGTTTCCTACTAAGGGAAAGACTTACTCAAGACAGTGCAAATGTATGTGCATGACAGCCACTCAGCGATACTGAAGTGGAGGAAACCACTGTCATGTGTTGATGCTTGTTAGGGTATACGCTCTAATTCCCTTCTCTGCAGTCGTGTATTTTGGCTGAATGTTTAGGGTTTTGTGTTGTATTCTCTGCTTGGCTGCTTCACTGCTGTATGGTTATCTAACAGTCTAGTTATCTGCTCTGCGTCATGCCACCTCCAGGACTTCTTATATGATGCCTCTGTTATTTGGGATGCGTGGGGGGAGGAGTATAGAGGCTGTGCGTTTGTGGCATCAGTCTATTCAAACATGAATGGCACTGTCATCCTGTGGAGAAAATGGCTCTGTGAAAATGTGGTTTAGTGAATTAAAGTAGAAATACCTGACATGGTCTGATGGGGCTTTGGGATGAACAGAAATGTTCACACTGCTGTCATCATGAGTCTCTTATCAAAACTTACCTCTATTTTAGTTTTCAAAAAATGTTTGTGTGAAAACTTAATTGTTTCTTAGCTGGTTTATTGGAGCTTATGCTTCGGCACACCAGCTAAGGACCAGAGGACCAGAGATGATTTAGGTTTTGATCTTAACAGATGATATCACGGCTATAGAATATAAAACATACAAAACAATCTGGAAACAAAATAGTCCCTTGGATAGTAGCAATCAATTTGTCATAAGCAAAGTCAGGGAAAATTGAGATAATTGAAAATTGTATAACTTAAACAACTTAAACTCACATTATCTTGCCTTGCTCGCAGAGTGATGTTGTTGTGTTTATTATAACTCAGCAGAGGGTCGCCACTAGTTTGTGTTGCTTTACACAAGAGAGCATCTTCAGGTAGAAGTGGGCTTCATCTCTGGGTGAAAAGGACTGAACTGTCTGCAGCAGGAAGAGGAGCTGATAGGGCGATAGCTGACACCTGTCATAACACAGTAAGGAGGGGGATAGTTCACTCTTAAATGTACAGGAGTGGGTATGAACACATCTGCTGCAAACTGGTGTGAGCTGACAGTACAGAGGCACTCTATGAACCAAGTGGACTGTCATGTATTTCAATCCAAGCACCAAACTACACATTGTAGCACTGTGTTATGGTGAGCTATAAACAAAGACTACAGAAGATCCACCTCCCACCTCACCTCAGTACAGCTGCCTCCCCCTCACCCCCTTAAGGTGCAGTGTTTTATGTGCACTTTAGAGCCAACAGCTGTCAGGATTGTACCACTGTTTCTGTCCAAACCGCTCAACAACAAGGGTGATGGAGCTCTATTACATGCTCTGTCTGTGCAGTCCACTCTCCACTGCAAGGGTGAAAACAGTCTTAATGCTGTAAACTTTTTAGACATAATATGTTATGGCTTTTACATTAATATTGAAGCTACTACTAGCTCACTTTTATCCAAAATTATTTGTATTAACTCATATCGGTTTGCTGTTGCACCAGCCTGATGTCCCATGGCAATCGTGGGATCATTAAAATTTCATCTTATCTAATGAGAGTTTGATGTGGTGTGCCTCGGTTCTCCTTACTGAAGGTCAGACTCCTGCTCCTGTGATGCGACTAATAGCGAATTGGGCTGAGGTGAGGACACATCTGGTGACTAGACCCCATTTTCTATGGCCCACATCAATCTGCAGTTAGTGGGTTTATGATAAAGCAAACCTATTAGCACTTAAGGGCCCATTATTATTTTATATTTCACTCATTATAATACTTTTTGATATCATAATAGTATAATATCATTGTCAATAGCTTCAGTAATGTTGCTTATGTATTCAGGTCAGAATATTCAAATTTTGGCCCAAGTATGTGTGTTTTAGCGTTAACTCTTTGAGTGCCAGCACTTTTATAAAACCGAAAGTGCCTTGTGCCAGCGTATTTGGTCATTTTGCGAATATTTTTACTATGTCTCTGAAAACACTGAATAGCCCTTTTTTTCCAGATTCTGATTGTTTTGCTCCCTGATCACGATCGTCTCTACTTCCTGCTTTAATACCTGTGGCATATGCCATCTCTTTATGTCCGGACTACAAATCCCAGAAGCCCCAGAAATACTCACAGGCTGTGTGAGAGCGCCCTCTTGTGCCAGCTGCTGAAAAACCATTTTGACATAAATATAGTATGTCAGTGGCACTCAAAGAGTTAAAATACTGTTTTCCCAAGTTCCTCTAAAACCATTTTCCCACAAAAAGTGCTGCTGTGCCACGTTTGTTTGGATCAGAGAGTCACACAATAACACAAACAAACTAACCGATCGATGTAACGGTAGACTGGCAACTCCTGTGTGCTGTGAGGTAAAATTACTGTTTCTGTGAATGAAGTCTTTTCTGGTAGTCTTGACAGCAAGACAGCAGCTTCATTTCAGCCATCTGATAGCAAGGTAAAAATATTCTAAACTTAAACTGATATTAATTTTTTTGTAGGTGGCTAAAATATGGTTTTCTTCTGCTCCCATCCACGGTGTCTTTACCTCACTGTCGACTGGCCCTTTCTGACGGGGAACTGAAGCAAATCGCTCTCTTCAACCAGACTTTAGTCACAAAAGCAGTATTTTTTTTCTTGCAGATCACTGGAGTATAATACAACCGCTTCAAAACGTGAGAAGCCTTTCAGTTATTTCCAAACTCGGACTCAGCTGGTGCTTGTGTTGACATTATTCATAATCTAATTGATTAGCTTTGATTGGCTTACTTTAGTAACCTACGTCATTGCTTTTGCAGTGACTGTGTAAAGATGTGATGTAAAAAAAAAAACAAAGGAACATTGATTGGTCATCTAATGAGACATGGCAGCCTTGAATTTCAGATCATCACAAAACATTTCCATAATTGAAGAGTGTTCTTGATTTTTTTATGGCTTGGCTTTCACTGCAGAGCAAACTAATCAAATCCAAGTTTAACTCCCCCCTCCCCCAAGTGTTTGACTCTGGTCCACATTTAGTGTTCGCCTATATGTGACAAGGAAAAGCCAAATCTATGGCAGGGTGAATGAGGTATGCTGGGTCACTCTTCACTGCGCTTACCTTTTTAAGTGGGATGGACTGCTGAGGTGCCTGTAGAGAGGAACTGTTGTGAGCCTGTGTATTCCTTTTTGCTTGGCAACAGACCAGCTGCTTTTCACCAGAGCAGCGTGGCGCACCCTGACATCAGCTGTCGCTCTCACTACCCTTAGCCTGGCTCGACTCGGACCGACTTGGCCCACACTAAGCTTATTGAAATCCAGAGCTAATTGGTGAAATAAAATCTGATGAAGTGAGGACTAATGTATCAATGAATAACAAATGACTTGATAAAGATGTGTACGTATTTATATATGCTTCCGTAGTTTCCAGTATCATGTTAGGAATGTGCGACTACTATGTTCTTGTGGCCAGTGGTTGACTTGCATGTGTCTCGTCATGTGTTGTTGACACTTGCTGGGGGTAAGCATACCTCACAGCTGTCCCAAGGCAAAGCGTGACCAGTTTTCCACCACAGCACGCGTGCCTGTCCCCAGCTCCTCTTATCGGGGCTAAAGGAACTGTAGTTTGTTCATTAATTATTCATTCAGTCTATAAAATGTCAGAAACAACCATTCAAAACCCATATAGATATTACATTTACAACAATACAAATCAGCGGAAATCAGCAGCACATAGTCGTCTTATTGTCAGCATTTGTCGACTAGCTCTCCCCAGCATCACTGATTTCTTTGCTGGTACTCCTCTAATATGGACTGTGTGACTCATGAGTTATTCTTTAGTGGAGATCCTCCCTTTTCAAGGCCCTAATCCTTAATTCTCTAGGGCTGATTCGATGGCCATCTAGGGACAACTGTAGTGTGCCATGCTGATGTATGGTAATCCGCAGACAAGGAGAGGCCATATATCAGGCCAGACTATGTATATCATGAGGCAGACACAGAGGTCAACCCCCCTTATACCCAAACCGTGCTCCCCTGCTGTCATGCTGTTATGTCTTCTTTGGCCAGTCACCAGACTATTAAAAGGACTTCACGCCCCCAGGAACTATTCAGAGGTTAAAGGTTAGAGGGGAAGGGTATACCTGGCTTCTCATGGGGGAACTAGACTGGCATTCCCATCATTGGACTTGTGTGATAGGGTCTAAGCCAACTGATCCTTTCCTGGTTAAACTGGCAGTGGAAAACCATTTGCATATAGAGCCGCTGGTTGGGACCAGCAAGACTAAGCTGGCAAGGAAAGCCTGCAGGAGGGAGATAGCTAGCTAGTGCCTGGTTAGCCAGCGGGATCAAGGCTTACGGTTTCTGGTCTACCAGCTTTCTTCCTCAGCTGTTGTTGTCCGTAAACTGCTTAACATCAGAGGATGGGTGAGTGTAGGTTGGGTGCTGTCTCTATCGCCAGGCCATACAAATCATATCGAATTGCTATGGCAGCAAGTTCAACGCTAGGATAGAAAGATGAAGTTATTTTGAAAAGGAGTTGATCATCACACAGATATGTCTTGGTTTTTTTGTTTGTTGGCAGGTAAGCTGTAGCTTAAGAAGAACAGCAACTTTTCTTTTTTGTCTAGCACTTTGAATATAACTCTAAAGCTCTATAGCCACATTTTTATTTTAGGTTTTGTCATACATAAGTGTTGAAATACTAGCAATGCCCCAACCTTCCACACCATTCACAGCAACCAGACAGGCCAGCACAGCCCTGGGACTATTCCTTTCTGGTGTGGATTATCAGGCTGAGCCAGCCATCGGCCTCTTTCTCTCTCTCATCTTCACTCCACCCCCTTGAGCCCACCACCCACCCTCAGAAAACAGGGAAGCCATTGGAGCATTGATACATGGACATCAAAACACAGTTAATGTTTATAATTGTTGCTTTTAGCTGGGGGCAGTGATGCAGAGAGAGAGAGAGAGAGAGAGAGCGAGGAAGAGAGAGAGAGAATGTGTAGAGGACTCGGCGGTGACCTTCAAAGATCTCAGCAGGCGGTGTTTCTGCTTCCTATTTAGAGATCAGCTCTCTCTCTCATAGCAGTCTGTGAGGCCGGCCCTGAGGTTGAACATACAAAGCACATACAGGCTCTCAGAGACGGATAGGAAAGTGTTAGGATCACACCAACACAGCCACTGCCCTCAGCAACCTGTCTCAATTAACCTCCAAGGGGGCTAGGCTAATACGCTAATTGTCATTCTCCTCGCAGGCTAACAGCAGGCTCAGGTTTCTCTCTGTGTGCCAGTAATGTGTCTTCATAGCCACCATTACTACAATGCTAAGATTGCACCCCATTTGGCAGCATCCCAGTCAGTGTCTATTACTTAAGTGATCACCAGACACTAATAAAATGTTTTTTTTTAATGGGAAATACAAGTCTGACTGACAGCAAAGGGCAGCCTACAAGCTGAACCCTGGTCAGCCAAAATCAGCACGCCTGCTTCACAGCGATTTTACCTCTTGACTTCCTCTGACATTTGCCAAGAGTGGCTGTGCAGAACGGATAGCCTGGCTGTCAATTACAGCCTTGTTTGATGTTCGCAAAAGTGAGATCCCAGAAGGTGCTGCCATTTCGCTCTGGTTGTGTGTGCTAGCTGGCCGTCGCTCTGAAAGATGTGAAATGTATCCAGACATGAAGCAAGTGATGCCAATTTCAGAGTGACACGAGCTTTGTAAGATGATATGTTGAGCCCTGGATGACAGCATGCACACACATCATGTACAGATGATGCACAGAGTGCATGGGATCATTGCTGATGCTTCATTAAAGATGGATGCTAATGTAGAGCTACCATGCTGTTTGTCTGACAGCCATTGAGATTAAGCAACACTGTAACTGGTCAGTAATTGGTAGTGGTTGCCTTGATGTGCTCCTGGGGACCATTTCTATGTATTTTTTAAGTGTATTCCACATGAATGCAGGCTATTTTAAACACCCTGAATGGACATTAATTTGCCTGGTTGTAATTTCAGTCAGTTTGTACCTTTAAATTATCTGTAATTGTTTCGGATTCAGTCAGTACCAGATGTGACATGCCATTCTTTGGTATAATCTTGTCAAATGGAATTGCATAATCCTTGGAAGTGTTAACATGTTGCTTCCCTTCCTTCTAATTGCAGTGCCAATTTTATTGTGTTACAATGGAAACAGTGTAATGCGGTAATAGCAATTCAGTGGAGGTCAAGTTACAGAAATGTGGCTTTGCATAATAATTAATTGAAACATTGGAATCCAAAGCAGATTGCAGCATTGTTGATGCCCATCTTGGAAATGTGTCAAACGTGAGAACGCAGTAGATTCTGAGTAGTAAGCAGATGTACGTATGTGTGATAAGAAAGTAATTTGTAATATTCTTTCAGCAATGATGGCCATTGTGACCCACTTTGTTATTTTAGTGGAATTTTCTTCACCATTGTCAATCGGGATTCACACTGCTGGTGCTTCTGGATAGTTTTGTGGTTTGTGTTGAAATGTATGGTTCACAATTATGATGTTGACCAGGGGGAGCAAGCGGGGATTAGTTCTAATAGACGTGATGGCTGTCTTCTGGTGCTCAACAGAGGGGAGGAATTCATTGGCTGCGGTGACACAGCAGTCGTCTCACTGTTTCGGCAGGATGTGTGAAACATAATGGCCATTAGGCCTCAGCTCTTCTGCACAAGTGAAGCTTTTCAGCACCATGGAGAGCTCAGGAATGGAGACTGAGAAAAGACTTCACACAGACAAGTATTTCTGTTGAGTACTTAAAAACGTTAGACATCTTTGTTTAAGCTATTGTAATATAAAAATACAGATCCACAGATTGAGTTGAAGTGATTGCACTGACATTCAGCAGGGATTGCTTGTACTATCTGAATATCCCCATGCAGTGAGTCTTGCACATACATTGATAAGGACAAGGTGGAAAACTGATTAAAAATATTTTTTTTCTTTCCGTGCACAAAAGTAATCACAATGGATGTATAAAACGCACACTGACAATAGTGCTATTAGAAATGCTTTCCAGCTGTGGGGCTAAAAATGTGAATTTTGTCATGTGAGTGGGGCTAAAGGAAAGGGTTTATCTCCTTGGGAGCGTTTGCTCAGCACATTTCATGGTGGACTGCTTATTAGATTATGCATATTAGATTAAATTACGTGCAAACTTGACATTTTTGGCCTGAGGGTGCCGCTGGGAGGAAGCTCATGGGTGTTGAGAATTGACAGGCATCATTCTCTGGGGAGCATAAATACATGCAGTAAATGTCATATAAGTGTGGCTCTCAGAAATCAAGCAGCCATAACATATGATGTCGCAGAATCTTGTTTAAGAAAGAAATAAACCTTTTCACCATTCCTACATTACCTCATGCATTCTTGTCAGCCAACTGTAATATGATTATATATCTCTTACCAAAGCTCTGCTATGAGGCAATGGTCCTTCTCCCCAGCAAAAATTCTGACATTTCATGACATCAGGAAAAGCACAGAGATAATTAATTACATTAGTAATGGCCACATTCCATTTAAATGTAAACCAGTCCCAGATCTTTGGTATCATCATCATCATCAAAAACTGGTGTCGCAAGAAGACTTGTAATTAGGGTTATCATATATTTGGATCATAATTGTTTTTAGTGACTGACTTGGTTTGTAAATAATAACACAATCAGGGTTGAAGCTTGACAGGAATGTGTATTATTCCTCTAAGGGTGACTTTTTCATACAGTTGAGTAACTGTAAAATAACTCATAAGGGCTAAAGTGTCTCTTATTTGTCTCTGTGGGACAGTACTGAGAGATTTTGAGACATTTTTGTCCATCAGAATCTGAGGAGTGGGTTTGTACGTCTGCAGGAACAGGCAGTAATGGTCTGAAATCTTGAGGGAGTGGGCGATTGAAAGAAAATTCTCCAACGCAGACATTTAATTCAGACTTTGAAGGGGCAGAAATGCACTCTTGAGTGCAGTCATTTCTTTTGCCTTGACCAAAGTGAGAAAAATACTGTAGATGTTGATAAATCCCTCTCTGAAGCTCTATATAAATTGTGACTGCTTACAGCTATCACAGATTTTGGTGACACGTATAGATTTTGGGATAAGTCAAAAAAAAAAAAAAATACAGAGGGGAAGCTGGATTAGTTTTGTTGCCCTGTACTCTGATCGCTGATCATTGCAGCTGCTCCACTGCACGTCGTCTCAAGTGAACACAAGAAACAGAAGTACACTGGCAATTTTTCAGACTGTTTCTCTCCATCAGTGTAATTTGACCTCATTGTTTGAATTTCTACCCTTTGGCTGTCCTCTGTATTTTCCCTTTGTCTTCCCTTTCATTGCCCACCCAACATGGTCTTTCTCTCCCCTCTTTCCTCTTTCCCAAAACATCCGCATCTATCATTGTCCTTCATCCTCCCTTGTGGTCTCCCAGAGGAGCCACCCTCTGATATTTTTGGTAACCAGACAGACTAGTCTCTGCTGGGAAGCCCTTGGTTGTTCATGTTGCCCTCTACCCCTCAGGGATATAAACACAGGGGGGGAAGAATCATATGTGATACCACAGATGACATGTAGAAACATAGCTTTGTTAAAACACCACGAAAGACTTCCCATCAGTGGCCACTCAGAATTAGAGACTGTGACAAGAAAAGGGGAGAAAGATGGACAGCAGGAAGTGAAAAATTAATCCTCAGGCGTCTGTTTTTTTTCACGGGTGATTTAGCTTTCCCCTTTTGGGAATTGACCCCTGCTTAAGCGATCAAAAGTGGAAAACTGTGACTCAAGTGTGACCTGAGAAAGGAGCCTTTCACCTGTCTCGGAGGGGTCAGGGTCAAAGTTGACAAGGGGTCGCCAGAGAAATTAGCCGTCTGTGTGTTCTCACATGACATTCCAGTGAACAGAACAAAGGGCTTTTGAGGTGAAACCCTACCTGTGCGCATGCTGCCCTGCTGCCGTTTCCTCTTCCTGCGGGACTGCTAACATGGCTGCTCTGTAATTACTCCGACACGCAGCCTCTGACCGTCGCTGCCGCGCTCCCTGTCGATCACAGCAGCCCATTCTTGGCGAGGTGTGCGTGTGGGTGTGAGAAATACAGGGTTTATGCGATTTTAAAAATGCATGCTCGGCGATAAGACACACAAGTCAGGAAATACATCTCCTTGTTATAAATAGATAAAGAGCCTCTTTCTAAGCCTTGCTCAGCCTCCTAGAGTCTAGTCGTTACATCCATCTCTGCACTCCGGTCCAATAACACAAAGAAAGAGAGCTGTTTTTTTAATGCTACAGCCGCTTTGAATTTGGACACATTGCACTGAAAAACATTTAATTAAAGCCAACATTAAGAATAAATCAGTATTATTTAGCGGCCATGTCTTGAGTTTTCATCTGTCTTTTTAGGGCAGTGAAATTCAGAGTGGTGAGAAGATGGTGGCCAGTATGGCAGTGGCTGTGATGTATAGAAATTGCAATGCAGACGTGTGATTTACTGCTGTTTCAGGGTCAACTTTGGCCCTGCTGTCACACACACACACACACACACACACACACACACACACACACACACACACACACCATTAAAAGCATTAAGACTCTGACATTTAGGCTGCGCACACAGGGACGCCGTGGCGGTGCAGTAGTTAAAGGAATACGCCACCATATTTCCATACTGAACTATGTTCCTCCCTGATCTTAGATGAGTTGATGCATAAGTGCTCACAAGTGTAATTCCACCATACATTACAGTTATCCTTTTTATCCACTTTAACGAAATAGCACCGTGTGCCACAGTGATTGAGTGCACACACAAAGACGAGAGAGGTATGTATCAGCTCATCTAACATTAGGGAAGAACGTATTTCAGCTTGGAAATACGATGGGGTGTTCCTTTAAGCTGTTACTCAGTCAGGTTCAAATCTGACCTGGGCCTTTCTGTGTGGAGTTGGCATGTTTGTATGCTTCCCACAGTCTAAAGATGTGCAGGTTTGGTTAATTGGTGTCTCTAAAATGGCTGTAGGTGTGCACTGGAGTGTGAATGGTTGTCTGTCTCATATGTCAGCCATGTGATGATCTGGCGCTCTGTCCTGGGTTGCCCAGTGTCAGGTGGGATCGTCTCCAGCCCCCCATGACCCTGAGTACGGGATAAGTGGAGGTTACCAGAAGATGAATGAATGGATGAATGATGGAGCACAGCTGGTGGATGGCTTTAATCTGTAAGCTCTGTGTCGCAGTACGCTCTCATGAAGTTTATTCCCAAAGTTTTGAACTATGGTGGTTGATGCTTAACATGAAAATAAAAGATCAAGAAATCAAGCTGCTTTTGAGTTTTCAAATTTATTAGATTTATTATTACCAAGCGATATAATTCTATACATTCACTTTCACTCCTAAAGCACATATATATAGCCCTTAAAATGCAGTTAAGCCTTCTGGGATTTGATGGAGAAAACTAGGCAATTCAATTTTTCCAACCAAGCGATTTGCTTAGTGTTCAGAGGCTTTGTTTTGTCTTGTTTCACTCTTCCAATTACTGCTGTAGATAGGTGCTTTCTGTCCTCCTTCCTATTCTGCAAAAAACAAAACAACACAGAACAGGTGGAAAATGGCTGAAAATTGCGTTCTTCATTAATTAAAAACAATGTTTCTCTTTTCTTTGATTGATTGTATGTTTATTTATATTGTCGTGCTGCATAATGGAAATCATTAAGTCTTAACGCAGACATTTCCCATTAGTTACTGAAGTGTTGGAGCTCGGCTGGTACAGCATCATTGTGGTGCCACCACTGCTCTACACAAGCATTTAATGGCTTTCACGGAGCGAGCTGCTGCAAATCTTCCTGTGGGATGCACATAATGCAGCTGAAGTGCTACAGGTGGAATCCCTCATGAATAATGGAGGCACCAGTGTGTTGTTCATTTGTTGTGCGCAGACACAGATACCAGAGCTGCATTATTGATGGGACCCAGACTGAGCTGGGAGGTGGCGTTCTTTACCCTGATATTCATAAATCAATAACAAAGAATCTCTCAAGCTGTTTTTCACAATAAAACAGCGCAGCGCCTTTTACATTTTCAGCGGTCTTGATCCTTGGGGCCACAGTATCTACTTTCAGTTGTTTCTTCTGTTGCAACAGAGGGATTTGGTGGAAGATCGGCTCTGTCTTTCCATAGTGGCTATCTCTCTAGTCTTGTGGCTAGAAAGCAGAGGGGGGCATTTTGTCCCCCACTGGCTTGACACTCTGCAGAAATAATCTGGGAAAACCCAGGCATTCTGGGAACAACCATGCGATCAGTGCCGCCTCCTGGAACTAGCCGGCAAAACTTGGCCCTAATCCTGCTTTAATAGTAAACAACAGCTGTAGGGCACCAGTGTGCTCTGATTAAGAAGGAAAATGACTCCAGTGTTACTTCTTACCAGTACACCCATTCGAATACATCCTACTTCTTTCCACTTGTTTGTAATGTGGAAATAGATAAGAATATGTGGTGAGATGGTCCCCGGAGTGATTGAGTTGTGTAAAAATAATATATATTTAGCTGTAGTTCTGCTATTTCTCTTATCTACTGTGTGTACTACTGTGCGCCAGGAAATGAGCCATGTCCTCTGTAACTACATTATATGAACAATCTGTGTATAGCATCACACTCTCAGGTCCCCTTACTCTATGTGACAGACTGTGTTACACAGCTACATATAATAGGACAAGCGTAAAAAAAATGGCTACGCAGAGGCATTTACCCCACACACACAGATACACATCACACATGGTGGACAGAGAGAGAGCCTGGGGTGTTTAGTTTCTCTCCTTTTGCGTAATGTTTTTTCAGGCATACTGGAGTCTGCGTTGCTTGTCGTTGTTGAACAGGGTTTAAAATAGACGGTATATTTCAAGGCAGCTTAGTTGTGACTGCCACATGACTGAATTAGTGCGGCATCAGTTTAGAAACAGAAGTCACCTGTAATGGGTTTTGATGAAACTCAACTCGAGACCACAGTTTTTGTTTATGTAGTGTGTAGTATAACCCACAGGTGGATCTCCTGTGTGAAAAGATCAGGACTTCATTTTGACTGATGGCGCAGAAAAGAGATGGACAACTGAAAGACCCTAAGAATGAATGATGCAGCATGTGAAGCATGCGGCAAGGCCTATATTGGCTCAAGAGGTAGAGCCCACGTTGGGCCACTTGGTGCACTCAAGCATGATCGCATTATGAAGCTCAATGCGCATTGTGACATTCTTAAGTTACCCCCAGCACAGCTCTGTTCTTGTCATTGAGGTTTCCTTGAGACTTGGCTAGCTGTTGGTGACATTAGACCAATGCAGGAGAATATATATGTCTTGTAAAGCCTGGGCCTCGGGGATTGAGTATGCACCAAGGTTGCACTTGGGACTATTTTTCACCCTCCACTGAGCTAAAAATAATGTGTTGGTATTTTTGCCACCTGCGTTATTAGAACGCCCTTCCCACTGCAGCACATTTTTAACTCTTTGAGTACCGTTGACGTATATATATGTCATTTAAAATCTGACTCTTGAGTGCCATTGACGTGTGTGCGCGTGTGCATACACACGCGCGCACACGCACACACGTCAAAGAGTTGTTGTCAGCGGGTCGTCGATCGCAGTCTCCCGTAGCCTGTGAGTAATTTTGGGGCTTCTGGGAGATGTAGTCGGAGCATAAAGAGACGACATACACTTTTCTACCTCTGATAAAACAAGCATGGAACAAGGTAAAAACAAATGTTTTTTTTTTTTCCATGATGAAACAGAGAGTCTCTTCTTTCATTTGAGCTATTCAGTGTTTTCAGAGTCATAGTAAAAAATATTCTTGAAATATGACTCAAAATGGGCAAAAACGTTGGCACTCAAAGAGTTAAGGAAAAGAAAATGACAGTTAATACAGTGGGTCACAGGGGCAGCACAAAGGCTCATGCAGAGGTGTATGTCTTTAAATGTCACATTGTCAAGTGGCCTTTTACACAGTGCTCATTCATTTTCCATATCTGCTTATTTCTAGGAATTCATGGAGAGGGAGATTGGATTATTGGGTGAGAGGCTGTGAAACACTGGGAAAGCTAACCACACAACACACCCACATGCTATAATTTGATAATAACAAGAATAAAGTGATTCTGACCAACTGCAGCTGTCATATCAATTCCTTAACCAGATTATTTTAAAGTTGAAATTGGAGCAAATATAATCTGATCAACAGACCCACAGGGTGTTACTTATCAGTCATTTGCAGCACTGAGGTGCTTTTATTTCTATCAGGGCTTTGATTCTGTGCACGCACCAGGTAAACCACAGCGTGCCTATAAGCAGCAGCATCGCCAGCGGTGGATAAAGCAATTAATACTTTAAGGCAACATGAAAATAACTTTCATGTCACAACTCAACAGGAAGCAACAGAAGTTGTTAAGTTGGACTTCAAATACAGTAATAGACAAGGTCTATTTTATGTTTCAGGTGCATTTTTTTTCTAAAAGAGACTGAGGGTCCATTTTATTTTTATTGCTTTTTTTTTATTTATATATTGAGGATATTACAACTGCAATGTTAAATACTCTTGAGAAATTAGGTTATCGCTTTTGAGAGGGTGTACCTGCATTATTATGTCATATTATCTCTGAAAATAATGTTGGCAATAATATCGTTTATCAGCAGTAAGTGGTGGAACAGTATATCGTCCAGTAAAACGTGTTATCGTGACAGGCCTAATTAGTGTTTAAATACTGGTACTGTTTTTCTGTCCCTTGTGTCTTTCTCTCCCTGTTGCTTTCTCTGCTTCTTGTGTTCCTCTCTCTTTTTCTCTACCCTCCTTCATACTTCCCCCTCTCCCACACACTCAGTCTCACACACCTATTGTCTGCCCGCCAGGTCTCTGTTGCTAAGCGACGAGCGGTGGACTGCTCTTACAAGAGTGACGTTTGTCCATCATGATCTCATCCTTGCCTTCTGCCACAAGCTGGATTTCTCTCAATAGAGCCGCAGTGGATATCTGTGACGAGTGATTAGTGTCGTCATTTAAATGACATACTTTGAATTTTTGTTGCTTGTATTGAAACAGTAACTAAAACACCATAATTTCAAATCTTTCATTGATTAAATTTGGTAAGCCTTCATTTTTAATATGAGCACGGTGGCTTGCGACTTCAAAATTTTACTGTTTTGAATCAGATATTTTAATGACACAGGAGAAAAGGAGATTAACAGATTTATTGGAAATGTTTTCTTTTTGTTGCAAAATATGTTGAGCGTGTCAGAAGCTTTATTCATATAAATATTTCCACATTGTAATACGAAGCTGCTGCTGAACATGCTTGAACCTCTGCTGTGCGTACCGCCACCCCCCCCACATTCCCTGATTCCCTCTCATGTTACCAAGCTGCGAATTTCCCTGTTGCCTCATCCCTTTTGATTAGTCCCATGGGGTTTTACAGCTTTTATTTTGACAAATGTGCAAGGCGCTGAGCACTAAAAAGCACTTACAGCGGTATTGATTAACATTGGCTATTAGCCAAGACGTTCTTACAGTAAACCTTTGCCGGCTGTCGGGAGCCTGTTTAAATATATGCACCGAGGATTAGCGATGATGTGGATTTCCTCACTGGAAGTTCATGAGCTGGAGGTTACTTCACTTTAATGTATCTAGATGAGTGGATTACTGAGGCTCTCTCTCTTTAGCTGTATAGCACAGATGAAGCAGGAATGTAAACTATCTTCATTATGATGTAACACTTGTTGTGTAATTCATATAAAACCCCTTGTATTAATGTTCACTTGACAGACTTTGTATCAGCTTTTTTTTTTTTTTTTTTAAAATTCAATCCTCGTTATTAATGGCTGCCCCTCTTTGTCCACACTTATCAAAAACAGAGCCGAGGAGTATTTGTCATCTGCAGGGACAATCATCTCAAAATGAAGAGCTTTAAAGAGTTGCTTCGTGATTAATCACTCATTCGCACAAACACTTCATTGTGTTGCTTCAGTATAAGTTCATAAAGTAAATCCCCCTTCTCATGCAAATTCTGTCTCGCCTGCTGACTTGTCCTTGGGTTCGTACAGTGTTGCAGCGATCAAGAGCACAGACAGTAGAGGAGAGCTGTTTCAGTCCTCACATCATCCCATATGAAAGCTGCTGCTGCTCTCTCTCCATAACACAACCTGACACACGCAGTTTTCATATTTGTTTTATTTGAGCTGAAAGTGCAGCCTGTGTTAAAACCCTGTGAGAGTCAAATTGCTGATTCTGGGGAGGCTGGGGAGGTTTTCACAACTCCCACATCACAGCCCTATCACATGGAAATGCTTCTCTCGACTGCGGGGCAAAAGGCAATCCCACAATACTTTTGTCAGCTCTTCAAATCCCTAACCTGTTACCATCACAACAACAACGACAGCACCAAGAGGCAGATCACAGCTGTGAGCTCAGTGTGCCTCGTACAGTAAAAAACAATCCTCTGTGGTAAAGTTAAGCAGAGAGGATGCTTCGGTCCTCCCCAGTGGCCCACTTTACACTTGACATCACATGGGGGCTTAATGCTTAGTGCAATACAGTCCAGTGTTCCTCCGAAGGCATTGACCTTTCCTATAAATGCACAGATTGGTTTGCTGCGCTGCCATCTTGCATAATTGCACAGATTCTCTGTCGGATTCAATGTGCACACTTGCTGCGATGTTTCATCATTGCACTCGGATCCCTCCTTAATGGATCTTGTTAGCTGAGGTCAGAGTCCTCTCTGATAGGGTCACAGTACGGAAACACAACCTTGCAAACACAACCACAACCTAAGGGACTTGACGTTGGCTGATGGGAGAACATGAGCCAGAGCAATCCCCCATGCATGTCCTCTCCCTATTTCCTCTTCCTTAACTCCAGGGTTAAAACATGCAAATTCTCTATGAAGGAAGCTGATTTATATCCCCCCAGTGGGAGGTGTGAGATCTAAATTTAAACTGATTAAATGAGCCTGGAGTTAAAAAATAATTTGCACTTCCATTTGTTCGCCTCTGAGCTGTTCTCAAATCAAGGGCAAGTCTCTGAATCATTAGGCTCAGATGACGGCCTTTTTTATTTCACAAATAGCATTGTTGACCCCTGTGTTATGTAATGTTTGAGAACCTACTCAATACATTCATAGAAATCGGAAGAATTTAAATCCATCTTCGCTTAAGCCTCATCATTTGCCTATTTGCTGTTGTTTTTTTTGTTTAATTACCAAAGAATTAACCAGGGAGAACGCCTGATTAAAATTCAAATCCATTCCTTTTTTGCTATTGTTCTACATCAAACATGCAACTTTAAGCTTGTCTCAATAAATTCACGCAGTCCTGTGCACCGGCTGGCATTAGCGAGATGAGACTATTATTGCATATTGGAGAAGATAAAGGTAATGAGACCTGTCTCTCAAGCAGAGAGAGAGCATAATCTCCTTGGTCTCTTCTGGCTTCTCTTAAGCTGGTTGAGTGGCGTGAAGTAGAAAAGAGGAGAAAGAGTGAAAAGAAGCAGAGAGGAAACTAAAATGGAGGTGGTGGAAGAGAAGAAATGCCGAACAGGAAGACAGAGGGATGTGTGGTTATACCAGTTTACCTCAAACTCCACAAAGGGGTTGATTTATGGTGAGCCAGCCATAATCCCAGCCAAGGGAGGAGAGGACAAATCACAAGGGATCATAAAGAGAGGTTAACCAAGATGTGAAGGTAATAGTGGAAGGCGATGGCTGCTTTCATGGTCAGAGTGCACCACTGAGTGCAGCCACACTCCTTTTAACATGTGAACTAAAACTCATCATAACCATTATTTGAACAGAGGACTTGCTGCTACATCTGCTCCCTTGGCGCGTTGAAATACTTAGTCATTCATATCTTCTGCATGGACCGCAGTGCCCATGCAACATCTCCCACTCATCTGTTGTTCTGTGTGGTTACACATTTTCTGGAGCGACTGATTCATTAAACAACAACAAGAGTTGTTTTTCTGGTCCAAATCTAAATGCACAAAAAAAAAACAAAAAAAAAAACAAATGAACAGCCATTAATGCAAAACAGCATTTCTGTTTTCAGCACACTGAATTTGGTAATAAACCTCTCCAGCGACGGAATCAAAAATGACCATTCTGTATTATCTATTATTAGACTGATATTGCATCAAGGAGGAAGACCATGAAGTCATTTTCTCATGAGAGTAAATGATTCTACTGATTAAGAAATTAAGAATAGACTCCGTTACATTCATCATTCAACCAAACTTCATGAATGTTTTTTGTGACAAAGCCGTATCTGTTCCAATCACTCTATCAGAGAAAAATCAGAGTTGTAGAAATAACTGGAAACTCAAGAGAGCTATGACATTATGTTCTTTACAAGTGTATGTAAACTTTTGACCATGACTGTATGTAGCTGTATATATCAGAGAGGTAACACCCTTTCAGTGTAATACCCCAATGTACATCATAAGCTCTGACTCTCTCCATTACTGCTCCATGTATTTTTATAAGCCTAAGAAAGATAGTGTATATTGAAAATGGAATTGTATTAAGATTACACACGGCAGGTTAAGATAATCAACTATGCATATATTCATACATGGTAACAATACATCCCATGAAAATCTTTTGACCCGTTTGTTTATTTGTTTGTGCATAGTATTTGAGCATCGTTGAGGTTTGCTTAAAGCATATCTGCCAGTCATGTGTGGGTGTTGCTCTTCATAGAGTGGGGTCATTGATCAGTGCCGGTTAGACTGCAGGGAACCAATTAGGTTATATCTGTCTCTCTACCATCTCGTTTGTTTTCAGCTCCTGGAAAACGCCAAAGCAACAGCGTATTCTGCAGAAGGTAACGGGCATCCGAGTTTCACCTGTCTGCCATACGCTGAGTCGCTTATTGGCGAGAGCTGTCTATCCGGCTGTGTTTAGGAGGGAAGCTCCTTAACGTGATCTGAGGGTAATAGGGGATCAGGGCTAAGACAGGCACTGCTTGATAAGACTTGCTGTAGCTTCTGCTTCTGCAGAGGAGGGTGGAAGAAACACAACCATGACGAAGACAGACTCATCAGTTCATCAACAGGGTCCAGAAAACATATTTATAGAACCCAACAGACATTCTGATGTGGTTGATCAGGAAAAAAAAGCTTTGTTGTATTAGTGGGAACTGTCTTTCCATGAATAGTATATTCATGAATAGTATATTCACATTGATATTATGATATTATGGCACATCTGCCAACGTAATATCACAAGCTGATGATATGATATGTATGATTTTGCTTAAGTGATCACAAAGATCACAATATGTGATTAAAAATATTAAAGTACTAGCCCTCATGGCAAATCTATGGGTCCCCTTTTAGCCAGAGGGGCATTAATCTATCATTTCTAAAATTACGGACTGCATATTTTGTGTCAAAAAAGCCACAGTTGTTCGTATAATCTAACATAAATCTGTCAAGTGTTATATAATTATTGTCAGCTTTATCTTCATTGACAAACATGTAAACTGATATAAGCAAGTTAAAGACACATTTTCAAGGGCTTCTGACATTACAGAACCACTGTCAAATACGAGTCAAGGTCAAGGGTCGACAGTCAGTGGCAGCAGCCTGTCAAAAAATGGTTGCAACATGCCCTCCATAGGACACGAAGCAAAAATGGAAACAACAAAAATGCTTTTGCAAGTCATGTTAAATGTGTTTTTATTGAAGCAGAATGTCTCAGTTTTTGGCTGTGTGATGCCTTGTGCAGCTGGAAGTGTCCTGCTGCTGATGGAGCTCTGTTAGTGGAGATACGAGCTCTGCCACAGGCTCCTCGGTTATAGGAGGTCCAGACGGGCTGTGAGCTCAGAGGCACGCTGTTACCTCCTGATTCATAGGTGTGGTAAGCGATGCGGACACAGACCGAGCCCCAGCTGAAATAGAAATCAATCATTGCCCTTAAAACACACACATACTGCACACATACAAACTGTCCAGCGTCCTTGAATGGATGAAAGTCCTGTTTGTTAGAGCAATAATAGAAAATAGAGTCAACCTTGAGGGTGTAGCTGAACGGATAGAGGTTTGTGGTCCTAAGCAGCCAGAACATCACCAGGACAACGACACCATTTCCAGGAATGTCACAGTAGCGTTTAGTGCAGCGATGGCACACAATTACTCTGAAGAATTGTGAAGGCAGCAATTAAGTGGAACATTGGACGTATATTTCTTGTGATGTCCAAATGCTTTGGGATCTTTTATGGTCCTTTTTAAGGGTGCTTGTCTTGTGCTCCATGTGTATATTCATCTGTTAACCCAGTCACATGTACAAAATGGTGGAAATTGGCCTCAGGGTTATTGTGTCACTGATGGCTATACAGGCTGATGTCATTCAAGCATGTGGATTTTTTTCTTTCCTTATTCCATTTATAGTTTGGGTCAGAACATAATCCTGTTCATATAATGCACTATGTAATGATCTCATTATACCACGAATCAAAGATGTTGATCAGGCAACATTCAGTAGTAACCATAATTTCCATCCTTGATGCAATAACTGCTGCGTCTGGATTCTTCCGGTGTCAGCCGTCATGTCGAAGGGCTTTTGTCTGCTTTATTAAATGGACCAATTTGAAGTTTCCTTTTCGAGTCAGTCTTTATTTGCATCGAAAACACGAATGTGGGTGTGTACATATCACTGCAGTAACAGTAGGGCTGTGATGGTATGGAATTTTTTTATTACGGCGGTGATAAAGCACCCAATCAATGCAGTATGGCTGTTTATCGCGGTACCCGGCGATCGCCACTATGCGCAGTATAGCTGCACCGACTGTTTATGTAATGCTTCTGTCTTTTATGACTGTGTATTATGTGTGTATATATTCAATTTAATTATGAGAAGTACTGAAACCTTGAAATAAATAATAATAATATAAAAATAGGGATACATTTTTTGTTATTATTTTAATATATTGATTACGGTAATGAGCACAACGCCACGGTAGGCATCAGATGCAATTATCATCCCAGCCCTAAGTAACAGGCCATCTCTAGAATCTGGAAAAAGAAATATACATTACAAGAATGAAACAACCAATTATTGCATATGCACACATGGTGTGGTGTGTGTGATATGTAATGACTTTTTTCCCGACACAGTCAGTTGCTCAGTTTGTACTCCTCCATCTACATTAAAGTAATTAAGCCGTCTCTTATTTGTTTTCGTTGTCTTTTGTGTCTGGGCCCATAAATCTTTCTAATGTCTGGTTTCCGTAGTGATTACAGGAGCAATTATTGGTCCTCTCAGTCAAATACAGTCGAAGCAAAGACCAGCAGGAGAGGCGTTGGGCTTTTTGTCAGAGACGGAGAGCCTGATTGACAGCTGCTCTCCTGGATTATTAGGCTTCACAGCCTGGTGCAGAGGGGCTTGCTGGGTACAAATTCCTATGATGTGGTGTCAGTAATGGAGAGTGCAAAGAAATTCTGATATTAACTTATTTTTTGAGGTCTGAAATTGCTGCACTGTCATTTCTTGCTCAGCCACATTATAAACTGTGGACGGCGGTTAGTGTTGTTTTGCTTTTAAAGCTCCTGCAGCTTCATCCAGAGGGAATAGAGATAAAGCCGTACATAAGGTCATATTTGGCACACTGTAACCAGGTTCTTTTATTATATAGCCTCCATCTTTAGTACGCCTGCATTTAATCCACAAGGTTTATTATATTAATGTCAGCAGCCAAAGACGTTCCGGATGACAAGCACAGACCTTTCAATCTCCCACAATTCACTTCGTTGTCTATTTTTATCCTGGACCACTGGGGCTTGAAATGTTGTATCAATGGAAGAGGTGCAGTACAGCGTTATGAATCAACGGTGCAGTACATTCAAGATTTCTTTTTTTTCATTTTCCCTCCATTTGTAGGGAAGCAACACTAATGCAGACATGTCTTTTATTCTGTCCTCTTTTGTTCCAGCGGAAGGACACAAGAGAATGTACGTCTTTATGTAGACGACATGCTGCCAGGCTTACATTATGCTTCTTCATATCCTTCATCTTGTTGTTCCTCTCCGCTAAACGAGGAGACGTCACGGTCAGGACACAAAAACTCTTGGAGGGCAGCCATTTTGTGCAGACAGCCATGCTGTCCAGTGGTGATGTGGAGAAATGTAAACCATTTGGCTTGTCCTCCTGTTTGCCGACATCGTCGATGTCATCTGTTTAGTTCAGTGTCCACAAATTGTCTAATCCCACTCTGGCCTTGGGTGCTCAATAAGCTTGGCACAGAGAGAGGGGCAGCACATGGCTAGTACTAAACCTTTCAGTGACTCTATAGCTTCGGTACCCTTGGTGAAACCATTGATCGAGCTTTGATATTGTTTGTCTTTGAATAGTTTGGACTCGTGGCTTGAGAATTACCTCAGTCTCATATAGTTTTTGTGCAGTCCCTATATCAAACACATGGCAGCCCAGGTAAGCTCTTAACCTCTGGATCAACAGCCTTTGGCCCGTAGAATCCCATCGTCTTAGATAGGAACATCTATCTGTGTTTTGCCATACCATAATATATATTAATGTACAGATACATCTCTCAAGTCACATGCCACTTCCTTTGGCCTGATATTAATTAGCCTGCACCATCTGCCCCCCTTTTAGTTCTATACAGCTCAGCAGGCATGACCTACGCACAGAAAAACATCCTTTCTCCACATGGCGTTGTCAGATCGAGCCTCACACCTGTGCACATGTGCGTTCATATGTGAAGAGGCTCCTTATTCTTCCTCCCTCTTCCTCTTTTTGTCGTGACCCAGTGGAGGCCCTGTAACCCAGGGACACTGGGTAACTGTACCGGCATTAAAATAGCAAACAGGGAATGGCGCATGTTATGGGTGGGACTATAAATAGCCTCTCGCACTGGAATAGAGTTTTCCCAGCGATGCGGACGAAAGCCAGAGGAACAGCTGCGCTTAAGCCAAGTCCTGTTAGATCAGCGGAGTCACATTGGCATGCTCCCTTCTCTCTCTCGTCTCTCTTTCTGTCTCTGGTCCCTCACTTCCCATTTCTCTTGCTCCCAATCTGTCCTGCTGTCTGTCTTCCTCGCCCTGTCTTTCAGTGTCTTTGCCTCTCTGTCACTGTCCTCCTGCCTCTGTCCTGTGTTTCATTACCCTCTCGCTGTCTCTTAATTTGTGCCTCTGTCATTATATTTGCCCCTCATGCTTTATCACCTCCTTTGCCTCTTTGTTTGAGTGGGTGTCCTTTTTTGTCTTCTATAGCCTCTCTCTGTCAGTCCCTGTTCGTCTTCTTTTCCTGTGTCATGTCTTTCTCATTTATTACCAAGCCTCCCCTGTGTACTCAGTTAATTGGTACACTCCTAATATTAACACTGCTCATCTGTGTTGTTATAAAAGGTTTCTTGAAGTAGGAGGTTGAACTACATCCATTTTTTAAATAGACATTTTAACACAATTTACAGCAACTCTTTTCACATTAATGGCTCCGTAAAGAGTTTAGTATTTGTTAAATTCTCTGTAAAACAGTACTGCATAGCATTTTCACTTTATTTTATTTATTTTCACTTTTATTAATTCCTCCTGTCCGTCAGCATGAATGTATTTGTTTATTGAAAATTGTGAATATACATGTAACAATAACCAAAAAAGAAGTCAAATCATCAGGACTTGAGATGAAAAACAGTTCAAGTACAGCATACTATTCAAACAAATACAAATAATTTCCATAATATTCATCTTAAATTTATAATGCATTAAGATTCTAATTTCAGTCCAGGTTGAATTTGCTGCATCAGAACTACAAACTACTGACATCTACTCACTGGGATTTGGCTGTTTTTCTCAAATATATTAATTTGTGGTGACTGAATCACAAACCCTGGTTTCACAGGTCGAACCAGCAGCAGTGTTAACTTAATGTCTAATAACTTAATAGAGGTGTGATATACAGTAGTTTTGGAAAACTGAACCTGGTGATATCAGTGGCTATGTTTAGATACACAAAATATTCAGTTGGGAAATATATAGTATTCCTATTAAGCTGTTGAAATAGATAATGACAATGATCTTCCATTCTTTTAGAAATGTGGCCTTTTCTTTTGGACATCTCTGCAAACTGTTTACAACACAAACAGACAGTGTTGTAAAAACCTCAAATTGTGATACATTTTCCACGTGATACACAGTATACATGCCCAGAGATTCTCCTAAAACCTAAATAATATCAGCACACACCACGTCTTAAGTGGAAAATGCCTCTTCAGGAATAAGGCCAAATTCAAAATATTGAATATACAGTTCACATGACTCATATCATATAATATTGTCATTAATATGAATGCAGTGAGTGACATATAAAAAAAAAAAAAAATAAACAGTAATGCTGAATTATACCATTCCCTTGTGTGTTGGTGATGCTCTATTTGAATCCAGCTGGGGAATGACAGACTCCGCCACTAACAGTCAGAACCACAATATAGAGAGGTAATTACTGAAATACTGGATTTCTGGATGGAAGCTAAAAAAAAACCCAAACATAAAACATTTTTAATAATCATTGTGCTGACAAGGACTTCATTCTCCTGTCAACCATGTATGTGTCGACACACCACTCACTTTGATGTGATATTTATTTAGAAGTCTTTGTTTCTTGCATCATATCATTTGTTTTCCTCTTTTTGAGTTAACTCATATACAGACCCCTGCTGCTCTCTCTCGCCCCCTCTCTGCCTTCCTGCCTGTCTTAGTTTGACAACACAGGTGTGTATATATAGCCAGCAGATGGATTCTCCCATGGCAGGCTGCTCCAGTGCTCTCCATACCCCCACCCCCCGGACTCAGGCATACCGCCGGCCACTCAAATGAACTAGAAGAAATACCTTGTTTACGGTGTCTCTTCCGATCTGTCCAACCATCAGTTTGTGACTCCATCCATTATTCATGTGTCCCCCTCCACCACACACACACACACACACACACAATAAACATTACTGCTGCTCAGTGTCTCCTCATAGCCTCCTTGTTCAGGGGGTATGCCAGTGAGAATTAGCATTCCCTTTTTAACTCAGCGTTCATGGAAGTCTAGACACACACATACTTTAAATCCTTTCCAAGCCATGTCTAACTATGCTGCTTTTTGCCTTTTACGAAACTAATTCATGAAGACATTGTTAATTGGTGTTTCCATGATGCGATGCAGCAAACCTGTCACTCAGCACAAAATCATTGTGACTGGACTAACATCTGAAGGCGTAATTCAGGGGAAACGGTAGCAAGGAGTGCTAGGATCAGGTACTGCTGCTGTGAGAGTAGCTCCAGTGCGACGTGGCGTGTTCCTGTATACGTGTGTGGAGTGTGAAGTTGGTGGGGCCCTCTCTGGCTAAGAAGAGCAGCACACGCTACTACACCACCACAACATGCCTGGAATGCTATCAAGCAGGCACACTGCCAGTCAGAGTGAAACATTAAACATCCCTGTGTACACCGTGACCCATGCACATACACACTTTGCTGTGTATTTGCAGCATGTGATGGCCAAGATGCATGCTGGATATGTAGCGTGGAAGACAGGATCTTTGTCATGGCGTCTGCGTACAGTTAGACGTGACTATTAGCTATGTACAGCTTAACATACTCACACATCAGGATCTCATATAAGATATACATACACTGTTGTTTGCTTATCACTTTTTGACCTTGTTGCCTACTTATTTTTGACATATATTGGTTTCTACTTAGTCTACTTGTTTACTTCGGACACTGCTTTTTGTTTTTTGAACAGGCCCTTATTATATTGCTGCGTAACAATGTAAGTTTCCCCGTTGGTGGACAAAGAAAGGATTATCTTATTTTTTTTTTTTGAGCTTGAACATATTGTTTTGAGTCAGGTTTGAGTCTTGTGACAAATATGACAAATCTTGGAGAATAGATTGTTGAAGTCAATTAAAGATAACGTAGACTCACACAGCAGACATCTTCTGGGTTTAAGCCAGGCATTGATAGTAATATAAAATAATCTCTCTGCTTTCATTTAGATAAAACTGAATGCTTCAAATCACACTCATGACAGGTACTTTGTAAAAGTTTGTGAGTCTCCTAACACAGAGTTACTTAACGAGTATATATAGGAGTGACTGAATTATCTCCTGTGGTACTGAGAGGCCTAGTGGCAGGAGCACATAATGATCTTATGACTAAGTCTGGCTTTTTTAGGGCCAGTTTATTGGCATTGTTATAGGGTTGGAATCAAATTAGGAAAATGGCAGCTGTGTCCATGCTGTATCATTATGAAATGTAATCCAATTTGACCAGACAATCCTCTTGAAATGGACCGAGCACTCTCTTGGGCTCATCTGGAATAGCACCGCTCTTCAGCCGAGCAGAAATACTCAGGTTGCAGTGGGTTTGTTTTTGTGTTGCATGTGGGCCTATTACAGTACTGGTCACCCCAGCAGTGGCTGCTTGGCCTTTGGTTGCGTACTCTTCCTGGAACCAAGTGTGTCTTGTGTAACAACAAAAATAAATCTTTTTGTTTTGCTGTTTGCGTCATCATTTTTTGAATGTTATGTGCACTACTGGAAAACAAATTTCCTGCTGTTGACATCGCACATTATCTGTTTTGATGGCTACTTGTTGGATGTCGCTATGAGAAGGGACATTGTAAAACGTGCTGTGTCCTTTGCTGTAATACAAGCCTGCCTCCTTTTTTAAGGAGCAATGGGCCACCATCAAGAGCGCTGAAAGTTATTGCAATTCCTGGGATTCTCTGTGGACACGTTTCGCTTGGCCGTGGTTTTATGAGGCGGAGGGTGACACACAAGCACACAAACATTCACTCTGCATCTTTGTGCGTGCAGTTGTAAGACTTTTTATTGCCTCAAAGGGGTAAACACAGGGATATCTACTCATTCCCCTTTTCCGCCAGGAGGATGGGGACGCTGAGTGCCTGCTTGTGTCAAATCAGGAGTGAGTGAATGGCTGGAGAGGAACAGCTGCATGCAGTGACTGTGCCAAGCAAAGCATGTCGATGAATTGCCATGCGACTCATGCTCGCTCAGTCGGACGCGAGGAGGAACATTGAAAGGCCTGCACGGCAACAACAGTTTCACTCTCTCCACCCTGCAGATTAATTAAATTAAAGAGCTGTTAAATTAAAGAGATGTTAAAAATGGGGAGAGTGACTAACACGCATTCTGTCATCATCGGACACAAACTCAGACTTATTCAAACACTCAGCTCCTGCATATAGCAGATGGCTGCTGTCTTTTGTGTTTTTGCCCTCAGAGGTTGTAGCTTGTCATGAATGGCATGCTTTCCTACCATAAGAGAAATAGATTTGCCCAAAGCAACAAGGTCTTTCCATCCTTACTGTTAAATGTCATCTCAGATTTGTGCCTCAGATTTTCCCCCCCGTACCGTCGAGATTCCTTACCCCTAAAGCAGGACATGTTCCAGTTTTTTTTTTTTTGTGAAATTTAATATGCTCCATTTCCTCACACATATTATTTTTTTTCCTTCCAGGAGGCCCAGAAGGTGATCAATCCCGCCAACAATCCGACTGCAGACAAACCGAAGGGTGATGAGAAGGAGGAGGTGCCAGTCAGCGAGGTGGGATGGATGACTTCAGTCAAAGACTGGGCCGGTGTCATGATCTCCGCTCAGACACTCACCGGCAGAGTCCTGGTAGGTTTTCACTCTTGTTGATTGGATGGAAATGTCTCAGTAGTTTGGTCTTTTCTCAAGCAAATGGGACTGCAGCTGGTTTTCACACCCAAGTGACCCTTTCAGCACTGTGTAATCCACACGTTTACTCAACTGTTTTTGTGTAGGTCCCACTGGGGACATAGTGTCGGGCAATTAATCTGATCCCCAGCAGAAGCCAACGGATGCTCGGTCCTCACTGAATTTCAGTCAGCTGATAGGCTGGCACTTTCCTGCCTTCCTTCAGCCTGCTAAAATGGCCTATGTATGGCACGCTGTAACTCACTCTACCATTTGAACAGATGAACGTCTGTGTGTGTTTTTTGTGTGTGTGCGGGCACAGGCTTGTGTGTGTGTGAGAGGGAGATTTATTGAGGTAGCATGGTGTTTGTGCAATAGGTAAGGAGCTGTCACTGTGGCTTTTCTTTCAGTATGAATTACAGTCCCTTTCCCCTGCTGACCTTCCTTTCTTTAGCTTCATCCCTCTGCTCTGCTCCCAGAATCTCTGCTGCGCTGTACGACTTGGTTTGCAAAGTAACTCAAAAACCTGTGGACGGTTTTTGATGAAATTTTCTGGATTGGCCGGAAGTGTCCTAACTTAAAACCGATTAATTTTTGGTGGTGCCGTCCACAACTTTTTGAGTTATTTTGCAAACCAACAAACAGATAAACAAACCCTGGTAAAAACATAACCTCCTTGGTGGAGGTAATAATAACTTAAGTTTATATAGTGTCTTTCATGGAACCCGAGGTCGCTTTACAAAAACTCAGTTTGAGGTGTTACAAAGACACTATGAATGTTTTGACTCTCAAAAGTCTTTCCTCTGTTCTGCGCAGCTTTGCACAACATACAGTCAAAATTAAGAGCTGCCTTTCCGTCAGCAGCAATTTCTCTTTTTTTTTTTTTTTTTTTTTTTCACTTTGTCTGCATTGTTCTCATTGTTCAACACCACAAAAGAGTGTCGACCTTTTATGAGATTATGCATATTTTAGTCTTGCAGCAAAAGCAATTAATATTTGGTGCGTGTATGTGACCATCACCGGCCCTCCCTGGAATCTAATCTTACTTTATTTATTGGAATTTCCTGTTATAAGCCAGAGAGGGACGTGCTACACCTGGGTGATAAGAAGGGGAAATAAATGACAGACAGGGAGATAAGACAAAACAAAAAGGGAAGTTTACAGACAGGCAGTTCTATTGGAATAAAAAAAACGTGTAAGCTACTGTGTCATTCCTAACACCTTCATCCCTACACCCAACAGTATTGAACACCAGAGTAGTGGAGGACCTAACCGTATAAAGTAGGCTACCAAGAACACAAATGAAAGAAGTATGTGGAGAAAACATGACCTTGAGAAGTGAGAAGTGAGAAGTCGGACGAATGATTTGGCACATACTAGCAGTTCACATCAGTACTTATCAATGTGACTCGGGAGGAGTTAATAAGGTCTGGATAAAACATGCATGTGTGTAGAACACACAAGCAGCAATTTCTCAAGCGCTCCTCCTCTCAGCTTAGCAAGATGTCTGCCACTTAGCTCCACAGAGCGGCAGACAGTTAGCTATGAGCAGCATGCTCCCTGTAACTGCTAGCCTCATTCTATTAGCGGCCTTGATTATGAAAAGACTTCACAGTGCCTGATTAGAACTGGGGTTAACCCTGTCATTTCCGTGCTGCGGCAACTGCTTTTCTGCCTTAATCAGTTTGGGGATTTTCTCATTTAGATCAGATATCGAGAGTCTGTGCATTAGCTACTCTTCTTTTTGAAAAGGGTGCGGTTTATGCCAGTGGAAAACTAGTCTATTCTTAGCTTTGTCTTGTCTAGCTCTCCTTTTTACATCTTGCATCAGAGTATTTACAGCAGTACAGTATTGCACATTGATATCTACTGTGCATCCGTGGACTGAATGAAGCAGCCGTGGGAGTCAGGAGGCGAGGCGAGAGTTATGGATTCCAAACTAAAATACTAACACTGTCATCATTAACGTTTGCCAGAATGTGACAGTTTCTTCACACCTGGTGAGAATAGCTGGGAGTTTGGAAGGATTCGGGGCCCTTTCATGAAGAAGATGAGGGGGGGCTGTCAATTTACGAAATGAGCCTCTCTTTCATCACTTCCCCACTCACACAGCTTCGCTGGCATGGACACAGCTCCCTCTCACTTTCATCTTCTGCTCTGACTGAACGCATCCCAGTCTGTGCTGTGTGCGTGCCTGCCTGCGTGTGTGTGCGTGTGTGGGGGTGTGTGTGCATGTGTGTGCGTGTGCGTGTGTGTGCGTATGTGTGTGCACAAGCAAAGACAGACCATCAGACAGACAGATAGACAGACAGGTGGAGAGTGAAACAGAGGGGTTGTGTGGCACTGGTTGCTTTTAAAGGGGTTTCCAGGCATGGAGATATCCCAGCATATCACCTACTGTGATTTGTTCTACTTCCACAGGTGGGGCCAATGACTCTTCCCAGCAGGCTGTGTTTGTTTACGTGCTCAGTCTAATGATATGCAGCACAGTGTGTACTGATGAACGCTCTATGTAGGTGAATGAGTATCTCCCGATGTGGGAGGAATGTGTACATTTGTGGATGTATGTACTGCATGCCAGTGTTTCCCCATATATACCCTATACGACTTGTGTATCTGTCTCAAGTTGTGTGTGCGCATGTGTGTGTGCATTTTTTTGTGGGACTCCTTGTTTCACTGCAGATCAAAATTCTGATGAGGATCCGTGTACACAGAAACCTGGCTGGTAACCATGGCAACTACTGTGTAGTGGCGCTCAGTCATCTGACATTAGGGGGGTGTCTGCCTGCGCAGAGCGGAGGAGAAATCACACACACACACACACACACACACACACACACACACACACACACACAGGTAGGATTGAAGCTTGCGGCAGGCTCCACTCTATCCAGGTGGAAGAGCCGAAGTCAAAGCAGATTGAGACTGATAGCCTCTGGTATGCAGGAAGGCAGGGCCCTCCATCCCTGTTCATTTGTTTGCCTTGATGACTTCACCGCCAGGGAAAGATCAAGTAAACCCCCAGGCTTATTGAATCATTGGACAAAATCAAAATCCACTCGTGGCAGCAGCTTGGCCCAGGAGTCCCTCATATTGTTTCTCCATTCTGGGCCATGCAAACAACAAGGCCCGTTTTGTTATTTGTGCACAATGCTACTTTGCCAAACCACTTTGCTCTGATGAGAAAGGAATTAAATGAACACTCATCCGCCCACGCTGCATAACCATTAAGACCAGACATGTGCTGCATGAGAATCATGCAGGTCATTAGTGGTCTGTTTTAAAGAAGTCCCAGAGCTGAGCTATAGCATAGGCTGCGAGGACAGAAACCTATTACGGCTCAGGGCATCACTCAGACCATGTAATAACAGTCAACAAAGAGCAGCAGGTGCACACAGGCATGCATGTGTGTGTGAGAATGTCCATCTTTGTGCCTCATGTGGTTTCAAGAGACAGTGGTGCTGATAATACATTGTTCCCTCAGCCTGATCGTATGTCAAAGTCACTGTGTGATTGTAGCCTTTGTAACCTACATGCATGAGCTTCTCAACCACCGTTACACACGCGCGTGCGCACACACACACACACACACACACACACACACCATATATCCAGTTTCGATCAGACTCTGTGTCACCTTATGTGCCTTGTAAAATACCGGGGGGAGATGACTGATCCTCTCTGTGGGTCTTTAGTGTTTGGTATTACCCATCACCTTTACAATATCAACTTATCAAATATGTATTACCTCGCTCGAACATGACCGGCCTCCAGTGTGGTTTTCAGTTGACACTGAGTTCTGGGTCAAAGGAAAAACATTTTGACAAAAAAATGTTTGTCTGTTTAAACAAAACAGTCCTCTTCGGTTAATGCAGTCATAAAAAAATGATCGTTATGTAAAATAGTCAGTCTGTAGGAACTTATGCAGAACAGGTAGCATCCAAGTGACTGTCAGCCGCAGTTTAAAGCTAGAGTTGGTAATGTTATGAAATTAATACAATTAAAGTTAGATAAAAAAAATGAAAAATAACCTAACCTAAGAACCCAGTCCAGTGTTCGCCGCTTAGTTCCAATAAAAGTAGCTCGTGGCACTAGCTCTAGAAGTCACTAAATCTAGTAAGAGAGTTCCCAATTTGGCAACCAATTTAGCCCCCTAAGGCTTTTGGCTGTTCTTAGTACTTTCTGTTGTCAAGCTAGCAGTTTATGGAAAACTCTGGTGCAATGAGTGCACTGGTAGTGTGCATGTCGGAAAGGAAGGTAGGACTTTGGACTTTTTACAGTCCTGCAACAGCTAGAGAGAATTTTTTTTTTGTCAGAGAATTTGATTTACTGATTTGTGTTGGGATGTACTGTCTAATTTCAACAAATTTGGCATTGGTATTATGGAAGCTTTAAGGAGGAGGTGACTGACCACACTGCCCGTGGAACAGAGGTGAAAGGCAGAGCACCTCTGGTCTGACCACCGATGGCTCATCAGTCTCTTGACAACCATATCACCCTCGCCGCTTTGTAGAAAGACCTCATTAAGCACTCAAGGGCACAGCGTCTGAGGAAATGACTAGTTGGACAGCTGGAAATATGAGTGGGTGGAATTCTTGTGCTGCATTACCACGACGTCTGATCTAATTGATCCCTGCATTAGTGCCACAGTAACAATGTACGTAATCCCATAATGTCCAACAAAAACAGCGAGGATTATAACCCATGAATGTA
Organism: Synanceia verrucosa; assembly: GCA_029721515.1. NCBI lineage: Eukaryota > Metazoa > Chordata > Actinopteri > Perciformes > Synanceiidae > Synanceia > Synanceia verrucosa. The sequence continues at coordinate 16,033,188 of CM056562.1, read as the reverse complement.
CATATTCGCCCTATCTCTCTGTGCAGTAGGTTTTCATGGCAAGGCAGGTCCAGAAATAGGTCAGCCCTGCCATCTTTCTTAATGGGATCTTGGGTGGCAACCGGGGACCATCTGTTCACATGGTCCTCTTGCTAAACCCTGTGGTCATCCCTCTGCCCGCCCCCCCATCCACCCACACACTGCATGGCACTGAATACTGACCCTGTCATCTGCAAATACGCATCTGTCTTATCACTGCAGTGGATTGACAGCACATGCATTGTAACTGCAATCTTTAATGAATCCAGCACAATCCAGCTGTTTCCAAATCAGATTCTGCAGCAGAGCCTCTGACAGGAAGCACACCTTTCTTTCTCATACATTCTCCCTTTGGACACCTTTGCCTGCGATTACTCCTCGCTTATCTCAGTCTGTCCATTTTTTAGCGTGTGTGAGTACAGTTACTGACAGTGTTGTGTGTGTGTTGCCAAGAAATAAGGTGAGATTGTGCAGAGTGTGTAAGGACACATTCTGTTGTTTCCGTGTGTCTCAAACATCCTGTTGTGGAGAAAATAAGTGTGAATGTGTTCTCACACCCCCTGCCACTGCCTGCCAGCTGTCATTCACTGTTCTATTTTTCAGACTGGCCATTGTTTGTTTATGTTATGTTGTGTGTATTTATCCCTATGCATGAGTACATTTTTCTACTGACATTATTTTGAACTTGCATAAGCATATTTGTGTTGGTTTTTTTTTGCAGCAGCCGTTGGGTACCGGCAGAGTCTGTTTGCATCTCTGAGTTTATCCACAAACGTATGTGTGTGTCTCTGTATTTTCCTGGGTAGATGCAGTATGTTTAACTATGCTGTGTGTGTGCAAGTGGATGTGCTCTCACATCTCATTTGAATGTGTAAACGCATGTCTGCGTGCATCTGTTTGGGCTACCTAATTACGCTTTCCTGACGAGTGTATGTGGAACTAATTTATTGCTGTGGGTAAACTCCTCGGCATGGATGCAGCTGTCAAAATTGCACCGCTGCATCACGCTCCTCCCTGCATCACAATAGCCTCATTCCTTTTGCGTAAAAGTGACAGGTGGCCAATGCATCTTCATATGCATTCAGTAGTTTCTTGCCCATTATGTATGAGCATGATTGCAGGAGTGAAGATTTTACTACATCCATATGGGGAGCAGTATGTGTTACTGATGAATAAAGAGTCTGTATGACAAACACATCCACCCACACACACACATACATACATACAGACACAAATACACCTTGGACTAGGGTACCAATAATGATAATTTTATATACCAGTATATCAATATATACTGGTATCCTGGATTTTGCACTGGTATTGCAAAATCCTGCAAAAGAATAACAAACACTGAGCAACTCTTTATGTATACCATATAATAACGTTGCATGGTAAAATTATCACAATGCAATTCAATTCATGATGGTAAATAACCATTTTAAATTATCATCCAGCCCTTCCTTGGAAACAAGTGTCTGTCAAATGTATCTGTCTTAGAAAGTGGCTGTCATGTTGATATGAGAAATGAACAATCAATAGCCGCAGAGACCATCTTCCTAAGAATCACCATACTCGCCTCGACCCAATTTCTCTGTGATTTCATGGCATTGGACACAGACAAAGCTATCTTTTTTTTTTTTTTTTTTTACCTCTGTGTGGATCAGCATTGGATGATATGACACTTTGCTCCAGCATTGTGTTCCTCCATAATGAAACTCAATTGTAGCAGCCAGTCAGCTGCAATATGCTTAACTAGAACCCAGTGTCCTCTGAAACCTCCAGGCTGTGTCCTTTACTCCTTCCCATTGCTCCCAGTTGCAGAGTTAAGCTAGCTGCACTGCTTATTCATTTTGTCATTTGCTGTAATTCATCAGTTCGGTCGATGGCAATCCAATTGGCATTGACTTATGTCCTGTGAACGGTGACGAATAGCTGTTTATGCTGGAGGGATCATAGGGGACAAGCACTGCAGCAGTGAGTGAGATGGAGGGAGAAGGGTGTGGTGCCTGCCAAAGACTCTATACATGTGTGTAAGACGAATACAATAGCTCACAACTAGGCACATCACAAGGATAAGACATTAGTGAAATGCTTTGTAGAGATCTTTCTTTCAAAATATTAAACTAATTACTATCTGTAGTATTAGGTCAGGATGATTAAATAATAGGTATGTTGGTGATGGATGTGATTATAGGAAGAATTGTAATAACCTTGTGCCACATATCTGCAAACCAACATCATTCCCATCGACATCGGCTGTACTTTATTTAGTTTAGTGCTCATAAACAAATATTGTCACTCTGACATGCTAAAGCCTTTTATTATGTTATTTTCTTGATGATATTTTGTAGATAGTAATTATGTTAAGTGTATGTACTGTATATATTATTGGTTTCCATCTTTCATTTAGAGCCACACGTCATTGGTTCAGAACGTATTCTCACACTTCAGCTGTGTGAAGGCAGCTCATCTGGCTTGGTTTTTGTGGGTCGCTGCCACATAAGAAACATAAGTCGTGCACTGAGCAGTGGAGGAGTATAGCAGGAGGAGGAGGAGGAGGGGATGAGAGGGAAAGGGAAGTGTCATAGGAGGAGAGAAGAGCAACAGGGAGCCCTGCCATCAAGCTGCATATTAATAGCTGGTATAAATTCACACGCTGCTTTCTCACTTAGTGAGCAGACATAGTGCTGCACATCTGAGCGTGCATATATAAATACAGGCACAGTGTGCAGTATTATATTATAGCGAAAACATTCCACTTCAAATTCTGTCAAGTAAGAAGAGTAGATGAAGAGTGCATGGTGTGTGAACCAACTGCAGCAACAGCAACAGTTCTTTAATCAGCTAAACCAAGGAAGAAATCAGCTATATTTGAAATATGCACCAGAGCTTAACTCATTGAGTGCTAGCCATTTTATAAACCTGAAAGTGCCTTATGTCAACATTTTTGGCCATTTTGAATAAGTTTTTAAGACCCACAGGATATTTTGTACTATGACTCTGAAAACACTGAATAACTAATTTTTTTTAATCTTTTTTCCATTCTTGTTTTATCTTGAGGAGAGTAGAGGCGAGTTTCATTAAAATCACCACTTTTTTATCCAGAATCCGTCCGTTTTGCTCTCCAATCTCGATTGTCTCCATTTTCTGCTTTGATCTCTGTGGCGTATACCGTCTCTTTATGCTCCGACTACAAATCCAGAAGCCCAAAATGAATCAGAGGTGATCTGTGAGAGCTCTACTTTCCCTGTTACTGAAAAAACACTTTGACTTATAAATATGTCAATGGCACTCAAGCATTGGATTTTAAATGACGTATAAATATGTCAATGGCAGTCAAAGAGTTGAGAATGAAGTAAAATGCCATTGACAGCATCGTTGAGTTATAGTTGAATTTTAATTCTTTATTCCATTTAACTGATCAACAACCCCAGGTTTTGAATTTGCAGCACACCAGGGAGAGTTTTACAACACTGAAATGGTCAGTCTCAATTTGTGCTCATGAATGACTTCCCCTGCAGCAGCGCTTTAGGCCCGTCATAACTCTGCGCCGTTTTGCGGGATGACTCATCATTGCTTGTTCTTTCTCCCCACCACTCCTATCTATTAAGCCATCCTTTTACCACCTGGGCCTCTATTCCATCACTAAAGAGCTAATGACCTATCCCTGTCTTCTCTTGCTGCAGCCCCAGGTGCCCTCGTCCTCCCACCCTCCCTCCACAGAGGAGAAGGTCAAGAGAGCAGACACAGGAGTGATGTTTCATTTAGCCTGTTGTCCGGCCCCCTCCTCATTGGATCAAAGTCACCTGTGACTTATGAGGCAATTTGTCTGAGACACTGTGGCGACAGTGCAAGTTCATTTGTTTCCTTTAGACTGAGCATAGTGTAACGACTCTGCCTCTGTATCTAAAATGATAATGCTCAAATATAATATTTCATATATTGTTTGTATGGTGGCACTGCCCTTGGAGCAGGTCGTAAGGAAATCCAAAAATCACTTAGCTAATTACAACAAACCCACCACAGCTTTAAAACAGCTCGTCCATCCTATTAGATGATTAAAATACAGCCTTCCTTGAGTAATGGTATTCTGTTTACCTTTACAATGTGATTATTTATGCTCTGCTGGAACCTCGGGCTGAAGAGTGACAGGGTAGTCAGGAACAAAGGCACAGTAGGCTGCAGGCTGGAGATGGACAGACAGTTTGAGGCCACTGCGAGTGAAATGGTCAGTCGGCAAATGGGCAAACGGACAGGCAGGAAAATTGCATGCAGACAGAAGGAGAATTCAGTCATAGAGGATGGAGACTTTCTTATGTTCGTCATTTGGAGCCTCCTGTCACCTCCAAGACGGCACTTTCCCTGTCTGCTTCTTGTCATGGCTGCCTGGTATGGTCTCAGGGAGGAGTGCTGAGTGACTCAGTCCCTCTGGGATGACGCACACCTAATAGATCAGAACTTGCAGCATCACATTGATCTAGCCGCACCTAACACCGCTGCCACTGCCAGACACATTTCCTAAAGCTTTCCAAAAATAGGATGAAGGACAGAGGACATACTGAGTTTAGTGAGGAACTGAAAGTTCTTTTGTTTACAGTAGTTCTGATCAAACAAGAGTTTTCTTTTGTTTTCCTACTGATGCAGAAGTAAAAAAGAACCTCAACCTCCATTTGACAGCTTGTTTTCTTCAGTGCAAGTTAAAGTGGAAATAATTTACATGTTTTAAGCTGCATTTGCATAAAGCACCATTTTGTCAAATGGTGCTTCTGTTTGCATTCAGTGTGTTTACTGACACTGAAGTAATTTGGTTACAATTGGCTTTCTCCAGTAAGTTGACTTCTTATTTGTCATGTAAAAAAAGAACCTGGGCCACCTGGAAAGTAGCAGCGGAGGTAATGTGGTTCTCTTTAAGATAATTCCTTTCAAAGTTCAAATAAAACCCCACTAATGCTAGACTGGCCTAGACTTGATAAAATAGACTCAACTTAAATATCTACTTGAATAATATCTATCTCACTGTCTGTAGCCTATAATCAACCTTTACATAGAGTCTTGGTGCCCTTGCTTGCTCAAGTGTCCAGGCTCATAGGCTTGCACTTCTCACATATTCACACCTGCCTTGTTTAGTTAGTTAGTTGATTTAGTAATTAAAACAAACTCAAGTTTGTTTCCTCACTTGGTTCGGACCTTTTTGGCCGGTGTGAATACAATCACTCGAACTCTGGTGCGGACCAAACAAGTAGACTGAGACCCAGCTGAGGAGGTGGTCTCGGAGCAGTTCCTGTCGAACCCTGGTGTGGTTCGTTTCAGGTGTGAAAGCAGCCCGACCTCGATCCGATCCAGTTCTACTACCTGTTTATCTACCTTTTTGGATTTGACAGGTTCCCGTGTTTTTCGTGCATGTGACAGAGAGAGACACTCATGAAGCGAACGCTACCTCTTCCGTCTTCTGTACGGTAGACATGTTGTTACTGTAGCATGTTGGACACACATGAGAGCTCTCCTTCTCAGCTGTTTTGCTGCAAGTCTTCGTTGTTGCAAAATAACGAGCATGGTATTGTAAAATTCATGTTGCATCAAACGGTCTTGACACTAGAACATTTCTGCAAAAAGCTGTAACTGTATAAACCATATTGCTATAAGGATAACGAGAGCAGCACGCAAAGTCTCCGTTGTTTACGCCGGCCTACTTTCACTTTTGGGCTTCCTGCTTTACCCGGCCATACGTTTACCGTCCAATGGTTGAGCACCCTCAGCACATGTTAATTCTGGTCCTGTTGCAATTAATCACAGTGTGAAAGTGAACCACACTTAAAAAATAAAAAAATAAAAAAATTGGTCCGGACCAAAGCAAGTAAACTACGGACTTTCCTGGTGTGAATATACCCTAAGTTTTTTCCTTTAAGCAAATAATAAACTGACCAGGGGTTCCAGGAGGAAGAAAGAGAATATCTCTCAGCTCCATGTTGCTCTCCAACTCACCCTCAGTGGTCTGAGCATTAAGAGAAATTTCCCAGTGGGAACTGATGAAGTATCAAATTATTAACATTTTCTTGGTGCAGGCTTTATGTGCTGCATGTCAATTGCTCTGCGGAGCAGGAACTGCCTCCTCTTCTGTCTCACCATCTATACCTCAGCAGGTCTGAGTCACTCTCACACACACACACACACACACACACACACACAGAGATGGTGTGGGAGTGAAAGGCTCATTGGAGGACGGGGCTGACTGCATCCCTACCTCTGCATTATATGGTGGACAGGTTATTATTGCAGCAACATGGAAGATGTAGTGGAAGATGGATGATATGGTTCTACGTCTCCTGAAACCGACCTAAGAGGCAACACAAAACGACTGTCACATAAGGTTTTATATTGATGGCAAACACCTCCTCACTGTGCTGTGCAGAGCCTCATGAGGTGAATGACTGAGCATCAGCACCATGTGTAGGCATTGCTGTATTACATGCTTCATATTTCCATCTTTTTTTGACCGTACTATGACTCCTGTGATGGTATCAGATCCGCTCTCGGGTTCGTTCTGAATACGCTGTTGTCACTCGTGTCATGTTTGCGCTTCTAATTGCTTATCGGAGGAGTCAGAGCTGTGGTGACCATCTGGTAAGCCTGGTTTCAGATCTGTTTACCCCCACTGGGATTCTGTTTCCTGGGATGGGACAGCCACAGGGTGTCCCTCTAAAACACATCACCTCCACCAAGCCGCCACTCTCACTGCTCACAGTTTCCATGAGATCATTAGGGGATGACTGCAGGTCATGTAATAGGCAAAGGAAGGAAGGGCAAGACATTATCGTATGAGAGGGTGGGTGAAAGAGAGATATATAAAGGAAAAGGGATAAAACACAATGAAAATGAATATTAGGATTGGTCTGGATACAGCTTTCAGGAAAGGCTGAATTAATCTGTTTTCTTTCAACTTTAATATAGTTGACATGTTGTGTTTAACAAAGTTTAGCTTGTCAGAAGTGGATATATTTTTTGGCTTTGTAACTGAGGCAGCAAGGTGCTAATTAAATGCTTGGTAGGTCTGTCTCTGCCTCTGGCCCTAAATTGCATCAGTATTGACTTCAAAGCCTCAGTGCATCAAAGAAGGACCAGAAGCAGTGTGACTTCCTCCTCTCCTCTCCTCTCCTGATTTCTTATTCTCTTCTCTTAATTTCTTGTCTGTATATCCTGTTTTCCAGGACACAGCTGCATTTGACTGCATGCATGTGCTTGCATGAGTATTTTGTCCAGTACAGTCTTTAGCCTATACAATTGCTTGTTTGCTCATTAATACATGATATGCACATGGCTACAGTTAAGGCCTGCAATGATTGGTCGACAAAAATCTATAACATTTGTTGCCGACGAATTCGATATTATTTGTCGATAATAGTCGGTTACATCTTCACTCGTGTTTTTCCAGCTGAAAATAAATATGTGCTAGTTTGCACGACCGGTGACCGGCAAGCAAGAGAGAAATTGATGCGCCAACTGTAACAACACAGTGAGCTAAATGTCTGGGAACATTTCTCCCTAAACCTGAAGGATGTGGCTTCTGTTCACTACAGAATATCACTAGAGTCATGCACTTTGTCTGTCCTTTAAATGGACAAAAGTTATTATTTTTACTTTTGTAGCAGCCTAATGAGCAGCACAGTTCATAAATAAATCTGGATGATAGCAGTCATCATTATTGAGTCTATTGTTATTTAGAACATGCCTAAAACAACCTCTAGCTGAATTTAAAAGCCAGTGGCTAAATAAGAGTCACTGAACAGATGTATGCATCATAATCCTATTAGTCACGTAATCATTAAGATAGCCGATAGATCAGTCGAGTATCAAAATATTCGTTAGTTGCTGCCCTTCTACACTTAATGTTACATACAGGCGCAGACAGAATAGAGGCAGAGACAAATAACCCTCCAGGTTAAATCAATACTCATAAATAAAACAAAAAAGCCTTGACTGGTAAAGAGCTTCAACCAAGCTGAAAATGGCACAACCTGTTTCTTCTGTTTGCTGTGGTGTCTTTGGAAATAACCCCATTGATAGATTTACTGCAGAGCGGATGCAGGGGAGCGCTCCATCATGGGGCTACTTAGATGAAGTAATGAAAGCATAAAACAAAGAGACAGAGGGACTAAAAGGGCTGGACCATCCTATCCTCTGAAGACTGAATGATGTCTTGGTTTTGTGATCCCTTTTATTACTTTTCTGCAGCTGTATGTCTCTCTGGCATTCACAGTTATTCCCACAGGTGGCTTATCACCGTGGCAACATCACATCTCTTATTCACGGGATCAGACTTTGTGCCCTCTGTCTGTCTGTCTCTGTTTTTGTCTCTCTCTCTCTCTCTCTCTCTCTAGCATACCTTGGTGCGTCTGTGCTTCTTATTCACATTTTTCACTGTGCTTGAATGGAAAGGCATTCTGTATTTCATGCATTGATTGAAATTACACATGACAGTAGTTTTGCTCTGGGGTATCATCACATAAGATCAGAAACAAATTGTCTCAAGTTCCATGTACAACCAAAACTGTCAACGTGAGAAATATGGTTTTGGTAATTTGAGAAAGTGCTCTCTGGAAACGTTCAGGTAACAAAGCCTTCTTGTGGTCGTAGTGCTGAAATGCGTTGTTTTGGAGGGCATAGACCCACAGTGTATTTTGTTGATTCATTTGGTAGGGTTGTTGTGTAATTTGGGTGAGCTGAGCCTTTAGGATTGGAATCAGTCCCTCAACAAGTGTTTTTGTTGTCACAGTGATATTGAAATGTTATGAAAATGACAGTATTTACAGAGAAAGAATACCCGAAGTGGAGCTTGCAGGCCAATGTTGGCCCATCATAAGGTTCAGTTTGGTCCACCAAAGTTAGCTCTGAAGTAAGACTGCATTTGTGTGAGGAAAAAAAACTGACATGGCCATTTTCACAGGGTTCCCTTGACCTTGAAAATGAGTTACCCTCTAGTCTCCCCTTTATAAGCGCTTGCTGCTAATCACATGCACTTTGGGGCAAAACATGCCATTGTCTGAATGCACTATAAATGTGTTTTTGCCTATTCTAAAAGTGTATCCTGCCAACTAAGGGATTCCTAAACAGTATACATTTCCATGTATGCAGTGAACCCAATTGTGTTCAGCTGGTGGTTTTAAAGTGTTAACTGTGTAAAAGCTAAAAGAACTCAGGATTGTAGTGCCATTTTGCATCTTCATAATACAATTTTGGTCCTCTAAGGGAAATTGTTTTGGTGCCCCTGTTGTCAAGTTTGTCAAGAACAAATGAGGATTCAACCAGATGTCACTAATGTAGCAGAGCCCCCCCTGATCGTAGACTACTGCTTGTTTAGGCCACAAAGGACTGATTGTTGGGGTCATATTTCCTATTTCAGTGTGATGGACACTTACAACAGCACAACCCCAAGCCTTTTCCCTTTTCAACTCAGGAATGAATATATGCAGCTGCTTGCAATATGAGTGCGTACAGCACCTTTATGTGGCACTTTCAATCCTACATCAGAATGGAGAGGTGGATTGTAAAAAGCTTGTGACTGATATTAAACCCATATAATGCTGTCTCTAGGAATGGCCTTCAGGCAGCAGGCATTGAACTTTTCACTGACAGGTGTGTTGTTGGATATTGACTATTGATGCAGGCGTCAGCGCCGGTGAACAATCAGTCAAATCGACAGACTGTCATCAGCGGAGTTTGGCTCCATGTCTTCTTCATAAGGGCCAGGGCTCCGTGAGAAACCCCACAAAGGGTTTATTGACTCGTTCAACATGTAAAATTAAAAAATTGACTTTCTATAACTGAGAGAAGAATCCTTTACTTTCTGTTCTGTTGGAGGTGGATATTAGTTACCTTTTCTTTTTTCTTTTTTTTTCTTTTTTTTTTACCAGTGAGGCTATTAATTATCTATTGAATGAATAAGTCTGTTACATAAGTGGACTTAATAAGTGGAATTAATAATGTATGCCCCAAAAGGCAAAGTAACAGAAACCATTAGCAAATTACAGTTCTGTTCCTCTCCTCTGCTGTATCTCAAAGTTCAGAAGCAAACCGAGGGCTCGCTAAGTAGGGCTGAAAGTAGAATATGAAATATGTTAGCTTTGTTCTCCTTATTATATGCAGGACTTAAGCTCCTCGCGGTCAACTGTGTGCCGTGACACCGTCACCCCTCCTGCTGATGGGTGGAGGTATTGTGTTAAGGTCATTAATGGCAGGTTCCAGGTGTCCGCCCACCTTATTGACAGAGCTGGACAGCTTTGTGTAGGGGTTTGATCTGATGTGGCGGAGAGCAAACAGCAGGGATACACTGAGATGTAGCTGCTGATTTCTGTTCTCCACATAAGGAAACACTGGATTAGTATTCTGTGTTTCCTTCTGCGGATCCCAGTCTTGTCTCTCACCTTGCTGTGAGCGAGCTTCTTTATCTTATCGGGACCCGCTACGTTGTTAGCGAGCGAAAGTGGGCTTTGGCTCGGATGATAAACTTCTCATTAACCTTCAGGAAATTAAACGAAACCTTGATTTAATTAGATAAAGATCATGTCACCGCTGCTTCTCCTTTGAGATGAAACCTATGTGCCGTCAGGGGGAACTCTCTCTCTCTATAGACGGATGGTTTTTAAGAAAGGCAAGAGGAAATAACAGGATGGGATGCAGCTTTATTGTTTTGTCATTTGTATAGTAGTTGAGCCATTTACTTTATTGGGAAGGAAGGTGAGGTTTTTAATTCCACATTTGGCAGCTTGCTGTTTCTCTGGCTGCCAAATGCGAAAATGACATTCTTTGGAGAAGTATGAATTCTGCAATATGCATCAGACCCAGTAATTGCTCTGCAAGCATTGTAATAGAAATGGGCGTCTGTGTTCTAAAGTTTGATATGATTAACTACAGTGGGGATGATTTATGCTGTGATTAAAGACATAATGGATTGTGTGGTGGTAAGCAGCACCCGGACAACCGTGTTGTGACCCGAATGCATTATGAACTGCAGACCAGATGGAGAATGAGCCACTTCAAAGACAACCTTTTAGTATTCACACAGCAGACTTTCTCCTTGCCCTCTTACTGTAGACAGAGTGGTCATTTCTCATTGTTTGGTTGGAAAATTGCACCACTTGTGTAAATGTTAAGCTGACTGATCAACCAATGATACATGGCACAAATACATTCTAAACAATATTGAGATAAAAAGGACAACATAAATTTGAAGGTGTTTACGTATATCTGTGAATTGAAACAATTGAGGAGAAAAATGTGTATTGATCATTACATCGACTCTGATTATGACAAGCACAGTGCATTTAGAGATAGAAATTACACATTTGACCTCTTGTTCTCTAAGACCACCCGCTCTTTTCTTTAAAGGAACATGTCACCATATTTCCATACTGAACTATGTTCGTCCCTGATCTCAGATGAGTTGATACATACCTCTGTCGTCTTTGTGCATGCACTCAATCGCTCTGGCACGCTGTGCTATTTTGTTAGCATTTAGCATAGCGCAGTACTTCCATTGGGATCCAAACTGGGGTGAAGTTAGAAGTGACAAAGAACTTCCACGTTTTCCCTATTTAAATAAGGTTACGTGAGTAGTTATACGACCCAAATGTGGTTGCACAAAATAAAACGTGGTAATTTTCTAAGCGGATAAGAAGGATAACCGTAATGTTTGGCGGAATTGCACTTGGGAGCACTTCAACGTCAGTGCAGTAATATTATCACTCCTGAATGGGCAAAGGGCGAGAGAGTAAAGACTAACAACTAATACTTCGGTCGTGATATATCATAAGTCGGGATTCGGAACTGGGAATGATGTCACACCAACCTGAGTAAACAAGTCGGAAAACCAAGATGGACGCCTCCAATGAAAAGTTCGTTGTGCTTGCTCTGTCGGAATGCAGAAAGCTAATACAGCAATATGAGGTCCTCCAACACAATTAATAGGCACAAAGAAGATGTGTGTGTGGGTGTGTGCACGCACAACTACGGGAGAGATATGTATCAACTCGTCGAAGATCAGGGAAGAAAATAGTTCAGTATGGAAATACGGTGGCATAACTGCACCTACTACATTAATACAGCCACTCCGGGTTTGAATCAAACAGCAGCGAAGGCATGGATCAATAGTAGCATGGGCTGTGGAGGTAACAAGTCACAGCGCCCCTCTCCAGCTCTTCACAAAGCCGGGGAAAATTCCCTGCAGGTTTGTGTTTTCATTTGTGGGTTAGTTTGTGAAGAAACACCTGAGAGGAGCGGCCCCCGCTCAGTGTCATGTTGTCAGGCTGAAAGGATTTCCTTGCATGGCAGCAGTCTGATGAGATGTCTTGTGGGACATCAAGTATTTTCTCTTTTTATTGAAGCTTAATGGGAAACAAGGAGTGGAAGAGTAGGAGGATTCAATCTGAGGCCAGTAGAGGTGCATGAATTACCAGAAGAATAGGCCTTATTCAGCTGTGATACATAACACTATATTTTACTGAACTATATTCTTAAATTGGTAGCAGTTGACGTTAACATGTTATCACAAATTAAGTAATGTGTTGACTTAATGTTGATGTTAATATTGAATTTCAGGTAGCACATCTCTCTGAATTAAGAACACATCTGTGACTGGTGACAAATCCAGCTGATCTTGTTTTGACTCAGAAAAACATATTTTCTGATTTTCTCCAGAAAGGCTCATGATCATAAACTGTAGCCTCCTCCTTCTGGGAGTGCTGCAAAAATAATATGCAAATTCATACGTGACCTAATCTCACTACTCCTCAGAATATAGCAACGTTTGAGGCAAATTAGAGCACAGAATCCACAGCAGTGGGTACTTAAAAGTGTTAAATGAAAAGCAACAGCCTACATAATTCACCTGGGAGGTGACAGTTGGCTCAGCTGGAAAATGATCGTGCATTGATGTTTGTCACGATTCTGACAATTTCTGAGTAATGCAGACCAGACCCTGACTGAAACTGCACCAGCACATGTACCACCCCCATCTCCAGAGCTGGGAACAGCTACTGTACTGAATGTACCACAAGCCCTCATCAGGTTGATTATATTTTTAATGGCGAGACTCATCAGCCTTAGACATTTTCAATTTGAAATTACTTGCACACGAGCGCTCAAATACAATAAATGCAACAAGGCTGAATCTATATTTAGAATGTTTACCTGGATTGTAAAGGCATAACAGCTGTCAACCAGTCTTTCTTCCTCATCCATTTTTCCTGAAAATCACTTTTATCATTTACATCATGAGCGTTCTTCTGTATTTTTTTCACATTTTTTAATTTTATTGTTTTGTTTTTTTTCAAACCAAATATTGGTCTGCTGGCTGCTGTCTTTGTTGTTGTGATGAGGCTGCATGTGGCTCAGTTGTGTGCAGCACTCCGAGGCATGGGAACAACTTTGTGGACCTTTGATATGCAGCCAAAAAAGCCACACTTTTCCCACAGTCCATCAGCCTGTGGTGTTATGTCACACAGAGCCTCCACTGAACTCCCACGTTAAATCTTTCATACATGGCTAACTTAACCACAACGTTAGCATCACTGTAACAGCTTAACAGTCACACTGCACATATGCATAATCGGCATTATGGTATCTCAGTGCAGTGGCAGCAGCTATTCGATACCCTGTGCATATACTGCGTTTTTCAAAAAGAACCCTTTATAAGCTCAGGTATTGGATGTCGAGTGGAGAATGGATACGATGGATGGAGGTGAAGAATTTTCCCCTTCTTTGCAGGCTGGTCACATGCATCCTCTCATCTCGTCTGCTCTGGCATAATCCCAGTCAGGGTCCTCCTTTCTGTCTCACAACACATGCACAAAAGGTTGAAGAAATAGACACACGATTCACGCACACTCGCACACAAAAGAGGCAAAGACGACGAGCATGCACACACACACGCTGTGGCATTTAAGCTCTTGCTGTGCCTTAGAGGACATGCTCTAATATTCTCCATCCTTCCACTCCTCTTCCTCTCTTCAGCTGCTCACTCTCTCTCTCGCTCTCATTCTGTCTCTGCCACAAGCCATTTTCTGTCACCTCTTAACGCTCCTCATGTCCCACGGGGGAGGGAGCGGGGGCGATCCCTAATATTCTCCCATCCCTCCATCTCCTGTCACCATCACCTCCCATCTCTCTGTCTGTTTTTCTCTGTTTCTTTTGTCCTTTTGGAACATTCAAGGTCACGGTCACACTGTCAGGTCTCTTGAGAAGGCCGCCATTAGACACAGGATGCTGGAAAGGAAGGGTGACCTGCGCTTCTGTTATCCAGAACATACTGTACATCCTATAATGTCCACCTCTGTAAGGAGGCTTTAAGTCAGCAGTGGCACATGTCCCATTGTGCTCAAGTAGCAAAAATATTCTCTTTTCATGAATTAATGATGCCAAAGAAAGGGAAAAAAAAAACTTTTAGAGGAGATTCTTCAGACAGGCTGTCCTGTCTGTCTGTGACAGATCCCCTTAGGCCTCCTCTTCATCTCCCATGGACAGATGCTCTTTTTAGAGCTGTCATCCTGTCAGACCTGAGGGGCTTTTCTCTCATTGCGACCCCCCATCCTCTCCCCATGGGCATCTGGCCACTGGGGTTAAATGGAGCCAATTCCAGGGTTGCAGCATCAGTGGTTGTATGTTGATTTATGAGATTGCATTTCTTTTCCGTGAGAAAACAATCATTTCTTGTTATGCACCATGTTGTTGGGACAGTTAGACTGTTTGTTTTTCAGTTAAGTTGTTAATTCCCAGGCTTGGCAATTTGGAGCAATGCAAATGATCTCAGCTGTGTAACTTAAACATCTTTTACATAATGTATTTTTTTTTTTAATAATTTTCACACGTAATTCTAGAGCCAGAAGTTATGATTATGTTTGTTATTCATCTGGAAATATAATTGTATCTTTTGATCTAAAAAAAAAAAAAATCAGAATATTGCAGAACAAAATCAAATGCTGTGCTTTGGCTTAAAAAAACACCAATAAATTGATTATCAAAACAGTTGGACACTTCAAATTGAATTATTTCATCATCACAGCTCAGTTTTTTTTTATACATTTGTGTGATGGGGCATTTGCCAAACATGTAGACCAAGCACATTAGCCATGGCTGTCAGCTTGTTGTAGCTTGTTGGTGTGCACCTGTCCTGTTGACGCTGCCAAAGTTCACTTTAAACGGAGTCAGCTCTCTGAAAAGTGTTACATTTCACACCATGTTTGTATTTTCACACATCAAAATCAGCCATCGTCTCAGTAGTATCGCCTTTCGAGTTTTGTGGTGTCTTATTCAAATAAATGATAAGCTTTCATGCTGTTGTTGATATAGACAATGTTACAGGAAGGTCTCCTCATGATTGGATCAATGCAATATTTTTTTTCTATTGCATCAATAGGCACAGGTTGTACGGGATAATTTATTTGTCATTGAATAATTAGAAATGTGAATGAATAACAAGATGATTGTTGAAGGACAGGGTAATGTTCTTCTACCGATCCTCTGTTCTCTTGCTCGGTACGCCAGAGACACTGACTGCATGACCTTGGACAGTAACACAAAAGGATTTGGCAGTAGGAGTGGGTGGGGGGGTGCAGGAGCAGGAGATACAAACAGAGCAAAGAGAGACAGAACTGTGTTGCACAGTGGAGCTTATTTTTGCCTCTGCTCTGACCAGATAAATCAGATATCAAAATTCACTCACATTACTTTCTTTTCTTAAAAGTTTGCTTGCACCTTTAGCAACTGCTGAAAATAAATGAATTTATCCTGATTAGATGTACTAGCAACTGTGCTTATAAGAGACCATGATATTATGCGTGGGCCCCTTTTCTGCACATTTTTAACCCAACATTTATCCCCAAAGTTGGCAACTTGTAATTATTCATTGGCAGTAATACATATTGTTAACCCTGAATTATTAAACCCTATTCCGTAAAAATGTCATCTTGCAAAATATATTTTTGGTGAGAAATTTAAATACACACAGTTGTTTGAAGGAGATAGATAACTTTCAAACATTAGCTCCAAACAGCTTAAAAAACATCAGTAACTCTTTGAGTGCCAGACGTTTTTTAAAAACGAAAGTGCCTTGTGCCAGCGTTTTTGCTCATTTTTGAATCATATTTCTAGACCAACAACATATTATGTACCCTGTTCCCGAAAACACTGAGCACAAATGAAAGAAGAGACTCTCTATTTCATCATGAAAAAACATTTGTTTTGTCGTGTTCTGTTCTTGTTTTGTCTGGAGAGGCCATTTTCACCAAAATCGCCACTTTTTGTGCAGAATCCGTCCATTTTGCTCTCTAAACTCCTCAGTGGCACTCAAAGAGTTAAAAGCAGTGGAAATGGTTTTGAAACGCCACTGTCTGTCAGGCTGTCTGCACTTGTGCCCAGCATTACAGAAATACCATGATGGAAGAATATTTCTTGTAATAAATATATGGCATACATCTTATTTCTACTTCATTTTTTGGGTCTTACACTTTTCCACATTGAACTTTACCAAAATTGAATGTGAGTCGACAGTGGATGATGAAAACAACTGTGACTCACACCAGGTCATAGCGCACAGAGGGTTCAGCTCGTACCCTGCCTTTTTTGTCCCTTGCTCCTCTCATCATTTATGAATTGTATATATGAAAGTATGGGTACAATTGACCCTGTTCTGTGGACATTTAAACTTGCTTAATGATTGTGCTTGTCTATTTTAGTAATACAATTGGGGACTATTTTGATGACGTTTCTAATTAGGAGAGTGCAATTTTAATGGAGGTGGCAATTACCACTCCTGTCACTGGAAAGTCTGTTCTGAGGCTACCTATCAGCAGACTTTCCAGTACTCTGATAGCTTGTGACCGGATTGTCTTAGGTCAAGGTTACTTCAGAGCCAACCTGTCTTTTTTTTTGTCTTGAATAAAGTTTCTTCTAATTGAATTGGGCAAAAAAGCCCTATATATCCACAGTTTCTTATACCTGTTAGTCCTTTATTCAGACCGAGTGTTTGGCTCTTTTCATTATTAATCACGATTGAGCAAAGCTGTCCATGTTTGGTAGTTCTTGTCCAATAATTGGTATGCCTGTAGTACATCTGTTCAGCCACACAGTGGGAATCAGTAGTCTGTGTTGAGTTATGCTGTGTGTGACTGGAATATCGAGCATGTTATTCTGACAGAATGTCAGATCATACCTACGCTATGCCGAGCATATGTCTGCCACTTGCAGCGGAGGGAGAGGGGAGATGTGAGTTGATGTATGGATGTATGCCATCAAAGTTTAATGTCGGTCTCATTTGTTGACATTTCCCCAGCGAGAGCTCACCCTCTCACCTCCCCTGCGGCGACACGGGATTCTGTTTCCTTCTGCTTCTCGATCTGCATTGACGCTCGAGCTGTCTGATGATGTAGGAGTGTTTGTTATGAGAGCGAGCACTTGGCATGAATGCAAATGTTTGCTCTGCAGTGCAAATGATGTTGCATTTTGATGAGTGACGGTGTGGTATAGAATTGTATCCATTCTCACTGACATAAGTTATTCTGAAAAGATTGGATCAAATATGAATGAGTGTGTACTTTATTGAAACCAGCAGATGTGTGTTTAGGGATTAAAGCCAAAGGAAAGCAGAAACAGTACGCTGGCCAGAGCTTCCCTTGGCTGTGGACCTCTGAAATCCTCTCTGGCCGAGGCATCAATCGGACATTTTGCATTTTGGAACTCCTCTCTGTGGTGAACCAGATTAATGAACAGGCTTATCCTGATGCCACACAGCACTGATGGCCGTTCTTGACTGTCCACCGAGGATTCCCACTCATGTAATCTTGGGGAAACCACCTAACTACACTACCCATGATATTTATTTCCCTGCCTTTGATGTCGACCTCTAGAAGCTCTGTCATTATAGCATTCAAATCAGTTTACAACTGGACTGCCTCATTAGCTTCGGGCTTTGGATTTCATTCATATTTTTGCACAAGTAGTTTTTTATTTTTATCAATTAACTAAAGTAGCTTCAGATTAAAAGTTCCAACCTTCTTCTATATTTTATGGACCAAGGGTCCAGAGATGGTGTGGGAACAGTGAATTGATTAAAAACCAGGCAGAAAGTGATACATTTTTTCAAGGCACACAGTTTATTTGCAAAATTTACTCAGGAAGTGAGTGAAGTGCTTTACTTTTCAAAAAGGTTTATCTGTTAAAAGTGCAAAAAGAAACAGCGGTAACTTGTGCTCTAAAAGATTTTCTTTGGCCACTACTACAGTAGTCACCAGTCATTATCAGCGCTGATGTTTTTACACTCAAACTTAGTCCAAATTATGACATTATTATTTAATGATATTGAGGGGGAAATGTTGTAGTGTCCCTGTTGCATCATTATTCTAAATATTTATTAACTATTAGATTTTTGCACAACAAGTCATATAAATTAAACAACAAAGTCTAAATTTGTTTTGCTATGGTTATGTTTTGTTTAGGTTTTGCCACAATAAGTTACTAGGTTATGGAAATATAGGGAAAAATCATAATTAGATAATTACTTTTGTTAATGTTAAGAAAACATTTTGTTTGAAACATTGGTCTTGTGAAGGTAATTGAACCTTTTATTGTGATGGTTACTATGATAACCACTTGATTAGGGAACTACTGTGGTCATGCTTAAAATAAACCTGCTGACTGTCACGATTTCTACAACCACTGGAGTCTATACATTAGACATACAATAGATTAGAATATTGAGATATTGTCACCTATACCATGTTGGAGGGTTTTATATCACCCTCCTTTTAATCCAGGGATTTACACAGAGAGCTGTGTCTTAAGTCCTCTCCAGGCCAAGCAGAGTTTCTTCCATCTTGATTGTTTTGAACTGTTGAGACAGGAGGCTTCGAGTCACCGCTCTCTTGACCTGGGTAGTTGGCCTAAATGTGAAGTGATTATTCTGTACGTTGTCAGCCCACATCACCTGTCCATGAGACTCTGCTCTTCTCTCCCTGTCACACAGGGTGCACTTAAGAGACAGAGGAAGTCATTAGACGGGATCCCTGTTGGAGGAGGAAGTCTTGTGTGAAATTCTGACTCAGCTTTAGGGCACTTCACATCGCTGCCGCTGGCAAGCCATGATGAACTCTTGAAATTCTTTCTACTGCCAAATAAACTGAGAGTGTCAGACTCGCACGTGTGTTTACAGCCCGCATGTAAGTGATTACACGTTATTATGTGTTAACAGTGTCATGTGAGCGCTGCCACATTTAGCCCACACTTTACTGGAACTCTAAACCTGCACATGTTAGAGTGCACCGCACACATCTCTGCCCTCTTTTACTCTCCCAGTCCTCCAGTGTGCCTCAGAAAACATCTGACAGATTCAACTTAAATGTTAACTCATTGAGTGCCAGCCGTTTTATAAAACTGAAAGCATTTTGAATGATGTTTTAAAACCCACAGAATATTTGTACTATGACTCTGAAAACACAGGATAGCTCAAATGAAAGAAGCGACTCTATTGCATCTTGTTCCATTCTTGTTTTATCTGGAGGAGCATAGAGGCCAGTTATACCCAAAATCACTCCTTTTTGTCCAGATTCTCTTTGTTTTGCTATTTAATCATGATCGTCTCCACTTCTTACTTTGATCTCTGTGGTGTATATGATCTTTTTATGTTCTGACTACAAATCCCAGAAGCCCCAATATTACTCACAGGCCGAAAAAACACTTTGACGTATATATACCCCCCGAAACCCTATGTGGGGATAAGCGGTAGAAAATGGACGGATGGATATATAAGCGTTGGATTTTAAATTTTGCGTCAGTAGCACTCAAAGAGTTAATAAGAAAACCTAGACATCACATGTGAAAGCTGCTCCTCTGACACGACGCTGGCCAGTTTGTCGACTGTGACTGATTCATGTCATCTTATCACGTGTGAATCATGAATTGTGCACATTTACAGCCTCATTAAGTAATTTTCTGCTGCAGACGCTGCAGCATCCTTTTTTAAATTCCTCCCTTTCTTGTAAGGCGGAGGGAATGCCCCTTTCTTTTAGGTTCCCCTCTTAGTGTTATTATGTTAGTCCTGATTTGCAGTGGCGGTTGCTCGGTTGGTTGTCTTTAGTAGATTGTGGTTTTGAGGTCGACAGCTAGCTCTGGTAGACATTGTGTGTGTGTGTGTGTGTGTGTGCGCGCGCGTGTGTGTGCGTGTGTGCGCGCGTGCGTGTGCGGTGGGGGGGGTTGGCGTGGACCAACGCTCACAGCTGAATAACTGGGTCAGTTTAAGATGATGACGCTTCTTGTCTCCTCAGTTCATCGCTGGGCGTTCACTGTTCACTGCACAGCTTTTCAGCAACCAACCACCACTCAGCCATACTTCTCTCTGCCTCTTTATCCCACCCTGTCTTTCTCCTTTTCTCGCTCTCCACTCTTATGACCCAACAAACTGTAGAAGCACAAACTGTAGTTCTAAGGAAATGTCACTGTATATGCATCACTATGTGCTGTGCATTCAAGTGGTGCTTCTCCGTGTTAGGTGGATTTGACAGTGTTAAGTTTTTAACATTTGTAGTGCAATCATCTTGGATTAGCTGTTGTCCACCATAAAATGTATATAAGAAGAGGACGCAGTCACTGTGACGTTACTCATTGGTTGTGAACTGCAGTTGTGAAGCCTAGAGTTCTGCATTTTGGCCGCTGCCATCTTGAAGGTGGAGCTAAATGCAGCTGTTAGGTGATCATAATATTTCATTTAAAGCTATATGTATTGAGAGGAATGAAGGAAAAGAATCAGAGCTCTGTGGGAGCTGCAGGACTGTAAAAACTCTGATCAACTCTGGACTGTCTTTCAGTCCAAATGGAAGGAACCAATCAGATGCCTTCATGTTTCATCCTGCCCACGTCCCCTTCGTCCCTCCCTCCTCCCCATATGCACATGCATAACGTTTCACCATCAGTGGAAATATCCAGCACACTCCTCTGCAGAAATAAAGAGTTAGCAGGAGAATCTGTTCTGTAGGGAACAATGTCAGAGAAAATGCAGCTATAAATACCACTTCTAGTGTTACTTCTGACGGCTCACCCTGCTAAACAGGCAAAGAGAAGAAAGAGGGAAGCAGAAAAGACTTTGACGAAACAAGTTCTGGGTAAAGCTAGGGAACAAATCAAGTTTGTGGGGGCGTAGCATTGGACAGAGCTCTGACGGGAAGGGGATAAGGGGGTGGAGATTAAAGGAGGTGCCACTTTCAAGCTCTCCAACATCAACAACGATAACGTTCACTTTCAAGGACTGAAAAAACATTGAGAGCTTTAAACTTCTACGTTTAAAATGTGAACAGCTTCCAGACTGAACAATGCCGTGGTAGCAACCTGTCAATCATTAGACCTAAATGGGACAGTAATTTATTCAATGAACGTCATGCTGTATTGAAGAAGACTTTAAACTGGTGACTAAGGCCATAAATTCATGTTTACGATGTTTACAGAGGTAATGAATCAAGTGAGAAGTAGGAACGCTTTCTCGTACACTTCTGCACAAACTGACTTATTTTTGCCAATCTTAATATAAGAAAGAAGTCAAGTATAAAAAAATAACTCACTATAAGCATTCTGTCTGGGAAAAGACACTTTTTTAATAATGTATAGAAACAGGGCAGTGTTTGGAACCGATATTATCAAGTCAACTGATTCCCTTCTTAATGAGATTCTTGGAGGGTTTTCAGTCAAAAAGCCAGATTTTATCTTAGAGTTTCAGCTCGAGTCAGTCCCCATCTCCTTTGTGTGGAGC
This sequence comes from Synanceia verrucosa, assembly GCA_029721515.1. NCBI lineage: Eukaryota > Metazoa > Chordata > Actinopteri > Perciformes > Synanceiidae > Synanceia > Synanceia verrucosa. The sequence goes on along the minus strand of CM056562.1, from coordinate 16,011,389 downwards.
ATCATTAATGTTGTTGGCTTGCAAGGTTACTCCGACCCTGGATAGCTCTGTGTCCAGGATTGCCATCATTCTCCATTCAAGCAGCAAAACCATTAAAAATGCAATTGAATGGGGGTGTTTACTTAATACCTCAGTCACAATGCATAGGATCAATCCAAAGGGCCTTCCACATGAAAGTAATCAAGCTCCTATCATCAATAATGAATGGCACAATCAGTAGGGACAGTGGGCTCCTATTGTGAGATGGCTGAATGGGAGAAAAGATCCTCGCATGGGAGGAACCATTGCGAAAGGCTACATTGGTCAGCTGTTGCAAAGATGGTGATTATGATAACAGTGGTGGTAATGATTGTGGTTTTGACTCTCTAGTGTTGTCATGTTTGTTGCCATTTTTCTTCCCAGGGCGTAGAACAAGGGGCTGACTATTATCCAAGCAGTCCTTAAATTTTGTCCTTCAACAGGATTAAATTTGAATAGTTTTCTGTGTATTGTCAGTTTCCTCTTTCCTCTATAATGAAAGGTAATTATTCAGTTTTTAACATTGTATAATTTTGCTTTGATGCTATTTTAGTGCAATAATTGCTCTAATCTGGTTGTTTTCTTCATCATTTAAAACCTTTATTTTAGACTCTACCAGATTGAATAAAATGTTAGATGCAAGGCTCAGATGTTGCTATAATACCTCAAGTTGCCTTACCTGACTTTACCTTAGCGGTCATGTATAGTCACTAAAACATTATACAGACCGCAGTGCAACAGGGCCACAATCTCATGCAATGCAAGCGTAGACTAAGGAGCGCATGTCAACACGACTTGATAACTGTGGTCCTGTCAAAGCACTTCCTCCCAGCACTCCCAACACATGAGTCGCTGCTCTTCTGTACGATTGAGCGTACAAATATCCTTTGTTTGCTTCCAGTGGTTGTCCTGGCTTAACTCTGCCTGCATTTAATAGGCTGTATTTTGCTGACACGAGGGTGAGCATTCATTATTCAGTGCATGTTTATTTTAAATGTTCTGCAACCCATGGGGGGCAAGTCACTGTTTAATTACAGATACTCTATCTAGTGTTGCCTATTGTGTCCCCAACTGAATATTTTGTTTACCGTAGAGTACGTTAATGAGCAGAGTTTGCTGCTCCATGCATGAAGTAATTTCTCATTTGTGTGTGGCTTTCTCTCCTCAGGTGGTGCTGGTGTTTGCGCTCAGCATTGGGGCCCTTGGGATATACTTCATAGACTCCTCAGAGTGAGTATCAATTTCATGACATGTTTTCTGAAACAAGATACACTGATGATGGAATAAAGATTAAAAAAAATCTAAATGTATCTGTTGCATGCATTTACTTTGGCCTACCTACACACTGTACCTGAACTGTAGGTGCACATGCAGCCTCACTCATCTCTCCACATTCTATGAAATGCAAATGCTCATATCAACTCCTCCACAAGCCATGATGCACACACAACAGTACGCGCACACACATCTGCATCTGAAGATTTTTCAATGGGAGGCCTGTCAGTTTCCATGGTAACAGAGACAGGCAGATACTGTATGTGTTGGGGAGTTGTTCTGTGTGTGTGTGTGTGTGTGTGTGTGTGTGTGTGTTGTCAGTCTATGCGTATCCCTGGCTGGCAGTCACCCAGAGACAGATTGCAGGCCTGGCATCGCTCCGACAACCACTGCAGCTACTTTCACACCAGACCCAAACTCTACCTTTTCAAAGGGAGAGTTTGTTTTCTATATATTCACTGTACTGGTGAGATGCTGCATAGTCTGGTAAAAATAAACAGCAGCTCAGAGGGAATTCTCAACCTAATTCACTTTTATTGGTGGTGTGATATGGGACTGGGTTCATGTGTACAGTAGTAATAGTTGATTTATCCAACAACACAACAACTTTGATATGTACAGTATATATATATATAGGGCACCGCAGTGGTTAACACTGTTGCTTCAGCAGCTAGAGGGTTGCAGGTGGTAGTAGTACTGTAGTAATAGTAGTAGTAGTAATAGTCGTAGTATAGTATTAGATGTAGTAGTAGCAGCAACAGCTATCCATGGTAGCCTTAGGTTAGATTGTTTGGTGACTCTGTGTTGTGTTATGTCATGACCCTGTGATGGTCTGGTGATCTGTCCAGGGCATAACCTGCCTTTATCCAATGTCAGTTGGGGTCAGCACCAACCCCCTGTAACATGTGTATACATATACATGAATGAGTATACAGAGGCCATTTATTTTCCAATTATGTAGAAGTGGTTGCCTGTGCCTCTGGCAGTGAAATAATCAAAGATGTTTTGCCATGCCCTACACTGTGTGTGCCTTTGACTTTATCAGCATTTCATGCACCACTGATTTACCAAAATGAAGCTCCTAATTTTGCTGTAGTGCCTGTGGTTATGGAAAGTTGATTGCAAAGGCACCATAACATTTTGGACTGCAGTACTGTATCATATTTTTTCATCATATTCATTTCCTCTGTTGGCTGTTGTCCTGTAATGGCTAGCGTTAATACTGTATCTGGGAACTTTGAAATCCTGACCCTGGGGGAACAAAGAGTCATGAAGCATGGAGATGTTTCATACAGTCTTAGCAGCAGTGAGAGATTATTCCTGGTATGAATACAGTACCCCTTTTATACCTCTAGATAAAAACATCTTGTCTATTTCTCATTTTATACACGTATATCTCTCCCACTTTGTTTCCCTCTGGCATCATTTTTGAAAAAAAGGGAACAACGTACACTAGATAGATACAACAAAGTAGGAAGGTTGAAGGCAGTAGGTTTGCAGAGATGTGCAATGAAAGAGAAGAATAGCTAAAGCATTGTTTGGTGCAGAACTACCAAATGTCTCATATTGTTTCCTCCACGTATCCTGTGTGTTACAGGACTGCTGGGTATATTCCTGTGAGCTGGCCTCCCTGAGGCATTGCCCCCGATCTCTCTATGCTCCTATTAAGCTGAAGCCCTCTCTCCCTTCATCATCGTGATTAGCTCAAGCTTGTCACTTGAGTGTGTACCTCCTCTCAGGGGACTACTGATCAACCCAGAGCAGGTTGAGTCAAGTCCAGGGGATTTGACATCCTAAACAGGGCCAGACTTGTGTCATAGCCGTACTTTCACTACAAAAGCTGGAGCGTCTTATGTGCTCGACACCCATTGTTGCATGTCATAGAGCTGACCTGACACTAAATCTTTCTCAATTATCTAATGACAAAGACCCATGTTTACCAGCCGTGACAGCATCGCTGGTATTATTTTCACTTTGTGAGTCTGTGTATAAGTCATCATGGCGAAATGTGCTCCTGGAGGCCCCTTCTGTAACTGAACTATCAGAGAGACTTTGAGTATGTCACAGTTTATTTGACATAATGTTGGATGCTCAAAGATGTCTGAACTCACAAACTTTAAAGTAATCCAAAATGCATCATGTGAGCCATCAAGGTCAATTTGTTCCTGATTATTAAAGCTGAAAGAAAACACAGGGCTGGATCTTGAATGTCTTAAACTTCTCTCCAAGAATGTACTGCACAAGGACACAAATATTGACAAATACTCTGTGTTCTGATTATCACTGTGTACAGTGCTTTACTTGGATGCTCCCCAGATGTATAGACCTAAATGTTAATGACTAAGGAAATCAATGACTGACAGTCTTTTTGTGGTAATAATTACTCTTACTAAATCTTGACAGCCTTACGGTACAGCCTCATGAAATGTTTAGGCCTCCGTGGTTTACGGTCAAAGTGCCCTTTTGGCCATTGGATGAAGTGAATGTCATTCTGAAATTGTCTGTGAAAAAGGCCACAGTAGTGGGAAAGGATTATAGTCGAGTCCCAGTGGTAACCGCTAAAAGAGTCATGTGATGGAATAAGTGCATGTGGGTTGGACCAGGCTGGAGCTGTGTGATGGGCTTTTATGTCTACTTCAACAAAGCAGGCTAGCCCCTTGAGGTAAGGACACACACACATAAACAACACACACATACTGGATAAAATGCTGAAGAGAGGCCAGGCACCAGCCTCTTGGGAGTTTTCGACAGGTGGGGCTTTCCTAGCAAGAGCCCTGTTGGCTAATATACTACAGCAAAAATCCTGGATCCAGGAGAAAACTACAGCAAAGCCTCCTGTGGGAGCAGGTAGACAGAGTTTGAATGGAGGGAATTGTTAATTGGCTGCCCTCCCAGATGAGCACAGAGATTACCAGTCATTGACTTGGCATCTGCGCTGTTGTTGAGAGGGCTGTTTTTTGAATGAATGAATATGTGGTTTCATCCATCTGTTTATTCTGACAAAGTGGTTGTTTACCAGTCCTGCACAACACATAATAATGTATGATAAGACTCTGTTGTTCCTCTGCAACAGACCTCCTTTGCCAAACTGATGCTATTTTGGTGTTATTTTCAATGGGAGGATGCTGCATGTGTCCTCTCCCGCCCACATCTGAATGTGCTTTCATACCTTGGCTCATCCCTTCATCCCTTCTTTTTCCTCCTCTGCACTCCTATGAAACAAATGGGAGAGGAATATAGGACAAACTCTCTACAGGCTGCTCTTAAAGGGATGCCCTTGTTTCTGTTCCACTTCTGTTGCTATTTCTCTCTCGACCCCTCTCTGCCAAATACGCAGACCAATGCATGCGCACACTTGCACAATCAGGTGAATTTGCAGATTCGCACGCACATATAGACAATTTTGTCTCTCGTCCAAAAGGCCTCATAAGCAGCGTCCTGTGTCCGTAACTCTACCATCAGTGTGCTATCAAGGTCCAAGCTTGGAAAACAAGAAACAGCACCTAATGGCTAATTAATGGGGTAAGGTGAGAAATATGGCTGGGCAGTGAGACAAGCTCAGCAGACTTTGTGGTGATGAGGGGTAACCTACATGAATACCTCTCCTTGATCCAGATGGAGTGAGTCCCATGACAAGTTTTAGTTGATCCCATTTCTGAGTGCCATCAGATTTTAATACACAGAACTTTTTTTACAGTCATTTCCTTGCAATCACTCCTTCTAAATGTTTTTCCACACATTTTAGGGATATTTTTGCATTCCAAATGAGGTCTGCAAAAAGCAAAACAAAGTATGAAACGTCAACATCACACTCTTGTGGATAATGAGCTTTTGTGAGTGTTGGGCAACATTGTGATTGCAAAGCATCTCCCTGTAAAATTGCCCTTTTGATATCTGAGTTCTGCATAGCTTACATGAGGTGTATCTGAACATGTAGTGTGATGGTATACCATGTCAGCTGTTGTGTTATTCAATGAGAGGAAGTGAAATTGCCCTGGCTGTTACACTATCTGGTGAATACTGATGCAGTGTGTAAAAGAAATTAGCAGAGCGATTACAGTCTTTGTTTATCAGTGTCATCGTGGTGATATAAAGGCGGTTTTGCTTTTTCCTGATGACCCTCAATGCGGAGCGGAAGGGCTATTTTCAGACCACAGCATGAGCACAGCATGAGCCAATCTCAAAGCATGCAGTTAACTTAATAATACCTGGATGAGATGGGAATGATTTAAGTGCCTTTGTCCTCAGATGTCTAGCCACAGGGTCAATTTATGTTAACTCTTTCAGCTTCCACTCAGATTGTTCAATATAAATAAACAGCTAGAAACAGCATGAAACCATGCCATTTTATACCCTCCATGAGTGCCAAATTAATTAGCATAATTATATAGATGGCAAATTGCTTTGTTTACTGTCCCCAGAATCAGTACTTGGATCATTGTGTTTTGACCACAAACAAACTGCCTTAGGTTTGAAGCAAGACGCACTTAGGTTAAAAAACAGCATTTGCATGTTTGTTACCGTCCATGTTAGTGTGAAAACAGTCTGCAGCACATTGTTCATACATTGTTGAGAATTAAATTTCTAATGGATACAAATCCTTTCTTTATGAGGGTATTAGAACGGGTTTTACCTAATTTATATCATTTGTAGATATGTTTTGTACTTATTGAAGGTTTTTTTTCCACACACAGAGGTTTTATAATCTGAAATTAGAACAAATAAAATCCCAGCACCAACATCATCATTTGCTTCACAATGTGTCCTCTTTTTGGATACAGCACATAAGCACAGCTTTTATCTCTTAATTGGTTTGAGTTCAAAAGAGGAGTGATGTGATGTGTGTACTTTAGTTATTGTACTGTGCCACTGGCTTCTGAATATATTCATAAGTGTAATTTCTCTGATAAAGATGTTCCTCCTTTTCTTTTTTACTGTCCTTTTTATTCTGCTGAGCAGCATATGAGGTTGTGGTTTTCTTTTTTGTGCTGTTTTAACTCAAACTACTCCTTTACACTCTAAAATAAAAAAAAGGTCTTTGTAGAGAAAAATTGCTTGAAGCAGGATGCAAGTCATTTGCATTCAGACAAAAAAAAAAATGAGTTGGCTATTTTTAGTCTCCCTCTGGAGGTTTTATTTGTCCATTGCCCTTGTAGGTGCTAAAATATTTCTTATATTAGTAACGGTGCCTTGGCCTCAATCAATCACTTACGTACTAACCTGGCCTTCTTTCAGCTCCACAATCACATGTGTATGCACTACCCTCCAGAGAAATACTGCATGTAAGACATCTAGTTATTGTGCTCAAATCACATTCTAATTGCATTTGTGTTTTTCTGTTGGGATTGTTTATTGATTGTGCGAGGTGACTCGAACGCAAACAAACGAGACCACGAATCCTAAAGTACATTCCAAGATGCTTATGAGCTTAATAGAGCAGAAGACGTTTGTGAGATATGAAGAATGACTCAGGTTCGGTGCGTCGCTCTGTGGTTTGCGAGCCGGGAGCGGTGTGTTGTTATTGTTTTCTCATGGGGGGCAACCTTGCTGTTGCTCCCAAGGTCATGTACAGGCTAACAAAGGGTTGGCTCGTGCTGGCTGAATGAAGGTGTTGTGGGCTATTTTTAGAACATTATCATCAACATATTCCTTTGACCTTGTGTACAAATGAGTTTTACCTCTCTGGTTGAGTTTTCGTTTTTCAGTTCCTGTGTCAGAGGAGGTTGACGTGAGGAAACATTTTTAATAAGAAGAGTGGGGTTAGAGAAGGAGGCATTCACCAAGTCAAACAATTTAATCATTTCTATGTGGCCTAAAACTAACATTTTATGCTATCTATACATATACATATATACACTATATTGCCACTCACCCATCCAAATAATCACAATCAGGTGTTCCAATCACTTCCATGGCCACAGGTGTATAAAATCAAGCACCTAGGCATGCAGACTACTTTTACAAACATTTGTGAAAGAATGGGTCACTCTCAGGAGCTCAGTGAATTCCATCGTGGAACTGTGATAGGATGCCACCTGTGCAACAAATCCAGTCCTGAAAGTTCTTCACTCCTAAATATTCCACATTCAACTGTCAGCTGTATTATAAGAATGTGGAAGTGTTTGGGAACGACAGCAGCTCAGCCACCAAGTGGTAGACCATGTAAACTGACGGAGCGTGGTCAGCAGATGCTGAGGCGCATAGTGCGAAGAGGTCACCGACTCTTCAGTCGCTACAGACCTCCAAATTTCATGTGGCCTTCAGATTAGCTCAAGAACAGTGCACAGAGAGCTTCATGGAATGGGTTTCCATGGCCGAGCAGCTGCATCCAAGCCATACATCACCAAGTGTAATGCAAAGTGTTGGATGCAGTGGTGTAAAGCACGCCGCCACTGGACTCTAGAACAGTGGAGACGCGTTCTCTGGAGTGACGAATCACGCTTCTCCATCTGGCAATCTGATGGACGAGTCTGGGTTTGGTGGTTGCCAGAAGAGTGACACTTGTCAGACTGCATTGTGCCAAGTGTAAAGTTTGGTGTAGGGGGGATTATGGTGTGGGGTTGTTTTTCAGGAGCTGGGCTTGGCCCCTTAGTTCCAGTGAAAGGAACTCTGAATGCTTCAGCATACCAAGACATTTTGGATGATTCCATGCTCCCAACTTTGTGGGAACAGTTTGGAGCTGGCCCCTTCATCTTCCAACATGACTGTGTGCACAAAGCAAGGTCCATAAAGACATGGATGACAGAGTCTGGTGTGGATGAACTTGACTGCACAGAGTCCTTACCTCAACCTGATACAACACCTTTGGGATGAATTAGAGCAGAGACTGAGAGCCAGGCCTTCTCGTCCAACATCAGTGTGTGACCTCACAAATACACTTCTGGAAGAATGGTCAAAAAATCCCATAAACACACTCTTAAACCTTGTGGACAGCCTTCCCAGAAGAGTTGAAGCTGTTATAGTTGCAAAGGGTGGACCAACATCACACTGAACCCTATGGATTAGGAATGGGATGTCACTTAAGTTCATATGCGAATCAAGGCAGGTGAGCGAATACTTTTCGCAATATAGTGTATATGAGACAAATTCTCTTGAGACGCTCTTGGAGCTCAGTCCCCCTCCTTTTCACTCTGTCACATCCACATCTTCCCCTCTTCCTCGCCCTCGTACTGTCACTACCTCTCTTTTCTCCCTGTCTCTTTTATCTCTCCATGTCATGCTGCTGTCTTTTTTTTCTTTCTCTCTCCCAACTCTTCCTCTCCCCTCTTCCTGTCAGGCAGGATGTTGTAACCTCTGTCTGTGCCAAGGCTTAAGAAGTAATAAGAACAGTGTGTGGTTGGCAGATCTATTTTCTGCAGGACACTGGCAGCATGAGGCTGGGAATCCCTTGGGATCGTAGAGCATGAAGTGAAATTGAATGTGTAGGAGAGGAACACATATAGTAAACACCTATATAGTATAGCAACATTTTGTTCAGACTGTACCAGTAAAGTAATGAATGATCTCTGGTCAGAGATTAGAGACAAACTGTGGTTGCTGATGTGAAAATTGTGCTTCCAGCACTTCTCAGGGACACCGGATTGATTTTAGGCAATGGTTGCTGTTGATGTATCACATTTAACTATAAAGTGAGGACTGTTTTTCTGTGGGAATATCTCAGTAACAGTTCATCTACTTCACACTAGGTGGGTGTCTTGCTGGAGACCCCATGGAGTGCTTTGTCAAATTTGGCTCTATTTCAGACACATTCAGTATTAATAAACTTTGAATAAACAGCACTTAGCAGACCTGAGCATGCAGCTGAGCTGCTGGATGCTGGACATAGCCTGCAACTTTCCCACTGTTCATCACTTCCCTGGAGTTGATGGACAATGAGTGGTTCTCAACAGGACTGCAGTGCTTCCTTGGGGCCATGTGGTCGACCCGCTCCGAATGGCCACGCACTAGACCTTTGTGTCAGAGCAGCCGTGCCTGGAGGGATGTCTGTTCATGCTCTGAAACGCTTGGAGAAAGTTTGGCACAAATGTCCACCTGGGCCCAAGGTCAAGGTCACTGTGCCCTCACAAAGCACAATTTTGGCCATAACTCCAGAATCCATATGCAATCTCCACCATCTCCTAAAAGGAATATCTTGGTCTTTGCTGGTGAATGCTCGCATAGGTTTTAATGAGTGACAACAACACCATAACATTGTGGGCTGGAAACCAAACAACGAGCGAAAAGATGAAATGTTTGTTAGAGCGGAGGGGAACTGCTGCATTATTTGGAAATAATGTTTTAATGTCAGAGAGAAAGGATAGCTCACACAAGCACAAGAGTGTGTATGGGTGATGAGTCACAGCTCTGCTCATGCAGCACATCTATTTACTCTTCTGTATGCACAGTTGTGCTCAAGAAGTATGTTTCTTGACAGATGATTCAATCAAAGACTAAGACCTGCTGTATATTCAGCCACTAATTCATCCCTTTTTTTACTTTCAGCATGCATTGACATTTTCTTTGAAATGCATTCGGCATCTCCACAATAATAGATGGTGAACCTTTCTCCACCCTGCGCTGATGAACTCTTAATTTCCTATTGTGCCTCTGAGCTTAAGAGGGAAACCACATATCTGCCTGCTGTGTCATCCCACTACTTTAGTTAATGATAAGCTTTACTTTCAAATAACGATTACAGAATTGACTAAATTAAAGCTCTCAGTGTAGCCAATTGTGCTGCCTTATAATGTGCAAACTCCAGACAAATTTGTCTCCCTCTGTGCTATTGAGAATGCTTTGGGTCACGTGACTGTAGATGAGCAGTTGTACAGAATTAGGCCAGAGCTGGGCCTGAGGGGGAACTGCCACACTGACCACTCCAAATGGTGTCTTCAGTGTGCACCATCTGTGTGTGCGCTCATAAGCGTACGTAAGTGCATTTGTATTAGCATGTAGGTGTGTGCATTCTCCTGCACAAAGGTCTTTACGTTTAGCTCAGGTTGTGTTTTCAGAGCTGTGTCCATGAATGTGAGGAACATTGTGTATGGTGAGGCTGTGGATCTGATTCATGTCGGATTTTAGTTTTGAACACATGGAACTGCCGGCGGTGAGTTAATAATTGAGTCTTTAGGCCAGATCAATGTTAACTTCTTCGAGGGGTCAGAAGCAAATTAACCTCTGTCCGAAGCCTGATGGCGCTGTACGAGAAAATGCCTTTCAACCAAAAAAAGTCACTTATTTTTAAACAACTGCTGCACAAACCAGACTCATTCTAATAATGTTGGACTTGAACCAGGGTTTTACATCATCTTAAAGATCACATCAGTCCTTAGGAAATGCTCAAGAGAAGGACCATACACTCATGAATTAGGAGTTGGATCATCCTCTCGGAGCAATACGTCCTCTCCGGCGTGTCTGCGCTCAGCCATCCATAAAAATGGATCATCATGAGATAAAATGTTTGATGTTAACTTGGAAGATGACTATCTACTCTGGATCTCACACTGTGTCCCCTATGGACTCCATGAGCACAAATGTACACTTTGCATGTTTGAATTTAGACACATGGGACTCTTAACTGTGTAATTGCTGTGTGTGTGTGTGTGTGTGTGTGTGTGTGTGTGTGTGTGTGTGTGTGTGTATGCGTTCCATTGCCAGTCCATGCATTCCCAAAGGTTGCCTATAGCCAACCAACCAAACCATAATGCATATTCACTTTTTCCCCCACAGTGGGATTTCCTTATTACTCTGGAACAAAAACCCTGTAGGCCCACGACCAAGTGAAGGATGGTGGGCACATTTCTATTATTGCTTTTGTCAAGAGAACCCACTTACTAATGGGTAATCATCACGAGGTAAACATGAAGATGGAGTACATGACAGGCCAGAAGGATCACAACTCATTTATCATCATCAGCCATCTTCTGTTAAGGCAACACACGACTTAAAAGAGGCTTCATAGCTCTCTTCATTTAACAGACTGGTAAATGAAGAGAGCTATGCAGGCTCTTTCTTTTCATGTGGAGTCTCTGTCATATGAGGGAATATCTTTTGGAATATTTGTGTTTGACATATGCTGAATTATTTATGCGGGCTGAATGTAGTGTCACATCAAAGCAACTACCAATTTCAGTTTATTTTTTAGCGATATGTGGTTCAGTAGCAGTGACTCTTTTATCTGGGTCTCTTATCTCTCAGTGTGCATGTTCTCCCCTGTGGCAGCATTGGTTCTCCATGGGTTCTCTGGCTTCCTCCCACAGTCCAGAAACTGTTAAATATATTGGCAGTGATTTTTAGAGAGTTGAGCTGAGGAAACGTGATCAGGAGTTACATCATACATTTATATTTATCCTGATTTGTAGGATAATTTGTTGTCTTTTGGTGGAGTCTGAATTGTGATGATGTGATCGTGTGTGGCATGGTGGTTAGCACTGTTGCCTCACAGCATTGTCAAAACCACAGGTTTGGATCTATCTCAGGCCCTTCAGTGTGGAGTTCACATGTTCTCCAGCTTCCAGAGACATACAGGTTAGGTTTACTGTTGACTCGAAATTGCCCGATGGTGTGAAAGTGATCGTGTATGTGTCTCATATTTTTTCAGAGTGTCTGTCCAAATTTATAGTGGTATAAAATGATGATGCGATGCCATTTTCAACAGACATGGAAAAACTGGAACAACATAAACACATAACTGAAAGCCCATATCACAGAGCCATACTGATAAGCAAAGCTCAACTGTAAAAAGATGACCAATGAAACATAAAAAGCTTGGCATCCCCCTGTATTTGCCTCCTGTTTGTTCATGATAGGAACGAGATGAAAGACCCATTTCTACACCAGTATCACTTATTTAACTTTATAAAATGTGATTTCTTTCTTTCTCTCTCTCTCTCTCTCTCTCTCTCTCTCTCTCTGTGTTCTCTAGTCCAATAGAATCCTGCCAGAACTTCTACAAAGATTTCACGTTACAGATCGATATGGCATTCAACGTCTTCTTCCTCCTTTATTTTGGCCTGCGGGTAAGTTACAAAAGCACATTTACAGAGACACACTGGCTCAAACAATGTGCACACAGCTGTGCATCAACATCGTCTGCATCAAATAAAAATATCTTTTAAACTGCATTCTTAGTATACTGAGTATTGAGTTAAATATTCTTTATATGATAAAGAATTGCAATTTTCAAAACATTTGTTACAAGACAACCAATGATTCTTACAAATGAGCGGGCGCCACCCTAAAGTCACCTGACACTGTTGTAATAATGCTGCTGGCATGGCTGTCATGCCAGAGCAGCGTTCCAGTGGTGGAGACACAAGTCTGCCATCCTGAATGAATGAATAAATAAACTCATAAGCTGCTTACACCACCGACCATTCGCATGACTCAGCAAGTGTTGTGTATCCTTTGTCCCTCTATATAGTATGTCAGCGCTGCCAAAAGAAGACAGTGTGCCGTTTGAATGGCGTTTTGTATGAAATTGTCATTTCTTTGATGCCATCCCTGTTTTCTTTGGACAGTTTATAGCAGCCAATGATAAGCTGTGGTTCTGGCTGGAGGTCAACTCAGTGGTCGACTTCTTCACTGTCCCTCCCGTGTTTGTTTCTGTCTACTTGAACAGAAGCTGGCTCGGTAAGTCTGCATATCCCTGTCAGCTGTTTCTTGCTTCGACACATGAATCTATTCTTTCACACTCTTATCTTTTCTTGCTTTCTTTCACCCCTTTTCACATTTTTCTTCTCAAAGCCTCCGTCTTACTTTTTTTTCCCATTTCTTTGCCTCTATCTTCACATGTCACACCTCCTTTTATCACTCCCCATCTCTGGCTTTGCCTCTCAGTCTCCCTTCTGTCTGGGAGTGTGTCTCCAAGGCCCTCTTGCTTTGGGCTGCAGTCAACGTCCCCTCATCATTGAAAGTGACAGGGCTGGGTTCCTCCGATGTTTCAGTGAACACAGGCGCAGCAGAGTGGATTTGCTAATGGGCGTGAGAGTGACTCAGAGAGCGACCTGGGCTGTGGTCCTGAGTGTGTGTGTGTGTGTGCGTGTGCTTCAGACTCATTGGTAATTGCCATGTTGAGGCGCTGCACCTGGAATACCTCACAGCGGTCCATAACTGCCATCTAATGGGCTCATTCACACTCACACAAAAAAGCACATGCAGAAGCATGTGTTCTCCCCATACACACAAACACACACACTCCTGCATGAGCAGACTGGAAAACACCCTAACCTGCATTACATAACGACCTACTTTTCTCAGTGTTGTGGCCTGAATTACACTGCAGTAGAAAGAGTTTCTTTGTAGCTGTATCCTTTTTCAGATTCACTGCGACTTTTAAAACCATATGCTATACTATACATTGTTGCTTCATATACTTCATTTACAACTTAATAATTTGGTGTTTATTGGAACATGACATTGGACCACTGAGATTGATGTCAGAATGTGAGGCTGTTACTGTATGTGAAATATGGTCAACGGATTTGAGGTTCTCAAAGCAGAAAACCTTTGTCTTTCCCTTCAGAATGTCTTATATCTTAGCTACATGCCTTTGTCTGACTTTTGAAGACATCACAAAGGATGCTGGGAAACTGTGATTTTTGATTATTCCTCAAATGATGAATTGGTTGTTAGGAAGAATATTTAGGAGATTATTAATTATGAGTCGAGATTTAAAAACGCCCAACTTTGTAGAGTTAATATTATTATGATAGAAATGATGGCCAAATATTGAAATTATCATTGTTATAATAAAAATAATACTAATGAGAATTTACAATAGTTAAAATAAACTGTAATTATTTAGACATGTTGTTTTTACATGCCCACTGGAATCACTAGATCTAGCGATATCAAGCGTATAAACGTAAGGGGCACTATAAAACTGTGAAAGTCTAATCTCTAAGAAGCTCACTCTGTAGCCCATGAAATCCACAGGGATCAAGCTGTGTAATGAATTAGATATGGCCGAGTCAAGTCATCTGCTTTCTGCTATTCATGATGTAACGTGTCCTCATCTCATACCCAGAAAGCGTTGGTGCTCGGGCCTTGATGAGGATGATGAAAGGCTGTGAAATGGAGATCTGACATTTTGCTGTGAATATACCTATGATCATTGAATATTCGGCATCAGGGGTTGATGTGCAAACAAACACACAAACACTGTTATATATGATTCAGCTGCGGTACAACTTGCTCTTTTGTTTTGGAGCAATGTCCTAGATTCCAGAGCTATTAATATGTGTTTATTTTTATTATTTAGAAAAAATGAAGATCTTGAGGACTATTTTAACAAAAATGACAGATCAGGTGGCATAATCTCCTTTAATATTTATTTTTGCAGTGGTTAAGGCTGCATACAGTGTTACAAAGCCTCAGTTAGTACTGACAGTGGGTATATGGTGTTCCTTAACAGGCTGATGATAGTTTCCAGAATACTAATGAGGCACTAAAAGAGTCTGTTCATATCTGGGGGGTTAGGGAGTCATCATTAGCTGCTTCTTTCTCTGTATTATTATGGAAATGAGGACATACACTACCATGTTGTGGCAGGAAAATAAGCGCAATTAATCAGTACAAGAGTCTGAGAAAATGTAAAAACACTTTGCTGAAGACTATTATATACAGTATGTCTTCATGCTTGACAGGCCCATAATGGTTTTCTTAATAATCAATAGACTAATCCATAGTTGGTGCTACTTTCATTTAGCGAAGTGTGTGTACTTCCCATTAACAGGCTTTGTTCGTAGAAGCCAGGGTGGTTGTTAAGAACATGTTGTGCTCCTCACCACTCACACCACAGCCAGCGTAACACATCTAACTTTTGTTTCATTCAGCGGTGATCCTGCATGACGAGACTGTTGGAGATCCAGTGGAGGTGTACAGTATATAATGTGTGTGGTAGCACTTCCACTCACTCCATACCTGAGGAAGTATATGCCGTAAACATTCCAAGTTCTGTTCTCTCTGCCTCTACAAATTACACATTGATTAAGAGGAGGAGAGCGATGTGCGGCTAATGCAAGAGGCCATGCAGAGTTCCTCCTTGGAAAAAGGGAATTAATCTCCTTTAACTACTTGTACTGAGCGTTGCTCCCAAGAGAGTCCTAGCAGTGTAGGATTAGCATATGGTGGATTGAAAGATGGTAGTATAGCTCATCTGGCTCCTGAGTCCTCAACTTCATGCTCTCCCTCTTAGTCATTAAATGTCTCTGGAAATGCCGGTGATGATTTGGATAATTATTTCAGAACAACAATAATATAGGGGTCGGCATGGTGGTGCAGTGATTACCACTGTCGCCTCACAGCAAGAAGGTACCAGGTTCGATTCACGGCCCGGGGCCTTTCTTTGTGGAGTTTGTATGTTCTCCTCGTGTCTGCGTGGGTTCTCTCCGGGTACTTCGGCTTCCTCCCACCATCCAAAAACATGCATGGGGGTTAGGTTAATTGGCTAATTTAAATTGAATGTGAGCGTGCAACCCTATGTGAGGATAAGTGGTAGAAAATGTATGGCAGAATTCTTTCCTGAGTGATCTAATGTATTGTTTTTTTTTGATTTTATGGTAGCAACCTATTTTGATGTTAAGCAGCACCAGCTTTGAGAATAAGCAGTACTGTCATGGCCTTCAGGCATGGCTTGGATTCTAACCTGCTACTGCCTCCCAGTGGTGCTTTAGTATACTGTTTGTCGATCTTTCTTGTTGTCCTGTTGAAAGGGGCTTACAGTAATGTACCTGACATGGGTGCCTCTGCCTTCAAAGGCCCTCCAGTGGCTGACAGGACGCCACCATGTACATTCAGGGCAGGGAAACTAATTTGTGGGAAGTTTAAGCCTCTTTGATGTAACCAGGGTTCCTCATGTCACGTGTCATCACATTGCATGTTGCATCATAGGACAGGCGTTGAGCAAAATATGTGTTGTTGGTGTAAAATTTAATGTGCACGTGGAGCCTATCTGACATGACTGGTGTCCAATAAGAGTCATTGCTTCACTAGTGTGTTGTAGTGCTGCGTATAATCTAATCCTTGACTGTCAGTATTATCCCAGATGAACATCCCAGACTGGTGATTGATAAAAGGTCCCAGTAGGCCGCTCTGATCTGCCAGAACATGTGATGGGGACTGACTCGCAAAGCCTCAATGAAGTAAGAGTGGGCACAGACACAAAAAAAGCCTTTTTGAATGAGCATCTGGCCAGCTGACACGTGTGTGCGTGCGTGTGTGTGTGTGTGTGTGTGTGAGATTATCTCATGCATGAACACGTGTTCAAGGGAGCAGAATTTCATTGACAGTTTCCAACACATGCATCACAAACATCATGTATTACTATGCATGTGAGGTCGTTGTTTTGTTTTTCTCTTTCTGTCAGCAAATTAATGCTTAAAATGTAGTGAGACCACATTTCTGTCCCCAGCTGGGAGGTGAGTCTGCATATGTGATGGCATAAACAGATATTTGTCCTCCAAAGTGTTGACTACGTAACGCACACACTAACACAGATGGTTCACACAAATTGAGAAAAATGCAGCGCTGGGCGTTTTGTGCTTTGAATTTTTACTTTTCAGTCTAAATCCTATTTATTTTTTGTGGGTTATTCACCAGAGAATTCTACAAGTTGACTTAGACATAGAGAACACTCAGTGTAGCAGTACTACAAATACTTTTTTTTACTGAAAAAGTTTCAGTATCACAACGTAAAAACTTTACAAGTACCTCAAAATTTTATTTTTGGTACACTACTTAAATAACTGAATTTAGTGACTTTCCACCGTTGTAACTGTGTGACTGTAGACTTACTCCAGACGTTTTGTCCAAAGAAAAAAGGGATTTTGAAATTGTTCCAAATGCCCACACTGGAAGAGATGAAATGCCAGTCATCGTAGAGAGGGGTGAGATATGAGAGATCGTAGAAATGTGGCGCTCTTTCTCTCTTCAAAGGAATTCATGGCATTACGCTTGGTTTTACATGCAAAAAGTGACATAATTAGTTATAAGAAGATGCTGTATGTGTGTGTATGTGCTTATGAAATGGTATGATTGATGGATTGTCTGTTGTTGAAAGTTACAGAAATTGTCAGATACTGTTCAGGGATCTGAGAAGCACAGTTTGAAGCATACTGACCCTTTTTATACTTCTCAGCTGTTGTACCACTTCAACCAGTCAGATATGATATGATAACATCATCAGCTAAGAGGTATTACTAAGTCCTCTTAAAATGACCTTTCAGTTGTTTTGTTTTCAATGAAGACTGGATCCCTAATGTAACAAAAGTATTCCCATATCAGACAAAATGATATTTTACCGTCGTTGAAACGACCTTAGCTCTTGAATTGTCCAGTAACTATTGACCTTTTTCCTGTGAAAACGGTGTACTCATTTTGAAGTCAGGATTACTGTTTTTTGTTCTGCATCATTTTCATTTTATCTCCATCTCTGCTAATCCCTGGCATGGACATTTTTTTTTTGAAAAAAGCTTCAGCACAGCTGTGTGTTGATGGAGGCAGAGCTTCCCAAGGGTTAACGTTAAAGCCCTAAAAGGGGCATGAGAAAGGTAAATCTGTTTGGGCTGTGAGGATAACGAACAAAAAAAACACTTGTATTATAGCTGAGATTTTCATCACTGAGACACAGTCCCTTACACGGCTGACACGATTAAACAAACAACACAATCCTAGCTGTCTGTTTTCTCTCGTCTGTCTGCAGCAGTATCCATCGATTTCACAGTGTTTAGAGGCTTTTGCTTTACAGGGAACTTTAACGTTGGTGGTGCTGTATCGAGGGAGATTAGTTTTTTTTTTCTTTTTTACAGAAAAGTAGAGCCTTAGGAATTATCTGTTCTGTTTCTGGAGGTGCACTTTGAAATTTTTTTGGATTGTCAGTTTTTAATTCCCGTCTTGGCAAGAAGATAAAAGAATTCCTTCGACGGGCTTTAGACTAAAACAATGATTCCTCCTAAGCTGCTTGTGTATCGACGTACACACAGCGACGCCAATTTGGAGACCCTCCGAGAGACGTGGAGGCGAAAGAAGTCCTGTGGTGACCTTTTCCAGAATGGGTACAGGGTGAGGCAGGGACATCATGGGCAAGAGGACAAGGAGAGACAGACAGGATTGTGCCATTCAGTGTGGTCCTGTTTGCACATCCTTTCCAACTGGGGTAAGGGCATCAGTCACAGTAGTATAGACATATATCATCTAGAAGTGTGCACAAAATGTGTTTACGCAGATCTAGAAATTGTTTCTAGTTTAGAGTTGGTTGGTCTTTGAAATGTGCATCTGACCACTGATTATAGACACTGTCAGAGTAGGAATTCAGATCGCTTTTTGTCAGAAACTGACAGACATGGGTTGCGAGCACACACTTTCCATGGGATCAGTTGTGTTATGTAAAAAGACAATGAGGCAGGTGTCGCATTGTTCTATAATCCCTGTGCGAGTTGCTCTTGAATGCAGATTGAGGCTCAGACAAAGTAGGCCACATGTTGTTCCTCCTAACTTCTTTGAAATAATTCCAACGCATCATCGAGAATTAAATGTCTACTTTTTCATCTGTCATCTGTGTCATCTCCTTGTGCCTGGCAGATTTAAATTTTTCATCATATGGTGCTGTGCTAATGTGCTGTAGAAAAACAGTTGCTGCTCAAACATGGTTGTTTATATTCAGTTGTCTTATCACAACTCCCACTCTTATGTTTTTATGATACATGTGAACACAGGTCTAATGTGAGTTTACCATTCTGTGTTCTGTATGCATTCACATGCTAATCTCTCTCTTCCTGTGTATTTCTATTTCTTTTTCTCTCACAGGTTTAAGATTCCTGAGAGCACTAAGATTGATTCAATTTTCGGAAATCCTACAGTTTTTGAATATCTTGAAAACAAGGTGAGAATTAATCAATCTTCATTGTTATGCTACCACCAGTAGTTACTCATATCTAACTGTGAGGCTGGTTTGCACTCCCAGAACTTCTGTATTTCATGTGACAATGTCAGATGTAAGAGTATATGGTGGTAGTCACTTGAATCTGTATTAAACTACATGCCAATGCCTTATGAGATATCAGTAATAATGAGTTAATAATGACTTGTATTATGGTGTGATGTAAATTCTATGTAAAAATAACACTTTCAATAGTAAGTATTGGGGTATATACAGTTTGATAGTTGTATAGTTGGAGTGCCTTTAGCATCACCCATCTCAGCTGTTCTGCTGTTGTCTAATGTCTTTGAGAGTTATATGGTTCCTCTTCTTCCTCCTCTTCTTCTTAGCAACTCCATCAAGCTGGTGAACCTGTGTTCTATCTTCATAAGCACATGGCTCACTGCGGCTGGATTCATACATTTGGTAAGTGGACAGATGGGAAGATCAGACAGGTCTAATTACCTCTGCCAAGAAGGTTATGTTTTCACCGGGGTTTGTTTATTTATTTGTTGGTTTGCAAAATAATTGTGAATGGATTTTGACGAAATTTTCAGGATTGGTCAGAAGTGGCCTGACTTAAAACTCATTAATTTTTGGTGGTGATCAGATCCGATTCAACAGCACCAAAAATTAATCAGTTCTAAATTAGGCCACTTCCAGGCCAACCCTGAAAATTTGTCAAAAACTGTCCATAATTTTTTGAGTTACTTTGCAAACCGACAAACCAACAAGCCTACAAACAACATCCTTAACAGAGAGGGTAACTTTAAATAAATAAGAAAAAGTCATTGCAGCTGCCTGTCTGTGCTCTCTGAGTGCTTTTCTAGTTATTAATGAGCCAGTCAGGTGTCTGTGACATGATCCACTTCAAAAATTGTCTAATTATTATTCTTGTAAAGAACTAGCAGATTTAAATCTGAACTGCAAGAAGGGATACAGTAATGACATTGTTTCACACTTTACCAAGAAGGGATGCACTGATCCAACCTTTCTTTTCTCCCAATACCACATCCAGTAACTTAGAGTTGGTGTCAATAATAGTGAGATACTAGATATTAAAAATGATCCAACCAAAAATTCCAGCCCGGTGTTGCCAGCACTGACAGTCTGTTGTAACAGAACTCCCTCCAAACCCACTTCCATAAAATCACCAATGTATTTTAACTATTCTGTGTTTAGTTTTTTTTTGTACTGTAAATAACTGTCATGTTCTAATACTGTCATAAATAAAAAAAAATATAAAAAAATTAAAAAAATAATAAAAAAATAATTAGTGTGCATAGTGTCATATTTTTTGTTAAAGTCCCTACAGTATACAGTACATAGAGTATTTGTTGCCCAGTAAAGCACCGAACAGTTACACCACTAGATGGCAGCCTAAGCTCAATCTATAAAGAATATACTCTATGACTTAAAAGAGATGAACACATGAGCACTTCTAGCTGGATTTAATCAAATTTGATGAAATAGTTTCTATGTGCATATCAATTTGGTGGTGAGAGTCGCCTCTAATCACCTTCCCTCCCTCTGCTGTGTTCATTTCAGGTGGAAAACTCAGGGGATCCTTGGGAAAACTTCCAGAATTCCCAGTCACTTTCCTACTGGGAATGTGTCTACTTGTTGATGGTGACCATGTCTACAGTGGGCTACGGGGATGTCTGTGCAAAAACCACCTTAGGGCGCCTGTTCATGGTCTTCTTCATCCTCGGTGGTTTGGTAAAATCAGACTTTTCTTTCTCCCTCTCTCCCTTTATCCCCTCCTAAATCCTGCCTGTCCCCATCCATAGACTGTTTAATATTGTTGGACATGATACATCAATGAAAACATAATTTAAATACTATTATTACGCATATTGTATGATATATTGTAGCATAGTGCTGTTTTTAAAATATTAGAACTATGTTGCCTGAACCAGTAAATGTTATTTCTTTGTCATAGTGAAGTTGTATCCTCCTCTTTAGCCTTCTGTATCCTGTCTATTGTAGTTCTAGTACTATGTGCTCCTTCGCCCCTCTTATGTGGCACTCCTGTATTTGTTTGTTATGAGTGTAAGCTGTCTGATAATGTTGTTACTGTTCTCTTAAAAGCAGTTGCGGTTTCAGGACACCCCTCCTCCCGTGTCTCTTCCCACTATTCCAACAAACACAGGGGCAGGGAGATGAGGCTTAGGCCAGCCTGACTGTTACCATAGCAACAGCAGCCTCCTGGTCATCTTTCTTTAATGTAGTGTTCTGTTGGGTTGCCACTGGTACAGTAACTTAGGCACAAGCATGCATGGGATGACACACCTGTGACTGAGTACACACTGAATGCCTCCTCCATCTTCTCTTACAAATAAATGGAGGTTCCAGTCACCACATTCTTTATTTGGACAGCTATGGCTATGCACTGATGACCTGCAGCTGTGTGGACGTGTGCATTGTTGTGGCCATGGTGATGGGTTGTGTGTTTTTCTCGGTGCTGAGAGCTCTGGAAGTCTTTAGGCTAGTACCTCAGCCTGCTTCCTATCAGCAGCAGTGGCTAAATAATGACTTCAGGCTGGAGATATTCTAAAGCCAGGGATCATATTAAGCTTGTGTCGTTTCACATAATTCCTGATGATGTATAGATGCGCTTTCCAAGCATGACTTAAGTATGTATTTACGAGGGCGAGGGGCACCTCTTTGTTTCTCATTGTAGACTTGGCCTAGATGAGTAGCGTCAGCGACTGTTAGCTGGTTAACTTAAAACATTACCCTGGGCTAGAATAACAGGCTGTGAGACTTTGCAAAATGCATCCAGCTCATTTTCCAGCCCAACAAATGAGTCTTAATGTGTTTTGCAGCTGTGGACCATCAGGTGGGCCTATTCAAATCAACCTGCCAAATCATCTGTGTTTGTTGGACGAAACATGGCACATAGGTTTTTTTTATTCTCCTTTTAAAGGTCTGTTATCCAGAAAGGTATTGGGTGCTATCACAGACTGATCACTCATCAGCTGTGACAAAACTCTTGCAGACTAACCAAACCTGTTCCTAAACCTTTACCTTTAAAACTGGGGCTATTTTTTTTTACATTTTTTTGGGGGCTATATGAAGACCTCTCTTTTTTTTTGAAACTTACATAGCATAATAATATTTTTCCCCCTCAGAAATCTGGATTCATGCGCTAGTTTTCCTCACCACCCACACTGCGGCGTAGTAGTCTCTCTTTTTAGCCTCTTCTTCTGTCTTCTATCTTCTCCTTAGGCCATGTTTGCCAGCTACGTCCCTGAAATCATAGAGTTAATAGGAAACCGAAAGAAATATGGTGGTTCCTATAGTGCGGTTAATGGGAGAAAGTAAGTATTCCAGATGGTTCTGCTGTTGTTCTGTGTGCGGTAGAACCCTCTCTGCATGCCTTTTTTTCTTTTTTCTGTTCCATGCATGTAGGCCATGTTTGCTCGCTACGTGCCAGAAATTGCTGCTCTCATCCTTAATCGGAAGAAATACGGAGGGAGTTATAACTCGACACGAGGCAGAAAGTAAGTTGAAATCCAGACGAGGTGTGGTTGTGTGACTCAAGTGCACCCCCTTGAAGTTTGTAGGTACCGGGGGTTAACTTTACTTTTTTTTACACAACAGTAAAAGTTTATAACATAAAGTCACACTGCGTGACTGGAGACCTTGGCCATTAGGACACCCATGCCCATGCCCCTTTTAATCTCTCTCTTACTGTCTCTCTGTCTCTGTCGGTCCCTGACTTCTTCTCTCTCTTGTCTCGATCTGCCTCTATCTGTCCTTCACTCAGAGCTTTCCTGAAGCCATTTGTGTGCTGTTCATTTTCTTTCTTTGTCCTCCTGGAAACATCCTGTGTTGCGCTTTAATTTAATTTGGAAAATAGAGCTTTCATGACTACTAGACTTGCAGTATACTAACATGTGGTGCTTCTGTGCAACGTACCCGTGCACTGTGTGTCGTCCCGTTTCTTATCTAGTCTCTCAATAATAACAGCCTTCTCTGTAGGGATGAATTAGCACATAATGCATCAAAATGAAAGGAAATAGTCATGAAACCCCTACTATCCGTTCAAAAGGATTTTTTCCCCCACAAGAAAATAGAAAGATTTAAACATCTGCAAGTGCATTATTATTGGTGGTCTAAAGTATCATCAATCTCAATGACCGTTGCAGGATATGATTTCTTTTCTTGTTTCATATTTGCTTGAGTTTTGTTTTTTGCATGTTTTTTTTTCTGGAATAACTTTACTGCATAATTTCTGGCATGTTTCTCTGTGACCTGCAGTCATGTGGCTTTTTTCATTGGTTGTGAACACCATGGAAAAAGCCATCCTTCCTGTTGTCTTGTCACCACTAGCCCATCGCATCATCAGTGCTTGACGTGACTCTGGCCCTGATCTTCAGTCAGCTCCCACACCCTTGAATGCTGGATGCCTCGCTCCCAATAGAGGCTCTCAATTGCTTTTGGCTTGCTTTTTTTTGCCTGCTTTGGTTCTTGGTGCTCGCCTGGTTCTCGTGTTTGTGTGGTGGTGGTGGTGGTGGAGTTTGTCTCCAAAAATCTCTCATTATTTTTGTACATATATGCAATGGCCTCTCAAGAAAGAGGTTCCAGGATGTGTGACACTTGTGGTCATTTCACCACAGTACTTATTGTGCTGTACTGTTCTCCTCTTCCTCATGGCTCAAACCTTAACTCATATTCAGCACACTGATATATTTTAATCCAAATGTGATGTATCCAGAACAGGGAGGGTAGACTTCTTTTTCTCCTTCTTCTTTATCTGCTGTCTCTCACTCTCTCTCTTTTCCAATCTCGCTCCCATCGGTTTCACTCACTCCGTTCGGCAGGGCAGATTCTAGCATGTCAGCAGTAGTATGAGGCACTGGAAAAAAAACTTTGTTTGATAATGTTTGCCTGTCATTGATTCAAGATTGATGAAATGTTATGTTTGGCCGGCAACCTCAGCCCAGACTCACAGATGTGTGTTGAGAGATGCCCTTGTCAAATCCGAGGATAGTTTCTCCCACACACATTATTTTATCTTTCCACACCCCCCCCTTTCAATTTCTTTCTCTGGCTTAGACATTTACAAACATGTGGTAACAATCAGAAGTTGCCCACCAAGCACACAGCTTTAGAATGGCACCAGGCTCTTTGCATAATCATTTGGATATGTGTGTTTACATGTATGGGACCTGACACGTAGACAAAACCGCTTTGTCATGTGGGTTCAGGATTGCCATCGGGGTTCAGTTATTCAGCAGCTGTCAGCACAAAAAGAAAAAAAGTCTCTCATGGAAATGGAAATGAGATTAGGAGATTACAAGTATCCGACTGATTACAGGGCTTGCAAACAATGAGGTCATGATACATTGTGGACTATTTTAGACGTAGCACTCGTTTCATCTCACCGCCTGGCCGCTGTCATTTGAAGCAGGCCTCAAAGGTTATTTGGAAGTGAGAGGGACTCACATTGGATCCATACTGAGTTTCCTTTTCATGCTAGCGTTGCTTATAGTGCTCTGTGCAGTGTAGCATGCACTCGTGAGCAGGATGACAGCACTCAGTCTGTGTTTGGGATCTGTTGGCGCCCATTGCTCTCGGGGCTCTGCGGTATCCATTATGGCTCTGTAGTTCCTATTAACCCCAGCTAAGGGTTTGGCAGGAAGAGTGGCTTCAGCCCTGGCTCAACTCTGACATCCACCTTTTGAAAGGCCTTGGTAAGGGCTATGGCACCTTGAGGCATGCAGGCCTAGAGACTCCTACAATAAGAAAATACAGTCTCCATTCACACATCTTGAGGTCACCAAAATGTGCATATCTTTGTGTTTTAGCATTACCCCTGATAATCTAGCATGACATGGTTGGTACCCATAGATTCCTTTGTTGTCTACTTTCTTATGACATCAGGATCAGTTCACTCTCTTTTCAGAACTCAGCCCACTACAACCTCTGAAAGACAGAATAGCAGCTTAATAGTTTATCTAAAGATCTACACTTGTTGTCTGCACAAGTCTGCACGCTTCTCGACATTGCCCACAGGATATGCAATTTCAACCAAGTTGACACAAATTGCAACATTTTGACGATGATTCTTGCAGCAAGTTTCATCAGTGATCTAAGGATTAGAGCAGTACCAAGTGAGTGACCTCTGCTGCTGATGTTTGAGCTCCCTGTTTGTTCATTGTGTATTCAGTGTATCCCCAGTGACATCCTGGGATGTCCCCTGACTGCTTGTTGTGTGCGTGCACGCTGTGTTTAACTCCTTTGCATTGAATGTGATTGTGTGCCACAGTTTTTTTAGTTTTGGGTTGATGTGTTTTTGGTTTTCTTGTAAATATTTGTGCCCTTTAAGTGTTCTTATTTCTTTTTCTTTTTTTGTTGCGTATATAGCTTAGGCTGTAGGCACAATCATGAAGCAATTATAAATGGTTGAATTATCTAATATTTCCTGTTAAAGTAGCTATTGATTTGAATTTAATACCACTGTTGGCATGTTGAAAGGAGTAAAACTAGTACTATTTCCCTTTTAAAATCATAGACTTAAATTAATTGCTTGATCGGTGGAAGAAACAAAGCTTGATACATGAGGAAGAAAGTCTTGCTTTGCTGATAAATCCCCTGCTACACTTAATATCTGTGTGTCTGAGATTCATAACCAAACCAAATAATAGGGCATGTAAATCTGCATATACCCTTCACCCTTGCAGAAGGGCATCCGGATACTGGGAGTAAGAAAACGCAACTGGTTTTTCATCTCTTGTTATGAGAGACATCTGGTGCCAAAATGCTGCCGTCTGCCCACAGACATCTCAGCTCATCAGCTTGTAAGACCACACGGCCCCTTCGGTCTGCCATGCAATCACTGCTGCTCATAAGATTCTCTTAAAGGACAGAGGTGACGTCTGCAAAGGCCATTATGTTCTGCAACTACCACACTCTACCATTCTCCCAATATGTCTTTCACGTTACTTTGCCAAGTCCACTTGGCTTCAGCCCTGCCCGGTCCATCTGGTGCAGGGTATGGGAGAACACTAAATGATCAGGATTACGGTTCTTCTCATCTAACATCAATAAATATCTGTTTCCTTTAAACATGCCAAACTGAGTCACATTTCAGTAATACTCTACAATTTTCGACGTCAACTTTTAAAGGTTAATGTGTTAGCCAGAGCCTCCTTCTTGTGTATAACAGTATGATAACGGATTGAAGGAGACAAATCTAGTTTGATCACTAGAGCTTGAACAGGAAACAAATATGACCACAGTGTCTTTTTTTATTTTAGGAGTAACCCAATACTCATAGTGTTAAATTCAAAGCTGTCTAGTGTCCGGGCACTCAAAACTAAAGCGGTTCATTTGTCTCCTGGCACATCCTGCTAAGTAGTGGATAAGG
Organism: Synanceia verrucosa; assembly: GCA_029721515.1. Lineage (NCBI taxonomy): Eukaryota > Metazoa > Chordata > Actinopteri > Perciformes > Synanceiidae > Synanceia > Synanceia verrucosa. The sequence continues at coordinate 15,984,822 of CM056562.1, read as the reverse complement.
CCATTGTCATTACACAGATTGCCTTACAGGTCTCCATAGGGTAATTAGGGTGTCTGCCGAGTGTCCACACTAATCCATGTCAATATAAGGCCTGGATTCTACTGAGCATGTTTGGATTTCTCATTTAGGGGTTTGGCAGTAAGACTTGATGACATTCAACTTAAACTCCAGAATGGTTGCTCAGCTTACTATAGTGCAAATGAAGCATATAAAGTGTCTTAAAGCCAGTAAATTAGCATGATTAAATTGCTTATCATAATAATATTGTGTATGACTTTTTTTTGAATAACAGCTTACAACAGTGCTACACTAACATTAAGTGGCTAGTTTGGATGTTTTGAAGTGTGGTTGTGTGAGGTACCTCTCCATAGTCAGTGTGTTATATACAGTAAATGATCAGTTTGGAGACGGAGTAACTGCATCAGATCAAAGAAAGTACTGCTGCAAACAAGACCGGCAGTAAAATATATTTTAGACACCTATAAAAAATAGTATCAGTTTCAATATGTTTTATTTAGAGTGTTTTCACAGATTTACCTTTCCTCAACACAGCTGTAGAGTTTTATGCTCTGGCCAAAGCAACCAGACCAACACCTTCTCTGTTCTGTGAGGTAAACTTTCAATGAAGTCTGGTGGCAACCAGGTAGGCTACATTGTTTTGCACTGACTATGGATTACTTCAAAACATATGAACTATTCCTTTAAAGGAGCAAGACAATTCAAAACCATAACATGAATTTGAAAGAAAATAAATTGAATAAAAATAGTATTTGACTGATAATTTCTTTCATTTCTGGCACTTGTGTAATGTAATATTTATTATTGTAACATTTACAGAGGCACCACAAGTTTATAAGTATATAAATTTAAAAGTTTCACCTCGGACAGTGACCTTTCCCTAAATGACTCTCATCTCACAATATAACCTTGAAGCTGACCTTAGATCTTGATCACTCACAGCCTTCAGTGCAGTCAGAGGACAAACAGGGACACAACCTCAACTCCAAAATCATTCCAATCTAAGCTCGTTCTTCCTCGCTGCTGTAATCAGCCCAGTGCACAGTCTGACAGATCCCTCTGCTGTAATGTGCCACATGTTTTGCCAGCGGACCCGTCACATACTCTGAGGTCCTGTTTAGAATTTGTGTCAACCACAGGCCTCCAAATCACTTTGAAAGTTTCTAGTAATGTTCTGTATAAAAGCACAAGCATATTGATGTACATGTCTTTGTCAACATCCATTCAGCTCACAAAGGGCTGGTTTGGCCGACGGGTTCGTTTTTATATTGAGAACGGATGATAATCCAACCACTGTGGGCTGTGTGATTATATCTTTGATTTTCTAAAGTGGTTCAGAGTTGAGTGTTTGATTGCACTTGTTGTGCAGAATTTAACCGCTTTCATTACATGGAGAAAAATATTCACTTTTATGGCAAAAAAAATATATAATTTGGTTACTTGTTTGCTTTAAAATGACATTTCTTGACATGTATATAGTTTTTTTTTCAGTTCATATTTGAATTAGATGTTAGAGTGCTTTGGTTTGACTAATTATCTCTGGGAGACACGCCAGTGTCTGCAGTGATTTATGTTGCCCACTCAAGATGATTTCTTCCCCCCCTTCCAGGCACATTGTGGTCTGTGGTCATATTACCCTCGAAAGTGTCTCCAACTTCCTCAAAGACTTCCTACACAAGGACAGGGATGATGTCAATGTAGAAATTGTTTTTCTCCATAAGTAAGTTCATTTAATTTTTTTTTTCCTCACCTCCGTGTAGGTTAGCAGAACAATGAAACAATGCACAGTCAGCCTTTGAGCATGTATACGAGGTACACTAACCCCTCTTCTCTTTTCTCTGTGTATTAGTATTTCCCCTAATCTTGAGCTGGAAGCCTTGTTCAAACGCCATTTTACCCAAGTAGAGTTCTACCAGGGATCTGTTCTCAACCCTCACGATCTCGCCAGAGTCAAGGTACAGTCGCTGACAGCACCCTTTGAGAGATACTCCAGATAGCAGTTGTTTGGTTTTAGTGTAGATTAAATTTGACAGATTAAGAGCAGAATTCCATTTTGTAAATCAGTCATTCTGAGTTTTATTTTTATGGGTATGGAGAGCTGAGTAAAGGAGTGCAGGATGACTTTTATCAGTAATATGACTCATTGAAACTGGTCAAACTTAAACCTACTAATTTTGGGCACGCTCAATATGCATTGAAAGTACTGAATATAATGTGAACACATCTGTTTATTCGGTCCCTGCGCTTAGATTGAGTCGGCAGATGCCTGCTTGATCCTAGCCAATAAATACTGTGCAGATCCTGATGCTGAAGATGCGTCCAACATCATGAGGTACTGTGTTCTCTGGACTTTGACATCACTGGAAACTAACTGGCTAGATATGGTGTAAACGTTGTGCCTGTTTTTTATCTGTTAGGGTTATTTCGATCAAGAACTATCATCCCAAAATCAGAATAATCACACAGATGCTACAGTATCACAACAAGGTAAGACGTTTTGGTGCCCTGTGAGATATATATATACATACATACATATATGATTATATTATTATAATAATGTATTATGATTGCTTCACCTCATCTTGGCTCCGTCACAAGGTAGAACATTTCTAACAGGTTATAACTACTGCAGTAGCTGGTTTCATCATAGGTAATTCATAGCAACATAACTCTCACTCATAGGTCACCATAGCTCACTCAAGTCATGCAAATATGCTACATCTCATGACGACTATCGTACAATCTACACTATATAAAAGTTATGTGTTGCTTTGTGTTGACGTTAACAGATATTTCAAGACACATTGTTATGTAATAATTCCTCAAGGGCTTATTCATGGTTATATTTGTGAGAATGACACCCTTCAAAAATAGCCTTCTTGTGCATGTGTTTCTGTAAATGACATGTTTGAGAGTTGGCTAACTCATAACTAAATCCAATAGTTGAAAATGTATTGATTTCAAGGGAAAATTCAACATTTTGGGAAAAAGAATTTGCCATTACGTGGTAAATAAAGTACAGGTGTATTTTTTGACTGATGTAAGTGACTTCCTATATTTGGCTGGCAAATGTTTTCCTTTTTTTTTTGCTAAGATAAGCTAAGCAGCTGTGGCTGTAGCTCTATACTGACCATCCAAACACAAGAGTGATATTGATCCTCTCGTCTTTTTGCCAGAAAGCGAATAAACATATTTCCCAAAATGTTCAAAGTATGCCTTTCAGAAATATAAATCAGCAATTTTCCGTGCCCTGTGACACCTCCTCTGTCTGTTGTGTGATGAAGGCCCATCTGCTGAACATTCCCAGCTGGAACTGGAAGGAGGGTGACGATGCTATCTGCCTGGCGGAGCTGAAGGCAGGCTTCATTGCCCAGAGCTGTCTGGCCCAGGGCCTGTCCACCATGCTGGCCAACCTCTTCTCTATGAGGTCCTTCATTGAGGTAACACAGAGGACAATATTAACTTGCTTTGTCTCCGTCACTCTCTCTGAACAGACTGAAGTAATATGGATGAATGAATTATCACGTCGCGTTTTGGTAAATCCGATGATTTATTCGGGGGTTGAAGGCAAGGCTGTTATAAGTGGATACAGTAGGTCCTCTGCTGACAGATGGACTAGATCTATCAAACGCAGTACATTCCCTGGAAAATTTAGACGTCTTTGTCCAGAGAAGAACTTCCATTCGAGTGTTTTCAGTTGTCCTGGCACATCATATTTTACTGTGACATTTCATATGGAATCTGTTTAGTGTTTCTGTGGTTCAAAATTGAAGAGGTGCTTGTCTCAATCAAAGAGCTGTTCTCTTGTCAGAAACATGATGGATCAGCTTATAATGACCGGGCTGATGTTGTGCAGCGGAACATCTGCAGACCACATTGGGACGGCTATTGGAAGGAAAACTGTTTTTCTTATCCTCACATCTGACATTTCCGTGCTTGTTTTTTTGTCAGATTGAGGAGGACACATGGCAGAAGTATTACCTAGAAGGGGTGGCTAACGAGATGTACACAGAGTATTTGTCCAGTGCCTTTGTCGGCCTCACCTTCCCCACTGTCTGCGAGTAAGTACTAATCTTCCCACGCTCAGCAAGCCCACTGTCAGCGGGTAGGTGCAGCTAACAACTCTGAAGTGGAGAAAGAAACATCAAGAAGTGAATTTCAAAGGTGTTTTGAACACATCAGTCATTTTCTTACACACTGCTGTCCGCTAACAAGTGCACATGTTTTACAGGCTGTGTTACGTGAAGCTGAAGCTTTTGCTCATCGCCATTGAATACAAGTCCGAGCAGAGAGAGAGCAGGTTTGTTTGTTGCATCTTTCCTCCACTAACATCAACTGGAAATGTGTTGAAAGTGTCTCTCTACAAGTGGATCTTCTGGTATCTTATATTTTCCCGAGGATCTTCTTAACAGCTGGTATTTGTATTACATTTGGTGACATTGAGTTGGTGAATGACATCTGAATGATAGCATGCCGAATATGAGCATTAGTACACACAGCTAGAAAGCACTTAGATGTCACATTCCTCTGCCAAGGCTGCAGAGTCATCTTGAATTCCTGTTACTCATGTTAGTGTGCCAAATGTGTGGTGGTACATGAGAAATTAGCAGAAATGTTTTTTAAATCCTCTCTCGCTAGCTTAAGATGCTAAACACAGAAACGTTCCTTGATATGTAATTTAATTATGAGAACAATGTTTTGGAATATCATTTTATCAAAGGTATCAGCGCAGATGTGCTGCAATAAATGTTAAATATCTTGTTGAAAATTGATTACAGACAGTATTTTTTGTCTTTCTTTAATTATATTTTTCTGTCAAGATTCACACATAAATAATTTATTTGCTGCATATTTTGAATCTCATGTCTTGTTTTTCCCTGTTCAGTCTGTATGGTAACCACTAACTCGACATCAGTGTCAGTTTTACCACCGATAACGACATGAGGTGTTGTTTCTTCTGTAATCTCAATTGCCAAATCTCACCCACCCTTCCCCATTCACCTGTGTCAAATGTTTTTGTGTACTGACAGTGTTGTATTGCAAATGATGCTCATTTATTTGACATTACAAGCTAAAACCAATCGTTCATTATTTTTGACATAATGAAATTTCGAGTGCTGTACTTTTTACATAGAAGTAGTTTTTTTGTCATGAATGATGAAGACATAATTTTCCTTACACCTACAGATCTTTTCTACAAGATGTACTGTCACAGTATTCAGTGCCATTTGATTAACTCATGCTCTTTTCAAGAGATAACTACCTTCAAAGTCCCCAAAAAATATTTTTTTTTATTAAACAGTCATTTTTTTTAGGTGCAAGGACCTCATCATCGGACAAACATGAAATAGCTGATAACTTGTGTGTCTGTACAGAGTTGCACCATGTGCTGCCATATAAGTCATATCTACTAAATGAGCAGAGAAACATTAAAAACAGTCACATTCTCCTCTTCTTTTATGTCCATGATAACTGTTTGATTTGAGATTTTTTCTTGTTGTTTGCAGAAGCCGAAAGCGGTATGCCCTCTACCTTATCTTACTTCCAAAGTTCAGCCCAATCTCCACCACTTTAAAGCCTCTGACTTTGGGACTTTCCCCAAGGATATTTTTCCAAACATTATCTCACAGGCCTCTTTTTCTAACTCTTTTTTTATGGTGTCCCTTGTGCTTAATGCACTAACTTCTTTGCAGGCAGAGAGAGGATAGATAAATTGGACATGTTTGTAGAAGTGCCGTTTCTTTGTCTTTGCTGTTGTCGCTGTACCAAGGCCAAACACTCACCTCTCTCCATATCTACCTCTTATTTGATCCTTTCACTTTTGTCCTTTTTACCAGTCCTTTGCTTAGTTTTTTTTCTCTCACTTTCAGTTCATTTTCAGTGTTACTCAGTTCTTATGTGTGTTTCTAACGCAGTGCTTCATGGTTCTTTGACTCACATGTTTGTTTACACACTTAGACCCTCATAATATTCATGAAATAAATTGACTGATTATCCACCATTGCTGTACTGTAGCCAGTGGCTGATATGATAGCATGTCTTTCTCTTCATGGTTTTATTACACCAGCAGCACCCTCATCAGTCATTGTTTTTCATGATTTCACACAATAGAAAGGCAAGGAGCTGTTGAATTAGGATAGCATTAAGTTGGTCCAAACTGAAATTTAACAACCATAAGCTACGATTTTCACGAGTGCCCCACATTTCACTTTTACATTCCATCACCCTCTCATGTTCTCAACGCTAAATGTATATCCACCTGTGCATGTCTGTGCATCTGGTTTACGCGTGATTACCTTGAGAGAGAGAGAGAGAGTGTGAACGAATGTGCATTTCTTGTGTGTCTCAGCCACTATGTCCAGTCATGCTCGTTCGTCTCTCGAGTAGATGTTCTTAAGTGAGGTCACTTCCTGTCAGTTTGGTGTTTGGGAAACAATCCAACTGCACAGAAGTTACTGCAACCGTCTGCATCTACGTACCTGTCCTTATACCTGTACTGCAGTGGCTATGCCTTTTTGTTTGATTATTGTCCTTTTCATGGTGACTGCATGCAATGACACTATCACATAAAATGTGTGATGCTTGCCTTTGTTGCTCACAATATGAGGTTTTGATGCTTTTTAAGCTTCTATTCACCAGTTTGCACCGAAGAAAAATGTCTTGGATAGTTACTTGTGTAAAATCTCAGATTTGGGCAGCAATGTTTGTGGAACTGTCTTGATTCGATCTGTTCCTTTCATTTATTTTCACTAAAGAGCATGCCAGGTGGTACTGCCTGTTTACTTCTCTGGGGGCCATTCAATCTGCGTGAATGTTAGATGCTGTTTTACTTTTTGAAAAGCAAAATGTGCAAGGAAGAAATCTGATCTGCATGTCTGGTGCAATTTGATCACAGCCTGATATGTGTATGGATTTAATTGCTCCCTTAATATTTCTGTTTATTTTCTCCAGTGTAGCCTTTTCCAGAGCCCAGAGGAAAGATGTAGTCAGAGATATTTTCTCAGATGTAGCCTACCACTTCACTCCTAGTCTACACAGATAACATACTCTTTCCAAATGAGTCACTAAAATGTCACAAATGAGTTATGTAAAGGAACAATGTGTAAGATTTTGGGGGATCTACTGACAGAAATGGAATATGATATTTTCTTTAGTGTATAATCATGTAAAAACCTGTTTCTTAGCTTAGAATGAGCCCTTTAATGTCCTCTTCATGGGGTAGCCCAGAACAGACAAACCAAAAGTTTTTAGTTTACCGTCTGACTTCTGTTGCTCTTTAAGTAGTATTATGATGGTGAATGTAGGAGCCAAAATGTGTATTTGGCTTGTGTCATTTGTTATTATTATTTGCTTAGTCTGCACACATTATTTTTAGTTACTACTGTCTACTTTCCAGTAATGGACACTGAGGTGAGGGTTCACTGTTCATTTGGATGGAAGGGTCTAATATTTTCTACTTAACGCATTCAAATGTTAATGCTTTTAATTATTTTCATTTAACAATAGTCACAGAGCCTACCCTACTGAGCCTCTTCACTCAGCTGCTGTGTCTTTGAAACAGAAGGTTAAACAAAGTGGTAGCGGTCAGTTACAAGCTGCAATTTAGATGTTGCCAAATCCTACACACTGTGCCTTTAATAAAAAAAAAATAAAAAAAAAATTGAGTTGTCAAAAAGCATGTTACCACTGACAGTAGTTTATTAGTATGATAAGTATTATTCTCACAAATTAACAGAGGTTTTAGTTAAAAATAGAGTAGAAGGATGGAATAAAAAGAAGAATCAGTAGTTCACCGTCATTCATCTGGGCTCGTCAAACATTTTGAAGGAGTGTGAACCTTAAAGGTTTGTGGGTTCACTGTTTTGATTTCTTAGTAACACACTCACATCATTGATGATTGTTGCCCACAGGTAACCATTAATGACCAGGGTGTGTGTGCGTGCGTGTGTGTGTGTGTGTGTGTGTGTGTGTATACAGTATGTGTGTGCGGTGTCTACTCTCTGTGTCAGTCTAATTAATGGGGAATGATACAGCTAGTTGCTTAAAATTGCTCAAACTGGTCCCCTTCCAAAATACTTTGGCTAATATATTACATTTATAATACATATACTGTATATATATATATATATATATATACACACACACTGTATACACTTTCTGGATATGCGTTCCAATTATTTTCACACTATAATTGTGAGTTAATCCTCCTTTGGACTTCACTACTGGACTTTTATAGAGTCGCTGTGTGCTATCAGCCCCTAGAGCAGACACGAAAAAAGAGCTGTTCATTCCCTTACATCCCACTGTCAGTTACTAACCGAGATAACAACACTTGCTGTACATTCTCTGTACTGCAGCCATGTCTAAGTGGCCGTCATAACGTTTGTTTTGACTAGATGACTGTATTTGAGTGCTGACACTAAAACCACCACATAGCCATAATTTTAATTCTTTCTGCCCTTGTCCCTTTTACTTGTACCTCTCTGTACCCCCATCCCCCCTTCTCACCCCTGGGGCAAACCACTACCATTCTGTAAAGAAAAGAATTAAAATTCAATGTGCGATCATATTGTTGTACATTCTGTCCATCCATGTGAGTATCACATCAGCAAATTGCCCCAAAAAACAGAGGAGGTGTTGTTTTTATGACAACACGTAGGACACAAACCGAGCTCTCAAATGTTTAGCAGGGATGACGTGTTGACAATAATGCAAAGCAAAATGCATGTCCGATCAACGGCTTCAACAAGTCTATGTACCATTCCTCTTGATTAGCATGTTGTGTGCATGAGCTGAGCATTGTCCAGAGAGTTAATGAGCACCATGTGTCTATTTCTCTGACAACCCAGCATCCTCATCAACCCAGGCAACCATGTCAAGATGCAGGAAGGAACGCTGGGATTCTTTATCGCCAGTGACGCCAAAGAAGTAAAGAGGTAATCCCGCCATCCTGATGAACAACTGATGACTGTCAAACGTACAGTTTGATGAACATTTCTACTGTGTCACTTTTAGAGCATTTTTCTACTGCAAAGCTTGTCATGATGACATCACAGACCCTAAGCGGATCAAGAAGTGTGGCTGCAAACGACGTGAGTTTCTGCGCCTTTATTTGTGCCCCACCAACACAACTTCCCTCTTCCAACACACCCTCCTGCCTGTCTCATTATACTTAAGGTTTCACTCGTGTCAGCATTAATGTGTGACCTCTCACTGTGTCATTGTTCTCCTGTACCATGGCACTGTGTTTTTAAGGTAATATCTTGTATATTGTCACACCCTTATACCCATAGGAAAGTGTTTGTTATGGGTCCCATTTGAACGTTCCCATTTAACATCCATTCTGATACAATTCTCAGTCGATATCTGATTTGTTTTTCTCCTAGTAGTGTCATGCTTGAGTATGTTTTCTTTATCCACACAAACATGACATTCACAGGAGTACAAGAATTATGACCAATGGACAATAGATATGATTGAAATTGTATTATTTGAAAGTTGGACAGACAGTTTACATACTGTAAATCCCTCTGTCCCATTGATGTTTGGGACACTTTTTACAATAACACAAGTAGTAGCATGACAAGCTTATAATATACATCTAAACCATGCGCATGAGATAATGAGCTTTTCCCTATTACATAAAATATTAGTGGATATGACCCACTGTGTTATATTTTCTTTACATGCAAATGCTCTTGTCAAGCTTAGACAATAGGCAAATGCCCCTGTCAGATGGATAGTTTCCACCTTTATTTATGCAGACATAACATTACCATCAAGGCAGGAACAGCACATGACCTATGCACAGTAGTCACATGTCAGGACATGTTAGCCACAGGATAAATAATTCAGGAGAATATCTCATATTTCCACAAAAGGTCAAAGACAATTACTGTGAGCAGCCCGTTCCAGACAAATCCTGGTTCTAAAATAGACGACCGCCATTTCTTTCTTTTGTCTGTGTGATTTCAAATACTCGGACAATCCCTCGCTTTCCCAGCTCAGAACAATCAACAGGCCTTTCACACCCTGCTTTCATTTAGAGGTTTACTTCTGTTTGCTTTCTTAATATGTTCTTCGTCTCAGAGCCAAGCAATGGACTTGGTGTTATGTTTTATCCTATTAGTTTCCAACAAGACAGATGCATTTAGAAAGGAGACAGTTCCATTACTGTCTTACAGTGTGTTCTGTTCTACCATGTTTTGTTCTCTTCTGTTCTTTTTTCCGCATGTTTCTTTATAACCAGTGACACACTTTTTGATGTATTTCCTTCCCTGCTGCCATTGGAAAACACCACTTTATTTTAACTACTCACTGGTAGTGATTTATTGTGAGTAAAAAGAAAATGGCTGTACTATTTACCCAAAGTTCAGTGCAAGTGTTTTTTCACCTCTTCAGCAAATAGTATACTGTATATATGTTGCATGTACCAGTGTAGCTTCTGCATCCCTCTCCTCGCCTCTCATTTCTACTGTACACTGTGCTCAGACCAGACCAGAACCAAAACAGCTGAAATCAAACTCACACCAGCATCAGGCCTCCTCATCACAGCCCCAGTCAGCTGATGCTCTCACTAGTTGGAAATGACGATTAGATAGATTGTGACTTTTATCGGATGTGGCCAGTGAGCTCAGCAGTTTTTCCCTCACTATTTAATCATCAAACCACACTCATATTTTGGCATTTGGAAGCCAATCTGTTGCAAGTCTGATGTCATTACCCACGATTAACCTCCTCACAGTGTCATGATCTAAGAAAGTACCAAAGGAAAGTAAATCTGAGATGTCATACGGTAATCATAGATTTAGAAGAGCTAACACATGGAGAGGAAAATTAACAACAACCACTGAGGTTTATGTTGATCTGCTTTCTGTCAAAGGAGGTTTTGTACGCCGCTGTGCTTTCAGAGAGCAGAAAATGTCCTTGTGGGGAAGTTCTGCAAATCTGAACCAGCTAGGTTGCCAAAACACAATCAAAACAATCTGGTCTCCCCCTTTGCCCCACTTCTCTGTGATCTCAGCCCCTTTCTAAACTCTGGGTTCCTCGCCCTGCTCTGGCAGAGGTTTTGGAGATCATCAGCTCCTCTCAGAATTGAAATGTCACCACACCAGTGTTGTGCATTTCATTTTTTTTCTTTACTCCCCTGCACTGGGATGAAGTCCATTAGCAATACAGTATTAATTGTTATAGTGTGAGATTGCCACTAGATGGCAGTGTCGTGCCAGAGTCATGTTCAGTAGTACAATATTTAAGTGGTGATGTCTGTAGAGGAAACTTAAAATCCCCTTAAACCTGTTCAACAAAAATGCAAGGATCAAATCTGAGTGTTTCTGTCCTTCTGGGATAACAAATTTCAAAATCTGTAGTTTCATCACGTTGTCGTCTTCTGTTTATATGATAAATGATGATAGCCAGGGTTGGGGTGGGGTGTGTGTTTGTGCAGCAAGGTGCTTTTCCAAGGGAAAAAAACAATTGTCTTTAGCCTTCACTGCAATACACTCAAAAAGTTCAACTCTTGAGCTTCTCTAACACAAGCATTTTCCTTGCACTCTTGCTGAATAAGGAAGCCTTTGGGGCATACGAGAATGCTGCTTTCTTTGGGACATCCTTTGTATTCAACATAGCGCCCTGATAGCTTCTGTTCCAGTATGTTGTGCCTTGGTGGATTATAGGAGATGGTGACTGATAGCTTCCATGCAGAGAGTTCATCAGGGCAGACGTCATGTTGAATCTTCAACTAGGAATGCCCTCCATTGGACTCCTTATCATTGTAGGCCAGAATCTGTGTATTTGTGAAGTCAAAGACATTGTCAGTGTGTGTGCGTGTGCGTCTTGTGCTTTCCATTACTCCCCTTCCATGTGTCAATAATCTACATTATAAACATATATGTTCTGTGGTCCGAATGCTTTTAAGCAAAACGCTGAAGTTAAGAAATTCCAGCATGAAAGTGATGGCCCTTCTGCACCTTGTCTGCCCTTCCACCCAAACTGTTTCAACACTGTGAACAGTTATCTCTGTACCTCCCCTTGTTGCTAAGACCCAAACATCTGCATGCTTATTACATGCTCATAAGGCATGTGTGCATGCCACAGGATTCAACAGTCCCTGGGGCCTTCATCCTACAGGTTATGATCTGCGTTTCCCATTCTTTCCTTGGCCAGAAGCTGAAACATGTTACTTCATTCAAGGTCTTATTTGTCTTACATGACTCTGAGTCAAAGATGCTGAAAGTGTCTCTGTAAAGGTGACAGACGGTATTAGTCTGCTGTCTGTTTGCACCTCGGCAATGAGAGAATGGGGACCAGGGACTGTTTCTGCCCAGAGTCACAGCAATCTAGATGTGCTACTCTGGGGGACTTTCACTCCTGCTTCCCTCGGGGTTCAGAGCTTCACACACACACACACACACACACACACACACACACACACACATTACAAAGACAGCTTACAGCTTTTTGGCTGCAGGCTGGCTGGTAGTCATGGAGTTTATTCTTGTGTAATGCTACATTCACATCCAGTCTTACCTGAACTGGAGCACGTATTCCCTATTCTCCAGCTTCCTTGGAATGATTATTTAAAATAAACATCAATAAAATACTTTGATGCAGTCATTATATCATTGACGTTGATCCCTGCAAATATACAGTAAGAGCGATGATGCAGGCTACATACAGTACTTACTGCATGGCTAATGAGTAACAAATGGCATTTTGAGCTTTAATCCCGCCGCTCCCAGTGTAAAAAAATACACTTCTTCTTATTTACTACTTCTTATTTATCAAAAGCTGAAAAGTAATAATGAAATCATTTCCCCCTTAATTTTATCCACTGTGATTTTATTTTGAAATGCCAGAATAGTGACTCTCAATTACCCTATTAACTTGCAAGTTTTATGCCCTGATTTTATTGAGTGGAGATAATTAAAACATAAAAATATATGTATATGTAATGGCCCATGCAATATTTTCACCTCATACACTGAGGCTTATCAAAATCAATGTTGTTTCTGTTTCTCTATCAATCAGAATAAAAGCTGTCCTTGATACAAACAAACCAGATGCCTCAAACAGCACGAGAACATTCTATTTGGATGTATTTGGATATAAATAATGACAACATTAAGGATAATGGTAACAGAAAAGTATAGACCATGTGTCCCTGTTTATTTCCTGTTGCAGTGTATATGAATGATATGACCGCTGACAGGATGTAAACACGGACCCAAGCTGTTGCCTAGCAATGCAATTTCATTGAAACATACACATTTGAGTGAAGCCTCTCTTGGGGAGCGGAGCAGTGAAACTACAGGTGTGAATATGCAGGAGCATGAATTGTCCTGTCTAGCCATTAGAATAGTGTGATGCCTTGGACAGAACCGCTACAGCTGCATGATGGGATACAGGTACGTGATCCACTCCTTTAGCCGAATGGGTAGAGGATGTACAAATGTATGAAACATTGTATGAGGTTTGCCGCTGAAGACATTGCTCGTGCCTCTCTTCCCTGAATGCCTCCCTCCCTCTCTCCTTTCTCCTCAACCCCTCTTTCCCACTGTTATAGTTTTGCCTTTTTGACATGTTACAGCCTTAGCACACAGCTTGACCTCTCCAGACTGTGTCAACAAGAACAAAAAATAATGTGCTGGCATATGATTATTCTGTTATTAATATTGTTGGGTCCAAATTTGACAATACATTTTAAAAACAAGCTGAATTTGACGACTTGTTGCATTGAATTTTGAGTAAATCTCTGTGCTACGAGTATGTTAATTTGGGGCTCAAGTCTGTGGGAGCAGGTGGCTAAGGCTTGCACTTTCTGATGAAGTTACCGTCCGACTTCCCCATGGATGAATATTTCTCCTTTTGCCATTAACCTGCTGCTTTTCCTCTCCTCTCATCCCAAAACCTGACTGTAGCCAAGATGTCCGTCTACAAACGAATGAAACTGGCATGTTGTTTTGATTGCGGCCGTTCAGAGCAAGACTGCTCTTGCATGTCAGGCAGTGTACATAGTAACATGGACACCCTTCAGAGGGCCTACCCACTTTCCTCTGTCTCTGTTCATGATTGCGCAACCACTTTACGTGCCTGTAAGTTACACCGCCCCACACATGCTGTTACGTGTCTGTGGTGTGCGCTCTGTGTGTGTTTTGTACCGTGCAGAGGTACTCTATGTGTGTGTGTCCGTGATGTTGTCTATGTGATGTGCTCTGTAAACCGTGACGCCATAGTTTGTGTAGCTGTGCAATGCGTGAATTTTATTATTTGTTTCTTTCACTCGGTACCTCTATCTTAGTTTTTTGTGTGAAGTTTATTTGATCTCCTATTTTTAAACTCCTATTTTTTTGTTATTCATATTTGAAATTCATCCCTTTTTTCAGTTTTTCATCATTTTAGTTTTGATTTCCTGAGTGTTCTGTGTGGTGGGTAAGTGGTGGTGTGCCTCTGTGGTGCTGCTGTACTGTACAGTACTGTAGGTGTTAGACATGTGGCTACCGCATGCTGCATCAGCCATGCAGTTGTCTGATGATATCACTATTGGATTTAATGTGTTTTGAACTGTCTAAGGTAAGATGTCTGTATATACAAAAATGGAACATATTTTGTCCTCAAGGTTTTATCCTGCTATATAATGCTTATGTTTGTTAAATTATTGTCTGTACTTTGAAAGTCCTTAGAAAAACTCCACTGTTTTCAGTTTGTACACTTTTCAGTTAAAGCAGATTTGCTTCTCTTTCGTTTCTTCTTTTTTTTCTCTTTTACCTTTGACTTAACCTTACCATCGACAGCGCAGAGTTTTTATGTTCACTTTAATGCAGAAGATGAGAGAAAATCACATCTGAAACAGCGGTTTGAAGATTTCTAACAGCCTTGCAGCCGAGCCTTATAAATGAGGAGCTGTGCATAGATGTTAAAACACATTTTTTATTGGTGACACCGGTTCAGGAAAGGAACTAATAATATCTCAAGCGACTGAAATGCCCTTTGACTCTAGTAGGCAATTAGAGGAGAATGAGAACCAGAAGAACACACACAATTTTGCCCACAATTATCACTGTTTTTTGGACAGAACATGTCAGAATGTAGTGTATAAAATGTCCTGCTCAGCTTTTGATTGCAAGTGTTTGAAATTGTTTCTTTAACAGTCTGCGACACGTACACTGCGTGAGAGAGGAGGGAGGAGAATTAGGAGGAAGGAGGGGAAAATAGATAGAGAATAGAAGGTGAGGAGACAAAAAAATAAAACAAGAACTACAAAATAGTGATAGCTGGCTTGATAAAGAAAAGGTAGGAGGACAGAAGCTCCTATCACATCACCTTCCTTTCGATTTTCCTTTTTGAGCGGATGGGAAATACTAAATTGCCTGTCAATTACACATGGCAGCAGTAGGCTTAGCTATCAGAGCCTTGGGTTCAGACATACAGATCTGATTTCCTCCTCAACATTCACCACACCGTCTGCCGACTCAGCCTAGATTAGTGTCAAACGTGCCATGATGAGTTTGGCTTGGCCTCTTGTAGTTCGGCCTGCGCTGATATCCCCCGGTACCAATTACTGGCCATTACATGGTTACTGATCTCACTTCTCCCTCAACCCCCTGTAGGATTTCAGGAAAGCCTTCCTCTGTCTTAGGTTTCTTTTCCCTTTTTAACTCTGACTTTGTCTGAACAAAGACAGTTTAGTAAAGGGTGCATTGGGCTTTGTCAGTCAGGGTTTGTTGGATTTCCTCTCCCTGTTTCCCCTCTTTTTTTTCTCCCCCCCCCACCAGACTGAGAGGATAAGACGTCTTTATCCATGATGACTTCATGCCCTTGTGCATCTGAACCAGATTTTCCTGAGCCTGAGTACTTGGATAATTGGTTTCTTGGATAGCAGTCTTTCATTTAATGCACTTTGCGTTCTGATGAGTCACATTCGGACCACACAAACACAGTGCAAGGCCTGGTTAATGGTCAAGTAGACACAAACCTCTGTTGCTTAATGACTATTAATGGTATGATATTTAATTAATATCCATTAATGTGGAGTCGTTCAAGGGGTTTAGTGAGTAAAGTGATGTTAGGTGAAATGGACAAACTTCTTGTGCACATAAAGTAATCTCTGAACAAATAAGCTAATTTAACACAGTCTTCTCTTACTAGAGGGCATTCATAAAGACATTCTGCTATTTCAACAGTTCTGATGGTTCTCTTTGGTCAGACACTGAATAATCAGAGTGAAAATTAGATGAGACATTTTTTTCAGATATGAATGATGCCAGATTAGGACAGAAGTGGGCATGGCAAGCAGTTTTTGACACTTAAAAAATATTAGTAATTCTGTGTTGTTGTCTTTTTGGTCTGGATATTACTTACATATGGTCTTTCTTTGTGACCTGACCATCATCGCTGTTGGCCAGCTTCCTTCAGTGATAAAAGCCCCAAGATGTGACAGATTTTATATAATGGGAAAGCTGATGTTTTCTGTAAAGCTGGGCTATGGACGAGGGTTGAGGACCCGGGGCTCGGGAGATGCTTTCGCCTTGTCCACGGCCATCTGGGCTGTGTGTGTGCGTGCATGAGCGCGTCTTGTTGTGTGCGTGTGGAACGACATGCACTTCTATCTCTCGTGTCCGTGCATGTGTGTGCATCTGCATCTCATTGCTGGGGACCTTATCTATCCTGACATGGAAATTATGTTTGCATTTTCATTTTCCCAGCCCTGCTGGTCTGTCACCAAACTTGCCCTGACAGCTCCTGTCCACCAGGCAGGCTTGGTCCTCCCCCCTCCCCACCCTCCTACCCTCTGTCCTACGCCGCCTTGCTACGCCCCAGATGCTAGCCAGTTAGTCTGCCGCCTCTGTGGTGCGGGCAGATTGCTAGAGACAGATGCCAGGGCCACTGTGGGTCCCTGTTTGAGGATCTGTGTCATAGGCCAGCCCTGGGCCTTCATTGTGACCTTTACTGCTGGAAGAGACTCTGGGAAAGAGTGGGGAGTGTCAGCAGCTCAGAGCTCAGTTCAAGTGCCCACTGTACCAGTACTTCCATCTCTACCAGTCATCAGTGCCTCCTCAGTAAAGATTGTCAACTGTGATTCCCAAATAGTTAATAATACTGGCATATGTGGGGATCTTAGTCAGCTCTTTTTAAAGATCAACTGATAAGATTAAGAAGTATAGCATTGAACTCTTTTAAAAATCTCTATTTGTGCAAGAGATGTGGACTGCATGTAAAGGTTGAGTGGCTTTGCCTTTGTGCTTTGTTACCATGGCTGTCTTGAGTAGCGAGTGCCTGCTGTCTGTGTGGACGCACTCAAGTATGGAGCCGCTATCTTTTGTTCCCCATGGTGGCTTTATTTGTTCCAACTACAGACTGTAAAATGTAGCATATAATGATGTTTTTTTAATGAGAAACATTGTTGTCTCCTGCTGAAACTTTTTATATATATAAAATCAGCCATTAGTCTTTCATTGCATCTCATTACATATTAAGAACACTTAGCTAAAAGCATGGCTCAATCTGAGAACAGACAGTTCTTTCACCTGTCTGTCTATTTTGTGCCATCATGCTTTAATCGTCACCACCATTAGGATTTTTCATGATTTTTAATTATTTGTACCTTTTTTAATTTTTGATTTTATGCCCTCATGCCTTTCACTGATAGTACTTATTTGTAGTTACGTTTGATCTCATTTCCATCCACCGCTCTTATGTTGATGTCTCTATATCCTAATGTGTCTGTTTCATTACATCCTATCTCCCTCTGTGTGACCTGCCACTTGTCTTTGCATTCTCCTCAGCCAAATATAAGTATAATGGATTTGTCAGATCACGTAAGTGTGTTTCTCTGTCCTTCTCCATTCTGCTCCAGCTCTATGTTTTAGACTGCAGACCCCTCACTATGTCATGTAACCTAATTAGCACTAATGATTTGCTTTAGTTTTTGCTTTGTTGTCCCTTATTCCCTTGTAGAAAATACTGATGCTGTCTTGTGTCTTTTACGGACACAAAATAAACTCAGTGTAACCAGTGTTAAATTATTTAAAATGTTTATTCTAACTCCAAATCATTTTTTACATGTGATGACAAGGAATTCAAAATAATGAGTTCCTGGTATTTATAGCTACTGACAAGAACTTACTTTGTGTTTTGATAATACCATGTAGTTCCATAAAATATTCTTTTTGTATTGTGGTGCATGTAGCAGCAGATGGCGCTACAACACCAGGGAACAGTGGAAGTCAGAAAGAGGCTGGCGTTCGATTCAAAGCTGATTGCAATTTAGGTAAATCATAAATAATTGCATTATTTTTTTTACTCCTCTGACTAAGAATACATTTAGTTTTGCAATGCTATTTGTCACTTCTAACATTTGTACATTTCCATTCAATGTATCTGTTCTTATTAAGCATATTGACATTGTAGGCATTTTTTGTTTCCTCTTTGAAATAGTGGCTGCCTCTTAGCAGAACTTAAAGCGATTGCAGGTCCCACAAAATCAACTTTAGTTTTATATATAAAAAAAACAATGCATGGCATAAAAAAAGCTTTTACATGCAGTTTGCAATGCAGGTGGAGGACAAAGCTTGCTCATGCAGCAAACATTGTACAGGCAAAAAGCCAGCTTAGCTCACATATAAAAGTAAACATTTGCTTTTGCTCTGCCTCATCATCCACTTCTGCGTTGGGTCACGACGCCATGATCAGGCTCGCATGCAGGGACAATACCATCATGTGATTAGCATTTGGGGAAGGGACAGTTGCCGTCTGGGTTGTTCAGGATGCACGGTGGAGCTGCCAGGGCCTGTGAGTGCTCTCTAACGCTGCACCGTGTTTGACAAGGGCCAGATGAATCCAGGAGCTATCGGTGGCGCCCTGTAAATCAAGGAGGCAGCTGACGGCTGGGATAAACGTCTGTTTATCGCCCGGGGCCACCCAAGCATGCTCTCCCTCAGACAACCGACCACGCACCATTGTACCAAAACGAGGAAAGGGGCTCCCTCTCTCCCATTCAACTTTACAGCAACTTCAACACATGCAAACATGCAGGTTGACTCTGCAGCCTCAGTGTGTGTGTGTGTGTGTGTGTGTGTGTGTGTGTGTGTGTGTGTGTGTGTGTGTGTGGTTGAACATCAGTATTTATTCTCATATTAGACACAGACACTGGACATACTGTGATTACTGTGAAAGTTACAGTAAAAATCTGCATGTTTGAGAATAAAATAACTACATTTTGGGTTTGGACTCAAACCACATTTCTTTGCTCATTCCTAAATGAATCATTTTTAAAGTTTAACAATACAGCATTTTTGAATTAGTAATATTATAAATTATTAGTTTTGTATTTCCTGCAGTGAAAGTACTGTGCTACACGTTATGCTTGAAATGACACAGTATCTGATTGGATTTGACTGGCTTTAGCCAAGCCGTGCATGTCTTGCTTTGGTCTCAGAAAGTGTAGCACAACAGAAAAAGAAATTACAGAGAGGCTTGCTTGCTAAATGAAATGAAGTAAAATGTCACTGTAAAGATGTGAATCAGACCGTGTGCCGTAGATAAGAGACGTTGAAGTTTCAGTTCCATTCATAGTAAATAATTAAATGATAAATGATTCCTACTTTTATGACATGCATAAAAATCAGAATTTACTTAATCAAATTACTAAAATGAGAAAAATACCTCTTTTACAGAAAAGTGATCCTGACACAGGATTTTTAAAAGTGATCACTATTTCATTTCTCACATATTTGTTTCTAGTCAGTGAATTGTCTTTATTTACCTATTGGCTTGTTAGCATAAATACTGATGAAACATTCGTATAATTTAAAACAAATAGTGCAAATTATGACACTAGTTAATTCTTTACAGTTTAATTACTAACTAATTCATGAGAATTAATACAGATTTTCTCACACTTCTTATTCTCCATTGTTTGACAGTAATGGCTGAAGTTAGACCGTCTTTTCAAAACCAATCAGTTAAAACCACCGGCTGCAACTCCACCTCCATCACCACAAATGCTTTCCTTCACAACAACTTGCACCCCAACCAGGAGCCCCTGTTCAACCCGGGCAAAGTCAACATCCCCCTTGTTAATAACCGTAAAGGAAGCCTGCTCCCCATGGGGCCGGGGCCTGGGGCAGACCCCTTGAAAGTACGCCTCAGTATCTCAGGCCCAGGAGACGTGGTGGCCAGATCCCTGGCTGAAAGTCGGCTGAACCGGGCCTGCAGTCTGCCGGTGAAATACCGCTACCACCCCAGTAATGCCATGCTGCTCAGTCACAGTAGGCACTGTAGGTTGCCCCCCTCAGCGGGATGCATCAGTCAGTAACCCCGCCTGTCCCGTCCCTTCATTTTTGTCTTATTTTGCTGCATGAAGGTTTACTCTGCTGGAGCTGCTGCTGTTGTTGCTCCTGCTGCTTTGCACGGATATGCCTGCTAGTGCAGTGGCTGCTGTACTGTCTACACAGGGTGACTTACTAACTGAGGAGTGCTAACACATTTGGATTTATAATTTAAAAAAAGAGTTCAGTATGTATTTTGAGAAATGGTGCAGGAGTTGTAAGGTAGACATCTGAAAAAAGTAAGTTTAATCATTTACTGTAACAGCTTTTATTACCCAGGGGCTGCATATCCTTTTATTGTTGTGGATGTAAATGAACAGTGTTGACTGTCAACAAATTCAGTTTAAACCAGGAGGAGTTTGTTTAAACAATATGGCAAGGAATGCATATTGTCTGATGTGATATTTTCAAAGCACATTAGAGAGAAAATTATTTGTAAAGTGGAAAGTGCTTGCAATATTAGCTATTCCAAATGCCCAAATGCATAAAGGAAATGTCAGAGAATGACATTTTATTAGAAGGCAAAGAAACATTTCTTATCTTTTATTAGCAAAAATAGGTGACAGTCTAGGATGGGCGCTCCAGACAGTAATGAATTTACACATGCTTGGAATAGTCACGGCTTGCAGCGTGCACATTGATTTGCACTAATATCATGCTGTGTTGTTGATTTCTAACCAAAGGACTAATACGGGTTTGAAGTGACGGTGCACTTGGCATTTGCGCTGGGAGAGTGCAGAGTGGATAGGAGTATCTGGGTGCCTGTCTGGAAGCTCTTGAAACTCGCAGACAGTAGTGAAGATCAGACTACTGTTAGCTTGCCTGAAATCTTCAGACAGCTAGGCCTGGCCTCAATCTGGCTGCTCTTTCTGGTCTTCTCTGTCTGACTGGGACTCAAGCAAAGTTTGAAAAATTGTGTTTTTTCCTCCTTTATTTCTCAACACGGCAAAGCACTGTCGACAGGGAGCTGAACTTCTGATCAAAATATTCTTAAAAAAAAAACCAAAAAAACACTGTGGCTGCAGCTTGGCGTCCTGCAAACACTCAACACCAAAGTGTCAAAACACAAACGGACGATTAAATCTCACGTGAATAATTGATTTGTCATTTAGACTTATAAGACTCATCCTGACCTTCTACTGGAGGATGATGTGTATTTATTAGCTGCTTTATTCCCTGTTAGCGTGCCCTGCCCATAGAGATATGTGTTGAGTGCTAAGTGTTCTCTTCGCATGGCGGTAGAGCTGTAGAAATGCTGTAGATAGAACTGGAATGATGGGGTGGGGTTCAGATAGTCTTGTTAAAAACATAAACTACCCTCTCCAGATCCATCTTCATAACCTTTATTTATATCTCATTGTCATTGCTTTTGCCCGCGCCCCACTGACAATGACAGTCTGTACCATCACATGGCAATTAATGGTGTAGGTAAGCATGGTCATTCTGATGCAGACTGCTAGAGGTCCAACCATCTGCACATTTTAGTGGGTGTACTGAACAGATGCAGTAGCGTATTACCGAAGGCCCTGTAAAAGTGCACCGTTTATAAATATGGGGGTTTTGGGATGTGAGCTTTCCGTAACATTTTCGGCTCGTGAATAGTTTTTTTTTTTCTTGGTGGTTTTTCTCCTGCCTTTCTCGTATTTACCATTGTCCATTACTAATGCTTTCTCTAGATTTTCTCAATTAATTTTACTTTTCTTCTGTTCACTCTTTTTGTTTGCAAAGATTGATTGATTGATTGTTGGCTATTTTATTCTACTTTTCATATCAGGTCCAGCACACTTTCCCAGCCATCTGTCTCTTTTCTGACATTTTGTGCATGTGTTTGCAGTCGAAGACGAGCATCCATCAACTCTCTCGCCCAAAAAAAAGCAGCGCAATGGAGGGATGCGAAACTCACCCAACTGCTCGCCCAAAATGATGAGGTAAGAGACGCTGATTTTATTCTCCTTTCCTACACTTCAAATGGGGGAGTGAGAGGGAGGGAGGAAGGGATGGAGGGAATGTGTGTGAGAGACACTTCAGAGGCGAATGCTGCCGATGGTGAGATGATGGGAGTTTGGATGGATGGGAGGGGGCAAATTAGGGGTGGCAGAAGAAGGAGGTAAGAAACTCTGGGAGAGAAAGAGAAAGGAGAAGTGCCCTGTTAGGCAGTGGCTGTTTAGGATGGCATGCTGTCAGCTGTTAATGACGGAGCTGAAATAATATTTCTGTCATGAAAAGCGGCTGCGAGGAGCCGTTTGAAAAACTCCTCTGGCTTTAAAGTCCCAGCTGTCACCTCCTCCGGTCTGGTCCACATGTGCTCCTTAAACAATGCTGGCACTAATGACACCGGCAACCACTCAGAGGGACCTGCATGGTAACTTTGCCCTCGGGCTACTCCTCTATTGTGGGAACCCCTGTGAGTAGCGTTTCTGGTACTTAAGGCCATATGCGAAATGTATCATCACAATCAAATATGAATTCAAATATTACCTTCCTTTTATCCTGTCCTGTGGAATTAAATTGCTGTTAATTGATTTTGAAGGATAAAAGAGGGTATTTTTTTTCGTGCTCTTCTGGCTGCGAAGCGGGGTTCGCAACACGACAGAGTGGATAATGCAGGGAGGCCGAGCTGTGCGGATAGGGACGGAAGCATGAAGGCATGGTGGGGAAGATCTCATAGTCACGCTGGCCTACTCTTAATGAGAGTAAGTGTTGTGGTTGTCATCTTTCTGTGACTTTACAGTAGGAAAGTCTAAAGAGGGAGCTTATCTGTTTATATTTACGCAGTGAAATTGCTCTGCAGTAGAAACTCTTTATCTGTGGGAAAATATCTAACTTCAAACCCCCACAGACAACATTGTACATTGTTAAATTTCTCCCATATTTTATACAAAATAGGAATATAACTTTTGATTTCATTGAATTCTTTTTGTTGGTCTTTTATTGTTGTTATTTCACTGTACTGTGTGTTCCTTACATTCTTCTGGAGTTCTTTGTGTGTTGGTCCTTCTAACTTCCCTTAGGCACAGTTCCTCCTTCTGCACTGACATGCCTATGTGATTTTTGTCCAGTATACTCGTCGGCCTCCCCCTCAGTTCTTCTCAAAACAAGCGCTTAATAAGCCTTCACACTTGCCGAACCATTAGCCCAACACAAAGTCATACCCTTCAGTCTAGTTTGCAATACAGCATCGTTTTGGATGCCCTTGCTCAGAGGGAGAAATCCACTACAAAAACAACCAGACATTGGCACATTTCCAGCTAACTGCTTGTTTTAAAAGGCTGTTTAGTTTGCCCAACTTAGAGCACAAAACCTTTTCTTCTCTTCCTTTTTTGCTTAGGAGATGGTCCCTGTTTGCCATGTAATATATGCATCTTCGCTTTGATCTCGCAGTGCTAATAATTCTTGCGAGTTATTTACTCAGTTTTGAAAACGCTTCAAAGCGGTGTCAAAGTTTTCTCTGCTTTAGGGGTGCTTCTGTATTCTGCTGGCTCTTGGGTACTGGGATGACAGGTCCTCTGTTATAGGTGTAGATTTTTTTTTTCTTTTTCCCAGTCTTAGCCCTCAGCAAAACATCAAATTACCCATCACAGTCCACAGCCCCCCTTCACAGCTGCCCCCGTCAACATATAACACCATATATATTAAAGAGTTGTTCTTTACAAGGTGGATTTTATGCACAATGAAAAGTGATTGTTTGAGGTAGCCTTAGGGATACTTTATTCTACATGCAAGGAGGGGGAAAACACAGTAGAGAGAGCTAGCAAGAGAGCGAGCATACGTATCAAGTATGGTTTTTACAGGACTCGCAGCCCGAAGGCCTTTGTAAATAAATAATGATCAACAGATTGGCTGTGGGCTTTTGAAAAGCATGCCTTTGTCAGTTTGCATGATGGGGAAAATTTTCAAAGCAAAAGGCTGCCTTCGTAGTCTGGCAGAGAGGGATTGGGGGAGCACGCCCATCGCCAGCCTGTGACTGCAGAGTGATACACTGGAATAACTCAACTCTGTTTGAAATCTGTACTGAGTGAGGGAGGAAGAAGGCGAGAGGGTGAGACACTGGAGTGAGACATGCTGGAAGGGAAATATTTGTCCTATGTAAAAGTGCATCGGATAAAATACTGTATCTCGCCCAAGGAAAGTGTTTGCTTTGCAATCTAAAGCGTGAAGCTACTCAATTTTGAAATGAGTTTTGTAAGGAAACTGATAAAGGATATCCTTTACAACAAATTAAAGGTAAAAAAATGCATATTTTATTTTATTTTTTTTTCACTTGATTTGGTGTGACATTTAATCACACTTTGAATCCTAGCTGATCTATCCTTAGCATGGCTGTGTTATTAATTTCCCAGTTGCCAATTCTGAAGTGTCACTGTGCTAACGAGATGCATTGTCACCGTGGCGTTAACACCATTCACACAAACCTTTTTGACGGGTCACGATGGCAGAAGATGTCTGATACGCCTTGGGCGTGGCACCGTGGAGCACACGTCATGATGTCTGCTCTGTCCCTGGTAGATTCAACCCGAGGCAGGGAGAAGGAGGTGGGGATGGGGGTAGGAAGGGAGGTGTGCAGAGCTTGTGACAGACTGCCAGTCACACCGCTGACAGCTCTGTGAAAGATAGCTGTCTTGGCAGAGAGAGCTGGAGCGGCAGCCCGCCTGCATGCGCCAGTCAGCCCCTGTGAGGAGGCGAGCCGAGCTGAGCAGATTGAAGTGACGGGGGCTCTGTGGAGTTGATTGGCGCAACACGCGGCTCTGGATGAAAGATTCAGGCTGAGTGTAAAAACACTAAATGCTGTCAGTGTTATTATCACCTGCACTAACTGATAGAGGGAAGAGAGGTGGAGAGAGGGTGGCTAATTGACAGCTATTTTTTTTATTTTTTTTATTTATTTTTTTTTTTTTACTTTTCCTGCATTGGTATGCAACCCAAATGTAGGCTGAAGGAAGACACAACATCAAAGCCTTGTCAGTGAATGACAGTGTTGATAGAGGATAGAGAGTGATACTGAGAGAGATGTATGTCAAAGTCTTGGGATGTTTTCTCCCATATTACTCAAATGTCTGTCTCTCTGCAGTCTTTTTGGAGTCTGCATAGTGCTGTTTTAACTGAAGATTTCATTATTTGGGCTAAATTGTAAATAAAGTACATTTGCATCACTGTTACACAAGCAGTGTTTATTGAGGAGCGGCACTAAATGTCTGCAGTTTATCCTGATGGAATTTTATGGATTGCCTTTAGTGAAACAGTGCAAACACATCTTGTAGGATAAATGAGAGAACAAGAGAGGCGGTGTAACAGGACTGACAGGAGCCCTTTCATGGTCAGTGTTACACTGGATAAAACTCAGCAGCTCACTGCTGTGGATTAGCCTGTTTGGTTATAACACGCTGTTGAAACATTAATGGCCATCAGTTGGGAAAGCAAAATGTGATTGGGCAAATTCCTGAAATATTTAAAGTGTGAGTCTGTCAGAGCTTTTACTATTTGCGCCGCATGGCGTCAGGAGCTGGAAGATAGAGGGTAAAAGCTGGTAATTGGCCTTGTGTTGTCATGCCATTCAGTCAGTAGCACTCAAGCCTCGCTGTTCTCTGCTCCACTGCGAGCGCTCGGGTCTTTGAGTTTTCTGATGACTTGACATCAAGGACAAGACAGAACGGAGGAATGATATGGTTGTTATGGGACCTACTGTATGTGCAGTGCTGTAGAAATTCTTCACACTCAGAATGTGATGGACTTTTGATGCATTGTGTGAATAGACAGTGTAGATCTCAGGAAGACCAGGTGGTCTTTTGTCCTCTTTCATGTTACCACTTCACTTTGCAGGGCTGCAGTCATTTCATAAAATGCTCTAACATAAATACATCGCTCTGCTTTCCCAGTCGACATGACCCTCTTCTAATTCCTGGAAATGAACAAATCGAGAGCATGGACATGAACGTGAAGAGGTATGACTCGACAGGGATGTTTCACTGGTGCCCATCAAAAGACATCGAAAAAGTCATCCTGGTGAGTGGGACCTGTGAGAATTGTATAACAGAAAACCCTCTAAAATACAATAGAGTATGTCAAAAAAGGAAAAACTTAAAGTAAGTATGCTAAGGAAGGAAAGTTTCCCCTCAATATTTTAGTAACACAAATCACATACTAATATGTATTGAAACTTCTCTCATTGCCTCTCTGACATTTAAAGGTGAGTTTATGTTATATATACATATAAAACATATATATGTGTGTATATATGTATGTATATATATATACATACATATATACACACACACATATATATATATATATATATATATATGTGTGTGTGTGTGTGTGTGTGTGTGTATATATATGTATATGTGTATATATTATATCTTCATGATGGATCTGTGAAGCATTTCAACACTCCAAGCATGGGTTTGCTCAGATATTTGCAGTTTGTAAGCATTTATGTTAGTGCATACTTTGTGGGGGTAACGTTGACCCCCTCCAAATCAAAGTGAAAAAGGAGGCACAGTCATCCGTATTGTTCACATTTAAGCATATTTGAGAGGGATGCTTAGGTTGGGAAGTTAAATGTTGAATCCACCAGATCAGACACTGATCTAGCGTGAGAATATGCACAGATTTACAGCAGTGGTCCCTTGCTTTTAGCTTTACCTTAAGTCTTGGGTACACAAAGATGCAGTTTTAGTCAAACCCACCGGGATCATAGTAGCGTTTAGTTTACTGAACGTACACATCAGCACATCAAGCCACTGTGACAGGCGACAGCTCTTGAAAGCAGGGCCTTGCATTGTTCTTTTTCAACATGAACGTCATACAATACAGCAGATTTGTTTATTTATACTTCTCTGATTTATGACAGGGTCCCTAGTCATACATACTGCATGTGCCTAAAATCTTACAAACTGCATTTTTTTCAGCTTTATTGAATCAGTTGCCCTTTTGAAAGAAAAAAAGACCATGTAATGTTTTTGTTGTATACACTTCTGTTTTCTTATTGTCAAATAAACTGCTTATAAACAGAATAGTGGTTAACCAAACTCTTGTACACATATGAATAGTCAGAATTTTTTTGTTGTGGATTTGACATAGATTGTAAATACTTGGTTAACAAACTATTTAATATGAGTTTATGAACAGTTTATCACAGTTTATAAACTAGAATGTCTTACTTCATGCCCATTAACTGATTTTCTCTTAATGGCACTCATTTCTTTCTGTAATTATGTTTTTATTTCTGTGCATTGTCCTCTGTTCTGTCTGCACTCCCCTCATCCTCTCTCTTTCTCTCTTTCTCTCTCTCTCTCTCTCTCTCTCTCTCTCTCTCCCCCTGCAGACCCGAAGTGAAGCCTCCATGACAGTACTGAGCGGCCATGTGGTGGTCTGTATATTTGGGGATGTCACGTCCGCTTTAGTGGGGCTGCGAAACTTGGTGATGCCTTTAAGAGCCAGCAACTTCCATTACCATGAGCTAAAGCCTATAGTTTTTGTGGGCTCGCTGGATTACCTGCGGAGAGAGTGGGAGACTTTACATAACTTCCCCAAGGTCTCCATCTTACCTGTGAGTGTACCAGTTCACTGCCATGGGAGAGACATCCAGACCAGAAATTTCTGCTCAGATAACAAGGCATTGGCATTTTGAGTAACCATGCACAGTGAAATCCTGAGAGGGATTGTCAGTTTGATTTGATCACACATTACTCAATTGAATGATCACTCCATGAGAGCGTAGTCAGCCCCCACCCCTCCCCGTCATCCAGAGCAGTGACACATCCTGCACATCTAAAATGGAGTTTATGTGTCTTGCAGCTGCAGTGTGCATCACAGATGGCGTGGCTTGCTGCCTTAGAGCTTGTTAAGCTTGGCTTGACTGATGATCAGAAGAGAAATCCCAAACACAGCCCTCAGCGTAGGCTAGCCTTTAGATTAGTCCATGTCTCTGATTCTCCAATGCCCAGTTAGATCAGTGGAATGTCATCGCCTCAAAACAAGAATACTTGTTAGCTAATTTCCCACAGCTCTGCTCCTCGCTCACTTCTTAAATTTGTTTTTCTTTCCCCCGTCTATCTGTTCTCTCTCTCTTTGTCTTGTTTCTTTCTCTCTGTTCTCCTCACCCTGAAGGGTACGCCATTAAGTCGGGCAGATTTAAGGGCTGTCAACATCAACCTCTGTGACATGTGCGTAATACTGTCAGCCAATCAGAACAATATTGAAGACGCCTCACTGCAGGATAAGGAATGCATCTTGGCATCGCTCAACATCAAATCTATGCAGTTTGATGACAGCATTGGGGTCTTACAGGCTAATTCCCAAGGTAAGGAGCATCCTCTTACACTCTGCAACTTTGTTCACTGCTGTCCAAAGGGGACAGGTTGTGACAGGGTGTAAAAGAGGGGGACTATGAGAAGTCCACACGGGGGGATGGATGTAGTTTGTTGAGCATAGAGTCGTTGAATTGTTCCCAATTGAAATTCTCTGTAAGCTTGTGGTAAATGGTGTCTACTGTATAAACTGACTTTACTGTACTCTCGAAGAAGTGCACACACAAAACATTGTGCTGATTGCTTCATCAAGCCTCTAGAAGTGTGTTTACCACACATGATTTTCTGACAATTTCCGTCTTGTCCCTGGTAATTACATGCTGCTAAACCTCCTCAGTAATACTTTTTAATGATGTAATCAACATGACTGTGTCATTTGATGTTGTTCCCCCTGATCTGGTGTCTGGCAGATCGTCTGGAACAGATTGTTGATGTTTGCAGACAAACACGCAAACCTGGCATCCCATCAGGCCTCATCATCATTAAGCAGCTAGTACAAATCACCAGGCAGGCCAATTCAGCTGCTCCTCATTAGTCACAACAAAACAGCGACACATTTATGCACACGCATGTGTATTCGTGCACGTAACGCAGATACCCATGCCAATGCTATCTATCTGCGTACATCCACAAAACAGGTAATCCTCAGTTCATGATTAGCCCAAAAGGCATGACATGCCCTGAGCTCAGTGCTATTTAGTGCCACCACAGTGACTGTTGTAAATACAAATCAAAGTTGAAGGTCCAAGAGGCCATTATTTTTTTAGTGCAGAGCACTTCCACATGTTTTAGGAGAATGCCAATGCTGTTATTTCTCCAGCCTTGAGTGAATGATGCGCTGTCGATAGCGGTGCCACCGAGGAACAATAAGCAAGGGGTAAATCTTAGAGCATGCCGCTCTGGGGAGCAGTATTCACAGAAAACCACCTCAATATGGAAGCCCACTAGCCTATATCCTCTCCCAGGGTCGATGGATGGAGCCTATTGTCATCAATAATTGGGTCTTACATCAACCCCCCATTTCAGTGATAAATACTTCACTTTAGAAAACACACACACACACCACAGTGACATGCAATCATGCATAGTACGCAAGGCGAACACACACACACACACACACACACCTACCCCTACGCTGCTGTTGTATCATAGCTGTTGCTTTGGGGATTCCTTCCTCCTAGCAATGCTCCCATTCAGACATTGTCTGTGGAATTTAAAACAAGAAGGTGCAAATGAATAAGTAAACATCACTTTCCTGGGGGAGAGCTTCTCACGGCTGCTGTAGCATGTAGTCAACCACAGAGCATGGCTGTGCCCGGGGGGCTACAGGGATAAGGGGGTACGTAACCCAGATCTCGCTGTCTATTGTACATTGTAGCTGAACAGACAAGGTTGCAGCCTCACCGTAGCAACTGCATGTGTGATTTGGCTGGTGTTCAAATTCTCGCTTCTCTATTTTAGGCAATAAGGAAGTGATGTGTTAATTGCCTAAATGTAAGAAGTAAGAAAAAAAGTAATGCAGTATTATCTTTAATTAAGAGGACTCCAGCAGTATAATTGTTTATTTTCATAAAGAGATTCAGCAATATGGTATGTGTTAGGTTCTTGCGAGGATTGCTCTGATAAACACATTGATCTCTTGTGGTTTTGCAGTATTCTGGTGCCGTCCTAGGAAGACATACAGCTCTCTGTTTAGAGCTCAGCCATCTCACATTGCTACTTTTGAGCTGTTTGTAACCATAACAGGTTTTGAAAGCAGCTCAGCAGCAGGCCTCATGTATCGCTGTTCTCGCTCTCTGCTGTACACAAACTGCGCAAAACAGGAGCTGCTCTTCTACAGCTCTGTACTGTCTTCATGTTCACTATGATACAATAAGAGCAGTGTTTTCAGAGACTGTATTTAAAAAACAAAACAAAAAACAGTAGGGTAAACATCACTTTTTATGGACATCGACAAAATGATATACGCACCGTCTGAGCTTGAGCTCCCTGGTTGGCTCGAAGTGTCAAACCTTTGCTATTTCCAAGTTCAATAATTGGTATAACAAGAGTTATGATTATCCATGCTTCACTTCAGTGTGTGCTTCCTGCTGTGTACTAAACTATTTGGCGTATTCTCTGTTGCAAAGGCTGGAAGATCTCTTTTGTAATGTAAGCAGCTCATTGAGTTTCTTGACAGGACAGGCGCACACACACACACACACACACACACTCTCTCTCTCACATGTACGTAGAGAATTTGCAATCCTTTTAAAACTTTGTGACCTGAATATATTCCTTGCATTATGTTTCCTTGGTGGTGGCACTCTAAGCTGGCATTTTGCTGTAGTCAGCACTAAGTGATGGATGTCAAAACACAGTTGATGCATTATGCATATAGCATTACGGATTTAAGGTGTTTACTTGTCACTTTGAGGAAATGCAAAAATGTGAAGTCATGTGAATTCATACTCCTGTCACTTGCACTTGTGTTTCATGATCCCGAGCCACGCCATTTCCGATAAAAGGTTTTTCAGGATCCACTTCACCAATTTTATTGTAACAAAATGAACAACATCTAAAATTTATGTGCGCTCCTTGATGGAGGCATGTGAATGCTAAATATGTCTTAGCTGACCCCTAAAAGCACAGTATCCATATTGCAACTTCTAGGCAGGTGCCTTGTTCACTTAGCCTTCCTTTCTCTTATGCTGTCAATCCACACATTTGACAGAAAGCGCACATCAACAACTTCATGCTGAGTGAGCTGACATGCACTATGTGTAATGGTATTGATACAGAGTTCCAGGTCACGTCCTCCTGCTTATGCCACGTGTCCTGTTAAATCACTTAGGAGACATGCAGCTTTTTACTTGGATTGTGTTTTTTACTTTGAAAAAAATGCAACATACAGGATTACCCACAAAGCCAAAATTCAGTAATGTCTTTTACTATTGAGAATAAGACAAATTAAACCTATAAAGTGTAAATTAATTATATCATGCCAATTTCAGCTTTTAAATATTTTTACAAGGACAGCCAGAAACAGTGACACATATCATAAATCATATTAGCTTTACAAATGCTAAAGTTTATTTACTTAAACCAGCTGTTAATGGGCCGCAAAACTGATTTTGTATGTTGCTATTGTATTTAGCTCTGTGAAATACAAAAGGCAAAAGAAGGTTTTACAAATTTGTTAAATGGATTGTGAACAGCCTTAACACCTTTTTTTCATATTCACAGCATCTGTAGTTGGTGCTGTCTGCTGATTTCTCTGTTTGTTGTGTTCAGGTTTCACGCCTCCTGGAATGGACCGGTCATCTCCAGACAGCAGTCCAGTACATGGCTTTGTGCGTCAGGCTTCTGTCACCACCGGCTCCAACATCCCCATCATCACAGAACTAGGTAAAGCTGTCTCCACCCACCAAATATTGCATGCCTTGCCCAATAACCTCCGTTCAACTCATTGCTCATTGGCAGACATAGACACATAGAGCTGATAATCCAAGACTTAAACGTCATTCTGCTACCAAAAGTTCCCACTCATTTAAGGTCAAGTGGAGTTGTGGAATTTTTGTTCCCTTTTCATGGTGCTGGCAGCTTTGCCCAACTCAAGTTCATATTCGTATGTGAATTATTAGATCCGAATAGCTTTTGTCAGGTGGTGATAATGTTAGCCTGGACAAAATCTTTGCTCTGAGGATAGTGTGGACGGCTGTGACTTGAGGTTGTCAGACAGGCATTTTGAGGTCTATAGCTACATGTCCTGCAATTTGTCCACTAATGCACAAGAGAAACTCAGCCTGACGGAGAGGGTGAGAGAGAGAGAGAGAGAGAGAAAAGGAAAGAGAGTGAAAAGGTAGAAGGGGGAAAAACTGCCTTGGTTGCAAAATGGGTCCATTTATTAATAACAATGGCAGTGACTGTATTCCCTCCGGTGCTGGGGACTCATGAAACTTTCAGATCTCTGAGGGACCTTCTAAAGCACCAGAGACTGGCTACTCTGTCTCCCCTGACCCAATTAGGGAGCAATGGAGCATGAGGCCAGCTAAGAAAAGGCCAGAAAGAGAAAGGAGCTACCTAATGTTACTTGTAACCGGACCAGCCATTACCTGAGGAGAGCCTCTCCCATTAGATTGCTGACTGCATATGTAATCGTCAAAACTAGATGCTATCCATGTTGCAGTCATTGGTTACTGTCCTGGACTTTATATAGTGCTATGTGCAAAGCAGAGAGTGGCTATCTCACTGGAACCATATACTGTAATTACATTGTCATATGTTCAGTTTGTAGTGCCAGGAGCCGATTAGAGTCAAGTTGGAACATTCGTAAATATGCGGCTCATCTGAGTTGCATGATCAATTTTGCTTGCTTGGCGTGTGGAGTAACTGTGTTTATGGATAAGACGGTGTTTATCCCTTTCGCTGTCTTACCGTGAAATAATTTATTGTTGTTGTAGTGGTACAGTAGCATGACAGCTCTGGCTTTGTATCTACTGTGCACTCTAATCCAAGGTGCTTTACTTTTAGATATCAGACAACCATGAATGTCTCGGGAGTAAATCCCAGGGTTGACATGAGTTGAGTGTGAGACCTGCGAAAGGCCTTTATTGCAGTCTTTGAAACCATTTCAATAACAACACCATTTCTCCCCTTCCCCTGCACTGTCTCATCACCATTAGCCAAACCTGGCAAACTACTGCCATTGGTTTCACTCTGTCAGGAAAAAAAAAGTGGAACCAACATACAAATGATAACAGAGCTGGGTAAGCCCAAGCCTTTGTCCTCTGCTGCCGCTCGTTCCCTTGCGCCGCCGCTCTGCTCCTCATCAGCTTGTCTTGATTTATCTGGCTGTAGTCAAGGCCCTCACTGCTCCCATGGCTTCACTTTGAACACATTTTCATTCTTCGTTCTGGTTGAAATTGACTGTCTTGTTTTTGGCCCCTTTTTTTTAATGATTTTTGTTGTTGTTGTTTTGTTTTGGGGGTATTTGTTTTCCCTTCCAGTTGCGTTTGCAGAGCATCGCTAGGCTTTTGATCATGCTCAGTCTGTCCTTGTGGCTGTTTTCATACAGTAGCAACACCGCCCCACCCTTCACCACCCTCCTACTCCAAACACACACACACACACACACACATCCAACCCTCCTTCACTCCTTTGGCCCAGGCCCGTTTGCATCAGCCCCTTGTCTCTTTGACTGGCATTTCTGTTCCACAGTGCCCAGGAAGCCTGGGAAGAAATCAGATTTGGAAAACAAAAAAAACCCTCAAGATCAAACCATCTTTTAAGCTGTTTATTTATTTTTTTAAATGTATTTCACAGTTTCTTTTCTCTCCTTCAGACCATATCTCTGAAGCTCAGATATCGGAGGAGTCAAACAAAACTTTTTCAAGTAAAGCTGGTTCATAGACCCTTCACTGCCCACTGCTGCTAGAAACACCATCTAAGAAAAAAGACATGCAGACACTCTACCAGTTAATACACAAGAGACAAAATATCTTCCTGTCTTTTCAGTTTTGGATTGTTTTCATTCGCAGTGTACCATTTAGTGCATTTAGCCGGCCTTATTTATCATTAAGCATGAGATGCAAAGAAAAGGTTGTTGTCACCGGGCTTAAATTTGACTTCCAGGGCAAAGGTAAATATTTGGGATGTATTTTTCTAAAGATGATGAGGTGAAATCACTCATCACAGGAAACCTCTGAAAAACATGAAAGCATGAATTTATAAGTGCATGATTTTCACGTGACATATTAGCCATTGTTGAAGTCTCACATTTTACTATAGTTACTGGATACCTGTATGCTTTTTTTTCAGAGAAAATAATATTTTAATCTTTACGCAGACTACACAGTCCACAGACTGGTCACTGTCTCTTGACTTCGACTTTGCCTGTTTGTGTGTTACAGTATATCGAGATACAGTGGCTAATGAGGATGCAGGATGGTTTAGGGTAGGGTTGGGGACTTCTACAATGGTTATTACTGTGTATGCGTAGTATAGTTAAATATTTTCTCCTTAAGTTGTGTTTGCCTTAATGTATTAAATGCACCCTGCATGTGATATAGTGGATTTTAATATTCAAATTGCTGAAAAAATTCTCAAAAAGTCCAAAACACTTTTTTCACCTTCCAAACAATTATACAGTGCATAGACAAAAAAATGAACAGATTTTAGATAATAATAATAAATTTGTATTATTTTCAAGCTGACTGACTTGTAATTAAGTGTTGATTAAAAACTAAAAAAAAAAAAGTTAATTGTTTGGAGAAGAAAGTTATTATCTTGTATTTAGAAATTTGTATAGAAGCAAAATATAATGTGCATTTAATGTTACATTATATTCGCCTGGCTAAATACCCATATACCTGAGACCTTTCTGTTACATTACCATGGATATTTTCAAACGTAACTTAACATAAACAAAAACTTCTTTACTTGCGAACTCTCAGGTGTGTTGGTGTCTGTGTGGGTGTGTGTTTGGCTCATGCCTCTTCACAGTGGCCGTCTCTAACTGCCTCCCTCCCCTCTCTCAGTGAACGACTCAAACGTTCAGTTCCTGGACCAAGATGATGATGACGACCCAGACACAGAGCTGTACCTCACTCAGCCCTTCGCCTGCGGCACCGCCTTCGCTGTCAGCGTACTTGACTCCCTGATGAGCGCAGTGAGTGCTGAAAAAAAAAAAAAAACACTTATTTCACTCATTGTGTTTTTTCAAAATCACACATTTTGCGACACATTTTTATAATTTTCAATTTCCAGTGTTTGGCTGCTATAAACTGAGTCATATTCAGAATTTTAAACAGAGAAAGTGGTGAACATAGTGAAGTTTTACACAAAGTACATAGAGCTGCTACGCCCACTGGGTAATAATTGTATGTTGTTGCGCTGGTAGAAACGTCAGGATGAGGGAAAGAGGTGAGCAGCTTCGAAGTGAGTCAGACTCAAAAGATGGACCTGAGACAACTTTAGAAGGTAGTTACGGCAAATAATTCAGTTTTCTTTCACTTCTATGGTGGTTGTGACTCTACTCTCTAACTTTTATATTAGGGAGGCAACAGAAGAACAATAATTTTACAGGTATATAAGTAGTTACTATTAAGGAAAAAGTGTAACATTTATCAGATTTTATTTTTACAGATAGAAATGGAATATATTGTTAACTCTGAGTGCCATTGACGTAATACGACGGCATTCAAAATCCGATGCTTGAGTGCCATTAAGGTAATACAACGTCAAAGTGTTTTTTTTGTAGCTGGTCCCAGATCACAGTCTGTCGCAGCCTGTGAATGATGTTGAGACTTCTGTGATTTGTAGTCGGGACATAACAAGGCACCTTCGATTTAAAAAAAAAACAAAAAAAACAAAACAATGGCTGGCACTCAAATAGTTAATAAGTATTTTTTTTTTTTTAGTGTATAGTCACCTGAAAATAAGATTGTTGCTTGCAAACTGCAGCCTTGCTGCTAGATGCAGCCAGATTGAACATTGCACCTTTCCAATCTAAGACTGAGATTAAATGCTTTCCCAGCCTTTAGCAACGAGTTTCGACAGATGCACAATTTTGGCATTCCAAGTAGGCAGAACTTAGGTAAATGAAAGGGTACAGTACATTCATCATACATACCTGCCAGCTACACTGACATCAAATTTAAAAAGGTTGGCATCACTCCTCATCTTAAGTATTATGAATTCAACTTTCAAGAGCCTTATTAGATCTTTTAACAAAGTAAGTGTTGAAGGTGACTGTAATGGTGATGACACAAGGCTGGCTGTAACAGGCCAAAGAAACACTCTCTCATCTCTTGACAATGTCATTGCTGCACTGGAGAAGAGATAAAGGAGGAGGTTTGAGGGAAAAAAAACCCACCTCATTTTTCCACTCCCCTCCCCTTTCAAGACATTTCCCTTTGGTGCTGTGATAGCTTAATTCCAGCAGCCCTCTCACTGAGTGAGGGGTTAGAGGGGCTTACAGAGCCTGAGCTGAGCAGGGAGTAGGACAGGCGTCAGCTGTAGTCTGGCACTGGTCAGAGGTGAAGCCAGCTAATGGACAGTGCTCATCCATCATGAGGCTCTGCAGGCTTGTCAGGGGCCCGGGGAGAGGAGCTGCCACTCTGGCCCGGCTGCCGAATGACATCGGCTGTCTTCACACGCTGCAAAAGCAGGTCCTGATCGGCTTGAAGGACAAGAGAACCTGACACCCGCAGAGCACAGTCAAATCGTTTTCTCAGTAGCGGACATCATACCGTGTGTGCATCATCACTCCTAGAGGAAAGAATAGTGCTGTGTCGTTTTATTTAACATGATGGTCCAACCTGCATAGGATTATCAAAATGTCAGTGTTTCCATGTCGCTCTTAAATGTGATACATTTTGTCTCACTCATGTCAGACATGTTTTGGTTGTTTTTTTTTCTGAGCGTAATCAATCAATGTTAAATTTGCCACAAGAAATGGTGCACAAGACTGCGTCCTCTGTAGTCCTCCATGGCTCCCCTCCCAGTCAGCTCTATGTGAAGAGACAGGCAGAGGGTCAATGTTATCGGACTGTGATTCTTCCCGCATCTGCCACCTCCCTACTTGTGACTCTTGTGGCATCTGCTTACACATATCCCCTCTCTCTTTGTCCCCAGACATACTTCAATGATAACATCCTCACGCTGATTCGAACCCTGGTCACAGGGGGAGCCACACCAGAGCTGGAGGCCCTGTTGGCTGAGGAGAACGCCCTCAGAGGAGGCTACAGCACACCGCAGACTCTGGCCAACAGAGACAGGTGCCGCGTCGCCCAGCTAGCCCTCTACGATGGGCCATTTGCAGACTTGGGGGTAAGTGGATGTTTAAGCAAAGATGACACGTTTTGGCACTACCCAGCAGCACACATCTGGCTGCCTCCGCTCCTCGCGGCCCTTAATCCGATGTGAAGAGCAGTGATCACGCGAAGCGAGCTGTAGTGGGTGGAGAGGGAAGAAGGCTTTAGAGATAACAATGAACACCAGCAACAGAATTTCAAGTTTAATTGGTTCCAACCTTGTTTTTACAGGTTTTTGTTACTGTTTTTCAAAACTTCCAGTGCTGAAGTAATTGATTTTTTTTTTTCTGGGATGAATTATGGTTTAATACACTCTGTAAGTCTCATAAGCAAAATACCCTCATCAAAAGCAAAACATTGAGAACATTTCTTTATGTAAATTTACAGAGAATGACATTCACTGACTGAGGCTGACCGACTCACTGATGGTGTCTTTGTTCTGTTGTTCACCAGGATGGCGGCTGCTACGGGGATTTATTCTGTAAAGCACTGAAGACGTACAACATGCTGTGTTTTGGAATCTATAGATTAAGAGACGCCCATCTCAGTTCACCAAGCCCTTGTACAAAACGGTATGATTCTTGCCTTCATTGTGTTAAAATTAATGTTTTGATGTGATTAAATGAGAGTTAGGGTTATAGATAGAGTACTTTATTTATCTCAAAGATCCATTGACAATTGTACAGCAGTTAATTCACAAAAACAAGATAGGTAGGTGACGATGGAGACTAAAGATACAGAACTTTAAACTGAATAGATATATAGAGCATATATAGAATTAACTATGTCCACATTTTTTATGTAATATACATGGCATAAATTTTCACTATAACGCAAATATATATGCAATTCACCCTAAGACAGCTGGGATAGGCTCCAGCCCCCCCCCCAAATATAATGTAGATTGCGGTGTATTTTATAAAACGGTTTGCTTCATAATTCACGCATTTATCTGCCTGTTTTATTTATATATCAAATTCTAACTAGTCTGTTAAAGTGATGATCCATTTATCTCATATATTCATCCATATTGCTCCGTTAAATGTCCTTCTGATGAAGTATACTCAATATGTCTGTCTTTCTTTGACGTGTCCTTCACTATTTCCCTCTTCCTCACAAGGATCATAAAAGTATAATCTTTTTTTCTGGACAGGTATGTGATCACGAACCCTCCGTACGAGTTTGAGCTCGTGCCCACAGACCTTATCTTCTGCCTCATGCAGTTCGACCACAATGCAGGCCAGTCCCGGACAAGCTTGTCCCACTCTTCCCACTCCTCCCATTCCTCCAGCAAAAAGAGCTCCTCCGTTCACTCAATCCCGCCATCCAACCGGCAGAACCGCAGCAGTAAGACCCGGGAGGCCCGTGACAAACAGAAGTACGTGCACTCACCTGTCCTGTAGAGTTTTAGCCTGCATGCTTAGTGTACTTTATACGTGTGTGTGTTCTTATGCAGATTGTGGTGAACTGTGTGTTAGTGGTTTGTACTCTGCGTCCATGCTCAGTGTTTGTGCATTTCACTCATAGTCATCAGCATGTGGTATTCACTCTCACATCACAGCAGTCATAACATGACATGAACAAACTGGAAAAGTTGCTTTGGGGAAAACTCATTTATTGTCGTCAAAGAATGTTCAAGCTTTTCTTTCTAACTAACTCTGTGGCACTGTAAACAGTAAAACCACTTGTTTGGATGGCACAGCCATTGTGGTTGGAAACAAGTAGAGTCGAGTAAAGGCCTCACAACCACAGCCAAATAAACTGACATAATATAACACAACACACACTCAGTATGTTTTTCTAGTCATTTTGTGTCTAACTTGTAATATCTGTGTAGTAAACTGTTGTTTGTTGGATATTTGTGCACATGATCAGTACGCCTTGATCATGGATGTAAAGTTTTGTCATTTACCTGCTGTAGCATATGATGAATGTACATTTGGCCAACGTTACTGATACGCTGTTGCTCATAAGATCGTCCCTCATTAGCAATGTTGATATTTTGTTGGTGCTGTGCTGCTTTATTGCATGTCCATGTTGATAGCCCTCTTTCCTGTTCTGTTTATTATACAATTATAAAATTTCAAATTTGCTGACATATTTTGACCTACATGTAATATACTCCTTATTCTCCCCCTAAAAAAAAACACACTTTGAATTTAATCTTCATCTGGGAGAATAAAGTGACAGATTTTTTTTTATTGTAAAAGCATGCAGATTTGTTATGATTGTACTCAATGATTTTTAAAATAAACAATATGCCCTCAATACATCTTAAAATGAAGATGTATAATGTAGCCTAAGTACTGTAGTTGTAACAGTATGTAAGCCTTAGTTGGACTGGTAGTCATTTGTCAGTTGTGTATTGACTGTAAATACTACTCACTTACAGTAGATTACTTACCTCTCTTTCTGAAGTGCAACAAGGATGAATAGAATGGGCCAAGGTATGCAAGTTAACGATTCTGCATGACTTAGCAACCTTTACCTGGGGTTCAGATCATAACTGTGTCCTCTGTGGATGTTGTTATGACAAGGGGAGTTTGTTTTATTTCTTATGTTCTTCAGATGTTAAGTAAACCATGCCTCAGTTTAAGTTTTGCTTTCATCTGGAAAGCAAAATGTCTGCTGCTGCTCCTGCCCCCCTCCCTGCCATGATCAGGACCATCTCCACATTGCATGAGGTTGAGGCGAAACCCATGGACAGAAATTTGTGTCACTAGAAAATGAATTTGAATCATTTATATTTGCATTTGAATGGCTCAACTTCAGTTATTGGAAAAAAACTGAATTTGAATCCTATAATTTAAATTTGTACTGTTGAACCTCAATATTTGCATCAAAAAGAAAAAAAATTAATCTGACTTGCAAAATTTCAAATTGAATTTATTAGTTTGCAACTGAATTCCAATGAACTTGAAACAAAATGAAATATTATGAAATAGATTTGCTCTGAAACTATTTGATCCTCTCTGAAAGTTCAACTCTCCATACTTTCACATGGACTCTCACTTCCACTTCAACTTTATTGGTATTCAGTTCAAAACTGATTAATTAAATTTCAAATTATGCAACTTATTTTTAATGCAATTGTTCAAGTTGAGCAATTCATACTCCAATATAATCTTGAAATTAATTTCCTACTGGTACACATTTCTGCCCATGGAAACCCCTTCTTTCTTTGTGCCTTTACCTCAGTTATTCACTTGATGATATGGGTTTCCTTTCCTCCAAACAAATCCCTTTTCACCCCTTTTTCTTTCTGTCATTCATCATGCTTTTTTCAGATTTATTTAAACTTGAGATGGTTTGCATTGTGTGACAGGTCTGTGTGTTTGCACATTTTCCTTCCTACTGAATGCTGATAGATGACTGTAGCAGACTTAAAGATGTCATGTGTATGCACTCATAGAGTTAGTATTGCACCAGCATCAACATAAATCACAGAGCAACAACATGTTGCCCGACGGTACAAACCTAGATCATAGCTCACATGTAGGTCAGGCAGGTTCAAATCCCCCTGATGCAGCCAATTGCTTACTTCTACACAGAACTTTAAGAAAGTGTGTCCAGCCCTGTGCCTTCAGTCACACCGACAAGGTGGGAGGTGTGACCAATTTAAAGTCTAAATTGAAGGAGGGATATGAGTTACCTCCTTGTAACCCTGCACACCTGATATGGTGGTTTGAGGCGACATCACTAAGTTCACCGTATCAGCAGCAGACTCTGGAGAGAGATGGCAGACATCTTGCTTCACCTCAGGCACAATTCTACACATCAAATGCCTGTGCTGTAACACATGGCCCCACAGCCTTAAGCTTGCTGAGACACACACACACACACACACACACACAGGCCCCCACATGCAAGCCTGCATGTACAGGAACAGACACACACACACACACACACCAGGTTTGCTCCACATAGCAAAGTTAAAAATTTGATATTACAACTTCACCCAAAAGGAAGTGACATTTTGAATGGCATTTCCAATTCCTGTGAAGTGCTAGGAGAGAGTTTACAAACTTCTGACAACTGGCATACACCTTTCCCTTTCCTCGTGCTACGCTCAGAAACAGTGCTCTCATAGCCAACTTAAACATGAAGAGATTTCCTTACAAAATGACAAATGCTCCATCACATAATGACTGTCAGTATGAGGAGACAAGGAGACAGTATAATAAAGTGTTAGTTTGCTTGAAGGTGCAGCAGCATTGCTTCCCTGCAGCAGTGTCTCTATGACGACACGAGATGGGTGCATCGCAAGCCCTGCGGTCCGTAACGTTATTGAGTGAGAGAGAATGTGGACGAGTGAATTTGTCATCATTGTTATAGCTATTAATGTAGTAGTGCAGTGTGTGCAGTTTACATAGAATAAATGCTCCTGTGGCTTGCTGGTAACATGCTTGTTGAAGTGAAGAGGGTTAGTCCCAAAGTTAGTAACAAGTTCACCTCAGGCACTTAAGGTAGTCTGGCTGTTAAGGTGGTCCACTTTATTTTTTTGTGACGAGCCTCCTCTTTCAGTTTACAACCAAACACTCTCAACCCCTTGCTGGCAGAAAGTTATGAAGGTATGAAAAAAACAGGTAGTGCCCAAGTCCGCTGGAAACTTGTGGCTCTGCAG
Organism: Synanceia verrucosa; assembly: GCA_029721515.1. Lineage (NCBI taxonomy): Eukaryota > Metazoa > Chordata > Actinopteri > Perciformes > Synanceiidae > Synanceia > Synanceia verrucosa. The sequence goes on along the minus strand of CM056562.1, from coordinate 15,942,752 downwards.
CCGTCCACCTGAGTGTTCTATGTCTGTCCAGTTTGGATAATCCACAGAATTCAGGGACTTTTTCCTTTGTGGAAAGTAGTTCCACTGAAAACTAGGGACAAAGTTTCTGTGAGCACCATAAACTAAATTCTATCCTCCTTCATTGTACTGAGATGTTGTTGGAAATCTCTTCTCAAAACCATATATGCATGGTTAGATAGGAGGAGTGAGAAAGTATTTTTTTTTTAATCTGGGAAGCCTTACACTGTAAAGGCCTACTCGGGCAGACTGTCAGCGGGGCGGAATCGCTCAGAGCTTTCTCAGTCCGTACAGAGGTGCAAAAGTTTCCAGTGAAATTGCCGTGAATTAGAAGATCCATGTCACATTTAACACGGGTTTATGTGAAAAACACGTGGAGTGGAGCGGAGTCCGCGGGGTCGTAAAATTTGAGCTTTGCACGCACGGACTTTGCGGACGTCTGCTTTGAGTACGCGCTGACCTACGCGGAGTCCGTTCTGCCCGAGTATGACTTGGCCTTGATTCTTGAGAAATGAATGGCAGCCTTTGGATTCTAATTTACTATTTAATGATGCATTTCATTTAGATCACACAAAAACCATCCTGACAGATTTGAGCCATCTACTTACACAGCCGCACACCAACCAAATTGGATCAGTGCACCAGAACACAGACTTAAAGTGGACATCACAGCTTGATGCTGATCATAAAGAATGCCATGCAAATCTAGCACTTAAACTGAGGCAGCGTGGTTGTAAGGAAGTCTGTGCTGCATACTGTTTCAAACTAACTCTGTCTTCTCTTCTTCCTCTCTCGCCTTCAGAAAAGAAATGGTTTACAGATGAACCAGAAAATGCCTACCCACGGAACATTCAGATCAAGCCCATGAGCACTCACATGGCCAACCAAGTCAACCAATACAAATCCACTAGTAGTCTGATTCCACCAATCAGAGAAGTCGAAGATGAATGCTGAATACATGGTTTTCTTGCTGACTCACCAGACATCTGTAAGCTCTTTCAAAAGAGATGGGAGGTCACTCATGGAGGATTGATGATGATGATGATGACAGGGATGTTGAAGACTGACACATTTCTCTTCACTCATTCTCCTAATCGAGGGTTGGATTAAAAGAAACCCTGAACTGGAAGGGACCTCCTATGTGTATACCTTTAATCTTACTTCCATGCTCTTGGACATTGTTTTATTTATTAATGTATCCATAGTTATGTACATACTGACAATCAAATAAGGATTGTACAGCCCTTTCCCCCTAGCACTTTTTGGAATTATTTTAAGAGTTGGCAAAAAAAGAAAAAGAGTACTTCCTGTAATTCTTTGCAATAGTTCACCTCTTCGTGTGACCAGACTCCATTGCTAAGGTGGCTGGTTATCAGAGGATGAGGGTTGCAGCGATAAAATGATCATATCATCTCCCAAAGATCTGCCCAGAAGCGCCACGTCAAACCAGCTGGGCTCATCAACTTCATATCTGCCGTCTGCTTCTGTTCTATTTGCACTAAAACTGAACAAGTTTCTTTTGACAGAACAACTGGAACCTTCAGATACCCCTAATAAAATGTCGCCGAGGAGATGAAGGGAAGGAGGAGGAGGATGGGAGGGCTGCTTGGTTTCGGAGGCATACTAATCTTAGTTTGCTGTACGCCACGTCATTGCTTAAGGTTTGCTACTTCACCGTTGAAATGTCATGTTGAGTGAGAGCATTCCAGTCCTGCAGAACAAAATCATCTCACAAAACAGTAGTCTGAGAAAAAAAACAAAAAAAAAAACCTCAGAGAACGGTGCAGTATTGGTGTATGCTGGAGGACCCTGTACCTACATGTCTTCTGCTGATACGTCAGATCATTAAGCCTGCGACTCCATTTTGAGCTCCTCTGTGCATGATATGTGCCTGAGCCCCCTCCAGAACAGATCAACCTGAATACATGAGAAGGACAACAAACAAGCCACCCTTTCCTTCAGGAGCATTTCTGTCATGTGCACGCTTTGTGTGTGTGTGGCTGATCAGTGCTGTCATCTGCTCTATTGCTCTGTATGTGATGGTGCACCCTTGAAGGGGCAGCATGTGGGGTCTTTGCTCTAAAAAGGAAAGTTATGGTAGAAAAATACATTAGAGTCTCGAGGGTTTGGATCTACAAATAAAATTATGTTGTATCAAAAATCAAACCAAAATCCCCAAAGACGTTTGAGCTGAGCTAACACGAACAGCAGCTGCTCGCCCCACCGTTGATGCTTTGCCGTGATATCTGCGGCAGAATTCGGGATCACAAGACGAGTGGTGTTTTTTCTGAATGTTTTGTCCGTTTCAAAAAAGTCCATATCTGAGGAAAGAAATGCCACATATTGCATAAGAGTGGGCATCAATGGGTCCTCCTCTGATCAAAGCAACTGCCTGGCACAGGGTTGGCACAGAGGCAGTAAAGTGCTTGGATGTTCTCTGTTGCCAATCCAGACGTCACACGCCTCAAAGCTCTCAGGAGTTAAGCTGCTATGTTCGGTCCTCCTCACGCGAGGAAATGCTCAAACGTAGTTGGATGGAAATGCAACAATGCCACAGACTGCTAATAAGGATACTGGAGAGGAACCAGTGTTCTTTATGCTAGCCTGTGTGCATGAGCATGCACACGTTCAGGCAATGATAGATCCAAATCTACCTGTGATAGTGATGGAGGATTGAGGTGGTAGCCTTGTACTCCTAACACATAAACTTCATGCAAATATGTAGTTGGATTTATACATTTAAACGTAATTATTTTGTATCCATAAACATAATCAATTTGTACTTATTTTTCTAGAGAAGAACCAAGTTTAAAATACCATGGGGGATAAAATAATATGAAAAAAAATCTTTAATTTTATTTACATATCAAAGGATTTTGTGTTTGATTATGTCACCCATTGCCTCATAATAAATCCTTATTTTTTTAACTGTCCTCCCCTGCTTTGTCAAACCGCATCACTCTGGAGCCAGTAAAGCTTAGACGAACTCACATTGTGAAACCACCATCTTCAGCCTGGCAGCTCAGCTCTGTTGAGTGCTTTTAGAAGTAGATTAAGGCTCATCCGAAGCCTCTTGCAGATGCACAGGTGAGCCCTGTCTACTAATGCGTCTACTAATAAGCATCCCTCGCTGTGAATATGCAGATGGAAAGATAAGTAGGTAAATAACAAGAGAACCGCTCCCTGTGTGCACCATGTCTGCAGAATGACCTTCATTAGATGTGTTTGACCTAAATTAGGTCCCTAGTGTGGAGGAAGAGTGTGTCCACTAAAGCACAGTGTGCTGGTGTTTTCCACGAAACAGAATTTCAAATACGACAGCAAGACGCTGTCTGTTTAATGCAGTGATTTTCTTCGAGAGGCTGTAAAGAAAAAGTTATTAAAAACAAGAATATTTGGAATATGGAAACGATCATAATGTTGTGCTAAATATGTTTTTGTGTAACTTCAACTCATTAGCTAAACCACATTTCCTTTTCAAACAAAATGATCTGAGCTTCAATGTGCGTCTGTTGGGTGTGGTGCAACTATACTGAAGCCTCATACACATTGTCCTGAAGTGAACTTTTGAACTGTGATTACATCGTTGTCACACTTTGTAGCAAATAGATTTCTTTTCAGAAAATATGTGAGTAAAATGTATGTATTATTGGGTTGTTAATGGCATACTTTGCTAGCCTGAACCATAAGGAACTATTAATAATTGATAATGGCAATGTCTCATTATACCTAGAATCGACAAACTGATTGTTATGTTGGATAGAAAAAAAAACACAAATGTGTATCTTGAATATGAAAAGTTTTGGATTTTTTTATGTGAGACTATTTGAGAAGGAAAGTCAGGCGGAATTTGATCTGGCTTATCAGTCATCACAAAAATGGGAGGCAGCACCAATTTAGCAGAGGTCATCAAAAGAGAGTATATCCTTAATTTTCCTTGTTTTATTACTTTGCATTATTACAGGGTTTACATTCCATTTTGTCAGCTTGCCATCTGTCATAATCTGTCACAACTGCTTCTAATTTGTTTACAGAGTATTTTACGTGCGACTTAAACAGCATTGTTGACAAATAAAACGGTACCTACTGCAAACTTGCATTAGCATAAACTCACAAAGTAATGCACCATTTGTTTTCATTACACTTGATTACTGTGCTTTTTTTTCTACCTGAAACCTTCATTGTACTCAATTCAGGCTGGTATCACCCACAACACTGGACTGAGAGGTCTCTGCTTCCTACACCTTGTCATATGTCTCTATTAGATGTTTTAGGTCTTTGCATTGTATACCTCTAAAGTTTTTAGAGTGTTTTTTTTTTTGTTTTGTTTTTTTTTGAAGTGCCATGAAAAGTTTAGTCGAGCAAGCATCCTTCAGTCATTCAGGGACACAATCTCGCTTCAAGGGAGCTGAGTCCCAAGTGAATTTCCACTGTGAGAATGGTGTCTTGTACTGGCATGGAGAACATCCAAGCCATCAATGCCTCCGTGCCAGTATTGTGCCAGGCAGTGCCAGAGGTCAAGAGGAGGGCCCATATGAAGTCCCACTTTAGCGAAAAGTGGCATTGGGGGGTGCTGAGGGGGCAGCAGGAGCAGACAGATCATGTTGCTGTGTGCTCGGCTACAGGCCATCACTTTGTGTTATTTAGTGTAGTTAGAAATGGATGACTGAAAGATGCGAATCGAGGCACATGCCTGTAACAGCAGACGTGTTGTTGTCCACTGAACAAATCAAAGACTATGATGCGCCATACATTAATGTCACAGTATGTCACATTATTTTTGTTAATCTATTTTTTGCTGCAAAGGATGGATATTATAACTTATTTGCTGGGAATTGTACTAGATATAATAGAACATATAATACTTATGGGGATGGGAGGTGGGTCTCAAGTCTTAACAATACATTAAAATTGCATTCAGCATTTTTTTTTGTTTTTTTTTAAGGAAAAAGTTACCATTTATGTTAATTTCTTTCGACTGCCTATCAGTTCAGGAAGAATTCAGGACATTTGCTCTTGCGTATCACAGACAGGATTTGTTGGCACGTCGTCATTGCAGTGAACAGGAGTTTGACATTGCAGTCTATTTAGGTTGGATGTGTTCTAGATATGATGATAAATGGATTATTTGATGGTGCTGAGTTGATCTACCTGACTCTGTCAAATAGAATCTGCTGATAATTATACTGTCTTGTACAAAAAGTTTGTACATAGATTGTACATGGTTTCTTTTTGTATTTTCTCAAATTAAAATGGATGTATTTGTGTTCTAAACTCTCCATTTTTTAATGTTTCTCCCTCAGTCACATTCTAACCATTGTTATTCCTGTGTCTAAGTACATTTACTTCATTACTGTATGTCCATATTGTTGAGTGCAAATTTAGAGAATCTAACAACTTTCTTTCAACAGTGGGAGCTATATATATATATATATATATATATATATATATATATATATATATATATATATATAAATTTAATTCTTAATTCTGTACTTTATAACCATTTGTTTTAGTTTAGCCTAACACTTAAAATACCATTAAATGAAATTTGTTTTAGACATTAATGTCTGGATGTCAGAACACTTTTTACAGCTCACCCCAGATAAAATAGAAATTTCATGCACAGGTTCTAATGCTCAGAAAGAGAAAATGTTCGCAAAATTAAATTACCATACCATGGACATACTCCAAGTCAAAAAACCCTCTTGTGATCTTTAACTCAGATCTTAGTTATGTTAAAAAAAAAAAAAAAAAAAGTTTTAGCACTGGACTGCTGAAGTGCTCTCTTATCTGGTCTACTCTGTTCAGAGTAGACCAGATAAGAGCAAAGACATGAGCAAAGACATGATAGACACATATTTTAAAGGATCTGTGTAACATATTTACTGTAGAAAAAAATCATGAAATTACCACAATAAGTCATCATAGATTAAGGAAACAAGACAAGTGAACTAACAAAAAGTTGTTTCCTGTCATTACTGGAAATGTTTGAGACAAATCAGCTGATTTAAAATGCGTTCAAACACCCCAAATTGAAGTTACTGGAGAATGAAACTAGTGGAAGGGTAGACGTTTGGTTTTCCAATTAAAGTGTTGACAAGGGTACTTGCAAATAACACAATACAGGACAGATACTGTACATACATACATGCAAACATAAAGGACAAAATGTACTGGACTATTATCACTTAATTTTTACATTTTTTGGAATATTTATATAACACTGTTCAATATGCCATTTTGACATTCACTACAATTCCAATTTTTCAACATTGGCTTTTTTATTACATTTTTGACATGTTAACAAATGAATTTCTATGACATTTTCTATGACACTACACTATGACTATTTATGTCACACCATATTATTTCATTAATTTTTTGACATCCATAAAAATTTCTTTTCATAATAATTTTGACAAACTATACTGTTTTTTTTCATGAAAATTTTGACACACTACACTGTGAGATTATTCTCATAAAATTTTTGATATGATTTTATCACTATTTGTGGCATTCACGACAATTATATTTTCACAAGAATTTGGTATTGCACTTTTGACCTACACTATTACGTTTTTTTCATAACAATTTCATTTTCGACAATGTTAAGATTGTTTTAATGACAATTTTGGATGGTTTCAACTATGATTACTGATTTCACACTTCTATGACTTTTTATTACTTTTTATGACTTATGAACATCCGCAACAATGACTTTATTTTAATAAAATTCTTGACATGCTATAATGACATACTAAGTGGTGAAAAAGCCATTTTTTAGGATGTCAAAAATTTGAAAAAAATCAAATGCCAAAAAAGTAAAACAAAGTCACATAGCATGTTGAATGAATTCAAAGTGATGTCTGGCGAAGAAAGTAGTGAAAAAGCCATTTTTCAGAATGTCATAAAAAATGGTCATACTATAGTGTGCCGAAAAAGTCAAAAAACGTCATGTCATGAAATGTCATAAAAAAAGTGCTGAAAATGCTTTCTCACAGCATGTTAAATGAAATCATGGTGATGTCTGGCGAAGAAAGTGGTGAAAAAGCCATTTTTCAGGATTTCATAAAAAACGGTCATACTATAGTGTGCCGAAAAAGTCAAAAAACGTCATGTCATAAAACGTCATAAAAAGTGCTGAAATTGCCTTCTTACGGCATGTGGAATGGATTCATGGTGATGTCTGCCGAAAAAAATGGTGAAAAAGCCATTTTTTGGATGTCAAAAATTTAAAAAAATGGCCATACCAGGGTATGCCGAAAAGTCAAAAAATGTCACGTCATAAAACTTCATGAAGAGTGCTGAAATTGCCTTCTTATGGCATGTTGAATGAATTCATGGTGATGTCTGGCAAAAGAAGTGGTCAAAAAGCTATTTTTTAGGATGCCACAAATTTGAAAAAATGGTCATACTGGTATGTCGAAAAAATAAAAAAATGTCACGTCATAAAATGTCATAAAAAAGTGCTGAAAATGCCTTCTCACAGCATGTTAAATGAAATCATGGTGATGTCTGGCGAAGAAAGTGGTGAAAAAGCCATTTTTCAGGATGTCATAAAAAATGGTCATACTATAGTGTGCCGAAAAAGTCAAAAAACGTCATGTCATCAAATGGCATGAAATGTGCTGAAATCGCCTTCTTACGGCATGTTGAATGAATTCATGGTGATGTCTGGCGAAGAAAGTGGGGAAAAAGCCATTTTTCAAAATGTCAGAAATCTGAAAAAATGGTCATACAATAGTATGCTGAAAAAGTAAAAAAATGTCATGTCATAAAATGTCATAAAAAGTGCTGAAATTGCCTTCTTACGGCATGTGGAATGGATTCATGGTGATGTCTGCCGAAAAAAAATGGTGAAAAAGCCATTTTTTGGGATGTCAGAAAAAATGGTCATACTATAGTATGGAGAAAAGTCAAAAAATGTCACGTTATAAAACGTCATGAAGAGTGCTGAAATTGCCTTCTTATGGCATGTTGAATGAATTCATGGTGATGTCTGGTGAAAGAAGTGGTCAAAAAGCTATTTTTTAGGATGCCACAAATTTTAAAAAATGGTCATAGTGCAGTATGCCGAAAAAGTCCAAAAATGTCATGTCATAAAATGTCATTAAAAAATGCTGAAAATGCCTTCTCACAGCATGTTGAATGAATTCATGGTGATGTCTGGCGAAGAAAGTAGTGAAAAAGCCATTTTTCAGGATGTCAGAAATGTGAAAAAATGGTCCTACTATAGTATGCCGGAAAAGTCCAAAAATGTCACATCATAAAACATCATAGAAAGTGCTGAGATTGCCTTCTTATGACACGTTGAATGGATTCATGGTGATGTCTGGTGAAAGAAGTGGTCAAAAAGCTATTTTTTAGGATGCCACAAATTTGAAAAAATGGTCATACTGGTATGCCGAAAAAAGTCAAAAAATGTCACGCCATAAAATGTCATAAAAAAGTGCTGAAAATGCTTTCTCATAGCATGTTAAATGAAATCATGGTGATGTCTGGCGAAGAAAGTGGGAAAAAAGCCATTTTTCAGGACGTCATAAAAAATGGTCATACGATAGTGTGCCGAAAAAGTCAAAAAACGTCATGTCATGAAAAGTCATGAAAAGTGCTGAAAATGCCTTCTTACGGCATGTTGAATGAATTCATGGTGATGTCTGGCGAAGAAAGTGGTGAAAAGCCATTTTTTTAGAATGTCAGAAATTTGAAAAAATGGTCATACCATAGTATGCCAAAAAAGTCTAAAAATGTCATGTCATAAAACGTCATAAAAAAGTGCTGAAATTGCCTTCTTACGGCATGTGGAATGGATTCATGGTGATGTCTGCCAAAAAAAATTGGTGAAAAAGCCATTTTTTGGGGATGTCAAAAATTTGAAAAAATGGCCATACCACGGTATGCCGAAAAGTCAAAAAATGTCACGTCATAAAACTTCATGAAGAGTGCTGAAATTGCCTGCTTATGGCATGTTGAATGAATTCATGGTGATGTCTGGCGAAAGAAGTGGTCAAAAAGCTTTTTTAGGATGCCACAAATTTGAAAAAAAATGGTCATACTGGTATGTCGAAAAAATAAAAAAATGTCACGTCATAAAAAAGTGCTGAAAATGCCTTCTCACAGCATGTTGGATAAATTCATGGTAATGTCTGGCGAAGAAAGTGGTGAAACAGCCATTTTTCAGGATGTCAGAAATTTGAAAAAATGGTCATACTATAGTCTGGCAAAAAAGTCCAAAAATGTCACATCATAAAACGTCGTAGAAAGTGCTGAGATTGCCTTCTTATGGCATGTTGAATGAATTCATGGTGATGTCTGGTGAAAAAATTGGTGAAAATGTTATTTTTTAGGATGTCAAAATTTTGAATAAATTGCAATACCGCGATATGCCAAAAAAGTCCAAAAATGTCACGTCATAAAACGTCATGAAAAAGTGCTGAAAATGCCTTCTCACAGCATGTTAAATGAAATCACGGTGATGTCTGGCGAAGAAAGTGGTGAAAAAGCCATTTTTCAGGATGTCATAAAAAATGGTCATACTATAGTGTGCCGAAAAAGTCAAAAAACGTCATGTCATGAAATGTCAAGAAAAGTGCAGAAAATGCCTTCTTAAGGCATGTTGAATGAATTCATGGTGATGTCTGGCGAAGAAAGTAGTGAAAAAGCCATTTTTCAGGATGTCAGAAATTTGAAAAAATGGTCCTACTATAGTATGCCGGAAAAGTCCAAAAATGTCACATCATAAAACATCATAGAAAGTGCTGAGATTGCCTTCTTATGACACGTTGAATGGATTCATGGTGATGTCTGGTGAAAGAAGTGGTCAAAAAGCTATTTTTTAGGATGCCACAAATTTGAAAAAATGGTCATACTGGTATGCCGAAAAAAGTCAAAAAATGTCACGCCATAAAATGTCATAAAAAAGTGCTGAAAATGCTTTCTCATAGCATGTTAAATGAAATCATGGTGATGTCTGGCGAAGAAAGTGGGAAAAAAGCCATTTTTCAGGACGTCATAAAAAATGGTCATACGATAGTGTGCCGAAAAAGTCAAAAAACGTCATGTCATGAAAAGTCATGAAAAGTGCTGAAAATGCCTTCTTACGGCATGTTGAATGAATTCATGGTGATGTCTGGCGAAGAAAGTGGTGAAAAGCCATTTTTTTAGAATGTCAGAAATTTGAAAAAATGGTCATACCATAGTATGCCAAAAAAGTCTAAAAATGTCATGTCATAAAACGTCATAAAAAAGTGCTGAAATTGCCTTCTTACGGCATGTGGAATGGATTCATGGTGATGTCTGCCAAAAAAAATTGGTGAAAAAGCCATTTTTTGGGGATGTCAAAAATTTGAAAAAATGGCCATACCACGGTATGCCGAAAAGTCAAAAAATGTCACGTCATAAAACTTCATGAAGAGTGCTGAAATTGCCTGCTTATGGCATGTTGAATGAATTCATGGTGATGTCTGGCGAAAGAAGTGGTCAAAAAGCTTTTTTAGGATGCCACAAATTTGAAAAAAAATGGTCATACTGGTATGTCGAAAAAATAAAAAAAATGTCACGTCATAAAATGTCATAAAAAAGTGCTGAAAATGCCTTCTCACAACATGTTGGATAAATTCATGGTAATGTCTGGCGAAGAAAGTGGTGAAACAGCCATTTTTCAGGATGTCAGAAATTTGAAAAAATGGTCATACTATAGTCTGGCAAAAAAGTCCAAAAATGTCACATCATAAAACGTCGTAGAAAGTGCTGAGATTGCCTTCTTATGGCATGTTGAATGAATTCATGGTGATGTCTGGTGAAAAAATTGGTGAAAATGTTATTTTTTAGGATGTCAAAATTTTGAAAAAATTGCAATACCGCGATATGCCAAAAAAGTCCAAAAATGTCACGTCATAAAACGTCATGAAAAAGTGCTGAAAATGCCTTCTCACAGCATGTTAAATGAAATCACGGTGATGTCTGGCGAAGAAAGTGGTGAAAAAGCCATTTTTCAGGATGTCATAAAAAATGGTCATACTATAGTGTGCCGAAAAAGTAAAAAAACGTCATGTCATGAAATGTCAAGAAAAGTGCTGAAAATGCCTTCTTAAGGCATGTTGAATGAATTCATGGTGATGTCTGGTGAAGAAAGTGGTGAAAAAGCCATTTTTCAAAATGTCAGAAATTTGAAAAGGGTGGTCATACTATAGTATGTTGAAAAAGTCAAAAAATGTCACGTCATAAAACGTCATAAAAAGTGCTGAAATTGCCTTCTTACGGCATGTGGAATGGATTCATGGTGATGTCTGCCGAAAAAAATTGGTGAAAAAGACATTTTTTGGGATGTCAGAAAAAATGGTCATACTATAGTGTGCTGAAAAGTCAAAAAATGTCACGTCATAAAACGTCATGAAGAGTGCTGGAATTGCCTTCTTATGGCATGTTGAATGAATTCATGGTGATGTCTGGCGAAAGAAGTGGTCAAAAAGCTATTTTTTAGGATGCCACAAATTTGAAAAAATGGTCATACTGGTATGCCAAAAAAATCAAAAAATGTCACGTCATAAAATGTCGTAAAAAAGTGCTGAAAATGCCTTCTCACAGCATGTTAAACGAAATCATGGTGATGTCTGGCGAAGAAAGTGGTGAAAAAGCCATTTTTTAGAATGTCAGAAATTTGAAAAAATGGTCATACTATATAGTATGCCGAAAAAGTCACAAAATGTCATGTCATCAAAAGTCATAAAAAGCGCTGAAATTGCCTTCTTACGGCATGTGAAATGGATTCATGGTGATGTCTGCTGAAAAAAAATGGTGAAAAAGCCATTTTTTGGGATGTCAAAAATTAAAAAAAAATGGCCATACTATAGTATGCCGAAAAGTCAAAAAATGTCACGTCATAAAACCTCATAAAAAAGTGCTGAAAATGCCTTCTCATAGCATGTTGAATGAATTCAAAGTGATGTCTGGCGAAGAAAGTGGTGAAAAAGCCATTTTTCAGAATGTCATAAAAAATGGTCATACTATAGTGTGCCGAAAAAGTCAAAAAACGTCATATCATGAAATGTCATGAAAAGTGCTGAAAATGCCTTCTTACGGCATGTTGAATGAATTCATGGTGATGTCTGGCGAAGAAAGTGGTGAAAAAGCCATTTTCCAGAATGTCAGAAATTTGAAAAAATGGTCATACTATATAGTATACCGAAAAAGTAAAAAAATGTCATGTCATAAAACATCATAGAAAGTGCTGAGATTGCCTTCTTATGGCATGTTAAATGGATTCATGATGTCTGGCGAAAGAAGTGGTCAAAAAGCTATTTTTTAGGATGCCACAAATTTGAAAAAATGGTCATACCGGTATGCCGAAAAAATCAAAAAATGTCACGTCATAAAATGTCATGAAAAAGTGCTGAAAATGCCTTCTCACAGCATGTTAAATGAAATCATGGTGATGTCTGGCAAAGAAAGTGGTGAAAAAGCCATTTTTCAGGATGTCATAAAAAATGGTCATACTATAGTGTGCCGAAAAAGTCAAAAAACGTCATGTCATGAAATGTCATAAAAAGTGCTGAAAATGCCTTCTTATGGCATGTTGAATGAATTCATGGTGATGTCTGGCGAAGAAAGTGGTGAAAAAGCCATTTTTCAGGATGTCAGAAATTTGAAAAAATGGTCATACTATAGTGTGCCAAAAAAGTCCAAAAATGTCACATCTTAAAACATCATAGAAAGTGCTGAGATTGCCTTCTTATGACATGTTGAATGGATTCATGGTGATGTCTGCCGGAAAAAATTGGTGAAAAAGCCATTGTTTGAGATGTCAAAAGTTTAAAAAAAAATGGCCATACCACGGTATGCCGAAAAGTCAAAAAATGTCACGTCATAAAACTTCATGAAGAGTGCTGAAATTGCCTTCTTATGGCATGTTGAACGAATTCATGGTGATGTCTGGTGAAAGAAGTGGTCAAAAAGCTATTTTTTAGGATGCCACAAATTTGAAAAAAATGGTCATACTGGTATGTCGAAAAAATAAAAAAATGTCACGTCATAAAATGTCATAAAAAAGTGCTGAAAATGCCTTCTCACAGCATGTTGAATAAATTTATGGTGGCAAAGAAAGTGGTGAAAAAGGCATTTTTTAGGATGTCAAAATTTTGAAAAAATGGCCATACCGCGATATGCTGAAAAAGTCCAAAAATGTCACGTCATAAAACGTGATAAAGAGTGCTGAAAATGCCTTCTTACGGTATGTTGAAGGAATTCATGGTGATGTCTGGCGAAAAAAGTGATGAAAAAGTCATTTTTAGGATGTCAAAAATTTTTTAAAAAATGGTCATATTGTGGTCTGCTGAAAAAAATCCAAAAATGTCCTCTCACAAAATGTCATAAAAAGTGCTGAAAATGCCTTCTTACGGCATGTTGAATGAATTCATGGTGATGTAAATTCAAGTGTAGACATAAAAAGATTTATTCATCCAAGTCAAACTAAAAAATAAACTGAAATAATAATAATACTCTGAGTGGGTCAAAGAAAGAAAACAAAATAATCACCTATCTTCTCAAAACTGCTGGCAAACTCTGTATTATAAAAACCAGCAAATAAACAAAAAGGCAGGAACTAAATCTGGCTCCATAGGATAGAACATTACTGAAGAAACCCCATCACACTTCAACACTATTTCAAGTAAAATGATTTCAACCACGCTCAAGCCAACTAGAGCACCAACTAACAAAAGGATTCAGAACTATATCACATTACAAAGACTGGAGGCAGAGGACTAAAAGGGCACCCAACCATTTTTAAAAGGTGATGGATGGACAAGTCGGCAGCAGACACATCTCAGGCCGAACCCACGACTCCTAAGAGGCACCTAAACTGGATACAAAGATCCTCACAAGACAGAGAGCCATGCACTCACAGCTACACAAACACATTTCTGAATGTGTCTAGGGCCTTAACAACGCTATTATTTTTTCCCCAAACATTCTATACTATGACTTTTGTCTACAAAATTCACAATACAGTATATAATAAAAATGTTGTGCTACAGTCTTGCATAAGAAATGCCATAAAGCATGTCCCAAAAAATGTGGTGGTATCTTGACAAAAAAATCAATCTTAATACACTTTGTCATAAAAAATGTCAAAATATAGCATGTTATATAGGAATTGTATACAAAATATATTGCTATGTGCAGCAGTTGCTTGAAATGACAGCTGCTCTGGTGCTATTCGAGAACCTCTCAGATCTTCTCAATGACATTGTCTAATAAGTGATGGAGGTGCACAACTATTGATATGCAGGACCGATGTAATGTGAGAAGCTGATTTAGAGGGATCTGAGTACTTCCAGTCCACCACATCCACCAGATAATAGCTCAGTATTTACCCAATACCCTTGAGACACAACCACATCAAAAACCAAGAGAAATACACACCACTTCATCACTTTATAGTGTTTATGCAACAGACAGGCACTGTAAAACTGCAACAGAGCCAGTGCCTGACCTTGACTATCACCAGGAAAAGCCTCAGATGAATGTATATTGTGTTTTACCAATCCCCACCATGCAGAGGGGTCGGTGACCCTGCAGTCCAAGTCGCACCACCAATCCGCTTATCCATTGAGCCTGGCATTAGTCTTGATTTACTTTCACTGACATGCTATTAGCTGCTCCATCACTTTCACCTGTCTGCCTGTCAATCAACAGTGAATCACAGTGATGGGTAGGAATAGCATTCGAATCACATTCTGTCCACATTGGCTCGTATATCTCCATGGAGACAGTGACAGCGGATGAGCAAAGGACATCATACCAGGTATCTCGCTGTGCTGACATGTCAGGGCTGTGCATATTTAGGCATCACATGGGGATGTGTTGCATTTCAACGCAGATTGAGATTATAGATACAGTTATTCTGAGAGCAAATATTGAGGAATTAATCCCAGGTTGGAGATTGAACATGTCCAAGCAAAGCCTGTGATAAGCATGTCATTAAACAGTGCCAAAGTTGAAGGATTTTTCGCCTTTATGTAACGCAGCAATTTCCCAACTGAAGTAAACACAGAGGGTCGTCTGTGTCAAGGGTAACTGAGATATCTCCTGAGAATCCTTCAAACATCACTAGCAGCACCAATTCAGAGGTGTTATGATGAGGTATGATGACTGCTCAGACGTCAAACCTCTCCTCTTTCATTGCTAAAAATCAGTGGACACGTTGCAAGTCTTGAGGACCTCCCCCTCCTGCTCCTCCTCCTCCTCCTTCTTCTGCTCCACGCCCCTCAGCTGAAGTGTGCAATTTCACACTCCAACGTCAAACAGCAGGTCAGGAGGAGAATGCATGAGCCACCCTGACATTTGTCCTCATTTCTCTCTCAAATGTGCAAACACTATTACCCTTGGGTTATCTTAAGTGGTGTGGTGAAGATTTGCAGCCTCTCCCCTCTCTTCTCTTCACCAGACACGCCATCAAAACACGACAAGCGGCGGGGAGGACGGGAGCGTGGGTAAAAGACAGAGCGAGGCAGAGGGGGAAAGCGATGGAAATGGAGCAGATGTTTGTGTGGCTGTTGATTTGTGGCTTGATAAGGGTGCTACATGGGCAGCTGGAATTGATGGCTTGTTAGTGAGGACGGGCCCCTCTGTGAGTTGTTTTCAAAATGATTGATTTACAATAAAGTGGCTCCGGGTGTGTGCATGCAGGCAGAACTGATGCAGATCGATCCCACTGAAATTGATTGATCAGCCATTTAGCTTGGCAGTGTGTTTACCGAACGAAACCGTGCAGGACTCTCCTCTCTGCACCTCTCCCCCCATAAAGCAAAGGAGAAATGCCACCCCTGGGCCTGTCTCATTGTTTTGGCAGTGGCAGCAAAAACAAGCCATATCAGAATATGAACCATAAAAATGTAATCATACAGTGAGAAACACTGGCATAAACGTTTACGATTGTGTACTTTATTCTGCTATCAACGTGTCCTTCTGCGACTTGGAGATACTATGCCTTTAAAAGTAATGACTTGCGTGCTCTATGCAGAGGGAGGAATGCTGTTTGTCTTATCGCAGTGTCACATTGAGACTTTCAGGGGGAGGCATAGAAATAACTAATAACAGTGGATTTCAGTAAACAAGCAGCTCGTTCTCAGGCATACTTAACGGTGACACGCCAACAACCTTTACCTGTTTTAAAGTTGCAAAGATGACTATCATACATAATGCAGAATAGCCCTCAAGTGTTAAAGTGCCTCGTCTACGGACAGTGTCTTTAGCAATTTTATCAAACAGTGCACACAAGGGTGCCCATGTACATTTTATAAGGAGTTCTTCTGATGGATATAGCACAAAGACAATGTTTACCATGTGACCTCTGTGGCTTTTTCCTCACTTCCTGCCAAAACAAACCTCTCCACCACTCTGCTGAGGACTTAAATCACCTGTCCTCAGACGCCTCATCCTGTTATTTGGATAATTGCCAACAAGAGCAAGCTTTTCCATTCTCACAGCAGCATGCAGTGGCCCCATCATGTTCCTTATTAACAATTTTACACACTTGCTCGCAGTGAGAGGGTGTCAGAATGCCAATAATATTTACCGTCTGCTGTGCGGGCTATTCAGGGGAGGCTGAGTGTTGCTGATTGCCCTGACAGAAGCTGACAGCACCCTGAACCTGAGATCCCTGCAAATCGACTCAGCAGAGTGTCCTCTTCTTCTTCTTCTTCTTCTTGAGGCAGCAGGGTGTGCCTGTGGCCATGAACCAGGTGATGGAGCACAACACCGTTCATGTGCTAGTGCCTGAACACAAACAAAGGCAATCTTTTTCTTCATCTTTAAACATGCACCGGCTGATAGAAGATCAGAATTCATACTAAAAAAAAACATACGTCACATACGCTCTAAGATCTGACATCAGATCAAGAAGAACAATTTAAAACAGACCCTGTCTGTGTGCTTTCTCTATACAAAGATATACAGTGCTTAGTAAATTTATTAGACCACCTTCCTTATTTGTCTCATCCAGCATCATGAAAAGCTTTAATTTGGACACAGGATGTTTCTATCCAAATTCATTGAATTCTCTGAGAAGTCTGAAATTAATCAAGAATAACATACAGCCACGAAAAACACATTTTCTCTTCAGGAGTGACACTAACTACCTGAAATTTGGCTTCTCAATCAAAAAATAATTATGTTCTGTGCTATTTTTTTCAGATTTTTTTGTGGAAACGGTAAATTTTAAAAATTCATGTAAAATCACAATAATTATATTTTAGCATTAAATACAGTATTTTAATTTAAGAGCTTGCACATAGTGGTGGATTAACTATTACAGAAAAATAAACCCTCCATGTCATTATGGGTCAATTACTACATCAATGAGCTACAACGTTTAAAATAATTTTCCAAAAGATCTGGGAGGCAGGTAAGTGAAATGACTGTCTTGGGATTACTGAACATTCTCAGTCAATCATCCAGTCTGTAATGATTTCCATAACACTGCCTTTCCCTTTGACCCCCTGGTGATGGGTGTGTTAAACATCACATTCAAGTACATGTACAGTACACACAAACACACCTGGTGACCTCCAACATATCACATCAATACATATAGCTGCATGTGTGTACAAGGGACGTTGTGTGACAGAGACAGAGAGAGACGGAGAGAGAAAAAGAGAACTCCAAAGACCGAGACCCATCCCAATCCAGCCGTGATAATAGTTTCCATGACAATGAGGCATGCTCAGCGCATCAGTTGTGGCCCAGATAAACAGTGATCCTTTACGCAAACAAGAAGGTCATTACAGCAGCTTGTCAAATCAATGCCCAGTGTGTCCAAGTTGATTAAGACATCTCCCCTCAGCTCTGACACTCTGTCAATAGCAGTAGGCGCACAATGCAGTGGTGGGTGGGTGGGGGATGGTGATGTCTGTGGTGGAGGATGCTTGTGTGTGTTGGAGGGTGAAGGGGAGGGTTGTGTACTCCCATTCTTCACACTCACACACACACACACACACACACACACACACACACACACACACACACACACACACAGCACTCAGATGATTGGAGTGAAATACCCATCAGTCAGGGAGCCGAGGTGGACTAATGATTCCCTGTGCTGCCTATTAGAACTACATGACAACTCAATCCTGCTCACGGAAAGAGAAATGGTAGAGAGAGGGGAGATGGGGATGGAAGGAATGGGGGGGAGACAGAGGAAGAAAAGAAAAAGTGACCTTGTAGCAGCATCATTTGAGGCTGAATTAAATTGGCAAGAGCAGCTAATCTTTACCTGGGGGCGATTAACAGAATTAAAAGGAGAACAACAAAGGCACAGAGGTTGGCTTTTCTCTTTTTTTCTGCCTGCCACTGCCATTTAAAATTAGTTATCTTCTACAATAAGTTGGCGAATCTCCCTGTATAAGCCCATCACTGATGTTGGATTTTCTGACATACAAACAATAGCTGGCTGTAACTGCAACTGCTACTTTATTGTGAAATCAAAATTCTGTTCTCAAATATCGCAGATCGGGTTGCCATGTTGCAAATCAGTGATCTGATATTGCCAATAAGACAGGGACATTAATTTCATTACTTGGTCCAAACTAGAATATTTTGCACTGCCATCTTCAAACTCATGTACAATAATGTCTTTAAAAAATACAGTAAAACTTTTTCCCCTCTTTGGGAAATACTAGGATGTTATTAGTAGGAAGTAAATTACTTCAAGTTTAGCCTCTGCACTTGGTCTCATAGCCTCTCTCTTCTCACAGGCTAATCAATATGTTTGGAGAGACAGACAAGGTTAGGCCTATCAGCCTGTCTGAGAGAGAGAGAGAGAAAAAAAAACATTGCTAATACCCAAATGTGAAGGTTCATGGCTGAACTTTACCCACACATAGAGAAGAAGGAGCATAACAACCAATAGACCTTTAGCTCAGGGACATTCAAACTAACGCTAGTGAGAAACTCAATATTTTCTGCTGTTGGCATTAAATCACATATGCATATTTGAATTGGTGAATGATTTGTATAGTTTGTACAGTGGGAACAACTATGCTCTCTCACAACTTCTAGCACTCACATTATTGTCTAGATAAAAAGACAAAATAACTTTTTTGTTGTCTTATGACCACATGCCTTCAGAGCTAACAACATTCTCATTTGACTGCTAATTAAGCAAATATCATCAAGTTAACACACTATACTAAGACAATGGATATGGTAAACATCATCCTTGCTAAGCATCACCATGTCAGTGCTACCATAGTGAGCCTGTTATTTAACAAGTCAACGTACAGCCTCACAGGGCTGCTCGCATCACTGTTAACTTTTTATCTTGTAATATCAAATTAGCATTAGCATTACTTTACAAAGCATATGATCCTGCTTTTTGAAACAAGCTTTTCAACAACAAGTTTGTGCATTATATCAGTTTTATATATTACAAGTAGCCAAATTGCTACACTACAGAAGACAAATGAAAGTCAATAAGCTTCCTTTAACTGTTATTCACAGGGAGAGAGGGGAAAAAAAACCCAAAACAAAACACAAGCTCCATACCACTGACCACCAATATTACTCCCATAAAAGCAACACTGGCAGCAGTAAATAGCTGCTCACCTTCAGACTATTCATGATTCAAGGATTTCATTTGTGCTAAGCCGTGCCCCTGGGGAGGCAGGCTGGATCTCCATGTCTTTAAGAATGGCCCCTGAACCGATCTCCCTCACCTTTTCCTCACAATTAGTCACGGCCGTGTGTCAAAAATCGACTGCCTCTGTATATCACTGTCATCGGCCAAGGCCAAGTTTGAGAGGCTGCCCTCCAGGGGACCCCATAGATAGGACTGGAGCGCAGCAGGAAATTCCACCAATTCTGACCTGCATAGTGACGCACTCACTTCCATGGGTTACACCACTGTGGGGCCCATAAAATATGTATTCATATGAAATGTATGAATATTGTTTACTATTCAAAGACATTCATGGAAAACATCCCCTTCCATTTTGAAGTGTAATTTCTGCACCCACTATGGTTCCCATGGTGACTAGAATGAGTACGATATCATTGGTAGGTGCACATCACTTAGCTCAGTGTACAGTATATGCTGTTTGCTCAACTATTCTCTTGTGCCTCAATGGAGTCATACAGAATTGCCCATGTGAGAAAATCACCCGTACCTCCTGAGGGCTATTTCTGATTCTTGTTCATGTCCAGTTGTCAGATAAACATGAACAAACACACCACCAGCATGTCACACCAATGCCCTCAGGACCCGCTAGAGAAAAGAAGTAAATGCCAATATTCCCAGGAATTTCCTTGGAAACGTTTGATTGTTCAAGTCAAGCATGTAAAATCAATGCCTGATGATTTGTGTCATGTTAAATATTAGCTGCAGGCTGCAAACATTAAAATGCCAACATTGCATGTACTCTGCCATACCATTCTGTATAATTAGTGTATATTGTGTGCAAACTGTTTTAATAATGCACTGTAGCTGAAGCAGTAAAAGAGAAAGTGTCTCTTTTAATATCCATTTAATGCCATGCAGCCATTGGGAAGTATTACATTTACATGTTTCTTCTATGTAAATGTGTTCTTATTAAAAGAAAATTTAGAGAAGGTGATTCAGGAACAAAGAGTCAAAAAATTCACTCCAAAAATTGCATCAAACAATGTTTCACTTCAAAAACGAAAACATGTTGCATTGTTGTTGTACAATATTTAGCACTGACACTGACAATAATTAATATTCATGAGACTGTGACTTTGCAGCCCCTCAGGATGGTTAAATTAATTATGCTAACAGGGTCATTTAACGGCTTTATTCAAAGCAAGCAATCCTCGTGCAATAAATGACACAATAATTACGCACACAATCTAACAAGAGGACAGTGACAAGTAGAGGAGTGACACACTCATCTCCATAAAGTACAAAGACATTTACACACACATGCACGCATGCACAATAAACAAAAAAACTGAAGTAAAATCCATACAGGCAAGATGAAAGAATAACAAAACCCAGCTGACGGTTTTACATCCGCTGCAGCTCCTCTCTCTATGAGTAGTAAATATGATTTGTTACCACGTGTTATTATTTAGTGGTATTCATCTTCTCTGTCAGTGCACACAGAGGGGTAATAGAAATGCCAGCAAGGTGGCTGATTTACTTAGTAAAATTTTCATCTCAAGGCTTGCGAGGCATGATTGGAGTCTGTGAGAGTAACGGGAAATCATGCATTATGTAGGCGAGCCTGATGCGACCTTGAGACTTCGCCGCATGGGCCATATATTACCATCAGAGCGACCTTCCCATCCCGAAGATACATCTGATGTGTTTAAGGCTGTTTTACAATGCATTAGGAGGGCTTTACATGTGCTGAGCTCACTTTATTTGCTCATACATTTC